>JAODJW010000127.1:14829175-14845647 GCA_026777045.1 Hyperopisus bebe | reverse complement strand
CCCTCCGGGGATAGGCAGACACCCGCAGGTCCTCCATGAGGGAATGCAGACCGCGGACTGCAGACACCCGCAGGTCCTCCAAGAGGGAATTCAGACCGCGGACTGCAGATACCCGCAGGTCCTCCACGAGGGAATTCAGACCGCGGACTGCAGATACCCGCAGGTCCTCCACGAGGGAATTCAGACCGCGGACTGCAGATATCCGCAGGTCCTCCACGAGGGAATTCAGACCGCGGACAGATAGAGACCCCCCCCCCTCCCAGGAAGCCACCCTGAGCTTTCACATTAGGCCTGAAATTAAAGATCCTGGGTAGGAAAACGAAACGGCATGAGGCGCGATCCGCAGGTAGGCGCTTAGGCGGGACATGGAGCAGGCACGCTCCGCAGACAGGAGTATACCCGCAGAGTATACCCGCAGACAAGAGTATACCATCCGCAAACACTAACCTATTTTCCGACTTTTTGTCATCTTATTAATGGAGGGTCTGCCCCCCCCGACATGACCTCCGTCTGCCATTCAGCATCAGCTGTGGCCACACACCTGCCCCACCACCTGACCGCGGGAGCTGTCACGGAGGCCATCATGGGGCTAACAGACACAGCAGCGTGATCAGAGTACCGGATCCTCCGGCATGTGCGTGTACCGCCGCCATCGCAGTGCTATCAAAGATCCTCGCATGTAGAAATCCAAAAAGCAAAGCCTGCTTTAAGTCCATTTATATAAGCAGAGCTTTCCCCATAATAAGCCAAACACTGTCCCATAATCCTTCACTCTACGAGTTTAACAGTTTCTAAGACCGCAGCCAAAGTACCTATGATGTAAGAGCTGAATCCCGAGCATCCCAAGCAGCCGCTCGCTGTCATGAGGGCGGCCTTACACCACCATCCAATCACAGGACAAGACTGAGTCAAACTAATAAAGCCTAATTTACATAATGGTCAGTTCGCTCACGGGTATCGACTGCGGTTACAAATCGCCTCTAAAAATCAATTAGATTAATTGAGCAAACTATTAAGGATCGTGCAGGTTTGGACAATGAAGAAACAAACTAAAGAGGAAGGAAAACCAGCTGCTGGCTAAACGTAATGAATGAGAACAAATGTGTCCTGATTGGAAGCAGCCAGACCTCTTCAATCTACCCTTATTTGCCTCTGAATTTGCATCTGAAGATCACTCATCTTACCAGATGTGAGAATTTTCAGCTAAATTTTACCTTCAAGTGGAACAAAAATAATACAAGTGAAAGCCTGATGATAGCATCCATGCACATGTCTGTTTTCACTGCCCACTTTATAATCACCACAATTAGATCGTTAATGTCGTGAAACACTTGCGCTTCAACTGACATCCATAAAACAAGCTTACATCATTCACGCCACCACTGACAGATATGACAGAAACATCTGTGAGTGGGGACATGGTGTAACGCTGTGGTCAGGTTTCCCAGGAAGGGCGGGGATCTGGAGGCATGACTCTTTGACTAACTGTGAGTTAAGGGCACCGTGAAGGGGATGGGGGGGTATGCAAGGAAGGCTGCCAGATGGTGACCTTAGGTGGGGAAGCCTTTCCACTCATCCATCTGGCAGCTGGAGTGAACCACTCAGGTGACGGCAGATGCCATGAGCACTAAGAGGAGAGGCAGGCAGCTGAGCTTGGGCAGAAGCGGAGGAGAACGGGGCCTGGCGTCAGACGCTGAGTGAGAGACAACTGGGAAGAAGGGACCTTTACTGTGTATAACAACGACTGTAAGCAGAACTAGGCCTAAGCCTAGCTAACTGAACCCAGAAACCAAACTAAATACACATCAGTAGAGAAAGAAGGTGTCCATTATACGGCTGTTATTTACGGGTAGGAGCTGCACTCAAACAAGGCACTTACCACTGTAAGAATTCAGCTGTATTAAAGACTGAAGCGTGGAGGTGAGCAGGCCATCCATTTTACTGCATTGACAGGCAAAGTCATTAAAAACTCAGACACAGTAATCTGTGAGTCTAATCGAAGACGGTATCGCTTAAGGTTAGGGAATGCGACACTTGGTATGAGCAGAAAGACAATCACATCACACAGCTGTGAGAAGCCCCACCCAAAGAGCTGATCATATCAGCGGCAAGCAAAGGACTCCATTGTCACAGTGAAGGGTCTGGTAGCGTGAGAAGGGCACTGTGGTGACTAGTCTCTTCCTCTGGAGTGACACGCAAATGACTTCCTGTCCAGAAGCACTGGCCTGCCAAGTGGGTGTGTCATTTCAGCTCCGCTAGACACAAAGAGCCGCATTTCGCCGGTGGCTGAAGGAGCTGTGCTTAGCTGCAGGTCAGAAGACGAGCAGAACATGCCAAAGGCACCACTGGCCGTTACACGGAGAGACGTGATAAATCACAGCTCCGAGTCTCCAAGATGAAGCTGTTAATACAAGGTTTGTCCTGATAGTTTCGGACTAGGTTTAGTTGTGTCGGCAGATTGGAGGAACCTGACTGATAGTATAAATAGCTATGGAACATAATTTAACTAGGCCCCCACATTTTTTTATTTCACTCTTCTACCAAAGTCACGCCCCCCCCCCCCCCCAAAAAAAAAGCACACACACACATTTCATTGCATGGTACACAGAAACCAAATCCAGAAAAATGCATATTCTGCTGAATTTGTGTGTCGAATGCTTGGGAAAAAAATAACCGTTATTTTTAATCCAATACTTACGGTACTTGCCAGCTGACACATTTTCCGGGGAGTGAGAACAATCTTTTCCCTGCAGCTCAGTCCCTACAGTTTGACGCACCTGTGTAACCTCTCTGAATGAAATAAACAAACGCTGCGGCCGGCTGACGCCCGTCACCTGGTGGGGGCTTTTCGTCCGACTGGGACACACGCCCCGCCCTCGTTTGCCGGCTTACGGGAAAATCTATAAACCAGGCCTCCCGCTAAGTGATGCAATCTCAGCTCGCTTCCCCTGAAATGAGTCGAGCTGCTCAGGATGGAATCTAATTTTCCCCCTCCCAATAAGTCTTGGTAGTTCCCTCTCTGCTCTGCCCCACCCCTGCGGAGCGGCTGGCCTGTGGGAGCCTTGACAGAGCGGGTAATCCCCCAGCGCCTGGCCCCCAGGGCGTCGGCGCCCATGCGCGGCGCTCCGCTGCTAACCTCCCCCACGTGCTGACAGACAGGGTTTGCTCTGAATTAGCCTAAAGCGTCCCTTTGGCTAAGTGGCGATGCTGACCCCGCCTCCCCTAGGCTAGTTTCAGCGCAGCGCGCAACCCTGCCGCTGTGTCAGGATCGGACTCGCAGGAAGACATTTATGCGCCTCTCCTTGATGCAGTTAGCGCCCCTCCCAGAGCAAACTGACCCAGCCTGCCAGGCCTCGGCTTGCCAAGCATCTCTGTGTTTCCCAGGTATGTCAAAGGTTAGAGGATGGGTGACCGATGGATTACCAAGAGGTCAGCTAATGCAAGAGTGCATCCGTAGAAGCATTAAAAAAAAAAAACGGCCATCATAGCGATAGAAAAGGGTTAATATGAAAATAAGATATTAGTATGATTTATTAGAATTCCTCGTTCGCCTTTCCTTTCCGTGAACCTTTTCACAGCAAAGCTTCAGAAAATTCACTCGATATAGCTGTCAAGCAAATAATTAGAAATAAAAAGTTAGGACTAAAAGTGCACATAAAACTATGCACAACAAAACATGCCAAGTTAACAAAAAAAATAATAAATTGGAAACCATTGGAACCCAATAGAACAAAAGATAATTAGCCAAAGGACATAATTATCCAATAAACTTGTGACTCAAAAGTTTAAAACTATTCAGTTTTAGCTACATGATGCAAGTACTCATCCAAAAATTGAACTCACACACAATCATGTCGGCAGAAGACGTTACTTGCCCTGACCAAAACAGCCACTACGCCAATTACTAACATGCACAGTCAGACAACAAAAACCACCACAGACATTCCCACAGTTACCCAGTGCATGAGACTGCTAGCTGCCTTTCCTGGGGAGTGTGCTGGGGGAGTGTCCTGGGGAGTTTCCTAGGGAGTGACCTGGGGAGCGGCTTGGGGAGTGTCCTAGGGAGTGACCTGGGGAGTTTCCTGGGGAGTGTCCTAGGGAGTGACCTGGGGAGTGACCTGGGGAGTTTCCTGGGGAGTGTCCTAGGGAGTGACCTGGGGAGTTTCCTGGGGAGGGACCTGGGGAGTGTCCTGGGGAGTGTCCTAGGGAGTGACCTGGGGAGTGTCCTGGGGAGTGTCCTGGGGAGTTTACACGGCCTTGTGGCTGGGTGTTCAAGGCCATGACCACAAGGGTTTGGCTTACCAGGTCACCTTACATATGGATGTAACCAGCTTCTGCCTGCCGGGGCAGTAACTGGAATCTTGTTCCAATAAGTAACTCAGATGCATCTGAAGCTAGCCCTTCCAGTAGCGTCCCATCAATGTCTGCCCTTCATACAAGTCCCTTGACATGCCAGGCTGGCGCTCAACAGCGTGACACGCAGTCTCTGTTGGTGTTCAGCAGAAGGGCACTTAACCAGTGGGCTGCCTGCCTCTGACATGGTCGCTGACAGCATCACAGCCCCGCAAATGGACAATCGCATGGGTCTCACGCGAATGCTGCAGGTGGCGCTCATGAGTGCCCTTATACACCTCGGATACAGAGCTGCACTGCGTAATACAGCACAAGGGGCTCAAGGGAACCACAAAGACACATATATCTATCCATCTATCCATCCATCCATCCATCTATCCATCCATCCATCTTAGGCAAAGGCTCATGTAGTTGAGGGTTGTGGGAAGATGTAAACATTTAAACCAACCACTCCTCAAATATAAAGTCATTGACACACAGCAGCTCCTTCTCTGCGCTGTTACAGGCCTGGTGATGTAAGGAAATGCTAACCGAATTAGCCAACATCCAGTGTCACAATGCAATTATAAGTGTTAATATTAATATTCATAAAGGTGAACTCAAAATGTACGGTTACAATGGCTGCCTCCATATTTAGCTCAAAATTAATACATTGTACTCCCCGTCCTCTGTTTCTTTCCCTCCCTCCCTCTCTCTCTCTCTCTCTTTCTCTCTCTCACACACACACACACACACACACACACACATACATGTACCTGCAGTACGCTCTCTCTCTCTCTCCCTCACACACACACAACCACAAACACACACACATATACCTGCAGTAAAGCCATAAGTAACCTTTCTTCCGTTTACTGCTGTTTAGTTTGTTCTTCTTGGCTAAATATTGATTCAGATCCTTGTACGTGAATCACGTGGCACAGCAGCTAATCCAAGCATGAATGACAATGAGGGCGGAATGTACGCTGGGATTACGCACTTCACTCAGAGAGCTTAGGGTCCGCGTGCTCGACAAGGCCGCCCCATCCACTCCAAGCCCCAACCTTTCAATGCCACCGTTATAAATCACTGAGCTGAGCCTGTGAAACTGATTTTCAAATCACTGGAATCAACACAGGGTCCTTAAAGTCACACTTTTCCCCCACAAACGATAAACATGCTTCCGCATCAAAGCGCCGTTTAATTCCCTCAATCCGCGACTTCGTTTGCCGTGTCGCGACTCGTAGACTCGTACCGCATAATCCGCTCATTTCAGCCATTTCTTCTTACCCCCTTCACAGATTCATAGCAGCTTTACTCGACGCCGGAGCCGTTAAAAGAGCATTTACCGCCCGCTGAACCGCTGACGCGTTGGCGCTGACTGTAACAGCCGGCTGGGGACTGCCAACCACTGCATTAAAATTTGAGTGACCTGGGACACTGATTACCCGTAGTTATTAAACAGCTAATAATGATAATAAATATAATCGTCTCCCAGGCTGGTATATCAGGATCTGTGCATTAGCAAAGATGCCTAAACGATCTGCAGTGATCCCATACAGTTAAAGTTATGAAAGGGCACCTTTATGTCACCTTCCTCTTGCACACGAGCCACTTTTTTGCACTAAGATCGTCACTCAGTCGTACGCAGCAGTTAGCGATTAATGCGTCGATTAAGGGCAGCTTGAGGGTAGAGCGAATCACACCTGAATCCAGCGCCGGCCTCCCTGATGAAGCGAGGCACGTGTCAGTCCCTTCGCACCTCCTGGTGCTATTCTGACAGGCAGTGCATAGTGAGTGATGTGCACCCTTGTCCTGACTTCAGCCTCAGGTTCCCACGGTGAAGGGCATCACGGCTGCAGGGCCGAGCCGTGTGCCCGTGTCTGGTGCCTTGTTACAGACAGCCTGTTCCCATATGCCGACAACATGACAGCCCACCAGGATGTCTGCCGTACACACCCGGGGCCAGAGAGCGGACAAAGGGGCCCCCGCCTGCCCAGGCCTCCGGGGGGGTGGTCAGCAGCTCTGGTAGACAGTGCAGCGATAACTCCAGAATTAATTAAATTTCTTGTCCTTGTGAACCATCGCACATGCTGGTTTTCTGTCCAGCTGAGCACTTAATTAATTACCTGTGATCAAGATATTCATTTAATGCATCACAAAATTCAAATCACTCTATGGAATACATTACCAGAGGAATTAATACATTTTTATTTATGTTAAACCTCAAAAAAAATCTGATTTCATTACTTGTGAAATTTAATGAACAAAAAAAAATCAAACATAAATTTAAAAAATAAATTCAATTAAAACAGTTTGACTTATTGGATTTTTTTATTTTTTTTGCTTAATTTTCAATTTGAACGACTGAGTATCCACTGACTCATTTGGATAATGAGCAAAGCATTATTCATTTTAAGGTGCAAAACTGAACATACTTAGAAGCATTGAGTCAGGTTTCATCATTACAATTACTTCTAGCAATGTAGTGTAACACGACCAAAGAGTTAGAGAGTCTTAATTTGACGCATTCCATTTAACGTTATTTTAATCAAGCATTTGATTTAAGCAAAAGGTCAATTTGTTGTAATTAAGTAAGTAATGCAGCCCGAGGCCTAAGAGCAGCACAGAGGGTGGGCTGCAGTGACCAGGGGGTGGGCTGCACGGACCAGGGGGTGGGCTGCACGGACCAGGGCCGAGAGACATAAGATACAATCTAATAACAAGCGGCCAGTATGCAGCAAATGATTAAGCTCTAACCGGATGCTCCAGAAATTCAGGATGATTATATTAAAGCAGCAGCAGCAAGCCATACGCACGGCTGACTAAAAAATACGGCAAAAACCCAGGACGATTTCTGTGTTCCTCCATGACAGCGGAAGCCGAAGCTACGAGAATCGGGCTGGGCTATAATACTCTATAGCTACAAACACGCAGAGAGAACCACACACGGGGGGGAGGGGGGTGGGGTGCGGCACACGGGGGGGAGGGAGGTGGGGTGCGGCACACGGGGGGCCGCACATGCCCAGGAAATGGCTAATAGCTCCCACGTTAGCGGTCCCCAAGTCCTGCAGCCATTATTAATCCGGGTATCAAGAGCGAAACGCTTCCATTGCTCTCCGATTAGAGGACGATCAGGGTGTACATAAACTAATTAACATGATTAATCATGGCGGGGGGGGGGGACTGTTCAATTACAGGTCACATATCTTTTGCTCCTGGTTTGCCAAGCACTTCGTCCACTGCATCTACTATTTATCAGGCGGCCACCCGCCTCTCCAGAGCCTCGCATCTCACCGCGGGGGCTATTACCGAAATCCATGGCACACATCTTACGCGGCTGTACCGGCAATTTATAGGGATGCGGCGAGTCCAAGGGAGAATCGGCGACGTACGCGAGGTCCGAGGTCAGTCCTCAGGCTATTATCGGGAAATATGACGTCCCAGGTGTCTAGTAAGGAGCGAGTTCTTTTTAGCCGTGCCATCGATTTCAGATGATTTCACGGAGCACCTTTCACGTCCTGATAAAACTGAGGGATGAAAGCAAGTGGGTGACGCGAGAGGCCGCCCCCATACCACAGAAGGGCCTGACAGGCCTGAGCAGAGAGGCACACCCGTCCACGGCACTGCCAACCCCCCCCCCCCCCCGCCCCTTTCATTTCAGATCAATACGCCCTCTAAGTGCTGTCTGACAAAAAGGCAGATTCCACATTAAAATTCATTTTTAACAAAGCTGAGCGAAACCTTATAGTTCCATTACGCAGGTATCCCAAGTCCTAGGCCAAATGTAAACCCCCCCCCCCCCCAGCACGTAGAAAGTGAATGAAAGGCAATTTCAGGGTCCCCTTGCAACCACATGGCATGATATTCCTGCATCACCATGGGGAGAATTAGGATTTTATCTGGAATTACAGCAAACACCACAGGGTGTGTGTGTAGTGTGTGTGTGTGTGTGTGTGGGGGGGGGGGGGCATTAAATGGCTACATGGTGAGATCGCCTTATAAAAAAAGCACTGATCAGATTCCACACATCAGATTTTGCTGTTGTTCCCCTTTGGATTGTCCCAGTGTCGAGGGCCATATTAGCCAATCGGAATGATCTAATTGGCATTATAAAGATGAGATATTGCTTGGATGACAGTATTATAATTAACAAATGATAGTTAGATATAAGCATAATTATGCTCTGACCACAACAACTGCGACATTAACCCCAAACCCAGTCCTTATACCTAATCTAATCCAATCTTCAATACAGAAATACTGGACATGATGACAATTCATTATCACAGCAAGAAATATGCATGTGCATGGGCTGTGTCTGTGTGTGAACACGTGTGTTTGTGTATGTGCATGCGTGTGGTGTGTGTGTGTGTGTGTGTGTGCGTCTGCATCTGTGCATGCGTGTGGTGTGTGTCTGTGCATGCGTGTGGTGTGTGTCTGTGCATGCGTGTGGTGTGTGTGTCTGTGCATGCGTGTGGTGTGTGTCTGTGCATCTGTGTAGTGTGTGTCTGTGCATGCGTTGTGTGTGTGTGTGTGTGTGTCTGCATCTGTGCATGTGTGTGGTGTGTGTGTGTCTGTGCATGCTAAAACAGCAAAATAGTCATGAATGTTACAAAACCAGTTTATATTAACAGATTAAAGTGAAAGTAAAAATTTCCAAGTGACAATATAAAAAGGTTGTGAATTTGCACATCCATGTGTTTAGACACACGGAATAAAATCTGCATTACCATACGCCATAGAAGAAAAGTTACAAGTTGGCTGTTTATAGTTCTACACCTGTGTCATACTGTTATGAGATACACTTATATTAATAATGCAACAACTGGAAAGCACTCAAGAGCCAATCAGGGCAGTTTTCAGTAAGTAAAACAGCTGAATATGACCCATGGCTGCAATCAATTAAGATGCAAACAGGTGATTGTGTGAAGTCCCAGGAAAGCATACAGTAAGGCGAGATCAGATGGGAGCCGCGCTGCATCGCTCAAGCCACACGTGGCCGATTAATGATCGTTTGCGACCTCAAGCTCCAACAGTAAGCAGCCCATAGAGCTTATGTCCATATCAGCGAGAGCATCTCAGACCACTGAGAATCTCGCCGCTGTGCTGGCCAGGGTGCAGCTGCTTAGCGGTACAGCACAGCAACATCACAGGCCAAAAGCAATGAAAGGTTAAATTCGGGGCAGGGGGGAGGAACTCGACAAGATGTGCACTGTGGCCCTTCTTTGAGAGCCTCTTCCCTTTCCCGCTTCAAGGTCGAAATTCCCAAGCAGAACGGCCCTCGCTTGGCCACCCTAACCTCTAAAGTTACTCAGCTCAGATGTTATTTTGGGATCAATACTTAATGGAAGACACTGAATTTTCACAGAAGGGACAGGGAGCCGCCCACTAGATTTCAGCAGCATCTGTGTCAGATGGGGCCCGGGGCCGGGGGCCCGGGGCCCGGTAAACATCAGTACGGAAAGGCAGATCTGGCCCATGCTGCCAGAGGTATGAGACAGACCCCGACGTGGCGGAAAAGGCCAGTCATGGGGAGAGTGGACAGGCGAAGCAGCGAGCAGTATGTGTATACACACGTCTGCACAATTTTTACTTGGGGGGGAAAAAGGGGATTTTTCTTATAAAAGGGCCTGTGCGTGTAACTACAAACACTGTAGTGGAATCGAGCGAGTTAATGCAAGTCACGGTGAAATATGGCTCAGGAAAGTTTGACAAAAGACAGCTGGGTAGTTCGATGGGTTAGGACCACTGCATCAGGGCCCAGTAACCGGTCAAGGCAGAGAATCCAGTAAACAGGGCCTTGGTCACTGGTATGCCACTAAGAGCACCATTAGGTCATGTGACTGTCGCCGAAAACACTGTCTGTACGGGAGGTGGAATAAAATTTGAATTCAGCGGAGTAATTCCTGTTCATTGTGATATTTATTGGTAACATCAGTTTGCAGCAAATGGCTTTGAGAATTCAGCACACCTCACTTGACAAGGGCAAACATTAAATCTGAATGTATGGATTTAAAAAAAAAAAAAAAAAAAAAACTCCAGAGATAAAGGAAACAAAATCGACTAACACAACAGAGCCACTTACAATGAACACGCTGAACCGCAATGCTGGCTCATATATTATCTACAAATATACATGAACGCATGTCACTGATATACCTGTTTTATTATGCAAGGCGTGTGGCCACAGCGAGCGATATAAATACCCGGCCACAGCTCCGGCCTGCGTGTTCTTGCCGGCCCACTGGAGCGGCTCGCAGTGCCCATCACAGACGACATCATCATTAGCTCGGACGATAAGCGAATCGCATCCTCCTTCTGCAAATTCGGCTCCATCTACGCTGCCATACATCATTGGTTCTCAGTCTCCTTCATCTCACTTCGTTTCTCCACATGGAGACAAAATAGAGCCCAAAGCTAAACTAAGGCACAGGCAGCTAGCTGTAGGTCTGTAATGAGCCCGACGCTGGGGACACCGAACCCAGTCCGCTGGAAACGCAGGCTCCTTTCTGTTAGCCTCACACCTCCGGAGGAACCGTGTGCCCGGCCAATCAGGCGCGACCTGGCCGTGGTCCCGCCCACGCAGTCCCTCGCCGCATATTAGGTACCTTTTGCTCCACAAATGAATGTGTCGCAATCTAATGCTAATCGTGATTCAGGGCGGCTCCAGAAATGCCGAGACAAAAATATTCAACAAAACACAGGTCCACCGAAGTGGTGACCTTTTCCTTCTGCCTAATACTTATACAAACAGTTTGGTTTAAAGAAATTAAATATTTCTAAAATGTAGTCTTAATTGTCTTATTTTAACCCTGCCTTGAAATATAACCACTACGGGGATTTTGTTTTGGATCAACAATCTACAGAAACTCGGGGAAATAAAGGGACGCTAAGCAGGCTGGCTGGCCGCTTGTGCCGGAGCGGTAACCAGGCCGTATGGCTGCCCTCACCAGGGCCTCGTGAGAACAAAAGCACCTGTGTTTACCAGCTAGGGCCCCACCCCCAAAAAAGCACACAGAAGAGGACTGTGGAGGCCCGCTAATATTCTCAACGGCTCAATCACACATCCGTGGCGAGGTCTGCAGGGGCCGAGGCAGGCCTTCCATTCACCCCTCTTCCTGCGGTCATGCTCTCCCACAAATGCATTTCCCAGGGTGTGGTGCTGGCTGCGTGTGTCAGGGGGGTGGGGGTGGCCTTCGAGAACAGAGATACTAAAATGCATTCTGCGAATGTTGCACAGACGTACGTTTGCAAAAAATGTGATAATATGAAACAATACAAAAAAAAACCAGCAGAACCCCTTCCTGTACACAGGTTTGTACAATATAGATAAAGCCTGAAATGACAGCATTCTTATAGACAGGATGTACAATCTCTCACTGACAAGCTGCTTAAAGGAAGGCGTTAGTCTGTCTGAATTGATAACTTTACCAGTTAGGCTTAAAAAGAAGCTCGTGGGATTACCATGAAAACGAAAAGCCTATCGTTCCTGGCCAGATGACAAAATGCGGCATGTCTGTCGGATGCAAGATCTTTGATTAAGGGAAAAAAAATCACCCAGTGTTGGCAGAGCGTCAAAGAAGAGGGGTCTTCCCACTGTCGATGGCAGGCGATCCGGCCCACCGAGGCCAGGCTCGCGTTCCTACGGAATGCCGGGGTAGCCGAGAATCGCCACCCTGACTGGCAGAACAGCTCCGCGAGAGACACTGCCTGAACGGCAACACTAATCCAGACTCTGGCTTCGCCACACTCCCGTATAATATACATGTGCATTATTCAGACAGGCCTATTCAAAGTGGGTTTCCTATAGTATAACAGTATATGCACATAACACACACAGAACCACACAGTGGGGGATTTACTGAACCGATCCCATTACATAAGCATCCTGTGGGTCTTTTGGACACAAATTACACTAAATAGTTAGTCATCAGTGCAGTTTTAAGCTCACTAAGCTATATAAACCCACACTGCAAACTTTTACTGTAAGAGCATCATATACAATCCCAATGAAAACAATTCCAGTCCAGCAAAAGTACAGCTGATTACCTCCATTATAGCTACCTCACGGGTTATCATCAACCTCAAGCAGAACTCACACATTCTAAGTATGCAGGCGCAACAGTCGCAGCAAAAGAATCTCAACTTCAGACACTTGAGAACTTGAGTCAACTTAAAGAGAACTTAAAGAAAAGCTGACTGAAAAACTTTTCTAACTTTTGTAATTTCTCCTTTGTGTTTGAGAAGGTTTATACTCCACTATCTGAAGGCTTTTGATCCCATGTCTAAGTCCAGAAAAAGAGGAATTATCAGACAACATGGGACCTGCAGAACACATCCAAGAAGCAGTTTCATGCCGGTTTAGACCCAGAACGAGTCATTATTAAATAATGTGGTTCTCAGGCAAAGCTAATCTCTGTCTCTGGTGCTGGTGGGCGGACCAGCTTGTGGAAAAGTACATTTTCCCTCCCAGGACGCGAAATTAAAACATGTACTCAGAAGAGACCCTGCCGGTGTTAAGTGGCTGCGTTCAGGCATGGCGAGCGCTTTTCTGTTTGCCGCACACAAACAGTCATCTGTTAGGTTAAAAAATGAATAATAAAAATAAAAACAAAACAAGCACCACCACAGCAACAAAAATTACTGGCCCACAGTTTTGAATCAGTCCGATTTCTTACGTTCAGTTTCATTGTGATCTACAAGGCAGTTTGTATCCTGAGTACGAGCAGCCATGATGTTCACTAATGATTCAGGTGTGAAGACAACGGGACGCCCTTGATGGATTCTGTGGAAAAGAGGTGCAATTGACTGGGCCAGACTCCTCCTTTGAGCCGGCCAGCCTTCGTCCCGTCGCCCCTTCAGAGCGGCCCCGTTCAGGAGAAGGTTGAGTGCATTTGTCCGGGACATTAAACAGGGGACATCATTGCTTTTCATGTCACATGAGTGCCTGCATCAGCCAAGAAGGCGAATAAGCACCCAGAGAATAAGCCACACCCTCACAGTGGGGTGGCCAGCCCTACATTTTAATTCTGCTCCAAGTGTCACCGCAAGCGGAAATGTGATGATATTCTGATACCAGTCACCTGCCACGGTCAGTCACAGTGCACGGACAAACTCTTTCGTGCAACACAATCCCTCTTTGTGTAACGAGCCGCAGGTCTTTCCGCCGTGCGGTGCGGGGGCCGTGTAAACAGCTGCCGATCGCTGCCGTGTCCCGTTACCCGGGACCCGCTTTGCCAAGCCTGGCAGGTCGATGCCAGCGAGATGATCTCCCAGCCCGCTCCACGGATCCTTTTCCCTTCCCATAAGTGCACACGGAACACTGTCAGAACAGGGTATCTGCAAAGTTGGGGGGGAGGGAAAAAAGACTACAAGGAAGGATGCTAGTGACAAGCAGGAACCAGGAGGTCTGTCTGCATGCATCCTTGACTTTCTGTAAGACGCCTTGGAGATACTTTCTGTCTTCTGGGGGGAAGTCGGCTCTAACGTAAAAATAATGTCACCAAGCTGCCTCTATTTTCAAATGTTGAACAAATATACAATCACATGGCGTTTAAATGGAAGGAAAAACATATCAGATGGCATTTCTGCAACATTTTTTCAAACCCCCCCCCCCCAATTGATGATGTGGGAAACCATTCATTGGACATAAGGATTTAAAAAAAAATAAAAATCAACAAATGTTTGTCCCATGTGTTTTTCTGTATGTATCAACGGCATCACCGTAGAGACCTACCTATTCAAACAGGTTATTGCAGAAAAACACAAAACCATAATCTGCACTGAAGGCGCCAGCACACCCGTGTGTCACTGAGCCATTCGTCACCGGCTTGATTAAAAAAGCTTCGCATTATCGCCAGAATCACAAGTCCACAGACTTTACTACAAAATTAATCACGCATTTAGATTTTAAATCGCCACTACAACACAAGAATCCTCAGCACATCCGATGCCAGCACAGATGTCCGGAAAACAGATCGGCGATTTCTGCTATAATATCTCTGTAAATAGATCTCACACTTTTGTAAATTGAGCATTTGTTGCCCGGTCATCTCTGCCCCCGACTTGGCTCGTCCGCATCTTACACCTGTGATAGCGGCTCTCCCCGCAGCTGGTGTTATGACGCGGCAGCCGCGGCAGCCACAACTTACTGCATGGCCGTCCAAGGGTGACCTTGTCACCAGCTGGCTGTGACTAAGGAAGCAGCGGGACCGGTGGCCTTGCTTATCTGCCTTCCCCGCCAGCAGCTGCTCCCCATCCTACGTGACGGGGCACTATGCATAGGAATGTCATTCCTGCTCCTCTGGGGATGTCACCCCCCATGCCGGCAAGGGGGATCACCTGTGGGTGGGTCCCCGCTCCTGGATGCTCCCCATTCCATCTCCCTGCTTTTGCCCCCCCGCCACACAAACACACACACACTCCTGCCCAAAAGGCATCAGACATCATGGAGCCCCAGCAAGATTAACTACTAAAAGATGACCACAGCAGGGCTGTAAATCTGAGCGAGTTTCAGGTGTAACACAGAGCCTGTCTCCCCTGATGAAGGATGGCGGTCGCTGGGCCCTGCATCGCTATTCCAGGCCAGTAAAACCCCCTGCCTCCCCAGCTCTGGTCACAGGGCAGCAAAGGCGACAGGCAATGGGGCGCGTGCAGCTCGAAATATCAGGCCAGCCCTGAGGACGTAGTCAGTCGAGGCACCTACCTGCAAGTGAGGCCAGAGCTTAAGAGGAAACATCTGAGATCTTAAACCAAAAGTGGGCTCAGTTTCTGGAGACTAGCAGCATGCAGGTTGCCCACGCAGCCGCGTCAACACGCAGGGTTTGGTTAACATGCAAAAAGCATCACCTCAGACTGCCGAGGAGGAGCGACTGAAGCGCCTGGCGGGCTGTGGGTACGATACGCAGGCCCCACCATGTTCACCACATTCCAGCGAGTGGGGGGGCTCGCAGCTGTGGCCTCACATACCCACGCTCGCATTTCTGCCACAGCTGCGCACCAATTTTCCCTCCCCGCCTCAAAGGTCCCGCCCGGCATCTCGCCGTCCTGCAGTAGCCTTTTCACCGGCTCCAGATCGCTGTGGTGACTCACTACCCAGGACTCCGACACAGCCGTGTCAAGCAAGGGGTCATCAACCTTTGTCAGGAGAAGCGCCAAAGGCAGGGGCTCCACAGATGCCCACGTGCTTGTGGTTCTTTGCGTGAGCGTGGTACGGGACACGCCTGACATCTCACTGGCTCCTCACTGAGTGCCGCTGATCCTGCTTGTAGAAGGTGCTTGAGAATACAGCCATCAAAACGTTCAGATGCCATGTGAAAAGGCTCCAGGACTCAAATTCCCTGTTAATTAGGCTCATGATAGGGAGTCGGAACTCATCTGAGGAAAAACCAAACCCACTTATTATAAAAAGATGAAGCATGAAAAGAATCAATAGGATCCAACTAGCCTCTCCGGTGTCCTCAACACATGCAGCTGGGATTCATTCTGGGGAACTCCTTAAATCTCAGTGAAATCCCAGTTTTACTGGCTGACATCCGCTGAGGGCAGTCTCCCCCCCCCACTGATGAATCGGAACGGTGCTAATAGCAGAGGAGACGGCATGTGCCAGTGACAGGGAGGCTTTAAGGACAGTGGGGGGAGCGCGGCACTCCGCATTTCGAGGGGAGATAGCACCCTGTGTGGATGCCATTATGGATGTCAGGCAGGCCCACTACCTACTCATTCAACTACAGCTCTCTCTCTCTCTCTCTCTCCACACACACACACACACACACACACACACACACACACACACACGAGACAGTAACAGTAATTATTATATAAAATACATTTAAAAATAAAGATTTCTTACTTTAATATTATTATTAATAAACCATTAATACATTTAATTATAATAATATTGTCGTGCCGATCAGGGACGAAACGGAGACAAAGGCGCAGACGTCAGGATATCGGGGAATTATCGGGGGTTTAACTGCAGATAAGGCAGACAAAATGCAGACGGACAATAGAATGACCAGACTTGGGAAACAAACTGAAACGCGGACTAAAGACAGAGCACTAATGAAAACAACCAGAAACAGCTGATCACACGGGGATTCCACACGGGGTTAACGAGGGGGCGTGGCACACGGAAG
>JAODJW010000127.1:14778649-14790597 GCA_026777045.1 Hyperopisus bebe | reverse complement strand
GGGTGAACGCTATTAATGGAACTGTTGCACCACAGGTTGTCAGTTAGGGGATAAATGGGAAGAATAAGGCCTGTTACACTGGGGAGGGCGGCGTACGCTCTGAGCTGTGTGGTAAAGGCGTGTGGAGGGGGGGCGCTAAGTGCTTCTGACATGATTAATACAAGAGTGCGCAAAAACCATTACAAGGTGTCTCCCCAGACAAGGATCAGATGGATAGCTTGTTTAAATGGTCTTTGTGGTCTTCCCTGTTCACGCACCAATACCCAGCGCCGCAGCGATACTCGCCATACTGTGTCCTATTTAATAGTCAGGATGTAATGGGCTGAAGAGGGGTTTTCTGTGTCTCAGAATTTCTGGAATATTTCCAAAGCCTTATGTTTTGACCGCCAATGGATTTGCTCGTTTCCCACATTATAATCTCTCAAGTCTTCTGCGGAAGCTTCGAATGAGGTTTAGTTACATAATGATTTTTAAAACATGTACCTTGGCTTTAACTCCATATGCACACTATTAAATAACACTAGGAATGCAGTATGATTGGTATCGCACCTTTCAAGGCATATTCCAGAGAAACATTCCTGATAAACTAGTCCACATACACATACACAAACACGCCCAAAATAATAACAAATAAACTAAATTATATATTATAAGAGCAATTATTTGATAAAGTTCTTAGGAAAAAATTAAGTGACTAAATAAAGCACATTTTCAAGTTCAATACATCTTATAGAACATTTTTATAAACTAATTTATAAATTCCCATAGTGAGTTAAGAGGCATGGAATTCTAATTCACTTTTTCCAATAATACATATATTTTATTTGTCTACGTGGACTTCAATGGAATCTTTCCAAGAAAGTAGAATCATCATTTCAACCAACTGAGATATATTTTTAAAAGTATCACCACAAGGCAAGTGGTACAGTTCTTAATTGTATCATGAAATTTTTGGTTTTAGACAAGAACAGCTGCATTCCTTAAGAACCAGGGGTGCATCATTAGATTACATTTCTTATAATCCTTAGCGCCAGAAATGTTCATTATTTTTGGAATATATAAAAATAATACAGACACATTTTGGTTAAGAATATTAAATAGGAATGTGTGGCCTTTGGCAGAGTCACTGCCTGCCGTTTTCCTTCTCTCTCTGCACTGGGCACCTTGTGAACCTTGCGGTCTACATTCATACTTATTTACACACCAATAATACGTTTGTTTTGGTTTCACCCCCTTGCCACCCCCCTTACGAAATTGTGACCCTTTTCTTGTTTCTTGAGCTGTTTGTCTTGGCAGAAATAATATGGCTCTCCCCCTAGATCTCCTCCCGAAACCAGTTGCTCCATGTCTCCGGTCCAATTGCCCAGGGGAACATTAATCATTACCCATTGTCTGGACCCGTGTGATTACTCATCCTCGACGGACAGGCCTGATGCAATGTGTCCCCCGCATCCGGAAAATGGGATTCAAGTCCACGTCTCCCTCCAGAGAATCTCCAGGAGTGGCTTCATTTAGGCCGCCTCCTGATGTCACAGGAACCTTGTCTGTCCATGGAGCCACCTGTGCGATTTTCATTGGTGTCTCCTTGGAGGGCGATTTGCCGGCACCCTTCCATGGCCGTCGATGTCCTCCTCTTATTTTCACCGTACCGCGTGTAGGACTAGCTGCTCTGCTGATGCTTGGTGATGTAAAATGTGCAGGTAAAGCAGTCCTGATCCAGACACACGTCATCTTCTTGCTGTGACGTGCCCAGCGAGGCCTGCTGAGGCTCCTGTGCCCTTTATCGTCACTTCATCATATCTTATGTCTGCTTGTGTCGAGATACAAGAATAGACGTCTCCCAATATGGTGACGGCTGGGGCCCAGAGCACTCGGGCTGCTTAAGGCGGTCATGAACACCCACTCAGGGATAAGGGTGAAATTGTTCAACTTTGCTTGGAAGGACCAAGTTTGAAGGATGATTTCTAGTATAATAACTCCATGGGGAAGAAATAGAAAGCAAAGGGAAATTCGTAGTGCACGACCTTCGGAGAAGCTTTACCTCATGGATGATGAGCTGGAGATCATGCTGTTTATACAGCAGCAAGCTGGACTCTGAATGTCAGCGGCTCTTTGTTTCTATAAAAGAATCGGCGTGTGCTTTTTTCCCCCTTCCTTTGTGGTGTGGGCCTTACAGAGACTTTTGTGTTTAACATTTCTAGTAGCTGATTAGGACATGATTCCAGAATCTGCATTTGACACATTCAGATGTGCTAAAAGTCTCTTCCAGGGCCTGCCTTTTAATGCTGAGTACTGGCTACTCCCCTTGTAGCAGTGCTTATTTTTTATGTATTCATGTCTCTAGGACCTGGGTTGGAGTCCCATCCCCAGCACTGTATCTGTTAACCCAGCCTTTGTGTCCTCCGGTCCTCTGGTTTCTCTCCCCAGTCCAGAATGTAAGCAGTTGGGTTTAATCACAGTTTCTGATTTTCCCTAAGAGCGTGTATGATGTGCACCCTCGATGGACTGGGATGTCCACTCCTTTTGTGGAGTGTCGGCTAAATAAGTAGAATCTCTCCTACTATGGTCTCCCGGCTTGCTGTGAGCTGTGCCTGATAAGCAGCTGTGGAAGATAGATGGATTGATGGATGTTTTCCCCAATATTAAATGTTGTCCTTCTTCAAAAGAATATTGCTTGTTTCCTATCTCTGACGCCTGAGATCTGTTTTTCTGTGGCCAGACCACATCTTGATTAACACGTCTGTGAAGAGTGTTGACAGACTATCATAGTTACTTCCCACGTGGCGCTTTGATAGTGGTTATAGGTATATTATATTGACTCTGAAAGAAAAGTAGGATTTTAGAAATGAAAATTTATCGTGCAGTAAAAGGGCCTATCACCTATTGGTTTGTGTTGAACTAAGCAAATGTTGAAATGGAGCTGCATTTTCTGTTAAATAAAAGCAACAACAGCTTTGTAACGAAGATCATCAAAGGAAGCGAGTTGCAGGAAAGTGCGGAAAGCAGCCTCCAGTGGCGCATTTTAGACGGAACTCTTAAATTCACCCTTGCGATTTCCATTCGGTACCATCCTCACTCCTCTATTTTCCTACTAATGGAAAAGTTTGAGCCATAATATATGGATGTTTCTGTCTTACACTCCAGATACAAGGTTTTCGAAACCATCCTGAAACTTTTACGGCGGGTAATTTCTATACTTACCGTGTCATTATTTCAAATGGATTTGAAAAGATATGCCTTTTATCTGTTGCTTCTCATTATAAATACATAAATTTCTTTAGACTGCGGGTAAAATCCAAAGAAGCTGAAGTAATTATGTAAAATAGGTATACGTCTTAGGTGCCAAAGAAGAGGTATTAAAATAGTCATATAAAAAGGATTCATTTACACAAGTGCTCCAGTGGGGTTAGACTGGCTGCTTTATGAGATGCTGATTCAGTGCTAAGATCTTGAATTAAAGTTGCAGCTCCTGGGCACTCAGAGCACGGTCTGAAGGAGGAGCGTGACTCATGACCAGAGAGCTCATGACGTTCTCTTGCGTCCTCTGCATGACCGTAGGGCAGCTTGTGCTGTCGAACATTGCACATGGTTTAGAGGTTCAGCTCCACACTCTAGCTGTGATCAACAGGCTGCTGCCTTTCAGTCACCTTCTGCTATGAGACTAATTAAATCATACAAGCCTTGGCTGTGGGTTCTTTCTGAACAAAGATGGTCAATCCATGCATACTTCCAGCTAAGCGCTACCGTGCTATTCAGCCAAGATGGCACATTCAAAATCAAAACCATAGTAATTGTGCTTCAGGTGAAATATGTGGGATTCCCTCTGTCAATAGTCCAGCGGTGGTGGTATTGACCCCCATCCTGAAGGCAAATAGGAACTTGGCCAAAGAGATGATCGTGTGACGTGAGATTTCAATGGGGCCTCGTAAATATAACTGCACTCTGCTCTGCCGGAGCTCCGGCGCGTGCGAATGCTCCCTTAGATACACCATTTGCTTTTCATTCCTCAACAAAAAAAAAAAACCCAAAATCTACATTTTTCACTTGTCCTTTGCATCTCTTGAGTGTTTCAAAATGTATATGTATAATATATATTATAGGGGGATAGGGGAAATGTGCAGTTCTTGCAAAATGCAAAGCACTTCACGAATAATCTATCAAATAAAATGCAAAGTAACTATAAAAAGGAAATTTAAATGTATCTTTTAATCTTAAAAAAATGGGAAGTCATTCAGTAAAAATCTGGGATTTTAGGATTTACATAAGAATGTGATCATGAGGCTAATGCTGCTTTTCTGATTCATAGCAAGTCAATAGGAGGCTTTTTTAAATTGGGATGAACATTTAGGCTTTGTAATAATGACCTGGCACTTTCTAAAACAAAATATACAACAAAAAATTGCATTAGAAATTTTATTGGCATTACCTGAATATTTTGTTAATAAAAATTTGTGCCAAGTTATGTAGCAACCCTTTTTATCAGACAGTTCTTTTGAAATGTACATTTTTCATTGGCGCATAAAAAGAATAACTCTCAAGGGAGTCCAGTGCAGCACCACTTTGACTCATTTCCACAGTTCTGGTACCAAAAACGTATGTGTACCAAATAGATATTAAAAATTACAACAGAACCAGCAAATCCTCTATTTATATTCTCAGTTTCTCTGGTAGGAGTTATGTCTTTCACAGTCTTTCATCCTCGTCTTCCAAGAAAGTGACTCCTCTGATGGAGTCACAGTCGTTGGTCCTCATCTTACAGGAAAGTGATTCCTCTGATGGAGTCACAGTCGATGGCCCTTGTCTTATAGGAAAGTGACTCCTGTAGAGTTACAGTTGATGGTCCTCGTCTTCCAGGAAAGTGAATCTTCCGATGGAGTCAGTCATTGGTCTTCATCTTACAGGAAAGTGACTCCTCCAATAGAGCAGGTCATCTGCAGTCCCCACATGGTCCTTAACTGCCAGCTGCAGTCTTCAGAAGAAGATGGATTTTCTTGATTAAATTGCCACCACCCCCTTATGGCCGCCATGTTCAGATGCACGCCACGGTCCATGGTGGGAACCATGCTAGGCAAATGAGACTACGGAGTATGGAACTTTAATATTTCCTGCTATTATTATTATGTATTATTATACTATTACTATTATTACTATTATTATGATGACAAATGGAAATCAGCTTTGTGGAGTGCATCTTCCTAAGAAATGTAAGCGATAATGTAAAAAAACAGTCTTCAATCACAAACTCACAATTTTATCATAAAACAACTAATATATATGAAGAGCACAGATTCTGGTGCTCCCTCCCCCCCGCCCCAATGTCCTACTGCGGCAGCCTTAACACTGGCTGGTTGTTTATCTATGCTCCCCTCCAGCCAATCAGGAACTGAGAGGATAGCGGCCTGGTTTTGTTCATGCCGCTATCTGTAAGTGCTTGCTCAGAATCTGATGCCAGGTGCACAGAGTCTGCCTTTGCGGTCTCTGGGTGCCTCTCTCTTTTCCTTACTCTTCCAGTCTGTGGCTCTCTCGCTCTCTCTCGCCTTCTGGTGCCTAGAATCGCAGACCGGCACTTTGGCTTCTAAACAGAGAGAAGTATCCTCTCTTGACCGCAGTTTAAGGAAAATCGCCGCCTCCCTTTCAAGAGCGGCCATATTGCATTGCTTTGAAGTCAGGCGGTGCGTCCTGGCCTCTCTGCGGCCGAGCGTCGCGCCTACCTGCAGGCCTGTCCAGATGGCTGGCGCCGGCGAGCGTGGCGATGAGCTGCCATCTGCCGCTTATTGTGTGGGGCATCCGGCTAGACTGAGCGCTCAGCGCTACCTGCCCGCTGCAGGCCTTTCAGCTACATTACCCCCTAGGTGTGCTCGCATTTGACCCTCCGCCCCCATATAATGGTAAAAAATGGAGGTCCTCGGGTTGCTTGCCTGTGCTTCCCAGATATTAGCCTTTTTTGGCACCGTTATCAGTGCTAATAATATATGCAGGATGCTCCTCAAGCCATTTGTATTAGATGCCAGCAACACATACCAGGGTTTCTAGTGTCAAATTCAATAGTCGAATGAAGCTTGATGTACAGAAATAAATGACTCTCGTGACAAGAGGAAGCGCTCACTGTGCAGGCAGCCCGAGAGCGTGACTCTTCAGCGGCAGTACATTCAGGCTGTTTAGCATGCATTTCTAAAACTGGTTGCTACTAATTTTGGAGTGAAAGCTTTTTCTTAACTATGTAGTCTGCAGACTGGGTTGGGGGATCTGTCATCAAGTCTACATTTGATCTCATTGGTAAAATGTCCATATAGGTTAATGGGGTTTAGTATATTTTGCCAATTAAGCTGCCATCCCAGCTATGTCCGACTGAATGATCCACCTTGAGAAGCTCAAGTCTCCTTAATGCATGTTTTTCTCCAAACATCCTATACTTGAGCATTCAAAGGCACAGTACTGGCCCTGATCTTGAACCGATATTTTCCCTTAAAGGGTGCTTGACACCAGGACGCCCTTTGAAATTTCAGGGTTCACTAAGATCTTCATGTGTTTGTGTACCACCCTTTGTTTGAGGCCAGCGCAGAGCATTTGGGAAAACAGATGCTTGACATTTTCTGTTAGGTTGTGTAAAGCCTTCGACAGAAAATGATCAGAAGCATGATTCCAAGCTCTCGGTTTTCTACTGTGACCCCCACGGAGAAAGAAAAATCACAGCTGCCATTTGATTATGAGGCATAGTGCTGATTTGGGAGGTGCTTCTGTTTTTAGAAGCCTGATATGACAAATTTCTAAATGATGATCAAAGACTGATGTCAGAACTGGAATGTGTGGCTGTGGGCATCGGAGCTGCTGTTTGAGGGTGCTATTGTTTGATAGCTAAGCTGAAAATGCTTTTAAAGAGGCGCAATAATTATACAAAATAGCTTCTCACTAGAGCCATGCTTTCCCAGTTTCCTTAAGGCCTCTTCTTATCTGGTGCGAGAGCTTAACCCCAAAATGTGTCCAATAATCAGGAAGATGTTAAACTTATAATCCAAGCACGTGTTTTATTCAGAATTTATCTACAGCCAAGCCCACAATGATTTAGTTTAAATGAGTCTTTCTGACTTCTCAGGATGACGTCTCTGTTATCAGCGTTAGGGCTCTTCTCGGCTCTGATTCAGTACGGAGTCTGTTCTCAGTTGACGCGCATAAGTCCTGAAATGGCACTTGTGACCCTCATTCAGATTCACTTGATCACTAGATTACTTTTGCTCACTTGGCCAACGTTCCTGCTCGATCTTGCATCTTGTGATAATACCACCCCGATGAAATGCGTTTTAGATCTCACAATCTAAAGACCAGGCCAGAGCCGGAGGTGGTTTGACGTCTGAACGAGGGAAGCCAGCGTGATGAAAACACTGAATCATGGAGGCCCTCTACTGAGAGTGTCAGAATCACACTACAGAATACTGTAGCTGAGGAGATTCCATGGAAACTGTTGATGTTAACTGTAGTTTGATGTTAAAAGCGTAATAATAATAAACTAATTTTTGTTAATACATCTATTATTTAGGTCTTATTGTTTCTGTTCCCACGCTGCCATTTGATTTAAAGTAAAACAGAACATTGAGAGATCGATACAGATAGAATGATAGACGATCGACTGCTGGAATTTGCTTTTCAGAAATCTCAAGAACAATTAGCATTATTACAGTATATTAGACAACATTTATATACATCCTGTTTCTTTAAACACATTTCCAGTTTATTAAAGAACTATAAAATAGGGTTTATTAAAGCAGCTCTTTATTGTCAATGGGCCACAAAAAATGTCTAGAGACAGAATTCAGTTTTATCGGTCCTAAGTTACTTTTTACTGAAACAGAATCAGAAATTGTCAAAGAAACCAGGTTACATTAGGGAGAAGTTTAGTGTTATCCTTCTGGCAATTTTTGATTTTATAAAGTACATCTTTTATTACAGTTACCAACCCAGTAGCTATAATTACATAAAAAATGTGCGAGTGTGCATTAATTAAAGTATGTATCATGCTTTAGGTAAGCAACTCAAAGAAATGTCTCATTTGGAACATGGTCTTATTTTAGAAACAAAACATTTAAAAAAATACTGATAAAAAAAAATCTCTTGCCAAAATTAAATTCATCAGAAAACGACTGCTTTGGATCAACGGCTGAGTGTGAGATAACAGCCATTAATAATATATTTGTCATTATTGATGAGTAAAGTCATTTGTATATATATATATACACACACACACACACACACACACACAAATGACTTTACTCATCAATGGATATAGGGTGCCTTATTCCTAATTTTGTTAGTTTTGGTACTGCAGGGTAGAGTTAATCTTGCAAAAATTGTGTTAATATTGGAGTCATAGCAAGGTGAACAGGAGGATGCAGGGAAGATGCAGGGAGGGACATTTTTAGGGATCTTAGCATATGATGCCTACTTGAAATGTAGAGCAACCAACCCTGGGCATGAGTCACCTGCTTCGGCAGTGTAATTCACAGGGCTGTCTGGCTCACTGCACACTGCCAGGCTAAAATTAAACCTCTGAGTGAAATGACTCCATTGGTAGTAATACTTAAACATTGCCGACCCTAAAAGCCCCCCCCCCCCCGAGAGAAAGCAATGGGAAAGAGCCAACCAGGCTGCATCTGTGGTCTGTATAGACACTGGCATTGCGCTGACATGAGTGCACGAGAGACCGGCAGAATCACAAAGCACCTTCGTGAGGAGAGTGCTGTCGTTCAGCTGCTTCTCAACCAGGGGAACAGGGGCCTGCTGTGAAATGCCAGGGCCCGTGGGAAATGGGATGTTTACTGGGTGCTGGTTCCCTGCAGCCCTTTGAAGTGTGAGAGGCAGTGCGGTACTAAAGGGAAGGACATGAAAATACGGCTCACGTTTCAGTGAGTCATGGGCGTGAAGTCAAGGCGGGACATGGAAGGGCCAGGTAACTGCTGGCCACTCTGGCTCAAAATCACGACAGTTGGGGCTTTCTGTAAAAAACAGTGACATCATTTCTAAGGTGACACACTGCATTTTGAAGTGCAGTGCTTCATTACCAGATGTTTCCTTGCTGTTCTGCTGTGATTTGTAGAAAGAGCCTTGTATATGTATAGTCTTACCTGTGAGTGACTTCATGGTTATAAGTATGAGGTAGAAGGTGTATTACAGCTACAGGTGAGGACAGGATGGAGGATATAGAAAAAAAGGTCAGCGTCACTGGTTAGAAGTAGAATTGCACATATTATAGCTGACCAGCTTTGTGTCTTTGTTTCATCAGAAATTGTCTTGACTTTACCATAAGAGTGATCTATTATTGTTTATGTCAGTGCTAAATGCAGTGTAAAGCTGATTATTATCCACCTTATGAAACGTGGTAAATTCCTTAATCTCCATCAGTAAAAATAAAAGAAGAAATGGCCTTATTATGTATCATAATGTTTGCAGTGATTGCAGTGAATGGTACAGTAGCAGATGCAGACATAAGAGCAGGTATGTAGTTTTAGGTGCTGCCACCTAGAAGAATGTTGTGTAACGACCTTCTTATTCCATACCATAGTGCTAATGGTAATTAACATGTGTTCCTTTTGGCCAATTAGGAGAGTTCTTGTGATAACATGCGGCCTAGTTCTGTCAATGAGTTCAGTGCGCATCTTGTACAGCAGAATGGCTGATCACCAACTCTGACATGAGCCCAGACATTGTCTCATTTAAAACCCGAATCCTGGCAGGGAGCTTTTATTGGCCACGACATGCAGAAGCTAACTTTTAATTATTCCCAAAGGAACGATGCGGAATCGTGTGCAGGTCCTCTGGCAAGAAATCCCTTTGTGTTATGCATAGGGGCGGCGCCGTAGCGCAGTGGTCAGCGCTCTCGCCTTGCACCTCTGGGACCTGGGTTTGAGTCTCCATCGTGGCTCCATCTGTGTAGAGTTTGCATGTTCTCAGGCCCCCCCCCACAGTCCAAAAACATGGTGAGGCTAATTGGACCATATTCCCTGTAGGTGTGTGTGTGTGTGTGTGTGTGTGTGTGCGCGCTCTGTGATGGGTTGGTGCCCCATCCTGTGTTGTTCCCTGCCTTGCGCCTGATGCCCCTGGGATAGGCTCCAGACCCCCCATAACGATGGATGGATGGATGGATGGATGGATGGATGGATGGATGGATGGATGGGTGGATGGATGTTTTTTGAATATTCTTGCAAGTAAAATACACAACAACATAATATCACAAGCAGTGGTTTTGGAACATTCTCCCTACATGTGTGAGGGTCTCTTTTAGGTGCTTCCTTCCGTCCAAGGTCATGCAGTTTGGTGAACTGGCTTCCTATATTCCCTGTAGTATGTAACTGCACGAGAGTGTTTTCCATGAAAGGGGTCTTCAATAAGCTTGCTGCCGCCCAAAGCATATGGCTGGATAAATAAAGGTAGCAGATGTGTAGCATAGCCAGCACAGTGCTGTACTGGTTTAGGAAGTGTCAGCTTCCTGTGCTCTTACATATGTATGACATTGCAAAATAATTCAAATTCAAATATCTATAATATACACACAGCTTTTTACCTTTCTTGTTTTTCACTTGGCAGATACAGCATCAAATAAAACCAGGGAGCAGTACCTTGCTCAGGGTACCTCAGTGGTCTCCTGCTGGTCAGGGATTTGAACCAGCAAGCTTTCAATTATGAGTGCACTTCCCTAACCATTGAGCCACCACTGCCCACTATAATGTGTTATGCCTTTTTATAAATATTTATAGCCATATTTATAATGCATTATGAATGCATCATAATGTATTATGAATGTGTTTATAAATTACTAAAAACATGGCCTTAAGTACAGTATTACAAAACACTCATCTGGTCATGTGTCCTAGCTAACGTAATGTTTGGAGAGTGACCTAGTGCTTCATCCTCCCACCACCGGGGGCCTTTCACAACAACGGCCAGGACAGCCCTCAAGTGTAAAGAGAAAAATCAAAATGTTATGTCCTGTGTTTGTAAAAGTCAATTTGTAATTACATTCCTGTTTAAATGTGAAATATCAATCCTGTTTTTTACTAATATTTAAATTACTCCTTTGAAGAAAGAATACTTAATCACATGAAGTGTAGGTCAATAAATACAGCTTTGGCCAAATCGACAGTCTTTGACTGTTCATAATGTATCTTGGTGTGTAACTCAGAAAATGGCTTTACGTTTTTAAAGTTAATACACCAGTTTCCATAGGCAACTAGTGGCACATCGTATGAACACTGCAAACAGTGGGTGTCAGAGTCTGGGCTGGGAGGGTAGCAATCAGCATCCATAGGCAAGGCTCCCAACCCCCCGAAAGTGCTGGGGGGCCGGATAAGTGGCTGACCTTGAGCTCGGACCCCAGGTTTGGCTCTCTGCTCTGTGTGTGTGTGTGTGTGTGTGTGTGTGTGTGTGTGTGTGTGTGTGTCAGAGGACTGTATGCAGCAATATGTGACAGTCTAAGAATTCCTATGTACAAATGGAATATAATGGTGTCTTATCTTATAGTAACTAGTAGCTGAATAGTGGTGCCATAAAATGTGGGCAGATTTGGACAAAACGTATATAGCGGTTCAACTGAATTACCCTTTTGTTTAATGTGGCATGTATGTAACGCTGGTTCACACTCGTTTTATTGATATGTTGCAGCTATTTACACTCACACAAAACCTGAATCCATCCTTTGAAACAGAAAGCAAGTTTGGATCTCGGGGGAATTTTAGAGTAGAGGAATTGTTATCCTTTTAAAATTTCTTTTATCAACAGCAATGAATGATTTTTTTTTCAAATATTTGGTTGCAAAAATGGTGTGGCATTTATTCAGGGTGTCTGTCCCCCACCCTTCATCCTGGGCTGTCTGGAATGGGCTCCAGACACAAGGGGCTGCAGCTTTGAAATGATTTTTTTTGTTTCTAGATAGATTTACTTTGTTTACATGTTACATTTAT
>JAODJW010000127.1:14762464-14777998 GCA_026777045.1 Hyperopisus bebe | reverse complement strand
CGCAAATACACACACACACACACACACACACACACACACACACACACATACATATATATATATTATGTTATTGTATCATATGTTAACAAATATTAAAATGAGATATTCCGCAGCATATATAGAGGAATTACCTGCTGCTTTGATGGCATGCTTTCCGCTTTCCCTGAGACTAACAGCTTAAAATTCCCACGCATTGAACCTAGCATCACTGAAGTGACTGGAAATACAACATAGTAGTTACGATGCATCAAGGTGCCCTTGCAGCCATGTAACCTTTTATTGTCAAACTGAGGACACAGTCTTCATCCCACAAGAAGTGTGATAACGTATTTGCTCTCTTCCTGGCATTCTGCAATTGGCACATTTTATTCAAGTTGAATTTGATTGGATGAAATTGTTGAATCCTGCATTAGGAACTATGTATATTCATTGTAATCAAATTTCAAAATTCAGGTGTTAAATAACTGTATAGCATATTCAGGGTCGTTCCTTAAACAAACAGCAAAAATGCTAATTGTCTCAATATGGTCTCTATGGGAAAAAATGTTTTTGATGTTTTTTAATTAAGAAATTAAAGCTCCAACCAACCAAAGCCATGCTGTTGAAACAAAAAAGTTTGGGAGAGTGTGTGAAAAAGTTTGGGAGAGTGTGTACTTAATGTATCGTCCTGTGCGGGTATGAGCGGGTATGAGCACCTGGAAACAGGTCAGCAGTGATGACCAGTAGTCACTCTAAAGACACAACTCATTAAGAACATAAATTTCCATGACAGGCTAACAGAAATCACCATTGTAACCCCTAAGGGTTGACATGGGCCTCCTTATACGAGGCGAACAGAATCCTGTATTTTATGGTAAGGATCTGATGGCGACAGTCAAGCGAGATGGGGGGGTGGGGGGGTCGTCGTTTGGGGATGTTTTACAGCATCAGGATCTGGGCATCTTGCTTTCAGAGATGGACCCATGAATTCTGCTCTGCAGTGGAGGATTATCAAGGTGAATGTTGGAACATCTGTCCTCGCGTCAGAGCTGAAACACAGTGGGTCATTCCGCAAGACAGCAACCTTAAATATACAGGTGGTATCACCATCAGAATGGTTAAAGAACAAAAAAATGAAATTTTGATCAGTCTTCCCAAAGTCAAAACCTAAACCCCACTGAGATTATGTGGGAATGCATGAAATGAGCAGCTAATGCTTTCAGATCCATAAATGTTACTGTGTAGAAGCCATTTTCTGCCAGGAAGAAAGGGGCCAAAATGCTTCCATGGCGCTGTGACTGATAACTGGACGAAACATTTATTTGCACTCGTTGCTGCTGAAATTGGTGAAGCCAGCTATGAAGTGTGAAGGTGCAATTCAATTTACCCAGGGGGCATTGTGTGTTAAACTTCAACTTTATCACCAACATAAATAAGGTTTTTCCTGTAACTCCTTGTATGTAGAATCCTGACATTTAATGTCAAAAATATAAAAACCCATGGAACAGCACACATATACTCTTTTCCACAGTATCATGTATACAGCAAGAAAGCAGCTTCATTACGGCAGCTGGAAGGTATAGACGCTGCTTTTTGTATGCTTAACGTACAGCCCCTGCTCTCTGCTCTTTCCTTTTTTGGACCATTGCCTTTAAAGTGCAGTGATCTTCCCATTCTTGTAGGAGACCTTGGCTTGTTGCTGATGCAGTTAACATTGCTTGCTTCGGCATGGGAGTTACGTTCTCACCTCGGCTGTCACCGCGGAATTTCCTCTGGTGTCAGGGTGTAGGAAGACCAGTAATGCTTTAAAGCTCTACGAAGTATGAAATCCCATTCTGAGCGAAGGTGTGCAGCCTTAACAACCTCGAAAACTGCAGTTTTATTCCTGTCATATTTGCCTGCTTTAAATTTGATCGTCGTCATATACAAGAAGTGAATGATTTTCATGTATATAGTGATAATTGAGTGCTATACCAGGTAAATTGTTGCGTAAATCTTTTTTTAAAAATTGGCTGCATTTTGCCGTGCACCGCTGGTATGACATTTCGAATGAGGTTTGCTTTTACAGGATAGATAATGGCTCGTTTCATGCATGTGTGTTCACAAAGGACGCTGTCAGTTTCAGAAAGTGGATTTTACCGTTTTCCCAAAATTCTCCCCTGGAAATTTGTTCTTTGTGAAAGCCAGTCGTGTGACATTTCAGTGAACCGTTTGATTTCCGGCATTTCCGTCGTTCCCCGGGCCAGTCCTGTGTCTGCTCAGTGCCTCCATGCCATTTATTACTGTCTTGATTTTGGCTAATGCCTGCAGTAGTGTGTCTTAAAAAAATAAGCTCTCCTGAGCTTCAGATTTGTTCTTTTGAGTCAGGACAGTGGTTGGTTGCTCTGTCAGTCATGTGATTTTCCTGAATACCCTTCTGGTGTTATATAGTGCTATATATGGTGATATATAGGGGTGTTGCCTGAGCAGGGAAGGCCACCGAGAGGCACCGTCTGAATGTGCGGCTTTGCGTGTCTTTGTGAGGCCTGCCGTGGCCGGGATAGGCTGCCACGGTGACAGTGCATGGCTTCACTTGTCTCCACGGTTACGGCGTCTGAAGGGCCTGACAGCTCGCTGTTGGACAGGACGCAGACGTGCAGTCCCAGCGGATATAAACTGGTTTATGATGGATGCTGTGGTGCCAGAGGATCTCACGGAGGGAAGGGGGTGACGTAAAATCCTTCAAAGCCCCGACGATGGTGTCGTCGCTCTCGCGGCTCCGGCTTTGCGGCCCGACGCGGGGCTTCGCCTGGCGCCCTGCCATTTACTCTCCGCTTTCGTTTGACCCCATGGCTTCCTCCTCCTGTGATGTCACTCAGCCATCACAGCCGTCCCATTTACGTCACCGGATTAGCTTGATTGAGTCCTCGCAAGTTTGTTGCTGGGGACCCTGCGCTTCCCATCTCATGCTGCTGTATTGTGTTTGAAAGAGCGCTGTGACATTTTTCACCGGAGGACCTGTCGATCTGAAGGGGAATGATGACATCAATGGCAAGGTGGCGGCTATCAAAAAATAAAATAAATTTAAATTATATAAATTACATCTGCAAGGCACACACAGATCCTGACTGTTCAGTGACCTGTTTAATGGTGAGTGACCATGCTTCGTAAAACTTGTTCGTAAACCTTTAGCCTTAGTTTACTTTATCGTAATGTCAATGAAATTTAATTGGGTTTACTGGCTCACACTTGATACTCCCGACCAGCACTGATTCTAGTCTGCCCTCACCGTCACTGACTGGCTCCTGCGGACACGGCATGCCGCTTTCTACCGTGTTGAACATAAAAGGCTCGTTTTCCCGGCTTGGCCGTGTGGGATGGAGGTGGCTCACTCTTCCATGTTAATTTGGTGCCACCAAACTATACTTTTGTGAAATGTTGTCAGGGAAAAGCCCGGTAAGGTCGTCCTCACACGGTCATCAGCGTTTGCATTTCATCATCCGCCTCTATTTTGCACTTTCGAGTCGTAATCATTTTAATTTGGACCTGGAGTATCGCTCTGACTGCCTAGATAATGATCGCTAATGTACATCCCTCTTCTCTCTCTCCCTCCGCTGTGTCTCTCAACAAAACAGAATCCTTTAAATAGCACTAAACTAAGAGGATCTTTGAAATGAGTCTATTAGGGAACTGGTTTGCACCTGTTAACGAATATAATGCATTTAAATAAATAAGCAAATTGAATTAGAAACAATTATCGTGGTGCTCGTGCATCGTGGCATCTTGGTGGGGCCCCTGTAGGGTTTTATGGCTCCTTTTGCCTTTGCTTCCGTGCTTTTATGCGACGCTGTGGAACAGGCTGCTCCATCCCTTCCTGGGTGTTGTGGAAGCAGCCTGTGCAGACGACATGATCCCAGCTGCGGCCTGTGAGAGCTGGGCCCTCCGGAGGCCCCACAAGCAGGGCCCCGTTGGCGTGAAGGAAATGGACGCTGGGCTCATTCTGGCAAGGGCCAGCAGGGGGCGAGCACTGCCCCATACGCTGTGCTGTGACGCACGCCAGCGCTGCCCAGTGCACTGTGCTGTGACGCACGCCAGCGCTGCCCCGTGCACTGTGCTGTGACACATGGCAGTGCTGCCCCGTGCACTGTGCTGTGACGCATGCCAGCGCTACCCCGTGCACTGTGCTCGGCCCCCATTGCTCATGCTGTTACATCATGCTGCAGTGTGGCTTCTCTTTAAAGAGATGCCTGCTGCCACTGACCCTGGCTTTTGTGCTGGATGCTGTCCGTTCTTTCCTTCAGTTTCCTGAAGAGCCCCTGGGCGTCTCTGCCGTGCTGCTCTTTCCACATCGATTGGCGGACGGTGTCCATGGAGCACTCATCCCGCGATCGCTTTACTGTACCTTTACTGTGTTGTTTGTCTGTAATGCTCGTGCAGGTGTGAGACTCTGCAGCTTTGGCAGACACGTGCTTTATAATTCCACATTTGTTTCAGCATTTCGCCTGGTCTGTGCCCACATGTAAGCATTTATTTTTTATTACCCATTTAATGCTGCTCGGTATGCAGAGTAGTCCATCTTGTGATATTACAGACTAAAACCCCAAGTAAAATCTGACCAGATATTTTCCAAAGCAGTTCTGATGTGCTTTGAAAAATATAATATAATATAACTCTAATATAACTGGATCAATCCAAGGAATGTAATATTTTCTCCCAATAAGAAAATAAGCAAATGTGAGGTAATGGTCGTGTTCTGAGTGTGTCTTTTAGCAGGAAGGCTGGTTCTGCCGGGGCTGCTGAGGATCTCTGTCTGTTTGCCTCAGTGTCTCTCTCGTCTCTTTCATCTGGTCCCTCTCGGAAGCCTGTCACGCCCATTTCATTATGGCCTCTGCATATGAATAATATTCCTGTGCCTTTTAAGCTGAATGAATAATCTCCCTCCGGTCCAGTTTGTTTTGAAGTGGCAGGTGCTTTAATTAGTACTTGACAGAAAGCATGCAGCTTTTGTCTTTGGTGTTCTTACCTGTGAACATTCCAGAAACAAGGGGACTTGTTTCAGAAATTCTATCAGTTTTCTTATACTACGCACACCATATATACAGAAGTAAAAAATGGGATATTTTCAGGTGAAGTATGATAGATTTAACTATACTTCCTGTACTAACTTCAGCTTTTCACTTTCTGCATAATTTTAGTTTTCTTGCCCATTTTTTAGTTAGAAATGAAGGTCGACAACGTGGCATTATGATTTCATGAACTGTCGGAAAAGATCCGATAAAGGTTCAGTCAGCTTTCAGTGGCTAACGGCAGAGCAGCATTGTTGAGTGTCAAGGCCGTTAGTCAGAACCCAATCCAACAAAAAATAATTTTTATTGCTATATGACTTTATGAAGATATAATTGCTTCCTCCATTTCAGTTGAAGCTATGTGCGTTTTAGTGACAGAGAGGCAAATGTTTCCCTCTGTGCTTTGCTACATTTGGTGCCGTTGAATGCACAATGGGAGTCTCATGAGAGAGAGGAGGTGTCTCGCACTGGAAGCAATTAGGGATAACAGGAGTAACTGGACAAAAAAATTGTTGCATCAATAGGACTGTCCAGTCTCTCCTTGCTCCCTCAATGAAGACCACAAAGGCCCTTTTTCTCATTAGAGCCGTCAGCCTTAGGGAGTGATGAAGAGGTGCTGTCGTTCTTCCTTTGTTGATCTGAGATGCATTGATGGCGTGGGCCCTGCGACGTAGACCACTTCTCTGCTGAGCGGTCTGAAGCATGCTGCTGTCAGCACGTTTGACAAGGACGTTCCTTTCAGAAAGTCGGCTTTTGCTCCCTTCCCCGCAGATATACCGATCTATCACATGTGGTAGGAGTGGCAGTCAGCATCGATGTTCCATCCTTCTCTGTTCCGTACTCCCAGGGATGGCGTTAATGGACTACATATGCCTCGTCTTGGAATGGCCCGGTCCGCACAGCCGTTTGAGTTTGCCATTGGCCATTAACGGGCCGCCGTTTTTGCGGTGTGGGTGGTGTCGAAGTGACCTTGAAGGTTCGTTTCACATGCTAATCAGCGAAGATGCTAATCGTGGACGGAAGGTGGGTAAGGACAACAAGATTACGCAACAGGATTTTATAAAAATGAAAAATACAATAAAATGAAAAATACAAAACATACCAAAACCAACCCACAATATAAACATATTAGCTCCTTAACGTTATTTCCATGTAGGACCGTGGTTATTGATTGATAACAGTTTCATGGGGGATGACCTCTGCTGATCGCATTTAAAAAACAAAAACAATTTAAATGGTCATTAATTTCAAAGTAATTAAACAGTACTCAAAATCCAGTGAGTGGGTCTCCATTATTTTTGCAACGTTGCCATGGAAATGCTACCCATTCACGTTCAGAACACGCAGTGCGTTAAATAGCCTCGCAGTGTGCCAGTGGGATTTCGCTTGGAGGCCAATGCCTCATATGGCTTTCTGGCCTAGCATCACGAAGTGCCGTACCATGTCGAAGTGGAGTGCTCCATTCCACAGTCCAAGTCGGGACGGCTGTGGATTTAATATTTTGTCATATGAAAGTTTTTTTTTTTCTTTTCTATTTAAATGTAACCTTTAGCACAGGGAATCCATCAATATCTCGACTGCTTCCCCAAGCTCCCAGAGAGGGTCAATATCCAAACCTGCAGACTGTAGTTATTTCCATCCTCTCCCTGTCCTTCAGCGCTGTTCAGGCTTCTCTCCAACCTCTATTTACCTTATTTACTTTGTATTAATGTGAGCTCCACTCTGACATTTAATTTACTTGGCCTTGCTTCTCTTTTCCGACATATTTAACAGGGATTCTCTGTAAACCTTTCAGTGGTTCTGATTCTGCGATCTGGTGTCTTCGATGTTCTCAGTGTCACCTTGTGCTTGAAATAAAAGGGAATGAATTAAAGAAAAACAAAAAAAAGAAGAAAGATAGATAACCAGTTCCAAATCTATGGGCAGATTTTTTTATTCTTAGGCTGTATTCTGTGTGCTTAAATGAGAATTACTATTTTTGGAGTGAATCTATGATATGTGGTTCTTTCTGGAATAACTCATGCTCTGCAAATTAAGAGAGAAGACTGTCTAAGTTTTAAGTTTAAATAAAATACTAGGCTTGTTAATATTGCATCATTGAATTTTCAAAGTTTGACCATTTTTTAAAAACTATACATACATGCAACTGTACTATCACTTTTAATTACTGGTACATGCAGACTAGGGTACAATTTGAAAATACTAATCTGTAATTGTAGATTATACTGAAACTGTATGTAATTAAGATGTAATTAATGAGAACTGCTAAAATTGCAGGCTTTTCACAACCAGCTAATTGCCAGTTGTCAGTCGTACGAATGGTGCAAAGTCAGAATAATTCTTGTAAGTGGTACTGCGCTATGTGCATACAAGGCCTGTATGATTAACTCATGTGTTGTAAATGTGTAGTATGGCGTCACAAATCCAAGACACCGATGGTAGCTGGGAAAGTCAAGTCCACCATATTAACATGCAAGAACATTAGTATTTCTGCCATGAGGAAATCCACCCATATTTTAGGACCACACTGTGGCGGCTTAGGGTCTCTGCAGGGTGTGGAAGCCATCAGACAATTAAGGAAGGGACTCAGGAACATGCTCATACAGATTGCCAACTTGCTGATGCATTAAATATATCATAACTTGGCTTGGATGAAATCCAGTTTCTTACACATATTGATCTGAAATGAAAACCTGCTACTTAAAATGCTGATTTCTTGCTGTCTTAGATGAGGTACTGTGGAATTGGTCACTGAGAGTTTACTGGAGTTTGCTAACCATACTATGTCATAGTACGTATACAATATGCATTAATTGATGTTTTATGATTGTAAGCAGACAATATATAGTTTGTGACATTCTTTTCATTATTAAAACATAAAGAATCAGAAGATTGAACAGATGATGCCACTTTGTTCATTCTTTGCTTCTAGTTCATTTGGTCTACAGCTAATAATATTTTTCTGTTCAGTTGCAAAAGTTTAACATCAGTTAAACATCATTTTAGTGGAGATAATTCAGAAACATCGATTTCACCCAAATTACTATTTTAACAGCAGGGCCAATTGTAATTCAGAAATGTTGTATAGAAAACAACTGTAATATAGTGCAGAACAAAATAAACAAGTATGCAAGGTTGAACAGATTAAACAAAATACAGAATTGCTAGCACAATTAAAAAAAAGCTGAACTGAAGTGTAAACAGGCACAAACAGTGAGGGTGCAGAACATGGTCCAGCAGGATCCGGCACGAATTAAGCACGAGTTTGATCTTACATTGCAGAGCTAATGATAGCTAAGCCAAAAGAGCCCGAAATATGTACTGGTGGCACCATCTGATCCTATGGTTTATGAAAACCAATAATAACAAAAATTCAGGGTGTGCATTATTTGGCAAGCGTGATTTTACAGTTGCTGAGATTTGCATCCCCCTTTTTTTCAGCAAGCGTGACTGTCGCATATCTGAAATTTCCACCATTAAGTCAAAACTGCCTAACACATATGCTGTTAATACCATTTGATTCTATAGTGCGTAAAAAGACAATTAAAGAGGGGATGCATTTTTTAACAAGCACGATTTTATAGCTGCCAGGATTTACATCCCTCCCTTTTCTTGGTGAGGATTATGTCATGGCCGGCATGCAAAACTTGGCATAACATGTCCAGCACAAATTAAGCACTGGTTAGTAATATAATGCAAAAGACACATTGTAAACATTATTGACCATAAAATGTAGTTTTGCTTACTCTGCAGCGTGATATTTAAATACAAGTGCAGTGTTCATATGAGATTGCATTGCTTGTTCATATTATGATTGTTAAGTTTCCATCAAATGTTTCATTGCTTATTCACACTTAGACAGCATATTGGATACTCAAAGCTTTGACTTTATTAAGTTTCGGTTCGCTTCATATTTACGATTTCAAGTTTAATTAAAAAGCAAAAGAGGACCTTCAGCTGTGAAGTGTAAATTGAATGACTATTTGCTCCATTCTATATGCCCGTGAGGTGTTTTGTGCTTTATATTCACTTAGGCACAGAACAAGCAAGGTGGCAACATTGACATACCATTTATGTTACTTACTTAACTTATAAGTTCCTGTGAATGTTTAGCAGTGAAGATTTCCAATTTAATCCACCTTAACTACTAATAGGTATAATTTCACAGTTGTGATGAACTGACCGATATTAAAAAAAGAAACTATGAAACGGAGTAGACTGCCACTCTTCACAGTTCTCTTTTTACAATTGTATTTTCTGCTGTTTGAGAAGTATCCTTGGATCACTCTGCAGTGAGTCATCGAGACAAAAACATCCTTGTAATTGAAAAATTGCAAAAGAAGTTTACATTAATAATTATGCTTTACTCTTTTCTTGGTTGAATGTGTTTACACTGTTGCTGGAAGGTTGGGCTGTGTGGAGGGTTCTGATGTTTTTAATGAAATGTTTTAATGAAAGTATCTCCAACAGCCTTTACACTCCTATAGAGCACTCAAGAGTTCTGCATAATTATGTCTGTTCTGAGCCATGTTAGACTTGCATGCCAGTTCCCAAAATGTAACAGGCCACTATCTAAATTGGGCATTTTGGAAATTGCACTGTATTTCCACTGTTTGGTTTCCCGTATTGTTTTGTATCTGTTAGGAGGATTTCTGGACTTTTTTCTTTGAGTTTGCCTTCCCTTTTGTTATGAGTCCGCTTGGAAGAGGGCACCTGCAGCAAAATCCTCTCATATATATTGCTTCTGGTTGCCCTTTCCTTGTTGTTGCCCATGTTGATAATAGGGTTATGTGTTCAAATGGCCTTTATAATGTTATTTCACCTGCCTATAGTCTGCATGCTGATATATGACGGGCAGTTTTCTAGAAAAAGAGGGAATAAAAATCAGCGCTTCACAGCCCCTGCAAACCAGACACACACTCCTAATTAAAATGTAATTTTAAAGGCTTTTATTTCAGCGAATAAAATCTGTAATGCAAACTATTTTGTATAACAGAGTAATAAATAATAATCAGCTAGGCATGTATAGAATGTAGTTTTTATTTAAACGTGAATCACGATGTGGCCGGGCACTGATCCTTGTTCTTGTTAGACTTGCTGATGGCCTTTGAGCATTTCCATGGATTGCTACTGATATTTGGTAACTAAAATGGCTGCCAGAGGGTATGACTCCAAATTCCTCATGAGCGGGAGGCTTGCTATCATCAAAAATGCATCAAGAATGCCGTTGCCGGCACTTTCCGCACAATGACCCGAAATAAGAATATTTGCCCAGGGGGCTGCACAGAATGGTTCACAAAACAAAACGTGAAGTCTAGTAATAAAGATGAAAAAGACGACTTTGACTTATCGACGAACTGCGGCTTTAATGTTGTGCCACTGCACGGGGTCATTTATATTGAGCGTTAACACTGAGCGTAGGTTTGGGGAGGCACCTCTGGAGAGCCCGGGGGGGGGGGTGTCCCCAGGGGGGATGAATGAGATGCAGGGAGTGACTGGCTTCCCATGTCAGCTCAGTGTGGGATGTGACTGGCTTCCCATGTCAGCTCAGTGTGGGATGTGACTGGGGACTTGCTGCAGGCTTTTAGCTTACTGGCTAACTAAGCTGGTAGCCAGCCAGTGGCCATCTGAACACTGGCAGCAATGATAATTGTCTTGCAGCGGGTCCGTATACTTCAAGGTCATTATTTTCAAATAAAGAAGAAATCTGTACGTCAACAAACTTTACAAGGAACTTCCAAAGAAGCCAGCAAGCTGAAGTCAATTCTGCCTGTTTTAAACTTTCTAACACAGCCGGAAGTCTGATGCACACACACGGTGGACAGTATTGACTATATTGCTGCAGTTTTTAAAACTGACTGACTCCTTAAAGCCTTTCTGTCTTTTTCCTCCCTTTGGCCAACAAAGTGGCATCGCAGAGTATCATTTTGAAACATGACATGCATTGGTGGCTGGCTTTTTATCATTCCGAAACTGTCAGCGGACATGAATATATGATCATGAAAGGACACATGATCTGAGTGATTTCCTTTCATATTGCGCTCAGTATTAAGATGACTGGCCTTATGGTTGTCATGCTCCAGTTATCAGAAGACGCCATGTTTGGAATGTGAGGGAATAAGATCAAGGTTGTACTGGGAGGGGCACAGATGATCTCTTTTCCCTGCCTAGATCTACATCAATAAAGTATTGAATGCACATTCAGATTGACGGTTAGTGTAAAGCATGACAGCTGAGGGCTCAGTTTAATCGAGATTAATCTTAAAGGACCTTCGTGAGTAATGAGTTTCAGAAGAAACGTGTGCATCACATTGGCAGAGTATTGGATTTACTAGGAAATCCCTGCCTCTGTAAATCTCCACAACTGAGACACTTTGCTTCCAAGAACCAAAAATTAACCTCCTGACATCTGCTTTATCTGTGGAATATTTCCTAAGGAAATTCCGATAATGCAAAACCACGATACTGTAAGCAGTGGTACGGATGTGCACGCAGACAATGAAGGACATAGGCAAATGTCTGGTGCTGCTAAATGTTTTGTCTTGTGTGCAGAGTCCATATAGGCAGGCGTGTCTTTCTGGGGCCTCATGTCAAAAGATGCTTAGCAGAACATACCGCTTCAGCATCTTCTAAATAGGAAGTGGATTTATGTAGTTAATAATTATTGTAGTGTCTGCGTGACCTTGGGTGAAGAACCTGCCACTGAGTACAGACACTTGTATGATTCACCTTTGAGCACCGGAGGTTCTGAAAAGCTCCTTCACCACTCAGCCACCCGCTGCCTTTTGTTGAGCTCAGCTGTGGAGCCCTGATTTGCCCGTTGTTACATGGGGAGAGTTCCCTCAAGCAGACACAGATGTATGACTTTACAGTTTCATTAATTGAAACGTAACTATGATTTACGGACGCATCATAAGAACAATGGCGTTGTTTTATTGTAACTATATTTATTCAAATGGTAGCAATAAGGTCACATGTGAGTCTTCCAGTTACATCTTAAACTGGCTGTTGAGCATAGCAACATGAAAGTGTCAGCATATTTTTCTGCATGAAGTAACGGCGCAGGTCTCTGCTGCATTCTGCTGCACATGCTCCTGCTGGCCATCCTATACTCATGGCGATATTGCCATGCATTTGTGTTTATTACCGACATCCCGCTCCCAGTTTACTGCCTACTAGCTTTATATTGCGCTACCTCAACTTTGTGTTATGGCACCGTGACCCATGACTGCGGCTCTAACATATTTTTATTGAGCCAATTTAAAAAAAAGTGTTTACCTAAAGTCAGCCATCACTACTGGTTACACATGAATATTCTTAACTATTCACAACTCAATCCATGTTCTTTAGGGAAATGCCGTACATGCTTCTTAGGAAGCAAAAGCTCTGTTTTTGTGTGAGCAGATATACTGTCGGCATTTGCACCCTTGACGACCTTTGGCGCAGTAAAATCACAGCGGCATGTGATTTGGGTCAGTCTCTATCAACTTTGTGCCCCTTCTCAGTTTCGGCAGTCCTTCCAGGAAGCCTTGCTCAGGTTATTTCAGAATCGCTTATGCAGGCCAGTCTTTCCACAGACTCCCAGTGAGATTTCAGCTCAGGCCGGCTTCTTAAGCCTTTTGCTGTATAGATTTAGCCTTATTGCTTATGCTTTTGCTTTGCTGGAAAATTCCTTATTAGCTTACAGACATTTTGTTGCTCAGACCTTCTGTGCTGACCTTTTTAAATAGAGAGGTGTAGCTCCATTACTCCTTTTAACTGGCAGAGGATGGTATAAGCGCTCTGCTGGTTTGTTACCGTGTGTAGCTCCATTGCCCCTTTTAACTGGCAGAGGATGGTATAAGCGCTTTGCTGGTTTGTTACCGTGTACATTAATATGATAGCTATACCTGCCACATATAGCCTGAAGTTCTCTGAAGTTTGGGAAGATTATGATGTGTTGCTTGTTTTTGTGGGTGATTCTGTAAGGAGCACGTTTTGTTTCACATAGGGTGGGTCATCACCAAGGCTCTGTACCCGGGTGATTCTCTACCATATCCATCCTTAACTTTGGCTTAGAGTCTAACAGGTTTCTAAAAAGGCTTTTCTTTTTGTTATAATAGCATTTTCTGACAGTTTTCCCTGGTAACGTAGCGCATGCCGTGGCTCAGACATACAGTACCGCAGATGTGAGATGTTTTGTCCGAGTGCTGAGTTATATTGTCTTAAGATATGAATGTATGTCCTTCACTTTGGTCCAAATTTTAAAAAGTGAACTGCACCATCTCCAGCAGACTGTAATCCAAGGGCAGGTATGCATATCATTATGAGAGCTAATGAGGGGCTGCTTTTAACATCCTGCGGATTGTTTATAATCCTGTAGCCATCAGCATAATGAGGTTGGATGGACGTGTTTGGTCCTGAGTTTACATGCCCTTGAAAGCCTAGATGTGTGTTGATGTTGACAAAGGGTAATGTCAGCATTCACATCTGCAAACAAATTTTTAAAAGTGAGTTCTACTTTTATACCAAACACTCAGACTTTTATTTGCAGCATAAATCCTCACGGCAAATTTGCTGGATTATTAAAATCCATAAGTCACGTCAGATCTGGCAAGCTGTAAATATTAAAAACGAAATATGATATACCGTAATGGCGTGTAGTTTATGCTGATGTTCTGCTATAAAATGTGTATGGAGACCCTTAGTGACTCTTGTGTTTATGTAATGAATACCGTTTAGATAAATATGAGAAGCAGTCATTGTCATATAGTAAAAAGCTCAGGATTAATTCACTTGTGTGCTATAGCATGGAGGTATTTTTAAATCACACGTATTCCTGTTTCTGTGCATGCTTCCTGTGTTACAGTACCTGAATATCCAATGGTTACATTATAAGACAAAGAGTGGAGTTTTCTTATTTGGCTTAATGGGAATATTTTGTACTCTTCCCACCTCTTACTTTGGTATCTGACTGTGTACCTAAAAAGAATCACTTTGAAGTTTTATCTTACAAACCTACCCCACATGCTCATTTTCCAAAAATCATGATGCCCCCCCCCCTTCACATGGACTCAGCCTGCTGATTACAGGTGGGACAGTGATAATATTTTGACCTTGTGCAGTAACACCACATACTTCAGGTCAGTCTGTAAGGCTTTATGTCTTTCCGGGTTAACTGGATTTTCTCTGTACTCTGTACTCTCTCTAGTACTCTGTACTCTCTCTTGAGCTGCTCCTGAACGCCCTTCCACAGACATTTCTTTTGCATCTGGCCTTTGCTTCACAGGTAGTTCTTTGTTCCTGGTGTTTGGGTGGGGGGGGGGGTGTGGCCACGTATACGCAGTGCCACCAATCATAGTATTTTAAGTGTGCCGTGGAATATGTTAGTTAAGCATCACAAATATCTGATTGCAGGATCGCGGGTCCCCAGAGATCTGGAATTGAATTTCACAGTAAATCATGCTGAAAACATCTCATGATGAAATGAAAGTAGGGATGTATCTGTGAAGCGACTCCGCTCTTGTGCCCTAGTTATCTGACAAGCTACCCAAGCTAAACTATTCTGGCCAGCTAGCTAGGTGGAGAGATGATTTTCCCTTTACCGTGCAATCAAAACAACATTTTTCAGTCAGTCTAGGAATAACTGCATGTGACGCTTCTCTGGAAGGGAGCAGGGGCACAGCTAGGTCATTGGTGATGCTCATTGATGATGCTCATTGGTGATGCTCATTGGTGATGCACATTGGTGATGCTCATACGTGATGCTCATTGGTGATGCTCATTGGTGATGCTCATTGGTGATGCCCATTCGTGATGATCATTTGTGATGCTCATTGGTGATGCTCATTGGTGATGCCCATTCGTGATGATCATTGGTGATGCTCATACGTGATGCTCATTGGTGATGCTCATTGGTGATGCTCATTGGTGATGCCCATTCGTGATGATCATTTGTGATGCTCATTGGTGATGCTCATTCGTGATGATCATTGGTGATGCTCATTGGTGATGCTCATTGGTGATGCTCATTCGTGATGCTCATACGTGATGCTCATTCTTAATGCTCATTGGTGATGCTCATCCGTGATGCTCATCCGTGATGCCCATTCGTGATGCCCATTCGTGATGCTCATACTTGATGCTCATTGGTGATGCTCATTGGTGATGCTCATATGTGATGCTCATTCATGATGCCCATTCGTGATGCTCATTCGTGATGCTCATATGTGATGCTCATGTGTGATGCTCATTCGTGATGCGCATACGTGATGCTCATTCATGATGCTCATACGTGATGCTCATTTGTGATGCTCATGTGTGATGCTCATTCTTGATGCTCATATGTTCATTCATATAGCCATTGCCACTTAAACCAAACACTGAAAAGGGAAGGTAAATCCTTTATTTTTACCCTAATAGCCTGTTCCAAATCAAAGCCCTTATTATGAAATTGTGGTCCATTCCTCCATGAAACTGCCTATTGCATTTTCATAGAGAAATACTGGTCGCTATAAGATGTGTGTTACTT
>JAODJW010000127.1:14744950-14757376 GCA_026777045.1 Hyperopisus bebe | reverse complement strand
AAACTAAATGGCAAAGTGGAGATTGTATTTTCTTTTTATCATTTTCATTTTATTTTTTGCAGAAAATACCTCCCATACAAAGGATGGTACAGATTAGAAATACATTATATCTTGACTATATAGATAAATGAAAAATTGCTTGAATTCTTTACAAAAATATGCCTATATACCTAACAGCAACAGACAATCAACAGATGCAGTAAAAATCAGGTCAAGTGAAGTGAGTGTGTTGGAGAATGGAGTGCAATCATTTTCCATACAGTACAATGTGTAATGTCCCCCTTTAAGGTCTGAATAAAGTTTTAATGCAGGTTGTTACATGTTCTGAGATGAGTGTCCTGCAGTATACAACACAGAGTTCTCCCACACTTTATGTTCCATTACATTATGTAGTGATATGCTTTGCTGTGTTTGCCATGGCAACAAACATTTCTTTGTCTTTGATACACAGTTCGAAGTCGACAGAACCAGGTCTGCTACTGTTTTTAATCAAATAGGTTACAAATGAATTTCTGAAGCTTAAAATGTTCATAATAAAGAGTTAACTAATTGTCAAAGAATTTATTCATCTCCAGCATATCAATCATTTACAGATGTTTGCTTGGATTTATAAGTCATTCAGCTTCATCTTTCATGAAGTATTAGACATATTTTATGTTCATTTGGCATTTCTCATAATGTAAGATACTAAGATGTATTCATTGTGTCTATGTTATCAGTGTAATTATGTTGTGTGAAATGGTAAATGTGTACAATGCTATTGTTTTTTCCCCACATTTTGAGAAAATTAGTCAGTTTAATCCCCCTTTATCTGCCTTTGTCCTTCTGTTGCGGAGGAACAAAGGAGGGAAATGCGTGATAAACAGCCTCTTATATCTGCGAGCATGAAGTTGTCACGAGAGATGGAGTGTCCTGTCATCAGTTATGCATTTCTCTGTTTCTCCAGTCAAATTAAGGTATAGCAATCGAGAGTGTCAGCACTATACCTCTGTGTTAATGACTGGTAGCTGAGCCCATCTGGAGATACTTACAAACTGTCAGTAGAATCACTTTGATAATGACTGGTGCCACTGTTGTGTGCTTTTTCATTTTAATCCTAATTGTGACAGTTACTGCAAGAGAGCTTTCCGGCAATGGAGATATTTTACTGATCCAGCTGCTTGGCATCGGGTTAAATGTCCACGTATCGTCCCGCCAGCCGCGTGCCGTGCTGTAGGTGAGGCGTCTGGCAGCGGTTCTGTTTAATGAGCCACTTATTTTGAGGGGTTTTGATTAGTGAGATTGGAAACAATTAATGAATTAGCTGGAGGGACGCAGTGCATGATTTGCCGGTGTAATCTTCCTGCGGAGCGGTTCTCTTCTGGCCTGACTTATTGTCTAATTCCCACATTAGGAAGAACCTCTCCTGAGCGATTATGGCTTCTGTCTAGCAGCCGATGATTAAAACACACTTCACAGTCAATGAACAAAGACTTGCAGTTCTCAATTAGTTGATGTAATCATTAAGAGAAGAGAGCTGTCAATTTCAATTACTTTTTATTGGACGAGTCTCCATGAATGTGTTCCCATTGTCCGTATAAGCTACGTGCTTTGACAGCCTCTTTAATCTGTCAACAGCTGACAGGTAAACTGGTGTGTTCCTGCACCGTGGCGGCTACCCTGCAAGGGGTTAAAATTGCGTTTGGACACTGATTAGGGGTCGTTTAGCAGAGCGGGGTGCGCTGGCTGACCTGTGGGGCGCTATAAAAAGCGGGATGCCGCTGAAGTCACCCTTGACTTCCTCCCCCATGCGGCAGAATCCTCCCCAGACGGGGAGCGCAGACACTCATTACTGTGCCGGCTTCAGACCCAAGTCTCTGTTAGGTTTCTTGTAGCTTTACTCAACTCTTCTTTCCATCATAATTGGTTAGTCGATTTCACCTTTACTCCTTTGTTTACACGTCTGCTGCAGTGTATTCTTGTGTCTCTCTTTTTGTTGTTTGCTTTGTAATTGGTTGTGTCTTTCTCTGGAACCCCTTTGTCTAACCTGGGCTGCCACACTGTCTTTAAGCATGTTTTCTGACACATGCCTACTCATTAACTCCATCTCATTTGTGTCCTTTGCAAATAAGCCCTTTATTACGGACAATTTACTGAAGTGTCTCCAGGTAACTGCATGATTTTGTAGAATACACCATCCTAATTAATATGACCTGAAATTAGGCATAACACTCATTATGGTGTTAAACATTGCTCTCATGACGTTACAGTCCAAAGTAACATCTTCTATATTTTGTTCTACAATGCATTTGATGTGTGCTAATCTCCTTATAAATATTTATTGATGAATAATAAAATAAACTTCATTTTATTTTATTTTAAAATTATTTATAAGTATTGAGAACATATATCAACTAAGTAAAGTTTAAATACTGTAATTACCAAGCCTTTGTGGCAGTTTCATTTTTAATAATGTGGATGTTTTAACGCATAGTTAATTCACTTCATGTTAAGTTAAGTACCTAAAACATGGAGTTTTATCATATAATTTAATTTCTTTCGGTCAGCGATTTTTTTTTCCTGCTTTAGCCGTGAATGATTTTGTGGTCTTGATCGGCAGTTGAGAATGCGCATTCCATATTGCCTTCGCTGCCTACCTGTGAGAGAGCAACTAAATGAGCATTTCCCTCCTGGAAGCTGTGAGAAGTGATGCATCCTCAGGAGAGAGTTAAACACACCCCCTAGCATTCACCACTGTTACCATGGCTACAGTTCAGCTGCCCTCACTCATGCCCAAAGACACATGAACCTTGACAGATTGACACATTCTATATGCATTCACAAAAACATATGTATTGTTGTTTTTGATACGTGGAATTTTACCTGTAAAAGTTTGAGCTCCTCTTCAGGAAAACTTTCAAGAAGTAAATACGATAATGCATAATACTTTATTGATCCCTGGAGAAAACTATCCAATAAATATCCAATGAAGTTTAGCATTAGAATGATTCATATATATGAAATGTATTGATAAATTTTTTTGCATCTGCTTTTTGATTTGCTATGTATACCATATTACCGTCACTGCGAGTCTATTTTCTCAGTTACAAGTTGGCAATCTTGTGTATCAGAGAATTAAAGTTTTCAATGTGTCAGTGACATTTAGTCTGAATTTTAAAATGTCATTCAACTGTCACTGTTATTATGAGTGAAAACCAAGGAAAGATAATGTCCTAGTCATATTTGTGTAAAGTTACTGGTGTCACAAATGCTGTACCATGTCAATCGATAATCTATATAGTAGTCGGAGACTTTTATAATGAACATGGTTGCTTTGTAGTTACACATGCAGCATCATACTGGACATGCCATCACAGGTAATGGATTTCTATATTATTGCATAATAATTTTCTGATAAGTTTATGACTATATTAGGAAGGCATTACTACAACACTTCTCAAGCAAAGTGCTAGCCGGCTTGTCTGCTGATAATTTCCAGACTGATTAATATTGCGAGGCACTCGCTGCTCATGTCTTGCATGACCTTTCCTGCATGTGAATGTTTTCATCTCTGATTCGCCACTCCAGTGCTGGAGGAAGTCATAAACTGGCAAAGCGATCGGCCTGTTTTCAGGATCTGATCAATGATTCACCATGCTGATATAGTTTGAGCATTAATCATAATGGCTGTGGAATTCAGTCTGACTGATCACGGGCCTGCAAGAGCATGCAGACAGTCCAGGGATTTCTGTTGCTGGAGTATTAGAGGAATATAGCTCTTCCCAAATGGGTCCATCTGACACGTGCTGTGAGGTCAGCATCTTCCCATTTCAATCAGAAACTATTAGGCTGGAGCTTTAATAACACGAAGAATTTGACCTCCACACAGGTCTGCAGGAAGCTTAATGATATTAACGATCCCAATGCAAGACACACTGCATTTCATACATCAGCTTCCATCCTATTCATGTTTTTAAAAGCATTTACGACTGGAAGGTCATTGTGTAATAAAGTCCATACAGACTGCTTTCTGAGTATAATGAATGTGGCGTTTTCAAAATCATATCATTAAAGCTTCGCTTGACATTTTAAAGGAATATGAGTTTTGTTGCATGCTCACTGATTAGCGTGGGGGCTTATAGCCTAGTGCAGCAGTTACGATGATAGAAGCTCCAGTGTGAACCTCTGTAGGCTCCAGCCTGACTTTCACATTTACATCCAATTTTCAATATATTGTATATTTTTAAAGGAGGAAATTCTATTTACCAGGTGAGTGACAGCCACTGGTTTTCTAATTAGCCAGTCTTATTTGTGGGAACCTTTTACTATTTTGCCTTGATGAGGGTACTTTATATATCAAGGATATTGAAGGTCTTAATAAAGAAAACTAAAGTTCTGCTCTTTAGTCTGTTAATGCCACAACTTCAGAGTCAGTGGCCCATGGTTTCACAGAATTATTGTTTCTTCATTATATTTTTGGGTTTTTTATTTGATTTTTTAGAAGGAATTGTAGTGGTGATACTATGAAAATGTTATGTGAAGTCTTGAAAGTTGACCCAAGACTGCTGACTGCAGCCAGACACAGCAGAGATCCAGGTCAGACTTGCAGAATTATGCTTTATTTTGTCTGATATTTCCGACAAAAAACAACTTCCTCCCTGGTAAGCGTCACTGATAGTGCAGCAATGGCAATGGTGCTACAACAAAGAAGATCAAATAAACTTCACAGGACAGGAGCCCTTTTTGGGGAAACAGCACACACTTCACAAACAGGGCAAATAGATTGTCCTTTGAATAGGGCAAACCTGGCCCTACAGGCCTCAGTCCGCAGGGAAACCAATTAAAACAAAGACAGCGATGTGGAAAGCTCATTACCGCCACCATGGGGGGACACACGATTAACCCCTTGGTTGCACAGCGCCGCCTGTTTCTCGCATGGGTTCTCCTGATCAGACAGCAGCTCCGCTTCCGCTTGCTTCTACTCCCCAACCTGACTGACTCCTGGTTCTGTTGTCCCCCTTGATTGACTATTGGATCGGTTCCTTTCCTTGGCAGGACTTTTGCTTCTGTGTCTCACCTCGCCTGTCTCCATTTGTCACCTTGACTGACTCTCCTTTCAGACCTTCACTGAATCTTGTTTCAGCTGCGGGCATTTTCTCCTTTTCTTTCCGGCTCCCCCTCAGTGTCGTACGGCCCTGCAGCTACATCCCTTTAGGACATCTCCAGGTACTGTGGAGACCAAGCCTTTGTTCCCCCGAAGCAGGTGGTCCTTAAGCCCATCAGAACAGGCCAAGTTCTCCCTGACATGGAGGACACTTATGAATTTAGGTGCTGTGCCTGTAACTGAAGAATAGCTCACTTAAACCTAATTTAATCGCTTCGTGTGAGGTGAGGTGAGGTGAGGGGAGATGAGATAATATAAGATAAGATAAGATACGATAAGATAGAAATTTATGCATCTTTGTGAGGGGAAATGTCTTTGTCAGTAGCAATAAGTACAACAAAGGACAATGCATAAAGCATGAATCGTACATTTAAATAAGAAATTTAAATAAGCAAGAACTGAGCAAACAATGTCCCACTATAGAGGGCTGGGCCACCCTATAGGCAAAACAGGCAATTGTCTGGGGGGTCCTTTAATTAGCTATTGTGTGTACATGTGTGTATGCTTGTGTGCATGTGTGTGTGTGTGTGTGTGTGTGTGTGTGCGAGCGGGTATACCTATCCTTATGGGGACACAATGCCCCCATAACGTGATAAATATCCGTTTTTTCCCCCTTATGAGGACCGGTTTCCTGTTCCCCATAAGGGAAAACTCTATTTTATAAAAATCGGTGACTGCTATGAAAACACTAAAAATGCAAAAACTCTTGTATTTTGTTTGGTTACTTATGGCTATGGTTAGGGCAGGGTGGGGGCTAAGGTTGTCATAGTTATCTTTAGCATTTTTCCCCTTGAAATGAATGAGTATTCCCCATTAGGATATATTTACCCTACATGTGCGTGTGTGTGTGTGTGTGTGCGTGTGCGTGTGCGCGTGCAATATATTCTCGCTTGGGGTACAAGATAATGTGCAAAATGGCAGCTGTGAAAATGGCATTTATACACTCAGAGTCTGTTTTGAGTACAGGTGCCTTAGAAGGTCAGCATTTTATGGTGATGGCTGAAAATGAGCATCTGTAGTGTCCTGTGTTGCATTTGGGAGAGATGAGATGACAGAAGGACATTCAGAGATGTGTTTAAAACTAAATCACAGCATTCAAAATGCTGCTGCTCCTTTCTGATATCGACTGCCTCTCCACCAGCGGTAGTTTGTTATTGACATGAGCACTGGAGAAAAACCTTGCGGTCTTCATGATTTTAAGCAGAAGTTTTATCGCCAAGTATCATCAAGGAGAAGGAAGTATCACAAAACTGAATTTGTCAGCTACATTTCTGAGATTTCCTGCTACAGTGCCAATTGCCATCATGCAGGTATTAACATGGTTTCACATTAATTCAATTCAAATTTTTCAATCATAATAGGTAATCTTTGACATGGCAAACTTCAAAATTAGTTTGATTGGTAAGTGACTGATTTTATGAGATGATAAACAATGAAAATGTATGACCATATCAGTTGTCTAATATTATTGCACCTTTTTTGCATCATTTAATTCCTGTTTAGTATGCTTACTTAATTCCCATTTAGTATGCTTATTTAATTCCCATTTAGTATGCTTATTTAGTTTTCTGTGATACTATTAGTGCTGTGCATTTTCTAATAACAGTTTTTCTTTATACACACTTCGGGAATATTGTTTACTGAATTTAAAAAAAAAAAACAGCTGAATTTATTTTGTCAGGTCTAGTCCACTGGATCTGGAGCAGGTGCTAATGTCAGTGCTAAACAAAAGGCTTCCTTGGGGCGGCTTTCCTAATGAATTGCAGTTCGGACGACTTAGGAGAGGAACAGCAGCTCCTTACCTATTATAGCAGCTCTCCATTGCTGGTGTTGCGTCCCCTCCTGCCCACTCGAGTCCCCGTTTTGTGTAATTTTCTTGTATTCCATTATGATGTTTTGCAAGTCTGATTCCCACTTTGGCACTGAAACAGAAGCGATGGCTATAGCAGCCAATTTGCATGAGGGTGTTTTTAATTCCAGTGTCAGGGATCGTTAATCATTTTGCTTTGCGTTCTCGGTGAAAGGCGTCTGAGAATGTAATGAATACCACTAGGGCAGAATTCGTCTTTAATTGAAGAAAAAAAAAAAAAAACTTCTTAGACCTTCAATAACTGGCACTGACTTTAAAGAAAACAAGCAGAATAGCGAAGCCGTTCCCGTGCCTCTGAATGTCTCGCCTGGGAGATGTACAGTGAAGCCGTTCCTGTGCCTCTGAATGTCTCGCCTGGGAGATGTACAGTGAAGCCGTTCCTGTGCCTCTGAATGTCTCGCCTGGGAGATGTACAGTGAAGCCGTTCCTGTGCCTCTGAATGTCTTGCCTGGGAGATGTACAGTGAAGCCTCTCCACTATAGACACAATGAAGGAAGTTAAAACATCTTTTTTTCCGTAACTCGAGCCAATTTAATTTAACGCTGTGGTTTTAATGATAATGGTGAAAGCTGGCAGAAATTTCACACAGCTGTTTCTAACAGGTGAGACATCATCCCACATGGACACCATTATTATTTTGATGGATGTGGATGATAGATGCGAAGCCCATACACATCACCACACATCACTCAAAAGAAAAACACTTCATTGTCAAATTGTTCATATTTTAATCATTCCATCCTTTACTCAACAATATGATTTTTTTCTATAGTTGTAATTTTTTATACTTATGGCTATTGAAATAATGTCTCTTCCTCTTTTGCCGGTTCTGTGGTTTCCTTACTGTGTCCCACTAAAGACTACTAAAGTTGCTCATACTGGTGTACAGAATGTGTTCTCAAAGGGGGGAAAAATCATTACATGGAATAATATGTGGAGTGATGTTTTTGAACATATGCTAAACCACACTAATAAACTTTATCAAATAACTTAATTTAAATTAATGAACTGCATCTGATAAATGAGTGAAAACATTGCAATTGTTTTGGATGCGAACCGCGTGATCGCCAAATGTAAGTACTGCATATTTCAAGAAATATGACTGCAGGCTTGTGGGTTTTCTTGATCCTCTGTGTAAATATAAATGCATATAATATCCCAGAGCCCTCAATCATGGCAAAGGTTACAGTGACAAGATAATCAATTCAGTGCTGGAGACACCTAGCAGGCCTGGCTTGTGCGCATGGGGGGGGGCAGCCAGAGGCTTCCTGTTCTCTCAATATATTCAGTTGCACTTCTTCCTCAAATCGTTGTCTGCTTGATCCTGTCATACTATGCGATGGTACACCCACGCCACACGTTTATGTTAATTATTTATCGATGTGCTCAAACCGACTGTTTCCTGCTCCTTGTTTCAAAGCACTGTTGTATTTACCAACAAGTCTCAGCCTGGTGTGTTAAATTTGCTTTCGTAGCAATGCTATACTAATTAAACCGCATGTAATCCTTTTGAAAGGCAGAAATGCAGTTGTGTTGTGGGTTTTGAAAGACTTTTGTTGAGGCGGATTTATAAGTCCAAAACAGCATGATGCATTATTTTTTGCCATAATAACCTTTTCCAGTTTGACAAGAAGGGCATGTAATATCTGTCAGTCTGCCGAGCCAGCATAACTTACAGAGGAAAACGTTATGAAACTGAGGGCTGTCACGTTCAAAACATCACCATTGGTGTTTTCAGAGGCAACCACACGCATCTAATTACATGTATTGTGATCAACGTCAGGAAGGTACTGGGGAGCTTTCTAATCCACCTTAAGATACACATAGGAAAGTACTGGGGAGCTTTCTAATCCACCTTAAGCTACACATAGGAAGGTACTGGGGAGCTTTCTAATATACATTAAGCTACACATAGGAAGGTACTGGGGAGCTTTCTAATATACCTTAAGCTACACATAGGAAGGTACTGGGGAGCTTTTTAATCCATTTTAAGATACACATAGGAAGGTACTGGGGAGCTTTCTAATATACCTTAAGCTACACATAGGAAGGTACTGGGGAGCTTTCTAATCCATTTTAAGATACACATAGGAAGGTACTGGGGAGCTTTCTAATCCATTTTAAGATACACATACAGTAGGAAGGTACTGGGGAGCTTTCTAATCCACCTTAAGCAACACATACAGTAGGAAGGTACTGGGGAGCTTTCTAATATACCTTAAGCTACACATAGGAAGGTACTGGGGAGCTTTCTACTCCACCTTAAGCTACACATAGGAAGGTACTGGGGAGCTTTCTAATCCACCTTAAGATACACATAGGAAGGTACTGGGGAGCTTTCTAATATACCTTAAGATACACAGAGGAAGGTACTGGGGAGCTTTTTAATCCATTTTAAGATACACATAGGAAGGTACTGGGGAGCTTTCTAATCCATTTTAAGATACACATAGGATGCTACTAGGGAGCTTTCTAATATACCTTAAGATACACAGAGGAAGGTACTGGGGACCTTTCTAATCCACCTTAAGCTACACATAGGAAGGTACTGGGGACCTTTCTAATCCACCTTAAGATACACATAGGAAGGTACTGGGGACCTTTCTAATCCACCTTAAGCTACACATAGGAAGGTACTGGGGACCTTTCTAATCCACCTTAAGCTACACATAGGAAGGTACTGGGGAGCTTTCTAATCCACCTTAAGATACACAGAGGAAGGTACTGGGGAGCTTTCTAATCCACTTTAAGGTACACATAGGAAGGTACTGGGGAGCTTTCTAATCCACCTTCAGATATAGAAAATACACTTAACTTTGAATTGTATGACAATTTCACCTCCTTGATAAGCTGCTACATCTTTCATCTTTCAGAATATCTTTGAATATACTTTTTTTTGGTGAAATATATTTGTCTGTCTCCATTTGTATTTAGTGTGTATGTGCTATTATCCATCCATCCATCCATCCATCCATCCGACCATCCATCTAATTTTGTTTTATCTGTATTTGTTTTTTACTTCTAATTTTACATTTAAGCTGACATTTATATGGACCGTGCTGGCTTTGATCGGGCCTTTCCTTTCTAATATGACAGCCTTTAGACCTGGGAGTACAAGGGCGATGGGCCTGACAGATTTACTGTTTAGTAGCTGTTGATCAGAAAATTGAATCTAAATAAGATTTTTTTTCTGTACGGTGTTATAGATAATCTACCTGAACCTTGCGATTGTAAGTGTATATAATTAAATCTGTGTTATTTCAGTGCTGGTTCATGAAACTTGCTGTGGTTGATTCTCGTTTGTGTTCTTTTCTTCTTATTTCTGTTAGAATAGAGATTTAATGCTGATTGTTTTCACAAATACAACAGTGAGCATTTTTTGGAAAATATGTTGTTTGCAGATGCATGAGTTAATCTGTAATTGATATTCATTGTTTTACACTGATTAAATCTACACTTTGATTAAATTTATGCTTTGAATGTGTAATACCTGTAATTTGCTAAAGAACACCAATTTTGTGCTTCATGTTAACATGAAACCAGCATGTGCTAATTTATTGAATGGAGTTGAATAGTACAGTATTGAACCAGTAGTGAGAACATGCAATATGAAATAAAGTATGTAAACTTCGAGCTGAATAACCCGCTAATATGATGCAATTAGTTGTTCTGTCTTGTCTGCAGTGATTCTTCAGTACTGTGAATGTTACACTTTGCTACTTTGAAAAGCTTGGACACTTTTCTCCAGAAACAGATTATATTGTCAAACAGTGGCAAAAGGGGACACAAATTCCTCTCTGCCCCCAAAGAAACATCATTCATGATTCTTTGTGGTTGTGTCCTCATCAGGTAACATGCCTGATATTTAGCAAAATTAATTTGACAGTGAAGAGAATGATGTTGGTGCAGGGTTACAAAATGTCATTGCACACCCTGGTGTGATTTAACAGACTTGGGCAGACATCTCTGAAAGCGAGTAGGACAAGCAAGCGCATATTTATAAACATTCTTTTGATATTAAAGAAAAAACTTAGAATGATTGACGGGATTGTCAGATTGTCATTAATAATAAACTGATTTGTGTGTGTGCGTGTGTGTGCGCAAAAATAATTATCCAGATCAGTTATCATTCCAGAAGTATATACAGTATTTCCAATTTACATTTTTTTTATTAAATGCATTCTGTTTTATGTTTTTCGTATTGTCCTTTTCTGCAGTAATAATACATTCCTTCTTTACTCTTAAAAATGAAAAATGAATGCAAATGAATGCTATATTAAATGGTGCCAGCTTATTACTTTTATTCTGGATGCCGTGAATGAGAAACCTGACTAATATGTTTGATGGGTGATTTAGTTAATTCTTGTTCATTTTTATGTCATTCCGTATACCGAGTTCTTTAAAAGCCTCTGATGTCATCTAATGCTGATAGCATTTCAAAGATCAGCAATGCAGCAGTTCAGTAACGTAAGATAAAGAAAGCCGATTTGATATTGCTGACGCACAGACATACTGAGGAGTAAAAGGCTGAAGGTTTTCGTGTTAAAATAGCTGGGCCTATCACTTCCTGTAAATCAAAACGCCACATGTTGTCCTGCAGAGAGGAGATATGGCAGAAGCTCCCCGCTTCCAGCTCCCCTACGTGTGCTGCACGTTGTGTGGTGAGAAGCAATTTAGATGCAGCACTACAGCTATCATTTAAAGGGCTGGGGTTTATTAGCCAGGCAGTCTAAGCCCCCCCCCCCGCAAGCGACTGCGCGCTTTCATTTAAAAATGACTCTGATTTAGAGATGGGGCCCAGAACCTCCCACCGCTGACGTTCTTAATGTACTTCTGATGTGATTCTTCCATGAGGAGCAGGAATCCATTATGATGCTGCCCATTTTAGCAGATGTCTGATTCTGGAGGAAACGGCTCATTTATGCATTTGTATCGTATCGGCATATTAACATTTGATCAGATAGAGGAGCCAGGGAAACAGCGTGCCGGTGAGCCTGATTCAGGGTCAGCTTTGGCACTGGTGGCCATGAACTCTGTTTGTTTTGGGGAATGTGAGGGAGAAAGTGCACGAATCAAGCCGACGATCAGCAAAGATACTGTCTCAGTGTGTTAAATCTGTCAGCTTTACATTAGGCGTCTCTGAGCAGAGCAAGCGCGTGATTCTTATGCGCTGGTCAGAGAACACGACAGGTAGCAGATGGCACCAATTACCAATAGCCTAAGGCGTCTGAATATGGACAGAAATGAACAGCATTTGGAGTTTCGATGGTGGAACTTTTTTAAAAGAGGGTATCTACAGTCTTAAAAGCTATTGTGGCACTGTGGAGCTGACGGGATGCCAGTCCATCACGGGGCACGGGGCTGGGGTACACCCTGGACGGGATGCCAGTCCACCACGGGGCACGGGGCTGGG
>JAODJW010000127.1:14685248-14698845 GCA_026777045.1 Hyperopisus bebe | reverse complement strand
AGGTGTGTCCAAACTTTTGGCCTGTACTGTATATAATACATATAAACACAAACACACACACACACACACACACATATCTTTGTTCAGTTAGTACATAAAGAGAATTTTCAGGAATAATGTAAAGTTTGCATTTGTGAATGTTATTTTTATGTAACATGGATGCTACCCAAATAACTTTGAAGTTCAGGTCATTGTTATAAACTCAGAAGTAGCTATGCAGTTTCAAGCCTAGCTAATGACCTTTTATTCTAGGGGTGTAACAATTCTCCAAAACAATGGTTCATGAGGTGAATAAGAAAAAAACGACATAAGCAAAAGTAAATTAAAAAATAAAATACTTTACTCTACTGGATAACTAGAATGTTCCCACACCTCTGACTTGAATGTGCCAGAGTGTTCTGCAGTCTCAGGGTTGTTATCCATCTTGGGCTGAAGAAACTAGCCTAGCTTTTACCGTGGGCATGATCACTTGTTCATGATTGGACCAAAATAGTCACATGACACACAATAAAATAAGTGTGTATAAAATTTACAAAATGTGCAGCTTGCCTTAACTTATAGAACAATAATTTCATGATTTATTTATTTTTAATTTATTTATTAATTAATTGTGAAATGACAAATGAACATTTGTATCGCAGTTTCGATCTCTGTTTCAGAACAGTTACACCTCTATTTTCCCCCATCATATTGGTAGATGAGTATTTTATTTGGTTGGTGGACATTTATTGATTAGTTATTCTGATCAAAACTATTAAAATAAGACCTTTCCGGGGTCTTCCTGGGAATGTACATAGGTCTATAACCAGTACCTTTTCTCTGAAATTGGCCTGTATGTAAGAGAATGTTTTGAAAGTGAAATCTTCTAGTTTCATTTTATTGTGATAGTGGTTTCTGCAGCTTACAGGAAAGAGGGCTAGTATTGGCACACCAGGCAAGGCCGTGAGAATGGAGACCTTCTCACTTGCCTCAATCTGATCATCTCTGCAGGAGACCTGCTTCAGTTGTATGACTTTACACTAGATGTCAGTGTGGAGTATTTTGCTCCCACCTAGACAAGCCTTCAGACCTCAGTCTCACCAGGCTTTTCTGGTCATTCTGACACGATGATTAATATTTGAATTTGGTTGTGGTCACTCAACTTGTGTAGACTTTTTAAAAAAATTTTAAATGGCCAGCAATGTCAGAAGAAGGTAAGATTGTCTCATTAGCTTTTGCAATAATCACTGATGGTGAAGATTCCAGCATGCACATATGTTTTGTGCTCATGTCTAAGCAGCAGACATGAGTTCCTCAGGTGGTTTATTGTATCATTGGTTGTTTTTGGTTTCATGGCTGTCTGTAGATCATCAGGGGGCTTATCTCAAAGTGGTGCATTACATGTTGATTTGCGACCGAGCTCACGGCATCTGCGTTTAGCTTTTTCACCTAGCTCTTATGCTCATACTCTGTCTCTGTCTGCCCATGTTGGTAGCCATGAGAATCTTGCTTTGCGTAGAACAGATCATTGTGGCAGGGGCCAAGCAGCTTGCCCCCAGGGGCTCTATCAGGGAGTTTGTTGTCATTCATTTTCTGACAACCTGGCTACAGATGCTCCAAATTCTTTCTCATTGGGAGCGACAAAGCAGGCGGGAGGCATTGGACTGTATGAGAGCTCTCCACTCTGTGCTGGTACGCCTTCCCTCACATAATGAGCGTGCGCAGGTCGCTCTTTGTGCTCATTGGACTATGGTTCACGCTAAGACCTCAGGCTCGCCTCACAAGTGTCCTGCTGGGTTTCTGCTGGCCTTCAAGGCTAATCTTGCAGCTGATTACGTGTCACACTATCATCACATTCTGGCAACATGCATCTCCCGGGTTCTGCTGTGGATTTGCTCATGTGGCAAAGGAGCAAAGTTAGAGCACAGTAACACTGATGGCGGTTCTGTAGTTGGTTAAGTTACCAGGGTAACCGTGGGGGAGAGGCAGGTGTCAATGCACTTAAAGGATAAAGGGGAGCAGCTCGATGGTCTGAAATTGCATCAGACAGATGGAACTGGACCTACGCTGATGCGATTTACATAGACAAATGTTTATAGACTGACTCTTGGCAGAAGTGGATCCAGTCAGTGGTCAGAGTTTTGTGGTGCTGTTATGTGGAGTGTTGTAATCGTGTTTCTGAAGGAACCAGAATGGGTTTAATGATTTCTTTATTTGTGGCCTAGTATCCGCTCAATCAGTTATGTGTATAGCCCATTATTGTCCTAAAACTTCTCAGGAGAGGTAGTACGCCATAGCTTTATACCTCTGTTATTCCCAGAGATCGAGTTAATCCAGAACTTTCTGTGGCTGTTGCTTTGTGGTCTGGGCAGAGAATGACAGTAATCATAATATTAGGTGTGTTATTTCAATCTGTTCATATTCTCCTTGGAATCAAACCAGGAGCGCTAAATGATTATGAGAACTTCATCCGTGCAGGGAATACTGGCTTTTCTTTGAGTCTGAGTCCCATGTAATGTAGAAAATTCCAGTATTCGTGGTACAGGAGTCTGCTGTAACTGCTTGCTAGTGGATAGTACATTTTGTGTCCAATTGCAAAATGTCACAGTGAACCCATGAGGAGCTAGGGAGATGACATCATTGATTCCCCCCCCCAGTTGTTCTCTGTGTGGCCCTGGGGCTCACTGCCTTTTCCTTTGCCCTCAGGCCTTCTGGCAAGCTTCCACCTTGGTTATGTGAGCCTTCAGCATAGCCAGCCAAACACAAGACTCCGTTGTAATGTCCCGCAGTTAATCCAGGAGATCAATAGCCTGAGTTTCCTTAATCAAAGCTGCCTCCCACACCCACAGCCCCCGCAGCCTTCGGTTACCGTTCCCCTGGCTCATGTCTTTTTCATTTGTCATCCCTGCTACACAGGGGATTATGGTCTGAATGAACTCATTTATTAGACTTATGTAATGTTTAACCAGGATCCGCGACATTAGCGCTAATGACATGGATGAGAGGTCCCCATGGACGGCACACCTGTGATAGTGTCCTCTTCACAGCTGCCCCTTGGACAGCCTTTGCTCATCAATGAACCCCGTCTCAGGTCTTAGGATTGGCTGTGTGTGGGAACAAACACACTGGCTCTGGCTTGATCGGCCTGGGCTGGCATCACAGGTGGATGACCAGGGTTTACCGGCCTCTGCTTTGAGCTTCTGTGCCAGCCAAAGCCTCCAACTCGTGCAAGTGGCTGAGCCTGTCTTGTGGGCCATGGATAGCAGTCCTGAACAATGGGGCTCCTTTTCTCAGGGTCATTCCTTGCTAAGAATGTTACTTAATTGGATAATTAACTTAATATGTGCAAACAGTTAGTTGCGTATAGTCAGTTTTTTTTGTTGTGTGTGTTGCATCCTTAGATCATTTTCTTAAGAAACTGCATTCTTTAGAGTTAATGCTGTAATAAGTCATAAAAAGTTCTTACACTAACTCAGCTTTAGGTATTTAGGTTTTAATGCCTTTTGTCAGACGTGTCTTCCAAAAGAGGAAGTTTTTCAAATTCCATGAAAGAGAAGGGAGGCAGAGGTGGGTGCAACAATGACATCATTCTGCATGATGTGTATCTAAGTGATAGAGTATCAGTGGAAAACGGGTAGTAAGGTGGCTTTGTTTTGGTTTATAATGGTTTGTGTACCACTGAGGGCAGAGAAGACCTGTTGCGGGGCCATCCATACAGCTGTTTCCTTGGTGAGAGAGGTACAGCCTTGGGGAGAGGAGGGTCAATGAGGTGTTGCAGGACTGCAGAGGTCTGTGAAAGAACTGGAGTGATCTGGAAACATAGCAGCAGCAGTCCAGTTGTAGGGGCTTCACTCCTTATCACACCAGGGTCAACTTCCTGCGGGTGTGTCTGTGATGGTAGATAGGGTGGGGGGGGGGCATACCTGCTTAGACTGATGCTCATAACATTGGCTGTTAAATTGCAAAATTAATGATGAATGTTTTAAAGTCTCTGGAAAGACCTTGTGTACCCAGCCAAGAAAAAGCATCTCAAGAGTTTTATGTGCTATGCATCCGGTTATTAAAAAAACTCATCAAAACGTTGCCAAACATCTGCCTGAAGGTGTTTGGAGTAGAAAATAGATAATATTTACATAAAGCTGCTTCAGGACAGGCTTGTTCGGATAACAGTGATATTTTATGTCACTTCCTATACAGCTAGAGCAGTGGTGGTATAAACAGTGTTGTGTTACCTCCCATGTGTGGTTGCAATTTGATGCCAAACCCAGAAGAGGCAGCCATGGGTTGAAAGATAAAGCTTTGTAACAGCCAGTGTATTCCTGGCCCAGAGAATAGACTCCACCCTCCTCCTCACCTGTGTTTGTATCTGTTCGGATATATGGTTTTTCAACCTTGTTTTCAGCCTCCCCACAGACCAAGACATCATTTCATCAAACAACCCTTTAAGCGCAGCTGAGTGCGAGATTATGCAGGTGCATTCTCGGAAATTACTTTGACCATGGGTGTTTTTCTATGTGGTTATTCCCATTCGTGTATGGGTGTTTTTGAGAATTAGTCTCATGTCTATTGTGCTTTCCTACAGGTTCCACATGAGCTTCATTCTTAGCTTTTGTCAATCATGATCTGCAATTATGCAGGCGCCCAGTTTTTACTGCTGGCCAACCAACAGACACCCTGGGTTATTCCTCTGTTCAGAGTCAGTCCCCTTGAGATGCTGGCCTATATATCCAAAATGTTCTTCACAGGGCCAAGTTCATCCTAGGGGGGGACATAAACACAGTAATTCCAGGTGTTGCACAACCCGCTTATCAGTGATAAGCCCCTAGCAATCCCAGCCCCGTGGGATCGATTCCAGCAGGAGTTCACCTCAGCCCAGAGCAAACCCATGTCGATGCAGCCTTGTGTGTTTTGGGCCTAATCTTTGAGAAACAGTACAGACTATGACTTGAATCCTAAGTGGCACTTTAAATGAAAAGTGGATTTCTCTCCACATCAAGGAATGTTAGTAAAACGAGATTTTTTTTTTTCTCAGGGCCTTGTGGTCTGGACATGTTGGCTTGGGCCTCGCTGTGCCTGTTCCTACCAGAATATCTTTGCCTGCTCACTTCCCAGACTCTGCTGAAGCAGGAATCATGTACTAAGTGCTATTTATTAACATTTTATTAGCTCACGCAGTACTCACACTTGGGTAGGAGTTAATACAGTGTGTCATTGAATGTGTAATGTTTCTGTACTAGAGTTTCAGAATATGACTGTGACGTATAATTTTTTTTTTCCTTTAAATAAGTTCAAACTCTACTTTGTTTGGGTGAACGAGTGTGGCTTTGTCTCTGTAAGGTAAAGCTTATTGACGGTGACCTTTGCCCTTTGACTTGAGGAGACGCTAATAGGAGGTTGCAGCAGGGTTCTGCGTCACACATGCCTGTACTCCGTCGCACAGGTCATGGCCTGGCTGCATGTTGAGGGGTTCTGCAATATCGGTATGTGGTGTTTTTGTTTGGATCGGGGAAGGGGGGACGAGGGGCAAGACTGGAAGCCCTGTGGGCTTTTTGAGACTGGATTCCTGGTCATACAGTGAGCTGATTAAAGGCAGCCTGCATTTACTGGGAAAGGGACTGCTTTGTGTGAAGAGATCTGTTGATGACAGATGGATGTCAAGGCTCAAAGACAAACATATACAGTATTTTTTCAGTAGAAGAGGACTAATGTTAATATTAAGTAAGTAGAGTGCTTAGTGAACTGATAAAAAAACACACTATTAAGATATCATTGCTTTTTAACTGAAGTAGAAAGGCACATGTATCTGTACATTTTTTTTTTTTTTATCCTAATCTGAATGTCATAGTTGGTTTCTCTGTAGCTGCTGAGGGGTGTGTTTGAGCACGGATGTGACAGCTGACTGCATGATAATGGATAACCGGCTTTAGCCCCTTTCAGTCAGCTCCGGTGTTATTTTAATGAGATTCCCCATGTGAGTTATACTCTGAGACCCATTCGCAGTTCTGTTTTGACTCACACCTCCCTTCTGTAAGCTTCAGCCTGCTAAACGCCCTACCCATCGAACTGCGGGCTCCCGGCCCAGGGAACGTCTCAGGTTTTAAGAAACCAGCTCTGAGTTTCACGATGTCGTTGGGGATTTGGGAGCGTTTCAGAACAGATCCCACTCTGTCTCTATGGCTTCTCCTCCCAGTCTTAAAAGATTATCTGCCATTTCTTGGCTGAAGGCCTGGTTTCCAAGGTGCTCCCTGAAGTGAGGCCATCGTTTAAAGCTTTCAGACCCCCCACCCCTTTTGGGTCTCCTCTCCTGGGCACTCTGCTCTGTTTCTTAACAAAAGGAAAGGTCCCAATGGCATTCACACTCCCCGCACGAGGGGTCAGTCCTCGCGGGGATTCGGGCTGGCGTAAAAAAGCTGTCCAAGCCAATGGTTGCCAGCATTTACACAGATTTTCTCCCATCAAGTCTGTGTGGTGGTTACTTCGGGCTCATCCTTTATGCAGATTTGCAACAAATAGGCCCCCTGTTCTTATTGAGGTCGCTATGGGAACATCAGAAGCTCATCCGAGAAGGGAAGCTTAGCACACAATAATGGTGCCTATAGAGTTGCTGGGATTAGGTGGTTTAAAACATGTTTAATTTCACCTCTGCGGTCAGTGCAACGAGAGGACAATAGGAATATTAGCTTGCACTTGTTTTAATCCTCTGAATTACTTCAGTTTTTCCATGCTAGGAAGGGCTAGGCCGGATGGGGTGTGTTAATAAGATAACTCATGTAATATTCATATGGCTCACCGTGACCTGAAATTCAACCCAGAACAGAGTTGTTTAGGGTACCGGTGGCTGTTGTCCATCATGATAGAGATCAGTGGTGGTACTAATGGTTTATATACAATTTTTATTCAGATTTATCTGATAAAGGTACTATTCTGTCATTGGTCTGTCTGCTGGTATATTGGCAGCTTGTACAGCCTGGAGCCATCTGAACGGTGTGGTACCCCTGACCGCTTAGCTGACACCCCCAGGGTTTCTTGGTTTTGGTCCATAGCATACTCTTACTTACACTCTTTATTGATCTAGAAGCACCAGGTATGTGACGTCCTTGCTTGGAATCTCATCTCCAGGTCACCTGTACTTTTGTATTGACCTGCAGACAGCTGGTACCTATGCAGACTATCTGTGTTACCTACTGCTTGGTTTGTATGGTCCACCTGCTTGGTCCCTCAGTATCACAAGGCAGATCCTCCTGTAAAGATTCCCACTTCCACTTTGTTTTCCTTCCTAATCCTGACCTCAGTGGGAGCTTCCAAGTTAATACAGTGCTTTTGAGTGGAGAGGAGTGATCCTGGAATGCAGAGGAGTCGTCAGCAATTTGCTCAACTTAGTCTGTGAGAGTCATTGTGTTGGACGGACCTGTCCTCCCCAGACCGTCGCAAAAGTTTACTCCTCTCCCCCGTGCAGCGATCTCCGATAGGCTCCGAAATGAGAAAGGTTTGTTTATCTTTTCCCTCTCTTTCCCTCTTTCCCGGACTCTCAGCCCATTTTTGCAAATAAAACTGACCGTGTGACAAAACATTCTATGCAGCCCATAATTTGAAGATAGAAGAAAACAAAATGAGATGTGTTGTTGACAGGATTTTTCGTGGCTTGTGTTCAGAGGTATTTAGGTCTGAAAGAACCATTTGTTTTCTCTTTGGCTCTAGTAGAAGCAACAGATTTACATTCAGCTACAATAAGGATTAGTATGTTTTCCAGGCAGTTCTATAGTAGAGAGGGTTGAACTGGTGTATTTTTTCAATATGGTTCCTTGTTTACACCTTGCAATATGGCTTTGAGTTCTTTGTTTTCTTAATCGGTGAGGTGCTTTCCCTTTGAGAGACCTGTAGTTTTTATCCCTCCCTGAACTTGACCGTAGGTCCTCATAACCTGGGGTTTCCTGCCTTGGGCTGAAAGGTTATCGGAGTCACATGGCCTTTAGTTCAAGGGATGCCACCAGACATCCTACCCACTCTGGAACTTCCCGCAGGCCCACAGAATACCACACTCCGTGCACTTCTGTCCCATTGTGAAGGTCTGTGTACTTCCGAGTCTGGCCAAACCATCATGGAGAATGTCAGAACGCCTCATGAAGGTACGTGGTCAGGTTGTCTGGTGTGTCACAGATGACATCCTCATCCACTATGTCCTCATTTTGAATCGCAGAACGTCATGGAGAAATGTGGTCAGGACAGATCAGGTCCCACTGCTATGGGTTGTCTGTCGCCCCCCCACCACGTCAGAGATGCTGAGAACATCAAAGGGACGCATGGTCAGAAGCCGGCGGAGAAGGCCTAGCTGGCCCACTGGGCAGCGGAGGCCCACGAGCTGCATGACTCACCCCTGCTGCTTTGTTTAAACTCTGTGTCATTGGTTAGTCACCAGCTAAACCAACATCTCGATTTCCCTGTGACAGCTCAGCCGAAGGCTCCCCTCTGCTGCACGCAGGCGGAGCCTTCGTTGCGAACGGGTCAGCAGAGCAGTCTTCTCACAAGGCTGGTGCAGCAACACTGGTAGGGTCGGGGGGGGGGGGGGGGGGGGTGGGGGGCGGGGGGGGTGACTGCCTGTGACCCAGCACGCTTTGCTCTGTCTCTGGGCCCCCACCTGCTCCTCACAGTGCCCCTAATTATGTTCACTGGATTAATGCACCATCAGCTAGTAGGAGATGTTAACCAGCTTCCCGGCATCTGCTCAGTCCAGCTGTATTTTTACACATTCTCTACATTTTGAAAGGATTTTATGGGGAACATGATGATACTGTAAATATGACCTATATTGTGTGGCTGACAGGGTAGTTAGACAAAAAACTCAGCTTGTGTGAGTAGGCAGTGGTTGTGGCCACAGTGCAGGCAGTAGGCAGATCATTTCAAGCTCGTAACAGTGTTAAAGTGTTAAAAGATTTGGTGCAAAACTAGTGCATTAAACCTAAGGAAGCTTTAGGCTGTGAATGATCTCCTTTGGGGTGCCGTGGAAGGCCTGAGTTCCTGGATAAACTGAGCAATACAGATTATCCATCCATCCGTCATCCATAAGCTCTTATCCAGCAGCGAGTCGCTGTGAGCCTGGAATCTATCCCAGGAAGCGCAGGGCACAAGGAAGGTGAAGCTGTGGATGGGATGCCAGTCCATTGCAGGGCAGACAATCGCTCACCCATTAAGGACAATTTAGGGACACCAGTTGACCTAAATGGCATGTTTTTGGCTTGCAGGAGGATACCTACAGAAACGTAGGGGAAAACATTCAAGCTACACTATAGGCAATGTAGCTTTGCAATTTAAGCATATTGCTTTAAATAAGATTATGTATTATGCATTATATACAGCATAATGTTATTACTACCGAAACATTGTTGCTGGGAAACATTTTTTCGTAGTGATTAGACAAGCTGTAGGAAAATGAATTCATTTATGTATTATTATGAAGAATGTTACGATTAATTATGTATGAAAATATTCCAAATCTCATTAATATTTTATAATAATGAAATGTCATTTATGTTGTGATCAGCAAAATTATGTAAATATTTGTTGCAATGTTTTCTAATCATGGAAATGTCTAGAAATGTTATCGCACAAATTGTGATTTGAATATGTGCAAAAAGTCAATACTGTTGTCAGTGAAAGAGAACCGATTTAGCGGCACAAGTTTTTGAATATCAGTTAATTGACTGCACATAAGTATCGTAATATCTTGTAGCTAAATCAAATCAATGCAATATCTGTTAAACATCTGGAAATGGAGACATTATGTACATAACTACTGGGGAACGCAGGTTATGGGAGACACTCCTGTGAACTACGTATAAACTCAAAGTATGCCTGTTCACACAGGCGTCTTTAAAATAATATACATTTCTATGGGAAAACACTGGCAATTAGGTGATTGTGTGGAATCTGGAGCAATGCAAAGTTTGTTTTGTATGAATCAGGTGCTATTTTATTCATCAAGGATGTTCTAAGCCTTCTGTTGAATTAAGGGACAATCTATTGAATTTCACATAAGGCAGCCTTATTATTATTCATTTTATGCAGTATATTTTAAAGCGATCTGTTTTATACATGGGATCATTGTGGAGAAATTCAGTTTATATCTCTGTAGAGTTTATGCTAATTTGGAAATTATACTTGAGTTGTGACTGCACTGTTTTTATGTTCATTCCGAGTGTGCTGAGTCTCTGTGCTGATTTAATTTAAAGTGTTCTGTATTTCTTGCTTACCTCACTGAGGGAGACTTCTGTCATCTGTTGTGTACTTTCACCTGATTTTATCTCCAATTTACCTGTTCTCCATTCTGTAAACTTGTGATCTCTTATGATGGCCGTTGTTGAATTGACAGATGCTCTTATCAGCTGCAGTAACAGCTGAAACTATCGATGATGAAATGGTTGGTACATTGCATTGTCATGTCATGTCATGTCATTGATGAAATGGATGTTACATTGTGTTGTCATGTTTTATTGATGATGAAATGGATGTTACATTGTGTTGCCATGTTTTATCGATGATGAAATGGATGTTACATTGTGTTGTCATGTTTTATCGATGATGAAATGGATGACACGTCGTATTGTCATGTCGTGTTGATGATGAAATGGATGTTACATTGCGTTGCCATGTCGCATTGATGATGAAATAGACGTTACATTGCACTTTTAGCATCATCCTGTTAGCCTATATTAACAGAACAGAAGTTCAAAGTTTTTTTTTTTTATCATGTTTTTTGTCTGTTCTGCTGTGACTGGCTCCTGCTTTTTCCTGAAGCCATGGCTGACTTATGAAGGAGAGTGATGTGATTCGGTTGTTTGTATTGATTCTACACATTCCCATCCTGACACCCATGATTTGACTAAGAAAAATCACCAAGACGAGCAAAAATATATAAAAAGCAGCTCCTGACTTTGTTTCTATAATTAACCCACCAAGACCACATTTAAATCAAAACTGTAACAGCAGATATATATGGGTGATAAAATGACCTGCTGTATATTGCTATATTGGAACAGTGTATTGCTATTGCATTTTTGTGTTCTGCAGTCTTCTGGAATTGCTGTCATTGGTTAAAAAATGTAACAACTAGTGGCCTCAGATGAAACTTGAAAATGAAGTTGTTTTCACCGTAACGGTGTGCCAAGATACCCAAGCATCCAAAGCTAAACTTTCAAAAATGAGAACTGCTAAGAAACTTCACAGAGAAGGAGGCTGAAACAGATTCAGACCTGCAAGCGAGGTGTTCTCAGGTGACAGTGCTACCAGCTGAACCACTGTATTTCATCCAGATGCTGTACTCTGACATTCATGCGAATGTATCCAATTCTGGAAGGTGCAAATTTCGCAGCATTTTTGATAGATGCCTCCGGAGCAGAATAAAAGAATGTTACATTAATAGTGAAGCCAAATGCATTTTGACACTGACACAGGAAGTATCATTAATACTAGCTACTTTATATTCCAATAATAAAACATACCGTGTTTGACCCATGAATAGAGTAAACATGCAACATATGCCAGGATCCCAACATCTGTTTCCTTAGATGCTACCCAGCAGCCAACAGAATGTGGAATGCCAAATGATACCCCCCCCCCCCCAGGAAATCACCATTTAAAATGCTTGTTTGACAGCTTGTATTTTAGGGCTGGTGGTCAAGATTTTTTCCTCCTTCTTCTTTAATCCCTCAAATCTGCATTTGATTCTGTAAATGAAATTCAGCTGCTGAAAAACCTTCTAAGACGTATGATACAGGCCCTTGTCATATATTAATAGGACAGTATAAGGATGTAAATTTGAACATTTTTCTAATTGTTTTTTTTTTGTTTTATCTTTTGTTTTACATATTTTATTTTGATGTCCTAAATGGTTATCTCTATACATCAGTTTAGACATTATTACTGTTTATTGTGGGTTTAAATGTGGATGCATAAGTATCTGTTTAGGTGTCCCAGGTCTCCACGGTGAAGGAAGCACCTCCGTGTGCTGGGGAGTCGCCAAACGCGCCATTTACACTGAGCTGAGAGACTGTTGAGTCACCATGTCTGAATGGGAATTGAATTAGTGAGGAACAAGCACAATCAAAGCTGAACACTTCATAAAACAGCTTGTATTCCTCCAGGTTCCATGTGAGCCCGTGTGCCTGTAATCAGAAGGTCGCCGGTTCAAACCCAGCCTCAGCATGTCTGCGGGTCCTTGAGCAAGGCCCTTAACCCCCAGCTCCCTGGGCGCCCCAACAGGTGGCTGCCCTTCGCGGACAGCTTACTCTACAAAGAGCAAGTTGAGGGAGGCGTAAAGACAATTTCCCCATGAGGATCAATAAAGTATCTATTATTATTATTATTATTATTATTATTATTATTATTATTATGTCATTCTAAGCAAAGACAGACTTGTGATACACAGCACTGCGCCATATAAAATGCCTTGTAATGAAATGATGGGACTGCGTTACTGCAGGGAAATTAACCATCTGCTCTTATGGTGAACCCTGAACCTTTAACTTTTGGAATCAAGTGCTCAGGTGGGGTTGGATTGGGTGGGGCTTGTTGATAATTTTAACAACCCTCACACCCTGCACCCCTCGCGGACATCTCTTTTAAGTGAGAAACTATTTGAGAAGTGCTTATTACGCCGCTTGGCTGCAAACCAGGGGCTGAATACTAGTAGCTTCTACACAGCATCTTGCCAATGAAGTTGTTCTGCTTCTCTCTTAATGACTGTTTGCTGTTTGGCCCAGTGGTACGCTGCCTCATTGGTTATCAGTGCCTCCTCGCACCTCCAGCCCTGGGCTTGCGATTCCCACCCCCAGCTTTGTGTGTGTGAAGGATGGATGGATGGATGGATGCCTGCCTGCCGAAGACTCAGGCTTTTTACATTTGCACTCTTTCATTGTCTGACCAAAACGGTGCCAGCGCGGCACAGATTTGGATCATATGCTGCCAGACACTATTTTTGTTTCTAATTTAGTTCCTAATCTTTTCCTCTTTTTCAAAGACTCACTTCACTTTTGAGACAGTTACTTGTAACACATTAAGATTTTCTGCTGGCTCTGCGACTGAAATGCCAAGGGTCTGCTGGCAATTACACCTTATTTAAAGTCTCTAAGGTCCCCTTAATGCTGCCCCATAAAACTGTGCTCACTTTATAGATACAGCTACACAGTCTGCTACTGATGTGTGCACTAATGCGCTGTGTGAAAGTCCTTATTGCTGAATGTTTACCCAGTGCTTTCCTGTCTGAAAAATTAAGAGTGCTGACTGGTCCCTCTGGGTACTATCTCTGTGATACTTGCTGAGTGATACCTGCTATGCGATTACTAGCTGTGCGATACTAGCTGTGTGATTACTAGCTGTGGGATACTAGATGTGTGATACTAGCTGCGTGATTGCTAGCTTTGTTATACTAGCTGTGTGATACTGTGTGATTACTAGTTGTGCGATACTAGCTATGTGATTACTAGCTGTGCGATACTAGCTGTGGGATACTAGATGTGTGATACTAGCTATGTGATTACTAGCTGTGCGATACTAGCTGCGTGATTGCTAGCTTTGTTATACTAGCTGTGTGATACTGTGTGATTACTAGTTGTGCGATACTAGC
>JAODJW010000127.1:14653876-14666641 GCA_026777045.1 Hyperopisus bebe | reverse complement strand
GCTGCCTCACTTTCCAGAGATGGATGGATGGATGGATGGATGGATGGATGGATGGATGGATGGATGGATGGATGGATACTTTCATATGACGCATAATCAGCGATGACTTTAGTTCTTGCTGGAGGTGCGGGAAGCCATCATTGATATTTCTAAATTATTTACATTCTGTGTACCAGCTGACTCCTTCGTCTGAAGAAACGTTTAACATATTTAGCAGCATTTGTAATTCTTTACATTGCTCTTGGGGCTTGAACGGTAAACATTCTGGTTAGAACTTCATGTCCTTAACCGCTATCCTGAACCTAATTTACTTGTATTGGGCCTATTACTTTCCTTCACGGTTCCACAGAACCATGTCAGGTTTAATGCACTGAGAAATGTTTCCTTAGAAATTAGGTTTTTACTTATTTTCCTGGCTCTCATGCAGAACTTTATTTATTGTCCATAAAAATATAGTTGTATCCACTGCTTATAATTGATAGAACTGTTCTGATACTGTCTTTCATGAGCTGATCACCCAGATCAAGGCCGAACTTCTTGGAAATGGGCTGAACTTGGACTTAGTTGAACTTGGTCTTATTCTGCTTCACACCGTTACTTTTTAATTTACTGCTCGCTCGCATTCTTCCGTCTTATAATGAGGTACTGCTGCTCAATATAATGAAAATAAATCATCGTACCCCAGAAATATCTTTTCTGCTCTTTGCCAAATGGCCAGTCTTCCAAGCCCAATTAATACTGTCTAGCCATAATCAAATTATTTCAATTTCAAAATTTCAAATTGTGAAAATAGCGATATTCCCTTTCTGGGTTTTTCTTCAATTAAACTGGCAAAGTAAGAGACATATACATAGGAATTGCTATGATTATAAGGCCCACCTGATTCTTATTGGGAGAATTTGGATATAAAATACTTTTCAATACTCCCTTACATACTGGGTCATGCTCTGAAGGTTCTTCCAAGGTGTGCCCAGTCTCTGCAGATGGTGGGCAGCTTGGTGTCATGTTGGCCGGCTGTGGATGGCAGGCCGCTCGGGGTCATGCAGGCCGGCTGCAGACGGTGGGCCGCTCGGGGTCATGCAGGCCGGCTGCAGACGGTGGGCCGCTCGGGGTCATGCAGGCCGGCTGCAGATGATGGGCCGCTTGGTGTCACACATGCCGGCTGGGGATAGCAGGGCACTCAGTGTAACACAGGCCGGATGTGGATGGCAGGCCACTTGGCCTCACGCAGGCTGGCTGCAGACAATGGGCTGCTCTGTGTCACGCAGGCCAGCTGTGGATGACAGGCCACTCAGTGTCATGTAGGCCGGCTGTGGATGGCAGGCCGCTCGGGGTCATGCAGGCCGGCTGTGGATGGCAGGCCGCTCGGGGTCATGCAGGCTGGCTGTGGATAGTGGGGTGCTCAGCGTCACGTAGGCAGCTGCTCGCCACCATTCCTCCACATAATCTAATGATTATTGATTCAGCATAACTTACAAGCTGGGCCTGACCTGATCAGCCCTCTTTATTTGCATGATGAAGGTCCCTATGTCATGTCCTTATTATAAACTCTTAATACACTACCTAAAACAGACTCATTACAAGGAGGTTATTTAATCCCTCTTGTAGCAGGCTGTATTTGTTGCTTCTACTATTGTGAATTGCACTAAATTCCCTGACATTATTATCTGATCCCAGTCCTTAATATTTTCAGTATTTCCTTCAGTAATGCAAATTGCTTGCTATTTTGGAGTCTTAATCTTTTCACTGAGAGTCACCTATTTGCTGTAGATGTCTCAAAAACGTGTCTTTTCTGCCCCAGTCATACAAATTAACAATAAGATGGACTGTTGTATTTAAATGTAAATTAATTTAAATGTATTAAAATGAGCAGAGCTGTGAGTCAAATCAACCTGATTGCAGTGCATTCATAAGAGATGCATTGTATGTTAGAGAAGTTTGATTAAGGATATTTCAAGTGAAACACCTTCAGGTAGCTTATCTCACTTGACCATCATCATCATTCTAGTTTGCAATATGAACACTGTCTCTCTTTATGTAGTGAAAGCTCTGTCATTCAAGTATTAATTTAGTCTTCTTTGTCTGATATATGAATCACATGACAAACGACCACTCATAACACTTTAAAATACGTTTTCTGCATGACGACTCAGTGGAAATGTTTGATTCAATGTGGAACTTTAAAAACTGAAAGTGCTACCTCTGTTTCAATAGCAATTATAAAACAATTTATGCAGTTCTTTTTTCTGTCTTTTTGCAAGCGTTACTCAGAGACTCTTCGCGTGATAAAGGCTTGTTTTGGAGGATTTCGCCTCCGTTAATCATTTTACCAGAAAGAGGCCGGAAATAAAAGACTTTAATTCAAAAGGTTCTTTGAAGTCAAGTTTTAATGGTTATTTCTCTTTAAAATGTGAATCTGCAAAGTGACTTTTATTGAATATATATGCTGTGAATGAATATATAGCCAAAGGTTGAATATCTCCCCCCAATTTAAATATAAGAAAAGGTTCATTTACATGTCAGTTTATTTTACATATTAGAGTTTTGATGGGTCGTGATACACGCCTCAAGGTTCATTTGAATAAAATATGTATTTTGACCCATGGATGACAACTTATCATCTGTAGATTGGTGGAAGGATTGTGCAGTTTAAGTTAAAAAATGGGGTTGTGCTCTATTGACCTTTGGAAATGGCGACCCCCCCCTGCCCCCCCTTGGAAGTGAAATCTCAATTACAGTAGTTTTCAACATGGAGGTGCTGCTGCAGGTCATTGAGGCTTACAGCCACGGCCGGAGGTTAATACCTTGTCTGGAACGGATGGACATGCAATTTCAACCATGTAATCCCAGAGCACTAAAGTTTTAGCCCTGAGGTTACAAAAGCCATGTTGTTTCCCAGTGACGGGGAACACGGGGGGGAGGCATTTTTAAAACTTTGCTGTAACAGCCCACGTTAGGAACTAAGCCAATGTAAATGAGTGCTTGTTTTACTTTGTTATTGAGGTTTATAACTTTTGTTGTTATGTCATAGGCTGAGTATGATTTCATGGAATTTCCTTTTGAATGTATTTGATACAATCTGGCATAATTGCATAAAGCTCAGAAAATCATTACCTCTTAAATGAAAGCTCCACTGTTAGATTAGATGGACTAATGTTAGGAACTTCATGGCTTGTTAAAAGGAACTGCATGCATCAAAAAGAAGGAATCGGCTCTGAACGTCCCTGGTGCTGCAATTAAACTGTTCGAGAAAAGAATTTAGCTTAAATGTCTTTGCTGACATCTGTCTCAGAATCAGAAACTTTATGGCTTATTTGAATGTATATTCGGCTGTTTTCTTTGCAACATATATAATAATAATCCTGTCCGAGTCTGTGGTCTCTACTCAGTGGACACTACATGTAGCTGCTAATGACGACAGCAAAATTCTAGCAGGTGCGGAGTGGAAAGAGCAGAAGCAGCCCAGGAACATGGTGGCCAGCCTTTGCCTGTCACCCGGCCCTTGGAGGGACAGCCAGCGTTCGAGAATGAAATCACTTCCCAGTATTAATCTTCCTCACACCTCACCTGGGAACGTCCGCCTCACTGAGGACGGGCTGCTGATAACCATTAATCAGTTTTCCCGGGATGTATTTATTTATGAGGAACAATCCACACGTGAATACATTTTTTAATTTACCAAACAATTGCTTTTGCGGTGAAACAGGGCACATCCTAAATTAAATTTAAAAGTCAAATGAATTATGGATATGAAAGTTGTGTGTACAATTTTCAGGTTAAGGCTTCAAGGCAAATTCCCGTGTTGTGGAGTTCTTGAACTTTTGAAAATGAAAAGGGAGTTTCTTCTTTTGCACCTTCATGCGTTTGTTTAATATGAGATAGCTAGAAGGCACTTTTAGAGGAAAGGTAATGAAGAAGTAAAAACATGCATGTATTCCACACAAATATTCAAACATTACAATGTTATTGAAAGATCTACTCTAAAATAAGTACAGGATTTTTGCAAGGAAACTAAATCCAAGGAAGCTGTATTTATATTTGTATTGTGCTTGTCAGCATGATTAAATTTTCAGAAAGACATGGGACAAAGTGAGTTTAACCTGACAACTGAAAAACTAAATTAAAGAATGTGCTAAACTCAAAGCAATATGCAGATAATGTGCCACTATTCTAGTAAATGAGGAAGGAAATAAGCAGTGATCTCCCTGTCATTCCCCTGCCGTCCTCTGCTAGCCCGTCATTCCGTCGCTGTCCTCTGCTAGCCCGTCGTTCCTCTACCATCCTCAGCTAGCCTGTCATTCCCCCGCCGTCCTCGGCTAGTCCGCTATTCCCCTACCATCCTCAGCTACCCTGCTTGCTGACGCAAACAGCTTGATCTGGTAAATGGTAAATCAGGTGGCTGCAACTCGGTCGATACTAAATCGAGTGGCAAGATATGGTAGGTACTACTCAGTATTACCTGGATGTACTTAATAAAGCGAGTCCCGCCTGGTGCCAGTTAGGTATGCCTAATAAAATGGCTGTCGAGTATGCAACCTACCTTATTTGTTAGCATTCATGGCTAATACACCTGTCATTGTTTGAATATAGGTTATTTAGTGGTCATAATACTGCTCCTCAAAAGTGCCTCAAAATTTTACATAGCTGTAGTAATGTCAGTTTCAGTCTTTTTAGCCTTATAGTAGTGATTAATGTGTCCTCCTTAAGTATCCTTTGGCAAGTTCTTAATTTGCAGGAATTTCAGATGTAATACAATGGGTATTATCTTAATGAAAAAAATAACCAGATTATATGGATCTTAATTTCAATTAGCTAGTTGATTAACTGTCATTATTTAAGCTTGTTTTGATAAAAGGGAAATCAGTTCTGCTTAACAGTCCCATATGTGTATTATTGTTTTATTTCTGATTTCGAGGTTTGTCTTTGCAATGGAAGTCATAAGTGAGCATTCATTGCAGGCCATGAGTCTTTCATTCCTGTTGGCATGCCGAAGGTATTAAGACTTCTTTGTACTTTGCTACTTGATGCAATTTAAGTAGCATAATTGTTTCAGGCTAACAGTATTGTAGCCTTGAGGTGCTCTCCAGCCAGCATGGAAGTCTCCCTCTGTTGTGTCTGAAAATTAGGTTGGATCAGTGCATTCACCCATCACCCTTATACCTCGCAGGCACCGGATGCACCACACCGGCGCGTTTTGACAATGAGCTCAACCTACATTGTTGGCCATGATCATGATGCTGGTGGGGCTTCCCAGCAACATATGGGCCTGTTTGAGAAGGCAGGCAAAATCGGGTGTCTGCTTTGCTTCCCTGAGTTTGGGCTTGTTGAAGTGTTTCCTGGCACTACCTGAGGTTCAGGATCTCCCCATGAGGCAGGAGGACCAGTGAACCCCAGCCACTGGAGGGAGAGAAACACTGGCTCACAAACGGACACACAGAGTTGAAGCTACAGTGGTCATAAAGCTGCAGTGGGAGCCGCCATTGTCTGCCTGTTGGTGGCGTACTCTCACCAGTGCATGTTAGTCTGCCAACATCATAGGTGTTTTTGTTTGGGATCAAGCTCTGACTACTAGCTCACACACCTACGCTAACTCAGTGTATGCAGCTGCCTTATTAGCAGAAGACGTTGTACACACTGTTTAAAATTCATGCATAATTGGCATCTTTTATTTACAGGGTCCCGATAAAGAAATTGGACAGAAGGTAATGTTAACACAAGCTCAACCACTTTAAGCTGTTAGACACAGATATTTAAAATCTGTCTCCACAACCTCTCTGTTTCCTTTCATGAGCAATATGGGGTATCACAATTTTGCACAAAACTGCACACAACACAGGGGGAGAACATGCAAACTGCACACAACACAAGGGGAGAACATGCAAACTGCACATAACACAGGAGGAGAACATGCAAACTGCACACAACACAGGAGGAGAACATGCAAACTGCACACAACACAAGGGGAGAACATGCAAACTGCACATACTGTAACACAGGAGGAGAACATGCAAACTGCACACAACACAAAGAGAGAACATGCAAACTGCACACAACACAAAGGGAGAACATGCAAACTGCACACAACACAGGAGAACATGCAAACTGCACACAACACAGGAGGAGAACATGCAAACTGCACACAACACAAGGGGAGAACATGCAAACTGCACATAACACAGGAGAACATTTCTGGCAATCCTTTGCTGCTCAGATTTCTACAGCTAAATTCTATACACTATTAATTGCCTGTTATTCAAACATGAATATTCTTTTAAAAAAAGCTATGTTACTGTCAATGAAATACCTACTGTATATATAGCAATTTAATGTATTTTTGCATAATGAATAAAACAACTGTACCTGTAGGAAAGTGCATTTAAAACAGTCAGCACAACAAGGAACATTACACTGTGCCTAAGCTATGCTTTCATTAATCAGAAATAACGTGATTTGGTATTAGACAATGCAAGCAGAAAGATTTATTGTGTAAAAAAATCATCCCATTTCTTTGTTTTACTCAGGAATTGCTTTTTCTTCCTCATCCGTAATTTGCTTACAAAGCATTGTTCTATGGGCAAGGATGTCCATTGTCTAGCCTTGAGGTAATTTTAATATTTAAAGGAAAACATAGATGTTGAAGGTATATGAAATCTGTTAAGACATGAAATAAATTAAATTCACACCATATAATCCCATGGCAGAACTGTTTTGTAGGTGTCGTCGTGGCACTGATTTCCGGTTTCTCATATTCTCCAGCTGATAACATCTTGCCTGTTGTTTTGCTGCACATCATGCATGTTACTGCTTATCTTCCCAGTCTCTCCCCTCTCAGAAACCTTCAAATCTGACTGGCATATACCAGCTATTTCTCTGTCTTAGATTCTCATGACTGAAAGGAAGGTTTTTGAAAAATTTAATCTCCAACAAGACGTTTCGCTTCCTGTATCAGCTTTGCTAGACATTATACCGGCTTATAGTCACTTATGAATTTGGAGTCGTACTTCCGACTTTTAGCTTTTAATATTGAGATGCAAGTTTGAGACAGTTGTTTTGTGAACACAACCAACATATGGTCATAGTTATAATATATTAGTAGTATTTGTAGCAAATAGTAAAAAAAAAATGATGGAAGTTATCTGCCTTGTATCCATAGGCACAGGATTCGCTCTGGACCTCTGTCACCCTGAATAGGACAAGTGGTTACAGTAAATGGATGGATGGAATATAAAGGTTGTTTGGTGCATGCTGGGTCTCCTGCCTTGTGCACGCTGTTTCTGGACTCCCGACATGGAAATGGAAAAATGCGTTATAAATTGTGCAGTTCCTGAAATTAGGTCCTTTGTTGCACCTTTTGGCGTAACTTATTATTTACTTTTTCTAATGGAAACGTTTAGGTACCAGATAGGTAAAATCCATCTTCATGACGAATCTTGGTTTATAGTTTTGTTCGTATCGATTCTTCATTAGCAAAGAACAGAAACATAGATATTTAAATGGCTGCAGTGCATTAAAAGGACCATTTCTTACTGCCCGGCAGAGCAGGATATACTTTCTAAATTGTTATAATTACACAGTGATGGTAAATACTGAGGGTGAGCGCATGCATGTCTAAAGCAGTCACTCTCACACGCTCACACCCACATCGGATTATCAAACACGTGTGTGAGGGACATGACACCATCCACAATGGGCAGCACGTGCTGCCTCCCCTGAGCCGAGATGACAGGACTGACCCAGTTCTCACGCGGGCGTCTTAGTCCATTAGCGAGTTCACACAGGCCTCACTTTGATAGAACATCGATAACCTTTCAGAGGTAGCCGCTGTTTCAGGAATTAGAAATGAACAGGAGGGAGACGCTCCATAGTGTGGCGTTCCTACAGGTATGGGGTCATGGCTGCTGAGCTCTTTCATCAACCGCATATGCACTAATCAATGAGCACCGCCCCTGCAAACTCACTCCTCCCACAAAATAGCAGTTCTTTTTTAACCCCCTCCCCCCCTCCGGTGCCCTGTTGCAGGACCAGTGAAGCCAGCCAGGCCCCACCCTATCCTGCAAAATTACCCAGAGCCAGGAGGTGTAACTTCAGGCCCGTTTGGGTGGTGAAGCACTATGAGAGTAAGTCACACTGGAGCTGGAGAAGTAAGACAAGAAATCAGTTTGTAGTAGCAGCTGGAGGGATCAGTGATCTGGACAAACTTCTCATTGGCTGGGTGCTACTGGGAAACTCCCCGCTGGTGGCTGCTGCCAGTGTGTTTGAAAGAATCCCATTAAGCTCTGGAGGTGGGGTGCAGCTTGGCCTGTCACAGATGTTCCTGGTTTCCTGATTGGTTATCTGGCTGCAGCATCTGGGTATATTTCCCGGGCTGTGTGAGGGCCGTTAGGAACGGGGCTCCCCTTGCCATGTGGAAATGGGAGGTGGGAGAGCCCTAGGGAGTGTCCCTCCTCAGGGGTGGCCGGCTTTGATCGGCTCCCATCCACCTCTGGCAACAACATCCTTTCTTTTTCTCTCTCTCTTTTTTTTTTTTTTTTTTTTTGCAAAGCGCTGCCTGAAAGTTCCCCCTGACTCTTTTAAAAGACAAGCCACCCCACCCGTTTTTGGGATGTGTTATAGTGTTACCTAATGGAGGCAGCAGTTCTGCAAAGGGCTTCCACTCTCCTGTGTGTCTTATGTCACCTTGCTGTGAGCCAGCAGTGTGAAGGACCTCGACCGCGTTTCTTACAGCAATGCACGTTTGTCCTTCTTCAGCTTCTCTAATTGCTGTTATTTCATGGTGAATAATGGAAAAAAGATTCCAGGAGTGATGAAAAGTGTTATCGTGCAAAGTGTTGACTTCTCTTATTGTGGCCCCATATTGTGTAATAATCGGCTTTGACCGTATGCTGGTGCTCCTTAGGTTGCTGTATCCTTGACTGGGGACCGTAACTCTAAAACCTGCCCTGGGATCCCTGCACTCCGTCTCCCCTGCTCTGTGAAATGGGAAATGTGAAAACCTAAGAAGTCCGATCTACCTGTAATTAAAAGTATCATTATCATTATATATTGGTTAAATATCCAAAATTTTTACCTGTTCTTTTGAATCATCTCAAGTATTGTGTTGTTTTCCTGTGGCCACTTGAATCATGGATCACCTGCATTTTCTTGATGGGTTCAGTGGTCTGTGCTTTTCACAGTATTAACTTAACCTCTTTACATGAGCATTTCTTACTTGCACTACTACTGATAATATTATATTGTTGTTGTCACTCATTGATTAATTTTCATAAGCACTCACCAGGCGGCTGGCGTACTTGGCAGGCCCTTATATTACAGGTGTGAAGCTCTGCCACTGTCATCCTGCCACGTTTTGCTTACTTCCACACCTTGTTCTGCATTTACTTCAATTATAGGTAATTATAGGCAGGAGTGATTGTCAGCCACCAAAAGGTTTGTCGTTTTCAGTCTGAAGAAATATGGGACTTATGAAATGTGCATTAGAATACGGGACAAATTGCGTAGAAAAGTAATTGCTCAGGAGGGGCCGAGACAAAAGTCGGTGACTGAGCCCCCCCCCCCCCCCAAATAGGGTCTAGAATGTGTGATTACAAGACAGCTTCTCTCTAGTGAAATAGGAAGTCAATAAGGCCAAAAAAGAGTTCCACTATCCCTTGTCTTCATAAGAAGCACATCTGCTTTTGCAAAACTTCTCTCGAGATCTCCTCATTAGAGAGCCCCTTTTCACGAAGGGGACTTGTGCAGAGCTGGAGAATAGAGTTTAATGCACAGTGCTGAGAGGGATAGTTTGCTGGTGCCTGGGGGAATGTGGAAGCCTGTGCATCTTATAAACAGTAGCGAGCGATTTGGGGAGCTTCTTGTGCAAAGCTTTGGTTCATTTAAGGGAGCTGTTATACAAGACGGAACGTCGCCGGGCAGGCACAAGCTCCACATAAACTCCGAGTGGGAATCCCTTAATAGCAGTTAATCATTTTGTGGGTGTCAGTGATTGGCACAAACTATATATACTGGAGTCAGAGAAATGCTTTTGGGTCCATTAGTAGGGTTGGTGACTGTAGTCCTGTCGTCCAGTCTGACTACAATAAATTGAGTGTGTATAACATAAGCAACAATAAGTTACACTGTTGAGTGTGTACTCCATAAGCAACACTTAATTACACTGTTGAGTGTGTACTCCATAAGCAACACTTAATTACACTGTTGAGTGTGTACTCCATAAGCAACAGTTATTTACACTGTTGAGTGTGTACTCCATAAGCAACAGTTATTTACACTGTTGAGTGTGTACTCCATAAGCAGCAGTTAATTACACTGTTGAGTGTGTACTCCATAAGCAGCAGTTATTTACACTGTTGAGTGTGTACTCCATAAGCAGCAATAATGTACTACATAACCAGCAATAAGTTACACTGTTGAGTGTGTACTCCATAAGCAACAGTTAAGTACACTGTTGATTGTGTACTACATACAGTAAGCAGCAATAAGTTACACTGTTGAGTGTATGACATAATCAGCAGTAAGTTACCCTGTTGAGTGTGTATGACATTAGAAGCCTTGCCTTGCAAACTGTTCACACAAAACAATTTGATTGCTATATTTTAAAACCACTAAATTAAATATATTTATATCAATGTCCTCTCCACATTATAGCATAAAGACTCCCCAAGGCCCTGACAAGGATAAGAGGGTGGAAGGTGGCTGGCTGGATGGACGGACTGATGGATATATGCATGTGTTCAGGAAAACAGTCTCATTTGTCATTATGAAAAATATTTATTCTGTGTTGCTTTGGGAAAACTGTTTTATTGAAAAGAAGCTCTGTCGAACAGCTGACGTTCCTTAATACCCCAACCTCCAGCACCAGATGGGCAAAAACACAGACACGAGGATTTTGTCTTCTGTCAAAATTGGAAATGCAGCATAAAACCCAAATCTTGTCCCAGTAGTCCTTAATCCTCACGCATAAACTCCTAAAACTCGCTACTGCTGCCCAGTAATACTGAAAAAAATGTCCCTGAAAAGCGAAGCTCCAGCTGACAACATCTCTCTGAAAGGACAATTGACTTCCTCAGGCATAAGGAGTTCTGAGAAAAGGGCTCTGAGTGAGTCTGTTTGAGTGAAAAATCCTTCAATGATCTAATCGTAGCCCTTTGGAATTTTCCCTTTCAGTGTAAGCAATGTCATGTTCATGTCTGCGATAATTCGAACTTGCATATGTAGACCTTGGCTGCAAAGTGATTACTGCAGTTTTGTCTAGCTACAATTTTCTTCACTCAGACTTTGCATTTGGGCGATTTGATGAGGTGTATTAGCTTGACCAAACATATATAGTGTGGGATAGTAGCTACCAGATAATGCCTTGACTCTGTGAAAAGTGTCTCCCCTGATTGCTCCCCTACAGGTTTAATCACCTTATTTGTAACATAATCCTACATCCTTGAACAGTCTACGTAGCTTAAGCATCAACAGGAGTTTGATGTCATTGTATTACTGCAACAAAAACTGATCAAATGTAATAAATTATACTTGGCTGATTTTTTTTCTTGAAAGTAGCGCAGCTACTGTCATACATTTGTTCATTCAGCCATAACATATTTTTTATATTCCAGAAGTGATTTGATTTATTTGAAAAGACTTAAATCTCAGATCCTTTTTAAGAATAGGAATGCTTGTTTGCCAGTAATCGGCCATATTGTATTTTTGGCGTATGCTCTTGAATATGTTTAGCGTGAATAAAAATGTGTAAACAAACCTTCAATGAAACGTAATTATACATCCCGTGGCGATGGGTGGATGGATGGATAATTAGAGATATTATATCTGCCTGTATTCTTAGCCATTGTTTGTCATTATAATTCCTTCTGGTCATGAAATTTACACATAAGTTTTGTTTAGCATGCAGATTGATTATGAATCGCTTTCTCGGGCACCCCCCACTATATATTTATATTTTTTACTGGTGACAGTCATGATGCACAGATGTCTGCAGCTCATTCCTGCCAGCTGCAGACAGCTAGGAAGACCTCTGGTCCTGGTGACCAAAAATAAAAACTTTTTTTTTTCTGTGGCACCCTAAAACCTGCTCGGTACCGGCAGCACTTATCAAATGGGGGGGGGGGGGGGGGGGGGGGGGGGTCCAAAACCATTATTTTACTGCCTGGCTATGTGACTGACCCAGACCTGTTACACATTAAGTGATTTTCTGCTCAGGGGACCAGTGAACTATGTCTGCCTACTTACCTATATAGGTATGTAAATTGGATGTAAATTTTGTTTGTGAGTGTTACTTGCAGAATGGCGGATGACTTTGTGCACCCCCACATGTGGTTCATGGTCTGTGTGTGTGTGCTGTTTTCCTCTAGAGACTCAGTACCATTGGATTGGTGAACCTGGCCCTTTGCTTACTGGTGATAGGCTGCAAGATCAGCATGAGAAGAAGCTACAAAACAAGATGTTAGATGAGTTCTCCTATTCGCCTCTGATCCACAGCGTGCGGGAAGGGAAAAATACATCATATTAAGGTTAGGAGAAAAGCTACATGTGACAGTTGAGGCGTGAGGAGTTTTGGTATGGGGGGCTGGGCTGTTTGGGGGCATGGGGATTGGGGAGTTTGGGTATGGAGGACTGGGCGGTTTGAGTGCATGGGGATTGGGGAGTTTGGGTATGGAGGACTGGGCGGTTTGAATGCAGGGGGGGTGGGGAGTTTGGGTATGGAGGGCTGGGCGGGTTGGGGTCATGGGGGGTGGGGAGTTTGGGTTTGGGGGGCAGGGG
>JAODJW010000127.1:14620137-14637064 GCA_026777045.1 Hyperopisus bebe | reverse complement strand
GCAACTGAGCTACTGCCAAGCTACTGAAAAATGTAGTTAAGTTAGTAGCGTCGCTACTTGTAGTTAACTACTCCCCAACACTGAGTATAATATATAGACCACAGCAAAGTATCCACATATTATCAGAAATACGCAACTATAAAAATACAATGATGCAGTACAATACAAAACAATATTACACACAATACCATGCATCATACACGTTAGTTTACATGTCAGCAGTGTGTGATGAGGAGACTAAAGGAAGGAGTTTAGAGACCTGATAGCTACAGGGAACAGCTATTGGTGGAACTTTAGTCTGAGTGGGTGGTGACCTGCAGCACCTCCATGAGGGCTGAGCTGGATGTGTGCTTTGCTTCCTTTAATGTCCGGTGCATATGTAGAGATTCAGTGTAGAGGAGGGGGTCACAGGTCACCTATGATTTTGGATGCCTTATTCACAGTTCCTGTGGAATTTTGTAACATATTGCTTTATAAACCACAAATGAGTCAATGGGGACTTTAAGTCACATGGTGTGACCTGTGTCATAATATAAGTAGCTTGTTTTCCTTTACAAGCCTGTCAGATGTCTTGGTGTGCCCAGTGCGTGTTGTTGAGCGGTTCCGTGACCTACGTCCAGAAGAGGTTGCTGACCTGTTCAAGACCGTCCAGAGAGTGGCAGACGTTGTAGAGAAGCACTTCCAGGCCACGTCCCTGACAGTCGCCATACAGGTACGTGCCACAACCTAAGGCCTCAATGCTCAGTGAAGGGCAAGGGATCGTCGCAAATGAAATGCACGTGTGTTTTGCTCGACTGCAGTAGTTTTTTCTTAATCATTCTGAACATCTTATACTGTGTTTTCTCTGCTAAAAAATACTTAAATATCGCCTCAGTACTTGATCTATCAAACAGCACACTTGTAGTTCATTTAATTTAATTTCAAGCACTTTTACTGTACAGAATCCGTGGTTTTATGTGACTTCACAAAATATGAAGTCATTCAACTATTAGAATGTTGCCATGGACACAATTTAGCCCTGATACTGATGTGGAGATTGTTCAGTAATAACTGTGAGCATGTAAAATGTTTTGCGATAAGGCATAGCATCAGCCTCAAGAACCATTATGTAATTTTCATTGATCTTTTTAGGCATTTCTAGGATATCTTTTGATTTATAGGTTTTTTTTAATTGAAGCAGGTGGGGATAAAATTATTATTGTCCATTTAGAAAGATAAATTTATGCTTTGATTGTTTATTTCCTTTATTTAGGTTCCTTAGTATAAGGTGTGTTGTGCAGATTTGTTATGCGATTTTTTTCCTGATGAGCTTTTCATGTTGCCACACAAACCTAACCCTACCTGTCCTCCCTGAATGCGATCATAGGTAGGTTTTGTAATGAGAATTAACAGAAGCACACCCCCTGCTGGAGTAATATGGAAGCATTGAGGCAGACACATTGTGACCCACCCATATACATACTGCCACCCTTTCAAATGTGTACTCTGCTGCTTTTTGTTGTAAATGGATTTAATACTAAGTGTCCTCAAAATGATATGCTGTGCATTCCTGCATGCACTGAGTGTACTAAGAATAATGAACAAAATTTGATATTTATGTTAATCTAAGGGAAATATTTCCCTGAGATATACATTTTTAATACTTTCATTTTTTCCAGTCTCAGTGTTAAATTTGTTGTTTTTTTAATGCTATTAGAGTATACTGTAAATGGTTTGTGGGTGGATACTTGTTCTGATGTTTTAAGTTTGTATAGTAAGCTATTTAAGTCTAGTAAGAGGTTTTCAGCTTGGGACCCGTGGAGGGGGCGTGACCTCTGGGGGCCGTAGCCTGTGGAGCGTGGTCTGTGGAAGGGGGCGTGGCCTGTGAAGCGTGGCCTGTGGAAGGGGGCGTGGCCTAGCGGGCCCGTGGTCTGTGGAAGGAGCGTGGCCTACCGAGTCCGTGGCAAGTGGAGTGTGGCCTGTGGGGGGCGTGGCCTAGCGGGCCCGTGTCTTGTGGGGGGGCGTGGCCTAGCAGGCCTGTGGCTTGTGGGGGGCGTGGCCTAGCGGGCCCGTGGCTTGTGGGGGGCGTGGCCTGTGAGGAACCCGCAGAGCAGCTGCAGGGTGGTCACACAGACGCTTAGGAAACTGACAGAATGGTGGTATATTTATAAAGCATTATTATTAGAACTACTCCTGCCAGAAAAAGAAGGGCTATTATAACTATTAATGACTTATTTGGTCATGCATTAGTGCGTCTCATTTAGGGGCTCCATTTTTAAGAAAGGTTATAAACTGCTGCATTTTTTTTCCGGTTTTGTTGTTTCTTGATCTATCAAGGTAATCATGCATGTCAATAATGAAGAATCTGTTTGCATAATCCTCTGTTGTCATTTAAATGTGATATGAAGTAAGGATGGTAATCAGTTCCAGCGTTTTCCATCTGTCAATTCTTATTAACTTTAAGCGAGTTGAGAATTCAGCTGCAGCACACAGATTTAGACCAGAATCACCCAACGTCAAAATTGAGATTCACTTCAAGAAGTGCTGCGATTCATCTAAAATTGAAATTCTCTTTTAATGTCAAACAATATATTCCTAAATTCCCAGCAGTGGCTAATTATCTCTTTTTGTTTCCCATCAGGATGGCCCTGAAGCCGGGCAAACAGTAAAGGTGAGAACTTAAAAATTCTCTTCTTTTAAATATATTATGAGGTCTTTGTGACAGTCATATCATATTAAATAATAATCACATTTCATTCGTGGCTCCTAAACTCTCAGGACGTGTAAATTATTAACATACTGGTTTCAGATCGCTTGGTCTACGCTTGTGGGAAACGACAGGGCAGTAGACTTTCAGGCGATACGGTGAATGTAATGAGGGTTATGTCAAGGGATCTTGCCCTTAGCTCTCTCTGAATCACATTTTTTCAAGTGATTGACTTGTAATGTAAGACACTGGCTTTTTTGTGAGATGACTAAGTCCAGGAGCTGATAACCAAGAACTGTGTAGCAAAGTCATAATTCGAGTAACTGTTGTTCCCACCAAACAGCTATTGTCAGCCAATGACTGTTGCTCGAATTTTTGCATTTAATAAATAATAAAATTCAAATGGCTGCTTTACAGGCTTTGTAATATGCATGTTCTTATTGACCGTGTGTTATAGCCATTGTGGATGGGCTCTACCATGAGTCTTTCATTGATGTGATGTAGGAGAAGGTGTACTGGGGAGAGAAATAAAAGCATTTTTAAACCACTTTATAAAGTATTAACAGATAACGACAGGTAAATGCTATACGTAAGTTAAAGGTAAATATATACGTGAACTGTGCTGGAACATATTGCATAGACGCATAGATTTAGGCCTATTTTTTGCAGGTAGCTAAAATACTCAGAATGATACATTTCTTGCTGGATTTTAAGATTTCCTCTGTGGGGTGGATATATAAAGGCAGCCAACAGGCCGTACTTATTGTAATTTTAATTATAATTTGCTTCCCAAAAAAGGACTTTGAAAGTCCAGTAAAGTATTTGTAATGGCCTTTCAACTTATTGTACCTTTTATGCTAATTGCCTGACTGCAAACCTTAATGACTGCTCTTAAGGTCTGAATATTGGTTTTGATTTGTTAATGCATTGCAGTAGTAAATGCACCTTTCTACCATGGTAGAACATTGAAATGTAAATTGTATCATTTTAAATGAGGCTCTCTGAAACTGACAGGCTGCAAACCATCTGGCTTTTTCTCCATTTGAAATAGAGACTGACGTCTTCCTCAAAAAGATACTAAAAGTACAAGTAGATATACATGGCAGTCCTTTAAAAGAGGGACTAACAATCATCATTTAAAATACAGACAATGGAGTGCAGCTCTGCATCCTTATGTCCAAATCACACCTCGCTGGAGTTCAGATCTGCCTCCTTATGTCCAATTCGCACTTTACCAAAGTGCAGCTCCACCTCTTTATGTACAAATCACACCTTGCACAGCTCTTCCTCCTTCCACCTAATTTTCTTACTGTCCCAAAATTTAATACATTTTAATAATAAAAGTGAACTGTGTAATAAAAGGTCAGTTATGCACTTAAAGTCATGTTTTCACCTTTCAATCTCTGCTATTGTTAAAGGATCTAAGTTGCTGATTAACAGTTAAAAGTGCACCACATGGAATCAGATTCAGAATGCGCTCTCTCACCAAGCAAGTGAAACAAATGTACGGCTAATGATTAATTCATGCTCAGCACCCCTACTTTTGATGACAAAAGATACTGTCGTCATGCGATTTTAACCAGAGCTTATTATTTTGCATCCTAAGCCTTGGGGTAACACTCACCGCATTTCCACAAGAATATTGTGCCCGTTAGTGCTGTATGTTCCCGGCTTATCACTGCCAGAGTCCAGTGGCGGCGTGCTTTACATCCCTCTAGCCGACGTTTGGCATTGCACTTGGTGATGTGAGGTTTGCATGCAGCTGCTCGGCCATGGAAGCCCATTCCATGATGCTCCCTGTGCACAGTTTTTGTGCTGGGATTAATGCCAGAGGAAGTTTGGAACTCTGCAGTTATTGAGTCAACAGAACTTTGGTGACTTTTATGCACTCTGCCACCCCGCTCTGTTACTTTACGTGGTCTGTCACTTTATGGCTGAGTCTCTTTTGTTCTTAAACACTTCCACTTTACAATAATACCATTTATAGTTGACTGTGGAATATCTAGCAGGGAAGAAATTTCTTGAACTGACTTATTGCAAAGGTGGCATCCTATGATAGTACCATGCAAGAATTCACTGATCTTCTCAGAATGACCCATTTTCGCACCCATTTTTTGACTGCATGGGTAGGTGCTAGATTTTATACACCTGTGGCAATGGGTCTGAATGAAAGACCTGAATTCAGTAAATAAGAGGTGTGTCCCAATGCCTTTGTCCATATAGTGTATATGTAGAATACTGAAAGCTTATTGATATTTCCTGCTCAGGTTTTCTTGCAGATCGGCAGCTCAGCCCCATATATCGCAGGTTGTTTTCTGCATGTTGAACATCTACAAATGTGTATTAAAGGGGCCTTTGACCATCAACTGCAACAGACCAACAGTCTGACAATTCAAACACGCAAAGGGGTTTGTTAATATAACTGAATATTTATCTACAAAACAGTCCCTGTGTATTTCTTTACCATTTAATAAACCCAGGGTATATACATGCCTCTGCCACCTCTAAGGAACTTGAAATGCTTCAAAGATTCTACCATATTACACTAGCCTCGCTGAATTTTAATTCACCATACCTTAGATCGTCTTTATGCAAGGGCAAATGGCCTCTTCCGAATCGTAACATGATTCCCATATGAGGAACCCACTGCCAAAAACATTTAATCACTGAAAATCCACCATTAGAGTGAAAAGCCAGTAGATTATTATTACATTAGGAGTCAATTATACCAGGTAGTGCGTAAGGGCGCCTTTCCACTGCACCAAGTACTGTAGGTTTGGTTACGGTACTCTTGGTACTTTCCCTTTTCCGTTGACTTTTGGTTTAGTACCAGTACCAAAAGATCCAGAACCAAAAGGTCCAGTACCAAAAGTGCCAAACCAGCTGGGCTACTTCTTTGGTACTTTGAGACTTTGGGGTGGGACTCGAAATGCTTCCTTTGTTAATTGGTTATGCAAATGAAATTGCACTGAAATGCAATACCAATGTCTTCTTGAAAACAGTTGCAAACTAAGAAAACAAAAATAAACAAAGTAAGAAAATAAAATAAAAATAATAATTGTGATCCGGTCGGAAGAACAGATACAACGAAAAGATCAGGATGGCATGATGAGAATTTTGTAAGAAAAAGTGTTTTGCTTAATGTACTAGGGCAGCATGCACGTTACATGCAAATTCAGTACAAAATACTCTGCCTCATGTTGTGATGTCATTCGGCGCCAGTACCAGTTTTTACGGTAGTGGAAAACCACCTTAGTGGTTTTGGTACTTTTGGTACTTTCTCCTCCCAAGCCTCCCGTGGCCTTTACGGGAAGACAGCGGGGCACGTTACATACAGCATCTCGATCTACGAAAAGCCTCCCGTGGGCTTTTACGGGAAGACAGCGGGGCACGTTACATACAGCGTCTCGTTCTACGAAAAGCCTCCCGTGGCCTTTACGGGAAGACAGCGGGGCACGTTACATGCAGCGTCTCGTTCTATGAAAAGCCTCCCGTGGCCTTTACGGGAAGACAGCAGGACACGTTACATGCAGCGTCTCCTTCTCCGAAAAGCCTCCCGTGGCCTTTACGGGAAGACAGCGGGACACGTTACATGCAGCGTCTCCTTCTCCGAAAAGCCTCCCGTGGCCTTTACGGGAAGACAGCGGGGCACGTTACATGCAGCGTCTCCTTCTCCGAAAAGCCTCCCGTGGCCTTTACGGGAAGACAGCGGGGTACGTCACATGTAGCATCTCCTTCTCTTGGTGCAACAAATTCTTAATGATGACAGTGTCAGTGAAACCCGTAATCTGTGCCACTTCTACTTTCCCCCTCACCCTTGATGGAGCTCTTGCCACTTTTGATTTATTATTGAGATGGAAGTTTGCGATAGATGCTAATTATATTCTCCCTGACAAATGCCAAATCCTTGGCGGTTCCCAAACGGGCTCCAAGAGGCAGGGGCCCAGGAGAAGAGGCGGATCAAAGCCTTCTGTCACCGCATATTTTGAATGCACTTTAAATGTAAAGGTTATCTTTCAAAACCGTTTCAAACTCTTTTCAATAACAGCTGAATCTATGCCAACTTCACCTTATTATGTGCAAGCCTACAATAGAATCTGTTTTAAATGCGTCCATTCATTGCTGAAATATTTGCTAACTGCATTTTGTATGTGGCTACCCAGATAAGTTGTATTAACCTTGAAATGAATATGAATCTGATTTCTTTGACTACACCACCTCTTTGATGGCACACAGTTTGCTGGGGAGAAAATGATGGAAATGTGTCATTCGATCAAATAGAGCACATTTCCCCACAGCCAGATCTGACCTCGCTTCATGGGCCGTGGCTCCGCCCACAGCCACTGTGTTTCTTAATATCACTTCATATCGATTGTTGGTTCTGCAAATACCATTCCCCTCCGAAACAAACAAAATGCCATTAAAACTCACCATCACGTAACAGGGGGTTTGGGAAGATGTTGATTTCAGTTGTTTTTGTTTCATCTTTTTTCATGTTCATTAGCCTCTCACAGCATGCAGAGAACATTAAATCGCTCTAACCGAGAAAAGCAGCCTTGTAGAGATTTGGCTAATGGCAATTCCAGAATTACATCTTAGCACAAGACAATGTATTAAATGTTTTTCTTTTTTTTACTTCTGTGAAACAGGGGGTTTCATTTTTCTTGCCTGACTTTGTTTCCAGTGTTTGTATTAATGACGATTTAGTCGACGGCGCTCTGAGAGCTCTGTGCCACTCGGCTCCCTGTCTGCTTCTGACACATCAACATTTCAATCCGCCTTTGGGCTGCTTGCCATTTTGCCTGACCAGTTTTTAAATCAACTATAAAATAACCAACATGAATAATAAATGGCTGCAAAATCCTGCAGTTATGATGCTCTAGTGCCAGATTTGATGTGCTCTTGAGTATGCCCCACAACAGCCTCAGCTAAGGAAATTAATTACACTCTTATTTCTTATAATCCATTGCATCTTTTGTGAAAAATAAATGAATATGTTTTATATGTTTACAGCTTGCATCCCATACAGGGTGCCCCCCAGGCCTGAGTCCTCTGCTGAACTGGGACAGGCACCAGGCCCCCATGACCCTGACCAGGATTAGCGCTTGGAAGTTTGAATGTTTATATTTTTATTCTTTTTTTTTGTAGGGGAGAGGTAATATATTACACCACTGTAAGCAGCATATCTGAATCCTGGACATTTTCTGCTAAGTGGAGAAGTTTGTTTCTTAACTGCGCTGCGGAATCTCCACACTAATTTCCAACATGGAGTTACTCCAAATAAGAATTCTACTCAGAGCTTTATGAAAACAGATTAACTGCTGCATATAGTGCACCTGCTACAGGCTTCCAGCACCACCATTTGTCAAGTAGCTTATTGCAATCAAGTGGCGTGTGCATGGGAAGGAAATGGCTCTGTGATTGAATAAGTGCTGAGCAGTCTATAAAGGCCGCTTTGCCAGTTCTTAGCCCGAGGGCCTTACAATGCAGAAAGAGAATCACAGGTAGCGCTTGTGGCGGTATTAAGTTTCGGTTTTTAAAATATCATGGGGGGAAAAACAAGAGAGATTACTATTTCTGTTATTATCATTTGTCATTTCTGTGGCAGAATCCTCATCCTGCGTGATGCACAATGCAAACAGGGAGTTGGAGTACTATGTTGTATAAAGATAGTAAGACACTATACTACGTACTGTAGAGCACAACAGATGCACAGAAGCTTGAAACATTATAGAGATGCTTTACAGTATATCTGTGGTTAAATTATTACAACTCACTTAATCATACTTAAGTATGAAAAGGTTAAATGAAAAATGGGAAAAACATTGTTTTGGAAAACACTGTTTTATAGGCTATATCAGTGAAAAGCCTTGGGATTAGAAAAGATTTTAATTTTCACTGGAAGATGAGATGCTATTTAAAATATCCCTGTATCATTACCCTTCTCTAGCCTAAGTGTGTAACATTGGGATCCCTATGATACACACAGACACTGGGCACTAACAGAGAGATGCTTGAATACTCAAGAATGCAGCACTGCTCTGCCACTCAGTGCTGTCTTTCAAGGATTTATGTAGCTGTGATGCCAACCAGACTCAAAGAACTGTAAACCCCTGTCAGGAAATAGGTCAAGTAAAGGGGTTGTTGTCTTTGTTGTTTAACTTTGCTGTGGTACCGGACTGACAGGAATAGATCCTGATCCCAGAGCTATGAAGGATTTATAGCAGGTGCCTCTGAAGCAATTCTAACAGAAGCAGGACAAGGACGGTCTAAAAAGATGATTTAGAAGGGTTGGACTGATCTGATAACAATAAGGGAGGCTTCTTTTCTAAGGTGGCCAGAGATTAAAAATGGCCAGCTATTTGCCGTGGGGTGACTGCAGAGGGTGGTGAGAGAGGCAGAGGAGTAGAAATAAGTCTGAGTATCAATTTGATCAGAGCTTGTGAGGCTTGAGTCTCTGGGATTGCCCTGATGGCTCACCTCAGTGCCGGCACCGCATTACCATTCACCGTCAGCAGCCGGATTCTGTGGGCCTGTGCTCACTCATTAGTGCTGCGTTAAGATGACGCGCAGTAACCTTCGGTTCACCGATACGCAACCCTGTCCACTCGCGGCAGACTTAAGCTGCATGCCTCGCATGATATCGGGCTACCATAATGGGGCTAGAAAGCAGTTTTACTAATGATGACACATTGAAACTGCAAAACAAGACCAAAGCCCACGGGGCAATGTGTATAGAATCGGCTCCCACCCAATTAAAGTGGTGCGGAAAAAAGGTCTTCGCAGGATTGTTTAGTTTCCACTAATGGTTGGAAAGAGGTACACGATTTCTAGGGCGAACGTAGTGAAGAGTCCGATCTGGAAACGATCCTGTAACAAATGAGAAGTGCTGGAAAATGCATAGTTTGTACAATGTAAAGCCATTATAATTTTAGCATGTATTTTTGGACTGTGTGAGCTTGCTTATTTGGATATTTAATAACTTAGTTTAGTGCTGCCTTGAGACATTGTAATGACGGGGTCTTCACCAAATACTAAGACTTCTTCCTTACTCGTTTAGTAAAGACATTTTTTATTTTCACTTACCTGAACTGGTTCCCAACTAGTATGCACTGTGCCGTTATCTTCTTCAATAGCATTAACATATAGTACGAACTTTTGACAGGTGAAGTTAGGCTGTATTAATAATGTAATTGTTTCAAAATAGCCTAAACATAATATAAATATGCCTGGAAAACTCCCGGTGTTCTCTTCACATGATACATCAATCAGTGCACCACCCTGAATATTTTGTTATGGTGATTTTTTGGTTTCCCCATGAAATATATTGTTCTTCGTGTGCAACACAGGAAATTCCCATTCAGTACCAAAAAAAGTAAGCAATACCAAGTGAACAATGTCCAGCACAAACTGAAACAGCTAGCTAGGCTAATGTTTGACAAATCTATGTTATAAAATGTGGTAGTGGCATATTCTCCTGGTGCCTCGTGAAATACGTCACCTATTATATGTAGCCAGACACAGTCACAGATTACAAAAATGGTTTAGAAAAGTATAATAAATGACACTGTTATATTGAAAAAAGCAAAATTTGAAGCCTGTCACTTTTAAGAGGCTCCTTCCATAGCTGCCTGCAGATGGCTAACAAGGTTATTGTCGATCTAATCCATAAACTGCCGTGACAGCAGTTATTTCTGAAATTTTTCTGTAAATGCCCCTTTAAAGGCAAGGCTCGGGTCTTAAAATTTATTGCAAAAAAAGCAGCTGTATTTGTTTTTCTTTCCCCTCTCTTTGGGCAGCCTAAGGCCGCAGTGCTGATGGTCTTTGCCTGACACCCATGTTCCTCTGACAAAATAAAATAAGCCCCTCTGCCCCCTCCCACGCACCTGCAGAACTGATACTAATATTAAAAGTAGGCATAACCTTGCACTGGTACTGCTGTCCTCATTTTTATTGTTTTATTTTCAAGAATGCAGCCATCCCACGCAGACGGCAGCGGCTTTGAGCGTTACCCTTCATGTCTGCCCCGTATAACCATGTCATGCAGTGTCATGTCATGCATTCTGACTAGTTAGTATTAGCCATGATTAGCGACCCATCTCAACCTACCAGGCCCAGCAATCATCCTCATCCTTCCTGCAGCAACACTGGATACACATGAGTTATATGTAATTAAATATTACTAGTAGGGTTGCACGGTAAACCAGTAGTGAAAAAATCCAGCAGCAGCAGCAATTTTCGTTTTCATACATAGTCTACAGAAGTGGTCACCAACCGGTTCCAGTCCATGTTCAAAGCGAAACACAGTTGGATTCTGACCCACAATCAATTACCCTTGATTGGTGAAGTTTGTGTCAGGACTAATGGTGTGCATAGCATGGGGGCTGGGGGGGGCAGCTTCCCCCATCCTTCTTGTTAAATGTACACACATGCCCTTCTCAGAAAATGTAATTTTTCGCAAAATATTCATATTCATATTGTACTTTTTAAAGTTTTTTCTTGAGTCTCTTTGCTTATGATGCAAAATGAAATGCGAATGATATTGATTAAAAATGAATGATATTTAATCATGATTAATCAAAATTAATCCACAGCAACCCTGGGATTAATCTGATGAAAAATTTTAATCGTTTGACAGCACTCATTTTATTTCTTCTGTTTAGTTGAAGAGAATATTTTAAATATAATCCTTTATTGGCCATTGCACAAGTACGACTACAGGTACATAGAATTTGTCTCTTTTTGATTCCTCAAAAAATAATGAATAAAAAATGTAATATCAAGATTTTTGCATTAGCTTGTTATTTTAATATTCATTCCGAGGAATGGCTACTACAATGACCAGGATGACCAAATATAGATATAATTATATAGTCCAAAAAATTTTTAGTGTAGACTTTAGTTAATTTTCTGGAATGCTGCCCAGAGTTTTGCCCTCACACCGCTATAAGTCTTTGAACACCAGCGACTGGGACTCACTGCCCCCCTCCCTTTGGATGCAGTGGACCTTGGCTTGGTTTCGCCATCAAGCAAAAATAGCTGGGGACACCTGCTCTACCATGATGCACGGGTCCATTTCACGAGCGACCCAAGCTTGCCGATTTATCCATCCTGACTCTGACTCAAACAACTGATATTATTAAAGAAAAAAATTATGATCGACCTGCTATTTTGACTAACATATTTATATATTACATCTGAGAGTGTCTTTTTAAAGATAAATTTAGAAAATGATCAAAACTGAAAATCATGACTTGGTATCAATATCTAAACAGAAATGCTGGTATGGTGATAACACTAATTACTAGGGCTGCTGTTTCAGAACCAGACTCTTGAGTGCCGCCATTTCGGATTGATGCAGGGGGTGCCTTGGATTTCGCTATACCTGTGAGAATGGCCATTTGATTCCTTCTAACGGAATCCATTTGATTCCTCCTGATGGGCTAACCCTCCTTGACCTGAATGATTGTCTCTTCGCTATTATCCAGTATGGCTCTCCATCCTGCTGCCCTGATCTTTTTAACTCCTGGCGCGTTTTTACATTTGCTCCGAGCTGAGGATCTGAAATGGCATTATTGAGTTATATAGCTGGATGTTTTCCATCAAGTCCATCAATGTGTGTGAAAACTGCTTTGCATGACGACCTCTACTTCCAGACAGAGAACTTTGTCTGTAGAGACAAGCAAGATGTTGGAAGAGCTCCATAATCCCAGAGAAACATGCAGACTCTACTCAGCGTCCTCTCTCATCTGCTGTAGTCTAATCTCACTGAGTATTTTCCTGCAGGTGGCCAAAAACATGCTTTATCCTTGTCAGATTCAGACCTTCCCAGCACACAGTGTGTGGCGCCCTATAGAAATGGGTGGTAAAGTCACTGGGAAAAGTGGGGAATTTTACCGGTGTTAATATTGTGGGGTGACGTTCATATCATGGGAGATGCACCCATGTGTGTTTTTGAAATGTTTTCCTTTCTATGAGTGAGATGTTGATGAACCAGATTGTTTGAGATGTTTGATTTTTTTTATGTTGGAGTTAAATTGATTATGCGCTGAATGTATTAGTGTGGCATTTTTGTTCACTAGAGCTGATAAATTGTATTGCCTTGAGAGACACTGTTATGGGGGAGGGTTATTTTGGATAATTGCATCAGTGTGAGAATGTCCCGAGAGGAGGTGGTTTTGGGGTGCGTGCGTGGCGGGAAAAAGAGCATGCGAGAAGGAGAGGAGTGGCTGCCGGGTGGTGGATCGATGTGGAGAGCCCATGCAGGATTCTTCTCTGAGGACGATGCATAGGAAAGCTGGGTAGCACCCCGAACTGGTCTGACTTGGGGTTGCTCGTTGGGACTGTAGCCTTAGTTATTCCAAGCTTTACCGAGGTTTTCCTTGGCTGCCGGACAGATGGGCAGGGAGGATAGTGAAGCTCAGTGAACTTAAACTCTGAAAGCTGCGGAAGCTAGCAGGTAGCGGAGTTACACCTAGCAAAATTAAACTGCGGCATCAGCCGTAGCTAGCGAGACCTCGGCCGGCTTCGGACCCAAACCCTGCCTACAGTAGTGGGCCATTCATCTTGCTTGACTTGGATTTTCCCATTTTCCCTTGATATGTGAGTACTCCAGCCCACTAAGAGCTCCAACATGCACCGACTCACCGGCATAAAGGGTGAGACTCTCATAGAGGGTGAGACTCTCATAGAGGGTGAGACTCTCATAAAGGGTGAGACTCTCATAGAGGGTGAGACTCTCATAAAGGGTGAGACTCTCATAAAGGGTGTGACCCTCTCAGCACAAAACCCGGGTGTTTCATTTCTTTTAATTTGGTAATCGGTTGCCTGTGTTTTTTTTTTTTTTGTGGGGTTTCTCCTTGAGGGAGAAAATTGTGGGTAAATGTACATATTGTTTAACTATGCCTTGTTTTTTTTTTTGATTGCGTGTGGATGTGAAGGGCCAGGGAATCGGGGATGGGAATTTTTCATGTTCGCTATCAGGGGAAGTGTTGTATCTCCGGATGGTCAACCAGCATCTCACTAAAAGGCAGAAGCTGGCAGGAAACTGGCCAGGGCCCAGTGAGGGAAAGGCCTGATGTCCCGGTGACTGCACTGCCTACAAGGAATGATCAAATCAAGCTGAGAATGGCTGATATACCTGAGGGTCTTATAGGACCTAGCACTGTTGTGGGTGTACAGATTGAAGATATACATGGAAAGGCCTTATTAGACAGCAGATCTCAGATTACCTTGCTGTACAGATCTTTTTACAAGAGGTACTTAAAGCATTTGCCGCTGACTCCTCTAGAGAATTTTCAGATATGGGGGCTGGGCACTACACAATATCCTTATGATGGTTACTTGACTTTAAGTCTTGAGTTTCCTGGATCAGTGGTAGGGGTGGCTGAGATGGTTAAAGCTCTTGTGTTAGTGTGTCCAGACCCTGACTAGCATGGGGATGTTTCATTCATGGTAAGGATAAACACTTCCATAGTGAGAAGACTGATGGAGATTTGTAGGGAAAACGGAGGTGAAGACTTCTTACAGAGCTTGAATGTTCATCATTTCATGAAAGGGGCTTATGAGATGATGCAACAGAAGGGGCTGTATCATGATCATACCAGAGGCACTGTGTGGTTTGCTAAGCCATTGAATCCAGGTCACACTTGTGTAGTAAATGGCATACTGAAATATCCCAGACAAACAGTCCCTTCGCCCATTATGGTTGATCGTCCTGAACTACAGTGCTTTCCAGATAGATGACTGGTAAGGCCTGAGATCCAGCCAGCCATTGTGGTGTCTTCACAGACTGGATCACTGTCACGGTGAAGAATGAGTCTTAGCAAGCTGTTGTTTTGAGGAGGGCCATGCCGGTGGAGCTGGGACGTTGGACATCTCTAAGTCCATGGTTCTCGAGGCCGATCCTCCAATCAGCTGTGAATGACCTAATCTCACTGAGATTGCATGGGTGGTGAATCAGCTGGGGGCAGGCAAGGCCACAGTGATCTGTGGTAAGCTGTCCTCCTGGCATTGCAGGCAGCCTTTGGAAAATGGGACTTGTAGTCGCTACCTGGAAAGGGAAGGGTGATCACCTGGATTTCGGCAACTACGGGGGGTAACACTGCTTTCAGTGCTGGGTAAGGTCCTTGCTGGGGTCATCCTTAACCGGATCTGTGATCACTTGCTCGCTTGTCAGCGACTGGAGCAGTATGGTTTTACGCCTAAGAAGTCTACGATCGACCGCATCCTGACACTGAGGATTCTCATTGAGCACAAGCACAAATATCGGCAGAGGTTCTTTGCAGCCTTTGTCGATTTTCACAAGGTGTTTGACTCCGTTGATCGAGTTGCCCTGTGGGGCATCCTGATAGTTTGCAGGATCCCCCAGAAGTTGCTGGACATCATGGCCGACCTGTACACTGGTACTGTGAGTGGAGGGAGAACCTCTGCGTTCTTCCCAGTTGATTCTGGGGTTTGCCAGGGGTGTGTTCTTGTTCCTTCTCTGTTCAATGCTTGCATGGACTGGGTTGTTGGGCAGGGTCGTGGGGTCCAGCAGCTGTGAGGCATCCATGGTGAGGAAAGATTTATTAATCTTGACTTTGCCGATGATGCTGTGATCTTAGTGGAGTCAATATAGGCTCTGATTGGGGCTTTTAAGAGACTAAGCGTGGAGTCTGAGTGTCTGGGATTGCAGGTGTCCTGGATAAAGACCAAGATCCAGGACTTTAATGGCTTCTTAGGCACAGCCATCAGTAGTGTGTCTGTCTGCAGGGAGAATGTCGACCTTGTTCAGAGATTTATTTGCCTTGGCAGCGACATTCATGTCTCTGGTGACTCTTCCTATGAAGTCATCAGATGGATTGAAAGAGCATGGGGGTCATGAGATCACTGGAAAGAGGTGTGTGGTGCTCCTGAAATCTTTGCAAGAGGACGAAGGTCCAAGTCTTTAGAGTCCTGTGTCTCCTTGGAGAGTCCTTGGGTACTGCTGGTTTGACTTTGTGTCAAAGGAGCGGTTGCTAGAAGAGACCCAAATGAGGCACATTACCTGCATTATGAGGGAGTGTCAGTTACAGCACTATGGCCATGCGGCGCGTTTCTCTGAGGGTGATCCAGCTTGCAGGATCCTCAATCCTGACCTGACATTGTGCCCACCATACCCCAGGAAAATGGTTCCCCGCGTGATATTTCACCATCATCATTTAATTTTGGTGATTCACCAGTATCTGAAGAGTGGAAGCAGAGGTTAATTGTCAGAATGATGGAAAGGAAAGAGGTATTTTCCATCAGCAAGTTTGATGTTGGATGTTCAAAGAATACACAACACTCTATATGGGTCACTGAACACATCTTTCCGTGAATAATCCTGTAGGCTTACACCAGCAGATCTTGAGGATTTAAGGCAACATTTGGATAAATTTAAGGGTGCTGCGCATGATAGTCAGAGGCACTGCACACCACAGAGCCATTTGGATCCTGCTGGAATGACAGTTGTCAGCAGGCCTTCAAAGCTTTAAAGGCATGTCTTTAAAAAGCAAACATGGGCAAAGCCCATGTTAACTTTTGCTGATCCACGGCTCCCTTACATATTGCATGTGGATGCAAGCAGAGAGGGACTTGGGGGAGTCCTCTAACAAGAACAAAGAATTGGCTTGAGACCCGTGGCTTCTGTGAGCAGAAGTTTGTCCCCTTCTGAGAGAAATTACCCAACACATAAATTGGAATTACTTGTGTTAAAAAAGTTCACACTGACAATCCACTTACATATCTTTTGACTATGATTACGCTGGACGCGGAAGGGCACAGATGGTTGGTAGCACTATCAACATATGATTTCAGTTTGGTTTCAGGCAGGTTGAATGTAGATGCAGCTGCCTTGTCCCACATCAAGCAACCAGAATCCGAAGTTCCTGTGATGTGGAAAAATGCAGCTTTGAGCGTCCCATGTCAGATGTCCCATGTTGGCCCATCAATGGATCCAGATTGCCTGTTTTTTTGTGGGGTTTCTACATTAGGGAGAACATTGCTTGTAAATATACGTGTTGTTTAAATGTGCCTTGGTTTTTTTGGATTGCTTAGAAGTGGATGTTAACCCTCTGCGGCCGAGATCGTCGTCGACGACATCGCATACTTTTCGCGTCTATTTCAGTTTATATCTCGCTGAAATCTTAATGTAGAATCATGTAAAAAAACACTGGCTAAATCCGTAATCTGTCTTCTTTTCAAAACGTCCATTGTCGGAAGTATTTAAGTTTTTTAAAT
>JAODJW010000127.1:14555201-14573261 GCA_026777045.1 Hyperopisus bebe | reverse complement strand
CGGAGTACCCGGAGGAAACCCCACGACGACACGGGGAGAACATGCAAACTCCACACACATGTAACCCAGGCAGAGACCCGAACCCAGGTCCCAGAGGTGTGAGGCAACAGTGCTAACCACTGCACCACCATGCCGCCCCTTATTGTTATTATATATTCATATATGTTTATATAAACAGGGGTGATGCAGTGGCCTCAAACCCCGCCTGTGCCCTGTCTGTAGAATTTGCATGTTCTCCGTCAGTTATGTGGAGCTTGTATGTTCTCCGTGTGTTCTGTGGAGCTTGTATGTTCTCCATGTGTTTTGTGGAGTTTACAAATTCTCCGTGTGTTCTGTGGAGTTTGCATGTTCTTCCTCTGTCTTGTATGCCGTTTGCATGTTCTCCCTCTGTGCTGTGTGTAGCTTGCATGGTCTCCATCTGTGCAGTGTGCAATTTGTATGTTCTCCTTCCGTGCAGTGTGCAGTTTGCATGTTCTCCCTCTGTGCTTTGTGCAGTTTGCATGTTCTCCCTCTGTGCTTTGTGCAGTTTGCACGTTCTCCCTCTGTGCAGTGTGCAGTTTGCATGTTCTCCCTCTGTGCTTTGTGCAATTTGCACGTTCTCCCTCTGTGCTGTGTGGAGCTTGCATGTTCCACCCGTGTCATGCAGGTGTCCTCTTGCAGTGTAATGACATGCTGTTAGACTTATTGCTATTACTCAATTTCCCATAGAGTTTGTCTACAATATTTGCAGTGTGATGCACCGCCCCACATCCAGGGTGAACCCCAGCCCTGTGCTGCCTTGGATCAGCTCAAGGTGACACTGACCAGGGGAAGCGATTGGATGGATCGATGGATATTATGTAAATCAGTTATTCAAAAACGCAAGCTAAGGGCAATTTAGCATCACAAATTCACCTGAACTGCTTGTTTTTGTACAGTGGGAGGACAAGCGAGGGTGCAGCCATGCGAGCTGCACACAAACACAGCTGGATTCAAAGCCGCCAGCGTGGGGGTGTGAACCCACCACACCTGCCAAGCCGTCGTGCCACACCGACAGGGACAGGGGTCGTAAAATGAAAGATGCAGCCAACAACCATTCAGCCAGCGCGCATGTTACTGTACTTTCCACGAATTCCTAATGAAAATGACTGCACATGTATCTGTGAATAATTAGCATGTTGTCAAGGTAGACGGCAGGGTGGTTTACGGGGTCGGGCTGCTTTCGCGCCTGCAGGCTGGGGGGCTTGAACCCTGACCCCGTTTTGTCTCTGTAGAATTATCCCAGTTGTTGAGTGGGATCCTTCACGGTTCACAGACATGCATTCTGGTGGATGGCTGTTTCTGGGTTGCCTGGGTTTCTGTGTGTGCATGGCATCCTGTCCTGGATGTTCCCCATCCTTGTACTTCCTAAGAGTGTACCGGCTAACGCACCTGCTATACCTGCTAGCGCACCTGCTATACCTGCTATACCTGCTAACGCACCTGCTATACCTGCTAGCGCTTTTGAATGTGCCTTAGCTGCGTTTTGAGGAGCCCTGATATCGCATCCTTCACTACAACCTGACTACATCCCTGCATGAATGTCTTTCATAAAAAATGACTTAAACAAATGGGTAATGTTGCCGTTGTATGCACCTGGAATTCCCCAGCCCTGACCTTAACCATTAGTAACTAAACTAAATACAAAACTTTTAACATTTTTAGTTTTTTAATTGCAGTCACAGATTTTTATAAAACTCAGTTTCTCCTTGTGGTGACCGAAAAAATGGTTCCCACAAGGTCAAAATACCAGGTTTCATCACATCGTTGGTACATTTGGTGCCCACAATGTAACATATACATAATCCCCTCCCCCCCACATACACACACAGTGGAGGTGGGATTCAAACCCACAACATAGAGGAAAGGGGGCAACAGTGTCAGCCACTGCAACACCCATGATTTTATTTAAAAGTGGCTTTAAAACCATTTGCTTAACATGTGTAAAGCCAAAGACATGGTACACAGACAAGCCACTAAACCGCCATCCAGATATAGCAGAGCTAAATATAGAGATGCTGCACCTTGAGGGCTGTGACTCTAATCGCCTCTCCTGGCTCTACTTGTGTTGTGTTTGCACGCTCCCTCCATCCCTCACGCACGGGGTGTCCTCTCTCAAGCCAAAAATATAAATATAAATATAAAGTCCATTGCAGGCCGTTTTAGGTGATTTGTGTCTACCCTGTGTGTGTCTTGCAGTGGATTTCTGTCCTTTCCAGGATCCTTGTGTGTTGAGCTTCCTGAGATGGGCAGAAGTCCGCCGTGACCTTCTATTGAATAAGGGTTAGGAAGCTAGATGGATACATTGCTTGGGATAAAACTGTGCACTAAGCAGCTAAAAATAATGAATGTAAATTATGTACGGAGGCTCCTGGCTTTCTCTGGGCAGCTGTTGTCAGCATTTTTGATGTGAAGAATCACTGCTGCTCTTCTTTGTTAGTGCTGTATGACTTTTTAAATCTGTGTTGATGTTCAGACACATTTTTTAGGATCTTTGCTTTGAAGGGTGTTTAGTCATTTTCAATAAACGCTGTTTGGGGAAAAAGCATGGTTATACGTTTGATTCTCTCACAAGAAATCTATAGGTTTGGATGTATTTGGTTATTGAACTAGCAGAGGAAATATTATTCAGACATTTGCACTCATTTTTTGCAGAACGTTTGTTTCAGTGATTATGGAAAGTCTCACCTCTGAGATCCATCTGCTTGGCAGCATTTTTCACATTTTTCTTCCAGTGAACACATGCTCTGTCTCTTGCACTTCCTTCAATTTCCCATCTCTCCCCATTGTTCCAACTTGTCCAACTTTGCACAAACTGACAAACAGCTTTCCCTGGATGCAAGGCCCGTCAGATGACAGACCACCCCCAGCCCCTCGTCTCGGCATGCCGCCCCCTACAGGACAGATCGTGTATGCGGTCGCGTGGCGTCTTTGGAGATAGCAGGTGGTGACTTTGCATGTCACCCACACCAATACCACTAATGGACTCCAAGGAGAAAAACATGGGTTGGGTTCCACAAGGTGCAGGTTCGGTCCATTATGTCTGCTTGAGGATAAACAGCATGCCTCAGTGGAAATGTCCTCTCTTATTATTCTCCATATTACAGCCATAAACAGTGTCATTCTCAGGATGGGATGCGCAGGGATCCGGGGTGTGAAGTGGGGGAAATCTACCCCATTAATCAGCATCTTTAAATACAGTAAGTGCCTGTCTGTCCCAGTAAAAGTGCACTGTGGCTGCTTAGTGGTTAATGGAATGCTTTTAGCATTATGACTCTGAGAATCCACCCCCAGGGAAGTGGAAGACTCCCATCACCAGCGTGCAGCAATTTATACAGAATATAACCTTGAGGGGATAGATGCATAATGCAATTGTCAGATTCTCTCCTTTTGTAATTTATGAAGCTCAGTTTGCTCTTTGCAGATGGGTGTCCATTCTTCCACATGTATGGTTGAATCAGTCATCTATGCACAGGACATGTTTCATCATAGTTTGCTGGCCTTCATTCCTTCAGTACAGGTGTATTATTAACATGTTTTATGAAACGTAAATGTTCAGCGCACGCTGCATATTATTGTAACGCTGGCATATTCAGAAAATATGGCGACACGTTGTTAGTGTCTAAATGCTTCTTAGCAAACACTCAGACATTAATGGAATACTTTAAGAGATCAAATAGAAAGGGATTTAAGCACTTTGCTAAACAAAGGAATCCACACTATGCTTTTATTTCAGGCTCAGTGGATTAAAAAAGGGTGTTGCTTCTTCATTTCATTTTTGCTTAACAGTTTAGGTTAAATCACCTCTAAAATATGTTGTGTACTGCAAAAAAAAATAAAAAAATCACGATGCCATAAGCATATAAGAAATAATAGTTTGAAAGACATTGACATGTTTTTATGCTTCTTTAATCTCAAACTTCCTGTGTGACTATTTCAGTAGGCTACCAGTTTTATCTGAGGTGTTGAACAAACATTACCTATTACCTATTCAGACCTGACGATCTTCCCATGTTGCCGTGGAGTGAAATGACGTGATTACAGCCAGTGAGAATGCTCCTGTTCCTGATCACTCCCTCCTCCTTTTACCACCTTTTAAGTGTTATTTGGAAGATGCTTGACTACTGAACGCTGCTATTGCTGATGCCCAGAATGTCAAATGCTGCAGATCAGTAGCCACTCAGGTCCACGCATCTCCAAATTGAACCTTTATCTTAATGCACTTAATATTTATGCTTTAATGTTGCAATTTCCGTAAGTTGGATCTTCCAAAGAAGAATGCATGTTTTTTAACGTTTGAACTGACCTGCTTGAGGTGGACAGTGCCGGGTGCATTTGTGATCGGTCTTTTATGGCTTTCACGTCATGCCTTCAAAGAGTACCTGAAGTTATCATTTGTTAAAGACAGAAGTCTCTCCCACTTTTTAGTAAATTTTGCTAAACTTTATAAAATTTCAATCCATCCATTTTCCATAACCATATTCAGTACAGGGTTGAGTTGAACATGGAATCTTTCAAACGGCAGAAGGCAGGGGTGATTATTATGTAAAATAAAGAGTAATATAGACTATAGACTTGGTGATCAGTGATGACACACCGCAGCACACAGTGCACAACAATGAAATGTGTCCTCTGCAGTTAGGGTTAGGGGGCGGTACCTTAAATATTATAGCAACAACAACGACATCAACTACAACAATGATATTAATGATCAAAATTATAATTATCGTTGTTGTTGCTGCTGCTGCTGCTGTCATGGTTATTATTTTATAGATGTTATATATTGAAATAAACATATTTATATCATTAGTATTATAAATTAACTATGCAATTGCTAAGCAATGGTAGCTTGTCCCTGATTACATGTCCAGTGAATGCTATATGCTCTCCAAGTACCAGGATGCTTTTCTAGCTGTCTTCTATAGCTACTTACCCCGTCTAGGACTGCAGTCAGGCCAATGGCACAGGGCACAGAAAAGGGCAGAGGATTCCAGTCCATTGTTGGCCATGTAATCGCGCACATGATCCAACCACACACTACAGAAGGCAGATTAGGTACCACGATCCCTGACGTGGGCTTTTGGGGCTGGGGGACAAAACTAGATTAGCTGGAGGAGACCCATGCAAACGTAGAACATGTGTAAGTTTTTCCTCACCGTTTGTCGCTCTTTGCTTTTTCACCTCACCATCTTCCAAACGCGTCATTGTTACTGTTCTTATAACCATGCACTGCTCTGATACAGATTGCTTTACGTGTTTCATTGGACATCTGCTGCTGCATGCCGTAACTCAGGGGAAGCATCGTTCTTAAAGTTTCTCTCCTTAGATCTCAATGTAATGAAATTATTACACAGACAGACTGTCCATATAAGGCATTTTTTTTCTTCCTTTTCTTTTCTCTTTATTGCCCACCACCACCCCACCCCCCTCTTCGGAGGACAACTTTATTTTACATTAAATTCAAGAGCAAATAGTGTGTGGCCGCTCCGAACTCACCCCGTCCTAATCACCATGGGGAGAGGGGGAGAAAAAAAGAGGAAAAAAGAAAACAGAGGTATACAGAAATAATAATAATAACAGCAAACAACAAAAATTATAACAACAACATCAATAATAATAATAATAATAATAATAATAATGTTACAAATAGGTATTATATATATGTATTATATGTATATAGCATCACTCAACCATTCTTGTATGTGCAAGTGTAGGTGTGAACTGATTTGTCATTGGATGTAATGCATTTTGATGAAATCGACATACGTAGTAATACACATACAATAAATACAATCAATTTTTTTGACTACCCATATATTTTTTTCAGGTATTCTTTTGCAATCTAAATAAGATGAATGAAAATATCAAATATTCTGAAGCACACATTTGGAAAAGTACAAATGTCCACTGCATACATTTTTTTCTTTTGCCGAGGAAATGTTAGTCATTATGATGTTTGTCTTGCACACTAGTGCTTAGAATCCAGCAACAGGAAATGTTATAAGACTTTACCACGATCCTGTAATAACTTCCTGCAGTAGTACTATAGATCCCCTGGGATGCTCACTAATGGAAGAATGGAAGAACACACAAATTAAAAAGATCATTTATTTTTGTTTTCTAAATTTTATTTACTGTTATACCATGATACATTCAGATGACTATAAGGCTTCTGTGTTCTAGTTCCAAGATTTCAACTGAAAAGGATAAAAAGACAATCTGCTGACATCTGTGTGTTCCCCGAGACAGCACACTCTACGTTAGCTGTTCTGCTGGTGTAAGTGCTTCAGCAGGATTCTCCAGGGAGGTCAGCCCCATCATGCTCCTCTTCATTTTCTATTGTTCTTTTGACACCTTCCCCCCCAGGCAGAACTGAGACCTGGAGGGTTCTGAAAAAGCACCTTTGATTGCCACGACAGTTCATCTAAAAGCTTCTTATAAAACAGCCCTAACTATCACAGCCAAAAAAGGCCCAAGGAGAGCCTTTGCAGCTATACTGCGTAGGTTGATCAAAAGTCAATGGAAAAAAGTCATTCTTTTATGCAGTTGACCCTTTCATCTAATTCTTTTGTTTATTTGATTTCCCCTCTTTTCGAGTTAATGTCAGAGCCACTTCTCTTGGTATGGAACTACAGCAAAGACATGACTTTAGCTAGCCATGGAGAGTATGACAAAGACATGACTTTAGCTAGCCATGGAGAGTATGACAAAGACATGACTTTAGCTGGGCGTGGAGAGTATGGCAAAGACATGACTGTAGTTAGCCATGTCAATGTGCTACAATAGTGTAGTACATTGGCATAAAAATGCTATTCAGTGTTATGAGACAGCAGAGATTAAAAGGACAAAAACGGAAATTTTTGCTTTAGCTAACAGTCCATGTTTGGTCTTTCGTCCATCTTCACCGAATTTCTGCTAATAGTGTCCATTCATTTCATTTTACCTTACAATGCAGGTATTATTTTGCATACAGAGAGATCAATTTTAATATCTGTATTTTTCCTGTCAGGAGTGTTACATATGAACTAATGCTATATAGTTTTCTTAACAAATGTTTATTTTATAGTGTATTTTTGCACCTCTGTGCATCTACATATTAAGCACTTAGCTAAAATTCAGTTTAGTATGGAGTAAAAAGATAATTAAGGCAAAACTGCTGATAATTTTTAAGGCACCTATTGTTGTGCATTTTAGTATAAAACAGTATTAGTTGCATCGTTTAAACAATGCAGAAATATATAGCATCTATCAATATCAATAAAAAAAATTTATAAGATGGTAATGAAAGTATCTGGTGAATAAATAAATGTAAATGTGGATAGACAAAGTTTCAGTTTTCTATCTAAATAGTCCATCATTCAGAAGTTCCCACATTAATAGTGACTTCCTGTAAAGTGAATTATGTGATGCTAACATGGCATTTCTTGAAAAAGTGAAAAGGACTACTCATTTTAAAGTATGTTTAACAGATGCTTGAGATGAGGAGTTATTTTCAAAATGGTAAGCAATCTGTGCAGAAAAAAGTACACTTCTACAAAGTACATGGTACAATATCCTCCAGCCTTTTAATCAGACAAACTTCAAAAACATTTGTTTCCAGAAACCAGGATTTTCACTCCATTCCACAAGCCACCACACTGATTTGCACCTTAAGGCATAGTTACCTAGTCTTGACAACTTTGTACCTTCTCCCTCTTTAGGAAAATTTCCTCTTTAAGGATCCAGTTAATCATGTGTATTGTATTCTTCCTTAATAAGAACTTTCCTTATTAAAGCCATGGGGCGTGTAATCCCTACCAGCGGCCTTAAATCCTTTTATCATTAGACACGCATTTGCCCGCAATGGTACAGTAGGTCTTTATCTGAGCGACTCTGAGCTGTTCTATCGCACGCTGTAATTTAAAAAGGAGCGAAGGTCATTCTTGAAGGGAGACCTGTCGTTTCTAACCAAAAAGCCCTTGAGTCAAAAACAGCAGATTTTACTCATTCCTGGTGTGGATTCACAGGAGAGGGATTGCAGTACGCACAAAGAGTAATAAAAATGATAATACCGGCCCGCCCTTGAGTGAAAGTGAACTTTTAGGATTGAATTCCACACACATTGTGTTGCCGGCTGCTGCGTTTCTGTCGTGGAAGCGGTTGCTGAGACGGGACGTTACCTGGCCTGCTGGTAAGGGCTGGGTCTCACCACAACGCTACCAGGCCATGAGAATGAGGGGCACATGAGCAGAGAGACACACTTACAGGGAACGTCATTATCAGAGATCTATCCTGGGACCTCGGAGCGCACATCGTCAAAGGAATGTGTTTTTCTGTATTAGCATAACTGAAGTGGGTTGGAAAAAAAAAGGGAATGAGGATCTTAGCGATACTGCAAGGTCTTTCATCACTCTGGTGCCTTGGTGTCACAGATCTGGTGCAGATGGCTGCAGGTTCCCTGCTCTTTCCGCTCAGCCCAGCCACGCGTGCGTTTTTCGGAGGCCCATGCAGAAAGGCTCCGCCAGAGCTGCTCATCCAGGGCAGTGGAATGAGGATCCTCGTTTATTTTCCACAAATGGGGATTGTGCACGCGACAGGCCGGACTTCACCATCTCACCTGGTCCACTGAACTCTGTCGGCACGCGGCTTGAGTCGCATTTTTCATTGCGCTACTTCTGCTGTCTTGCAGTTGTGTGCTGGAGGGGAAAATCGGCTTCAAAGCAAAGCTTCTAAAGTCGCAATGCAAAATATTTCAGCTTTATTTTTATCTTTTGATACACTTCTCAGAAATTAATTCACACCGTATTATGGGTATTATCGCGTATTAATACTACTGTGTATATGCTGTCTGTAAAAATACCTATGGATTTATATACTCCTATTATTAGTAATATCTCAAGTTAGGCATGGAGCTAACACAGGATAATATTTCCATGAATAGACTTAACATAAACTGTTAGCATGGTCGATTTAGTAATTTCCTGTTAATGAACTGGCAATCAGCAGGACGTGTGTATTTGTTTATCATTAACATTTTTTCTGGGTATCGTCGGACTGTAAGAGCTAATGTAAGAGCTTTGCTAAAACAGCAGTGATAGTTTATGGACAGTGGTTGGCAGTGGGATTGAAAAATGACCTACAGCTATTGCAGAGAGCAAAGCAAATATCTCATGTGTTCCTTTCTATGTCTTTTAAAGGTCCTGAGTGAGCTGAAAGCGAGTTTGAAGTAGACCTGCACTGGCACCTTGAGAATCCTTTATGAAGACTTAAAATATCCCGTTTCCTATTTTTTACAGCATTTCCTCACATGAGTTTCTCGTAGATGGTTAGAACATTGCCTTGCCTTCAAGATGACCCCTTCAGAATTCCGTCTTTAAGTTAAACTTTTATCTTTAAGCATTAACTTTTAGATAGTGGACGTATAATGAGGTCTGCCTATTGTTCCCTTACCAAAGAATATGGAAGGATGATGATTAAAATGAAATAATATCGAGTTCTCTGTTTGGTTTCCTCTCTTTTGAAACGACTGATACATGCTGCGGATCAACCCTGAAATCTATGAATTTCACCAAGGTCTTTCTGACGTGCAAGGGCCAAAGCCTCTGTGGGCATTCAAGGAGGCTACGGAGAAAATGTGCAAATGAAAAGATTTCTGTGGCCACAGCAAATGCAGCACAATCATCATTGCAATATAGAATCTGATCCTGAGCAACGCGCTTTTCATAGTCTCTTCTCGTGGAGGAAGACCTGAACTGATCTTTGTGGTTGCAGGGATCTTTTTTTTTTTTTTTGCTGTTTTTCAATGAACTGTAGAAAATTTGTCGTTGTGTCATCTTCAGTGTGATTCTGGCTGATTTTCCTATAATGCGCGGCTTAGAGTAGCAATTCCAGGAGTGTACACCTGGTCCTGTGCACCTGGTCCTGTACACCTGGTCCTGTACTGTATACCTGGTCCTGTGCACCTGGTCCTGTACACCTGGTCCTGTGCACCTGGTCCTGTGCACCTGGTCCTGTACACGTATGGAAAACATGACAATATGCATCATTTTTAGCACTCATACTGTTATTTACTGTTATTTTCTAGTGCATTTTGGAAAACATAAAACAAATATTGAGGACAGAGCAAAACCTCTGCTTTTGATTTGTTGTTTTAGTCTCCCTGATTAAAATATTACAAATTATGAATACATTTCATTCTCTTTGATCCTCCATTACGTAGCGTTTCCTAAGCAGTACTTCTTATGTAGCATTAAGTTATCAGTTCTCTCTAATTTTCTTTTATATCCCGAAAATTGTCTAATATAAAAATATATGTGTGAGGCCAAAAAGGTACATATTAACACTGAAATTTGTCAATGTCACTGTGAAATGAAATTGGCTGTCAGGAATTACAAATTCGTACCCTTTCACAAGTCTTACTGCTGTTTTGATCTCCACTAAACCTATGAGTGTTGGAGGGATCATACTAATGTCTCTTTTATATGACACGGAAATAGCGAGATCGTGGCTCATACATCTTTGGCACGTTTTTGTGCTCGCTGGCGATGAGCACTGTAGATGGGAAGGTAAGGACCTTCGAATTCTGAGAGCCTTTGCAAACCTGAATACATATGCACATATTTGTTTATGTCTAGCCAGTACAGAATTTCTCAAATGAATGCACGTGTCAGCACAACAGGAATATGAGGGCAAATTTGTTTCAGCTATTACTGGTCAACAAACCAGCAAGGAGCTGTGGTGCGAAAAATGATTTGGCTGTCGTCTGAATTTTGCATGTTTGCACTTTTTGAAATTGAATGTTATCTTTGGCTAAAGAGTATTAGAAAGGAACGCATCTTTTGTGAAAAAATATCAAATAAATAAATTTTAATACCATGCAGCTTACACTGTAAATATTAGTATATATGGTACATATTATATTGTCTATCCTGTCTGCACTTGTGTTATACTGTAAGTTGTTACCCTGTCTGTGCTTTGCATTGTCTTTATTGTAACTGCGCAATATGTGTATTGATGGCTGCGATATGTATACGCAAACACATCCCAATGAAATTCCTTGTATATACTTGCTCTTGGCGAAATCTAGTAAAGAAAGCTATGCATCACCCTAAGCCCAATTGTACCAAAAATGGCTGCAAGGAAATGGTTCCTATAGCTATTGATCATTTGCTCATAGAAATGTTGGCCCACTCAATCAACTGCTGCTCATTTCAGGTCATGCCACAACATCTCAGTGAGGTTTAGATCTGAAGTTTGACTAGCAAAGGCAAAAAAATGCTGTTTCTCAATCATTCTGAGATTCACTTGCCGGTGTGTTTCAGACTGTTTACTTAGTGCGGCTGTGTGGCAGCTTCAGTATCTGGACGGGCAGCCAGACCTTCTCCTGTATAACAGGACAGAGTTCATTCTGCCATTCGGTGATGTCACCCATCGACATCCTGCTGCAGCGAAGCATGACAAAGTCAGCATGCAGAAGAACGAGGGTCTTAATGTGATATACAGTGTTGCTACTATGGCAAAAACATCTAGTTTTTAAAATAGTTGTACATGGAATGTTTGGCACTCTTAGATACCATGCAACAGGTGTTTCTGCAAAAGCATTTTGGTCGATTTTAATTCTAGGGTCACATCTTTTGCATTGTATGTCCCCTTTCGTGTTGCATAGTGTTTGTTAAACAGGGCTGTAATACTATACACACTGTAGGGTTTCTGTAGTACTATCACCTAAGAAAAGATCTGGGGTGCATTTCCCAAAACCTTCTTAATGCTACATTGTTCACAACACTATGAAGTGTTACTGAAACATTAACTAATTAACATTAATTAAGTATACCTTCCATAAGACATGCTTTCGTAAGGTTGGTTTGAGCCTCTCTTAGCTGTCTCTTACCGCCGTTCTCACCTCTTACCACTAGTGGCCACCACTGTGCAGACGGCATGGCTCTAAAATGAGCAAAATTCTGTTAAGCAAAATGTCGGCTTACTCTAATCATTCAATAGTTGTGTGGGTGATTGGGGTAAGATGCATATAGTGACATTGCAATGGGCATCGCAATCCTGAAAGGACGCAACGTAAGAAAGATTTTATTAAAATCTGATAATAATAAAGAAAAGATGTCATCATTTACAATGACTAACAACGTTAAGGGTACAGTTTCACAACTAACCATCACTTAACTAAGAAATAACTGATCCATATAATAAAAATGATTTTGTCTGATACATGACAACAATCTTTGCTAAGTTTCGTCTTTGCACTCAGTAAGGCGTGGATTCATAATGCAGGTTCATTTACATATAAGTATAATGTACTTTCCCTGAAAAAGTACCCTAGAATAGTCCTTAGTAGTCAATAATGAAGCACACAGGATATTCTGTTACGTTATGAATGAATGAAAGTTACATTTATATAGCACTTTTCAAGACACCCAAAGCGCTTTACAGTAATGCAACTTTTCTTTCGGCTAATTTGACATTGCTCAATCAATGACATGCACACATATTGGTGTATGCAGGTGTTTTATAGAACTAATAAAAATAAAATGGTGATCCTACAATCTGGGGAGGTGAGTTTGTGCACCCAATCCCCGAAAATCATATTTACGGTTAGATGATTCAATTTGTTAATTTTGTATTTTATTTTTAAGTTCTCCCCATTTCTGATTAATGCAACATTTTGAAGGATTTTTGTAGTGTTATTTTTATAAAGAATACCGCTTTCTCCCATGCTGCAGTCAAGCAGTTGCTGCATGGAGGGAAGAATCGATTCTCGACCCATCGATTTCAGGGGTTCCTGGTGCCTATTAAAGGTGTACTTAAGAAGCTCTCCCTTAAAGAGTCTCTTAAGATATTGTTTGGGAAACAGACACAGGTAAAGAAATACCTTTTGGAAGATATATCTTTAGAGTCTTCATCAGATGTAAAAGTTATCGTTATCGGGAAACGCACCCCTGAGCATATTTGATCTTAATAATGTGTAAAAATAATGAACATTAGACAGGCTGCCGAACATGTTGTCATATTATATATGTAGTGCCATTACTTTGATCTAGTTTTAGGGGCAGGCATTTATTGCCATAGTGACTAAGGCAACAATAATCAATTTGATGGTGTATAAAGGTCATTTTAACCTCTTTAAACAAATTGGAATCTATTATTAATATTTTTATACATGTATCGATTCTCAGTGACCTTTACTTTTTAAAGCAGGTCATTTATCAGGACATTGAGAAAGAAAGTATTTCTACCATTGTGTTTATGATGTAACTGGGTATATCTGTCATCATTAAAACAAAAGAAACTTTGCATAATGAAAGATCTGGTCATTTTTTATATTATGTTGGCGTGAAACTTTAGTCTCACCATTTTGCCAGCACTTTTACTGCCTACTTGTATTTGGGTCTGGTTGTAAACAAGAATCCTGGCCTATAGGGCAAATTTCTTTACAGTTAAGCCCAGAGCTGATATTTTGCTGGATGGCTAGAAGAACGCAGCGCAGGTTTCCAAGTCTATCCTCATGGCACCCCAGCCATTCCATTTATTTGCTAATTAGCTTAATTAGTTAATCAACTTTATGAGGTACTGATCAGCCAAATGAGTCGAGCCAGTGAATGCACGAGTGTATGTTAAAAATACTGGTGTGACTTTAGAAAAAGTTTAGAAATGGCACTGATAGAGGTCATACTTTCACACCAGCATAAACATAATTCAGACATAATTCTCCACGGCAGCTTCCTTACCCTAAATCCCATTATTTTAATAATTATCTATTTCGTTATTTTTTGTTGCAGTTTGCTAGACATCTGTTGGCATGCTTAGAAAAGTAGACTCCAGTTGAAGGACTTGGGGAATTCAGTGAGGATTGTTTTTTTTAACAGATGAGCAGACAAGCTCTTCCTGACTGAATTCCCAAAGATTCAGGCTGTTGCTGTAGTGAGAGACGGCAGCCAGGTCATGAAGATGATGCACGCGATCACTCCACATACTTTGTTTAGTAAACCTGCGAATTTTTTTTATCACAGTAGACAAGATAGGGTTGTATTAGTGTGAAATAAAGCAAAATTAGTTTTCTATTTTAATACACATGCAGCATGAGGAACTTTCTGTGGAATGTTCTGGACACTTGTGTCTGGCTTATACTTTAACATGCAGTTTTTGCATTTGGTTTTTATATAGCTGTGCTGTAGGCTGCTTGGTGGGCGGAACTAGTTAAACACTTCAAAAGACAACCAAATCTCTTGGGATCGAGGACAGACCACCTCAGACATTTCCCCCGGAGGGACCATCACTTGCTTGACAGCTGGGCCCTGGAAGAGTTACAGACCAGGCCGTATTAGGTGTTGTGTACTGGTCAGTAATACGAAGCAGTGTGTGGTCACACTGAGGTTGATTCAGGATGTCATAAAATAGTCATATGCGCCTCTTATGATCACCCAGCGATATTAATGTCAGCTTTTGTTCTCGGGATAATGAAGCATATTAAGGGTCAGATCAGTACCAATTAGGAAGTCATGTATTGCTCACACTTTCTTAGTATCTGTTATACTGTCTCTTCAGTCTCAGTTTTACAGTAAATATTATAGTATATACTTGCACTCTTTTGTATAGGTAGTTATAGTTAGTGAAGATTCATGAAATATTTGATTAACTTGTTGTGATTCCTATTCCACATTGCAGCAGTGTTAACTGATGTCTTTGAAGGATTATGGGTTATTGTGAAGGTGTACCTTCCCTGGGGGTCGCCGGCTAGGAGCGTACCTTACCTGGGGGTCGCCGGCTAGGAGCGTACCTTACCGGGGGGTCGCGGGCTATGAGCGTACCTTACCGGGGGGTCGCGGGCTATGAGCGTACCTTACCTGGGGGTCGCCGGCTATGAGCGTACCTTACCTGGGGGTCGCGGGCTATGAGCGTACCTTACCTGGGGGTCGCCGGCTAAACATGGACAGGCAGTTTTCTAGGAGAAAAAAGTGATGAAACTGAAATAAAGTTTGATTTAAATAAAATACTAAGAGGTAACTCAGCATATAAAAACAGTAAGAGCCACATTGGTATTTATGTTGAATGGTGATTCATGCCAAGTTTATCTATAGTGAATAATTCCACATTCATTCCCTGGAAATTCTGCACAATGTTCAGCCCCCTAGGGTTACAAATCACCAATAAATTTTCCTTCTCGATTTGCTAGATTTACGAGATTTACTAGTTTAAATATATATAGACACACACACACACCCACACGTAATATATATAACCAGTAATAATAATAACCAGTAATTAGCACTGTTGCCTCTCATCTCTAGGACTTGGGTTCCAGTCTCCGCCATGGCTCCATGTGTATGCAGTTTGCACGTTCTCCCCATGTCATTGTGGAGTTTGCATGTTCTCCCCATGTCATTGTGGAGTTTGCATGTTCTCCCCATGTCATCGTGGGGTCTCCTCTGGGTACTATGGTTCCCCCCCCTCACCAAATTGTCCGTAAGTGCGCCTGCCTCCTATGAAGGGTTGGCACCACATCCTGGGTTATTCCCTGCTTTGAACCCTTAGCCTCTGTCACAGGATCTGGACCACCTGTGACCCTGATCAGGACAAGAACTTACAGCAAATGCATGGATGGAGGTAAACTCTTCTCGTAGTGGGATTAATATCTAAAGATGTTTTAATTTATTGGTTCATTTTTTGTATTAGTGTGCATTACGTTTGTCCTTTTTCAATTATTTTGGAAATTAATCCATTCCATAATGCCACACAATAATAAACATAATAGTGTAACGATATAATGACAGTTTCCTTCCATAAATGAGATGTATTATGCTTAATGTAAAGATATTATGTTAAATCATGGTTTGATTACAAGACACCTAAGAATGGAAGCCAAACTTTTAAAATCTAACCAGTTATCTAAAATATGATGCACTGTATTTTACACAGAATATGTATCTACTTCCCTCTAAACAGAGACCAACCTCCCTAGACATCAGTCCAAACAGCTGTCAGGTTTTTTTTAAGAAGAATTCTAAGGTGCCCAAACGGGTGATGAAACGTCCATACTTACCACAAGCAGAGAACACAAAATCTGAGATTCTGTCACCCTGAATGATCTTCTTTTCATACAAAATTCCATTTTTAATTTTCACAAAGGCTGTTTTTTTCTTGATGGGTGAGCCAAATTGATTCCTCAGGCAAACACAAAAAACTCATCTAGATATTTTATGGTGAAATACCAGCAACTGTGCAAAGAACAATATTATGGTTATTGATGGAAGCATAATGGACTAAATCTGTTAGCTGTGATATGTGAGAGTTTGTTGGGTTTCTCTGTTCCCACTGTTTTCACTGTTTCCAGTTTGCAGGCTTTTTGTAGACGTCATGTTCCATGTAGCAAATGAAGCCACGGCGACTGTTCTAGTTTTGCCAGCGCAGAATCTGGTCATCGGAAGTAGGACACATCTTTCGCTCATTTGTGCAGGAGATCAGCCTTGGGGCCCCTTGGTTTCAAGAGTCACATGGAGCTGTGCGATGCCCGGGACACCAGAAGTAACCCTGCCCCTTATTACCGTGGATTCCGATAGGCTACGACTCAGTGTATGCTGATATAATGAGGTGTTTACTGCAGACCTCGGTCCGACCCTGAGCGGAATACATGTTTTGTCATTGAGCTGTTCAGAGCCACTCTGGGTAAAAAATAGGACTTAACAGCGACTCGGTTTGGTTGCCAATCACTTTCCAGCAATGACAACGCTGATCAGAGTGAATGCCGATTAAATGTGGCCCTTAAAATTACAGGTCCTAACAAAATTACCCTCAACTGTTGTAAATCTTTCATTGATTTGCTTACACTGCCTCTCTTTTACAAACAGAAGTTTCGGAATTTCAAGTGCAAGGTTTCTCTTAGGCTGACGAGTTTCTGATGGTTACGGCTAACCTTAGAGGCATATAAAACAACGGGGAAATAAGTTATTCATTATGTTCCACATGTTAGTGTCTTAATGTCATGGATATCCAGCACTTTCTTACATTTCATTCAGAATAAGCTGGAGATTTAAAAGAGAAAAAATACAACAGACATGAAATAAATCTCATGTTAAAAATCAATCAGCATATTGTACACGTTGTACAAAAGATAGTCAGAGTATGCAAGTTAACTGCATAACCTTATTTTTTAATAAGTTCTATGTTATATGTCAGTTAGTATAATTTTTATATACTCTTTTAATTTATAACTAAGGTTTATGTTGAACATAAATTAAATTGCAACTGGAATAATTTTACTCGGTACCCCTCTCTCATCCTGAGTGCTTCAACCATTCATGCTCAGCCTTTATGGCTATGTTGAATGTTTTTATGTCCCTTTAGGAATTTGTTTGTATTTTTTGTGGACATACTTTACAGCTATACTGAGATTTTAGCAAGTCACAGCCACCCCGTGGAGGTGTCAGTCCATCTTAGGGTGCATCCTTACACCATACAAGCAATTCACAGGCAACATTATGCTATATGTTTTCTTAACTGCAGGACATAACTGGGGTCCTTTAAAGAGGCTAACTTTGACACCAGGATACATGCAAACTCCAACACGCAGAGCTGGGAAAGGTAATCTGAGCTCAGACCCTGGAAATGTGAGACCATTGTGTTTACAATAAATACTTTTGGCAGCTGTAAGCAGCACAGTGCTGCAAGGATGATGCTCTCATTTGTGTTCATTACTTGTGCTAATACATTGCTGATAAGAAGTAAGGTCATAAGCTGGGCAAGATTTCAGATCAACATCTGCTAAAGAAAAGGCCTTTAGACTTTGGGAGAAAACCAGTGGAAGACCAAAGTGTGATCAGGAAAAAACAGAGACACAGTGAGTCTGGGCAATTCAGAGACAAAGCAGAGGAAGCCTGGGAAACTACAGCGAGGTCAGGTAAAATGCACAGAGAGAGAAACTGTGCAATTCAGAGACAAACCAAAGGAAGCCTGGAAGACAAGAGTGAGATCACACTACAGAGAGAGAGAGTCTGAACAATTCAGAATCAAACCAGAGGAAGCCTAGGAGATCAGAGTGTGATCAGGGAAACCACA
>JAODJW010000127.1:14470873-14482827 GCA_026777045.1 Hyperopisus bebe | reverse complement strand
AGTTTTTCCTTGCCACTGTCGCCTATGGCTTACTCACTGGGGGCTTTGGGTGGGGATGCTGTAAAGTGCTTTGAGACGATGTAATGTTAATGATAATGCGCTATACAAAAATAAATTTGTTTGTTGTTTGTGTTTGTAACAGGTAATGAGGTCATATCCTCATGAGACCCAAGGAAGAAAGTGTCTTTCAATTTTAGGTTATTTGTCTTTGGAGGAAATAAGACATCTTAGACAATTTAGATTTTTTCAAATTTATTTTTATTTTTAAATTCACAGCATGTCCTCTTTAGTGTACAACAGGAATAAATATGTTTCCTAACATCAGTGAAAACATAGATGCAGAAATAAAAATGTCCACTACAATGGACATAAATGAATGGGTGGGGTCTCAGGGGGTTACAACTGTAATACCCGTAAGACCAAAGTCCATCGAAAACTCACGGATTGGCACAGTGAAAATTTGCAAGAAACGTCAGAAGATTATGATCAGCATATATAATCTCATCACCTCCTCCACCAAACAAGGAAACCTTAAAGCGTTGTGTAGCCAAAACAAGTGCTAGAGCTTCCATTTTGATAATCAAATCAGCCCTCTAATGAGGATTCAGCTTTTTGCAAAGTAAGCTATTGAAGTTTATCGATTCTGGAAGCATCAGATTGTAAAAGCTGCTACCGTTCCCACATCACATGCATCGGCAGTGACCTTGAATGAGACAGAAAAATCTAGAGCAGTAAGAACAGCTTAACACAACAAGCTGGCTTTAATCTGCTCAGGAGCACGTTGACACTTCTAGGTCCAGAGGAAATTCACCCCCGTACATAAAGGATTAGTCAAAAGCTCAGTTACTGCAGCAAAATCAGGCATAAATGTCCAGCAGAAGCCACATTTCCTTTGAACAGTGGAATGGGAACATATGACAGGACTTGCATGTTAGCTGCTTGTCTGCAGGTACTGTAAGTAGCCTGGCTCTTTCCCAGCTTACATATCGAGAAACTGGCTCAGCAAGTTCCAGGCTGTCATATAACTGTGGGATGTGCTTCTGTGCTTCAGGACTCTGGCCAGCAGGAACCACACACGGTATGCTGCAGGAACCACACACGGTATGCTGCAGGAACCACACACGGTATGCTGCAACCTCACGTTCTCCAAACATGAGCTCACCTGCTGCTGTACCCTTTGGAAAGTAGCCGGATCATTTATCATCACAGAGGGAGAATGAAACAGGGGTATAAATGATCTGCTATGACAAAAACAGAGACACCTTTAGCATGAGCAATTAAGAAAGCCTGTCATTAACCCTTAAAAGGGCAACTTAGATACAGACTGTGCTTTCCCTGTCCAGCCAAATGATGGTGTCCAGCTTAGAGAATGGAAAGACATCAGTCTTGCTCACTTTGTTCAATTTATGATAATCGATAGAAAGGCTGGTAGATCCATCTGCTTTATGGATCTGTAACATCAAGGGACTTGCTTTGAATTGTCTCTGTCACTCTAATCCACACTTGCCAGCTCCCCTCTCACTAGAGACAGCTTACTGGGCTGCATTCTCTATGGTTGTTTCCTAATATTAGTGGCATCCCCCTCTTTGCCAAGTGATAATTCTAGGAATATCATGGAAATGAGACATGTGACATCTGACCAGCCCTTTCATCTTATCTTGCTGAAGTAGATTCAGGTGTTTGCATACAGTAAGGTCTCAAGTTCATCAGAATAACTGTTTCAGGGCAGCTGATCCCACCATCAGCCTGCTCTTCTGACACCCCAAGAGCCACCACACTACAAACTGGCTTGACAGGAGATCATTTCGTGAGATTCAAATACGAAAGTTGAGTACTCTTATGATAATCCAGAGTACTAACCACATAATTATTTTCCCATACTGTCTTCACCCCAGTGTAGGGGTCAAAAAAATTAATGTTCAACTTTTCAGCATTGAAACACATCAAAACATGGACCTTTTCCTGAGCTGTGCCATGTCTACCTCAGCAGGATCTGTAAGGTCCTCTCGTCTTGGCCGTTGTTGTTGGTGATTGTGCCATAGAAAAACATTACATGCTAGAGCATCAGCACTGAAAGTATCACTTCCTAAAATAACATGAACAGTCATTCCAAGTCTGTTACAAATCACCTACATGGTGATTTGTTCCAGAGCAATGTTAAAGGCACAAATGACTGTTGTTTATCATATTAATAGATAGCAAGAGTTTTACAGCAGAAGCTGAGTGTGACAGTGGTGATGTCACGCTTGGGGTTATGTCTCCTGTCTTCATCGATTGGTGAACTTTTGGTTTTTCTTGCCTGTACTGTTAAGGGCTGCTTCATCTTTATTAAAAAACATCCCTTTTTTTTAAGAAGCATTCATGGAGAAATTCCCCACGTACCGCTTAGAAGAGTCTGCAAAGGCTTTTGAGAGATGCTCATTAAAGTCCGACAAACATTTTGTAAAATCATTTAAAAGTTGTGCCTTAATCACTAAGCTTTATATAAAACTCACTGCTGACCTATTATTTGTTTTTCGGTCTTTATAATAAGTAGTCCTATTCCAAACTTTTAAATGCTTCATTCCTTCCATCATCTTGTACTATGAAAACTTTGCAGTGGCAATCCATTGATGGTGGTCTATTATATAAAATGTGTTTGATTGATCCAACTATGAGAGAACACTTGAAATGAACTGCTAATGAACATTATTATATTACTAAATATTATTCTATGGCAGCATAATGGTCGCTTCAATCAATGCTCCAAACTAATCTAATTAGGAGTGCATGCTTTGCTTTAATTAAGAAAAGGAAGGTACCCTTGAATTTTCAGTATGTACAGAGTCTATGCCTGTGAACAATATTCAAACAATGTGTTGTCCTGCATTTCCAAAAGGTCATTATTCACAGTAGACTCATCCATGCCCCAAGTGAAATTGTTATTTAATGCACCAAGGTAATTTTCCCCTCTGCCTCCAAAGATTACCTTTTAGAGATGCAGCCAATGGGGTTTCACATTGCATGAGAGTTGCCCCTAAGAGGAAAATATTTTGGCATCTTTTCTTTTAAGCCAATCGAATCCATGTAATCATGGATTGTCCTCAAACCCCTTTCTCACTGGTTGGCAGGAATAAGAACAAAAAGCGGGATTCTTTCTATCATGGAGCCATGACCCAAATAGAAGGCAATATGGTTCCTTATTTCACTGAACTTCTAGAGATATGTGTTTAAGAAGTAAAAGTGACAGATAATGTTTGCGGTCAGCTTCAGGAATACCTGCAACATACCACAACTGGCAGGTGCATTTTTCTTAAAAAAGACCCTGATGTTTTGGGTTTAGCACTTGACAGTTTGCCTTCATCATAACATGAGAATAAAGAGTTTGGAACAAGCTTGATTATTTCAGCCCTTTGGCCCCCATCTTCACACAAATTGAATTCTTTTATGGGGGGAAGAAACTGTTAAGACCTAGAGAAGCTGGAAATAAATCAGCATGTAAAGTGACTTCAGGAAATGTAGTTTCTGCTGACCTCTATCTGAGTAGGAAAATTGGGGAAGGAAATTTTGGCATCTTTCCTAAGCTAGAGTTATACAAAGCTGATAAATTATTTGTCTTAGGCTTACATAAACAATGGTTTATAAAGTTTTGAATTATGTTCCAGGATAATTGATTCTGACATAGCTATCAGTGTGTTACTGAAAGCACAGTCATTAGAGGTGTTAGTCTTCACAAAGTCGTGGGCCTTGGCAGTCAAGCTATGGGCTTTATATGTTAATGCATAGAGCCACGGGAAGTAGGATAAATGACCATTTCAAATAGGAAAACACTGAGGGAGAATCAGAAAAAAAACACAGGATTCGGCGGCACAGAAACCAGCTTCATGACCGTGAGACCCATTGAAGTTGTGCTTTCATTCGCAGTATACTGTCTGTACATGTCACAAGTAACTGGATAAATTTTTATAGGCTAATTCCACACAAATAACTATCAGTATATTCATAAATTATTCAAAAGTGTCTTGCCTTTATTATCCGGGAAAAGTGTTTCTGTAGTGTAAAAGAAATATCTGTATGAATAGTCTTAAAGATTTACAACAAGCAGTTCAGCAGTTTCAGAGGAGTTTTATATAATAAATTTTAATAAATTTACCTCATATCTCCAGGGCTGGGAATTTGTGTGTTTTTCCCCTTTAGGTTGTTTGAGTTTCCACTGCATCAGTGACTGCAATCAAAAAACTAACAATGCCAAAAATCTCGTAATTTGTTTGGTTACTTATGGTTATGGCATTTTTGGCATTTTTAGTTTTATGATTGCTTTCACTGACCTGGAAAATGGTCCCCACAACATCAAAATAACAGGGTTTTATCAAAGTTTGGAGGTCAATTGATCCCTACAATGTAATATAAATATAATCCACAGGGCTGGGTAGTGGTTAGGGTTGTCATTTTTGGCATTAGGATTTTCCCCATTGAAATAGTCCCCGCAAAGATATGAATACAGATGCATGTATGTGTGTGTGTGTGTGTGTGTGTGTGTCTGTGTACATGTCCTCTGATGATCCAGCATCATGTCCATCTCCCTACTGTGTGCTTTCTCTAAGAGATATTCTAGACTGGATTCGAGTCCATTACACAATAAAGGCAATGAATGTAATTCACCTCTACTGCATGTTTCTGAGCTGAAAGAGCAAACTGAGAAAAATTGGCTAAACACTGGTATCAGAGACACCCCCCACACGCACAGAGCCAGGAAACAGCATCACCCCCCCCCCCCCCCCAGCCTTAGAGAGCCTCCATGTTAACCACCAACCGCTCAGTTACCTTGCACAAAAAAATAATCGCCATTGAAAAATATTCTCCTGCATCATTGTAAGAAGTAAATCTGAAAATGAATCCATCCAGTTATATGCAGGGTTCCAGTTATAATCAAAGATTAAAATTTAAAAAACATGTCAGTCATTTGCAGCACTGAGGCCAGAGGGATAAGAAAGGTAATTTAATTACTTTCAGAGGTGTCGGTCATTAGCACTGCAGCCCACACCTCCTGGGGTTCCTGGGTAGAACCCCTCCTCTGCTCTCTGCCTGTGCATTTCGCATGTTCTCCCTGCGTTTCTGGGTGTCTAATAATTGTCCATCGACTGGCCATATGACCGTGTGTCTGTGTATGCGCGTGTGTGCGTGTGTGTGTGTGTGTATGCCTTGCAATGGCCTGGCATCCCACTAAGAATGTAACCCCGGCCTTGTACCCTCTGCTGCCTGGGAGAGGATCCAGGAGACACTGACCAGCATTTAGCTGTTAGAAGAAAGATGACAATAAATATTAATATTTTAGATTCTACTCAAAGCAAACAATATATGAAATTAGTTAATGTTAGTGGATTCCACCCTTAATTAATAAAGCCTCTGATCACTCAAACCACTATGTTATCCCCAGCAGTGCATTTACACTGTCTGAAGTGGCTTTTTGTCAGTATGTCTCCCGCAAGTAACACGGGAACCTACCATTAAATGTACCAGAGAGGGTGTGACAAAGGCAGCCAAATAAGCTACCTATAGCGGTTAAGACATGTGACTTATAAAACCATTACAATCTTTCTATTGATTTAGATTATGTGAATAATGAGCATAATTTTTAATAAAATGAGCATTTAACCCATATATCAGCAGGAATGATGTACTAGGTTATTGCTCAGTCTCAAGGGTAAACAGACATCTTTTGTTCTGTTGATGTAGCTGCTCATAATTTCCATTTCACTTAAATATCCTCCATGTATACAAAAGATGCTGCCTCAAGTTTGTGCACAAAGCCAGCATCAACCTTCATAACAGATTTCTACTCTTTTTGTTTGCTTATTTGTACAGGTAAATGCAGTCATTAAAAAAATCGCTCCTTCCAAAACACAATTACTGTGAGCCTGCTTTTAGACACACTGAAAATCAGGATAAGCTGCCCATTCAGCCACTTCACGCTGCTGCCGGTGGTCGTTCTGTTTCATATGCAGCGCTTACTGTCATTGTGAACATGCATTTTTTTGGTGGTAGACACAGAATTTTTAAAATATATCTTTAACCTTTACACTGAAGCATAAAACATACAAATTTGTATTAGAAAAAATACAATTGCAAGGCATTTGCATTCTTTGCCTCTTCTCTGCAGAAAGCTAGCGTCCTTTTGTGAGACATTAAGCGCGGAGAAAAGGCCGGCATCTGTGTCGGGTACAGAGACAGGTGGCTCAGTTCTCAGCACTGTGGTCTCTTACCCCCAGTGCTTGGTTTTGATTCCCACCTCCAGATCTAAGTGTAAAAGGCTGGTTTCTTCATATAGGTCCAGAACATGTGGTCCAGGTGCCCAAATTGCACCATCGTCTGAGATGTGTGATACACTGGTCTACCTACAATGGCTGGCTTCCTAAGAACTTTTCAAATGTGTGAAAATTATTGTTTATTTCACACTGCCTTTTTAAAAATGAGCTATGTAAGGTGCTCTTCACCCTGATTGCAGAATGGATATGGGGTCAGGCAGGAGAAAAAAAAACCATCAGTCATCTGGAATGCCATTGCTGATGAAGGTTTAACAATCATTTGCAAAAAGTGCATTAAGTGTCAGTTTTTCATGAACAATATGATAACATGAAGTAATATGGTGAAATCTATGACAGCAGGCAGTTTCAGATTCTCTCTTGAGAAGTGTTTCTGTACATAGGATTTTAGTGTAGAGAAAGGTGACATAACCCTGTTTTGCATTTTTGTAATTAAGGAAAATCTAGGTATTTAAATTAAGCTTTGGTATTACGTAACAGCAGCTTCTGAAGTGTCAAACGTCGTGAGAACCAATGGGCTTGAATTGCATATATTTTTTGTTTGTTTTTTGTGTTGCTTTATATTAACAGCCCTCTGGAGACTATAATAATTATTGCTGAAAGTACGTCAAACTCAGATTTTATGGACAGATATCATTTAAAATGCTAATTAGCGCTTACCTTTATAATGTTTTTTCTGAAGGGTGAATTACAATTTTTCCTGAATTTTGTCACAAAGAATTAACGTTTTTTTCCATGTGGCGGAATATATTTGGCAAATGGTGCTTACTGTCAGGCTCCTTGATCTTCTGTCCACCCTTATTAAAAGGATGTAACAGCAGACAAACTCTACTTTGGCAAGAGCTAGAAATGACTTCTTTTCAATAAATTATACTGACATACCACATTAAAAAAATGAAATCAATATTCCTCTTTTTTATTATTATATTTGGCTTTCCTGACCCTCAGCTATGCGTTTTCCTCTGTGTCGAGGAGCGTCTATCCTCAGAGACTGTGGCTGTTAACTCATCTGTCATGTCCAGCCTGTGACTTGGCTGTCACTTGTCATTTTTACGTCTTTTCTTTTGAGAATCTTTGTCTTTGTCATTCATGTTAATATTGATTCTGACAAGCAAACAATCCAGTATTATCTGGCCTACTTCCATTTCAGGCATGTGTGTGTCTGTGTCTGTGTGTGTGTGGATTATATTTATATTACATTTTAGGGATCAATTGACCTCCAAACTTTGATAAAACCCTGTTATTTTGATGTTGTGGGGACCATTTTCCAGGTCCACACAAAGTTCTGTGAAAGCAATCAAAAAACTAAAAATGCCAAAAAACTCGTAATTTGTTTGATTACTTATGGTTAAGGTTGGGGCTGGGTAGGGTTTAAGGTCATTAAGTTGAGATTAGAGTTCCCCATAAAGATATAATTACAAACCCCTGTGTGTGTGTGTGTGTGTGTGTGTGTGTGTGTGTGTGTGCGCGCGCACGTGCGTTTTTGTAATTATTACATTGAGGAGACCAGATTTACCCACAATGAGATAAAAACCTGTAACCTTTTACCTTGTGGGGACATTTTTTCAGTCTACAAAAGGATGACTTCAATTTTATAAAAAATCTATAAATGCGATCAGAAAACTAAAAACTTCTAAAGTCATGTGTTTTGTTTGGTTACTTGTGGTTAATGTTCTGGCTGGGGAGGGAGTTAAGGTTGTCATTGTTGGATTAGGCTTTTGCCCTGGGGTAGGGGAACATGATCCATGGAGGACCAGTGTAGGTGCAGGTGTTTTGGATGATCTCTCAATCAGTCAATGATAAAGCAGTGGTTCTCAACTCCAGTACTGAGGACCCAGTGTCACTGGCTGATTGAAAGGTCATCCCAAAAACCCGCACCCACACTGGCTCTCCATGGATCAGATTCCCTACCTCTGCTTTTGTCCATGAAAATGAATAGACAGTCCCCACAAAGATATGACTACAGTTTGTGTGTGCGTGTGTGTGTGTTGTGCGTGTGTACATGCACACATGTGTGCAGTAAACAGGACGGCTCAGATGACAAATATAGTATTGCTTGAATTTGCCCCATTCATCATTCTGATCGAAAGCACCTGTTTTTTCCACACAACCAATTAGCTCAATGGCCAAAGACAAGTGTTGACCCACACATGGACTGATTATAATTTAAACATCGCCTGTCAGAGTTGAATAAATCATAAGATTAATGAAGAAGAAAGTGAAAAAAATTCAGAAATGATTTGCTTTGCTTTGGCTTGGAGTTACCAAATGACCGCTGGTATTATTACGGAGTTACCAAATGACCGTCGGTATTGTGGCTGAGCTAAGGGCCAGCCCAGGACTGTGCGCCAGAGCAGCCAGGCCAACGGCTGCTCCAGTGTTCTTCAATGATGAAGATGATAAAAATTATGATTTTATTTAAAATTCCACTTCTTATTTCAGTTGTACCTTGTTTTATGTTTATATGTACATCTAGCTTGTAAGGATCACTCCTTATCTTGTCCTCTTCTATCCACTGTTATACTGTTTGGCCGGCAGGTGTCGCTGGTCATCCCAATATTCTCTGTATTTAGTACCTATCACAGTCTAGTATGTTCCCCTGCTCCCTAGGCTGCTGTGTGACTGAACGGGTTGAGCATGCAGCAGTGAACTGTGCTCCCCTACTGTCATGGGTTGAGGCCAGTCTGTTTTTTGTTTGGGTCCCTGCGTGTACATACAGCCCCTGTTAGTTTGTTACAGGGCACGAGGCTGTGCCCTGCGATGGACTGGCATCCCGTCCAGGGTGTACCCCAGCCCGGTGCCCTGTGATGGACTGGCATACCGGCCAGGGTGTACCCCAGCCCCGTGCCCTGCGATGGACTGGCATCTCGTCCAGGGTGTACCCCAACCTCGTGCCCTGCGATGGACTGGCATCCCATCCAGGGTGTACCCCAACCTCGTGCCCTGCGATGGACTGGCATCCCGTCCAGGGTGTACCCCAACCTCGTGCCCTGCGATGGACTGGCATCCCATCCAGGGTGTACCCCAGCCCTATGCCTTGTGATGCCTGCAATAGGCTACAGACCCCCACCCCATATCCCTGACCAGGATTAGGGGTTAGGGAATGCATGGATTGATAGAGTGTAAAATTATTCATAAAATGTTATAAATTATTTAACTTGTGAAATTACTAATTATTAAAATTATTATACATTATACATTTAAATGTTTTGGCTACCGCCTGGAGATATTCTCGTGAAATTGTTCCCCAACTTGCCTATTAAGGTCATGAATGTTCCCCCGTTGTTACATGTGGGGGAAGAAACACGTCATGTAGCCGGCCTGCTCAGATTTTAAAAAGAAGATTGGGAATTACAGCATTAAATTAGAATCTCTCCCAGCATTTGTATGCATGGCAATGGGTGTTGTGGGGCTTAGGTTCTGCGCAATAGGCAGGTAGCCAGTTTTAGCCCAGAAACGGATACTCTGTTAATGTTATCTGTCAACAATAGAGATGCATATGCCAAACTCCCCACGTCTTTCAGGATAGCACTTTGAAGAATCACCTCCAAATCGAAGAGACACAATAGGTGCACTGGTAGCTGCCTTGTTTCTCATAGCAGAATCGCACCATTTAAATTCTCCTGCTGCTTACTCAGGTATTTGTAGTGGATAAAATATAATTGCCTTCTCCCATGCAGTTATATTCTTCAACAAATCTGTCTATCCTGTCTAAAGTGCTTTATAGATATGATTTGTGTCTGTGTCTGTGTGCATGCACGTGTGTGTGTATGTGTATGTCTGTCTGGCTGTATGTGTGTCTGTGTGACAGAGACAGAGAGAGAGAGAGAGAGATTTTTTCCTCACTCCTACCATTTGTTGTCGCTATAATTTTCCTGAGGGTCTTTAAGTCACAAGCTGTGCGAGGCTTTAATGGGCTGCTTTATTCTTAATTCTGAAGAGGTAGCATTAACTAGTAATACTGCTACACACCTGTAAAGGAGCCAGCTAAAAGTACATAAGTTACTGCTTTGGCTGATTTTGGATGCACTGCATATATTGAAATAATCATGATATACAACCTTTGTTTGCAGGAAACCTCTCTATTTTTTCACTTTTCAGCTTGCTCTTGTGAACCAACCATGCAGTAACGTAGCAAATTGGCTAACAGTTATCAAAGTACTCCAGGTTATGCGTCTTCAGATGTATCTGGGCAAATGTGACTTCCTGTGGAACGCATTCCTCCCAGCTGCCAGTGCAGGAACTTCCCGCCGCTTGATAAACGGCCTCTCTGACTCGGCAGAACACGGCACACCAGAACAGCTAATGAGTTCTGAGCCACGGTCATTGCTGGTTGCTCACAGGGTGTATAGAGGATGTAGTGAGTTTCTGTCCAGCTCTTTAAGACGTTCCCCCCTGATGTCTGAAGTCAGCTACAGGCAGCCGACAGCAATTAGCCAAGGCTGCCAAGAGAGGGCCGACTGGGAAGGCATCTTCTTCAGCACAGACAGTTTGTGATGCATATTTATTAACTGGCGGAAATTCTACATCACAAAAAGGGCTTGTTTTCCCAGTTAACATTTATGCATCATTATTATCAAAGTTTGGAAGAAATTTCTGCTTCTTGAGACTTTGTCATACTCATGCAACAATACAGTCTTCACACTTACTTTTCAAAATACCAAAACCAATGATGACTTAAGGCTCATTCAAAACAACAAACACGCAGCACAATTTTTCACGAGTTACTTTGGTATTATTAAAAATAATAACTAAATATAATATCATAATAATAGCTAAATATAAGTAACATTTCCTTAATCTGTTTCCATTGTTCACAATGATATATGCAAATCCCTTATTAAAGAGGATTATTGGTTTATCACTAATTGGTTTGTTGATAACTGATATATTGATTAAATAATAATCCATTTGTTCATACAGGAATTTTAGTAATGAACCCGAGTAAATGAACCCGAACATGAAAGGAAATCCATTAGCTTATTATAATTACTCATAATAATGATCATTTATTTATAGGAAATAGTATATATGTTCAACAGTATAAGTAGTTCCATATTTAATTGAAATAATAAGTAATGACCATATACAGTGGTACCTCAGTTCTCGAACTCATTAGAACTCGAATTTCTTAAAAGTCGAACCAACCAGTTCGACAAAAAATTACCTAGAACTCGATCTAAATCTCAAAAGTCAAACCGTGAATGCCGACCGAAGATAACTTGTACGCGCGGGGAAATGAGTCATGCGACACGTCTCTCAGCGGAAACAAAGGGTAATGCTTCAGTCTCAGCCTCGCATTCGCTGTGATAGCATCGTGCGCATGTTTACATTAGCTGAATACATATATTTAAACAGTAAAAATACATTTAGACAATGATAGACAGTAACAGTAATTATTATATAGTAAAATACGTTTTAAAAATAAAAAATATTATTATTTTAATATTAATAATAAACCATTAATACGTTTAATTACAATAATATTGTCGTGCCGATCAGGGACGAAGCGGAGACAAAGGTCAGAATATCGGGGGATACGGGGTTTAATTACAGGTAAGGCAGGCAAAACGCAACGGACAATACAATGATCGGACTGGGGAAACAAACTGAAACGCGGACGAAATACAGAGGACTAATGACAACAACCAG
>JAODJW010000127.1:14437198-14452799 GCA_026777045.1 Hyperopisus bebe | reverse complement strand
GACGGCTGTATGCTCAGCCTAGCTGATCTGAAGCTGGGCCTTTGACGGCTGTATGCTCAGCTTAGCTTATCTGAAGCTGGCTGCTTGACAGCTATATGCTTGTGATGGACACTGGATCGTTGGGATAAAAGTGCCTGCTAGATAAGTAAACTTAAAGTACTCAAAAGGCCTGCTTTATTTGAGGTATCAAGTGCTTAGATAAGTTTGGGAACAGTCTTTTATATCAGACAGGAAAAATAAGTTCTGACAGTAGGAAGTTATGGTCCAAAAAAATAAAATTATTTGATGTGCTCAACCAGCTGAGAATCTTTCTCTCATTGCTACAGTCAGTGATGTCTTATTACAGCTCAGTATCCCTGAGAAAATAATTAGGAATTAGGGCATAAATTCCAAGGACATCCTTGTAGGCCCAGGAAAGATAATCCACCCATGTCCTGGGGCAGGAGGAGACTGATTACTGGTTAGTGGCATAGTCAAACACAAGAGGAAGCTTCACAGAAGCGATCATAAATGAGACCAAAGAAAGTTCCTTTTAGTGTGGTCCTTAGAGCCCGTTCAGAAAACACCACTGTGGTACCCCAGCTGCCGTCCTAGTGGCAGGAGCCAGACAGCCTCATGAAGAGAATGGGGCCAGAAAGAGAAAAGCTGAAGGGCAACGCACCAAAGGAATTCTCCATAAGAATGGGAAGCAGGAGGAGAAAGGCTGCACCGAGCTCCCTGCTCTTTGTGACGCATCGATTGCAGACATTTCTGCAGAGGTTAATTCTTCCCTCCTGAGTGTCAAATATCTTAGATATTTCTTATCTTTCCCCCAAGCAAACGAAAGAGTTAGAAACTGGCATCCCGGTCAGAGAGCTCCAGAAAATTCTAGGTTTAGTTTTACTGATCTGTTGGAATATGGTGAGAAAAATCACAGGTTAAGAAAATCACAGAGAAACCTTGATACTGGTGTTTAAGGATACAATGCAAAGAATGGTGCTAGTTATTCTAAACCAAAACCCCAACTCATTACCAAACGAGTGAGTCCAGGCGTGGTTCTACCCCAAAATAACGAATGCATATATTTTGCAGCAGAATATGGAAAAGGCATGATGTTTTCATCATGTCTAAAGGAATTCCTAATTGTTATTTAAAATGAAGTACCACAAAGCCCAGTAAGGCATATAGCAGTTTATGAAGGTGTCTTTCAGCCACCAAGGAATAGTAGGCAATTTCCAGAGTCCTCTAGTATGTTAGAAGATATTGATATTTTTCCATGGTTTATTTAGGCAATGTTTTAATTTATAGGAAGTCATATAACCATTTCTATTACCTTAAACAGCTTTACTACTAAGTTAATGAAGCAGGTCTTACATATAGTGGGGTTTTCTGCTGGGGACAGAGGTGAGGTACATTACTTACATCCTCTGTCTCATCGAACTACAACATTAGCAGGAGGCCAGTCCCCCGACCGTGAAACAAGCACAGTAAATTAGCTGGCATGGTGCAGTTCGTCATGTAAGTGACACTTAGATATAATTCAGGAATCAGCATGTTATTTGGGAGGATAAGCAATGAGGGGAAAGGCCTCTGCAATAGCACTGTTCACAGCGCGCTTCCCTTCATGGCCAAGCATACAGCTGCTGACCAAAAGCATCCATTAGGCAAAAGCTATTTTCAAGTGGGGCGTGACATTCTACTAATGAACAAGAATCTTTTCATAAGATGGGAACAAGATGAATTTAAATGAAGAATACTTTTGTAAAATTTCACAATTTATCTGCATGCTTGTTTGCTTATCTATTTATTCAGCGAGGCTATGTTTGCCACTTATTGATATCTCTGTATAATTTTTATTTCTCTGGATATTACAGAAAAAACGAGTTTCAATAATTGACTTCTAATAACTACAGATTTGTTCCTGAGTTTCCTACACGCCAGATTCCTTCCAGTCTCATTCGTTATGTTTGTTTAATGGTTTTGACGTTCCTGGCGCTCATTGAGGGTGCCTGGTGTTTCGCTGTAGCTTGTCTCGGTCAGTAACAGCTTCAGTGAGCCAGACCTCGTCTTCATGTTACCAGCAAGGCAGACTGAGCTGTCTCAATTGGCAGGGCCAACGCCGACTTCCTTAACGCCATCGCAGCATTTTCAGTGTAAATGCTGCTGTTGTTTGTCTGTTTAAATGGTCCTTGAATTGTTTACCCCAAGGCTGTGTCATGCAGAGTGCACCCGTAATTAAGCAAAACACCAATAGATCAGTAGTGTGATCTATTTACATCTAAAACAGCTCAGAAAGTTACCGCACAATTCAGTGATAAGCATTCTCTATCCTGGGGCAGTTTACAGTGTACCCAGCTAAATGGTTTCTAATGGCTTTATTCATTATTACTTTTGGTTATTCATCATGTTTAGACAATGTAATTGAGTACCTGAAATGAAACATAAGGTGAAGAATTAAAACTCCCCTATTGCACTAACCCCAATACTCTGTGGCTGAAATGTCACAGTATTCACCGCCCCCTTGGGACTCATACCAAGACCAAACAGGCAAAAAAATAAAATCTTCCTGGTCTAGGTCATCAGAGCAGTGGTTTGAGGGGGGCTTCACATTTAAACCACATTTCAATGCCGTAACCTTTTGTTCAAGCGGCCCAGATTGGGTCTATTCCGGGAAGAGATTGCCTTCTGAATTGGACATTGCTCAGAGTCAAGGGCATCAGCTCCTTTTATTTCGTCAGTCTCTCCTGCAGCTATGGGGGGTCGTTGCCGCTGTCAGCTCCTCTGCCCCTATGAAGTTCAGGTGCACAATAAAATAAGCAGGCGTGGTTTTTAAAAAAAAAGACCGAGAAATGATAGCTATATAACTAGAAAAAAGAGAAGCACTGTTAAACTTGCTCCAAGGATATTTATTTTTATGTCTTTATTAGTATGCAGTTGAGTAAATATTTATCCTAAAGTCTTATGCTGCATTTGATAATGAATACGGAGCATAATGAACATGAAAATTCCAACCAAGACGATAGCTATGCTTGGTTCACCTCCATTCAACACCTCACACTCTCACCTAATTCCATATAATATGACAGACTTTACAGGTTTTCAGTCCACATTAATAGTTGCACTGTCTTGCATCAGTGCTACAGGTTCTCTGCGTGTAGCCCGGTACGAGTTTCCCACCTGTACCTACTCAATATGTTTTTCACATTCGGTGTTAAGCAGAAATATGTGGATCTGATTGGAATCAGAGTTCTAGTGGTGTTGATTGGTTACGCTACAGGAAGTGAAAACACGGAGAACACAACAAAACAAAAAGGACCACAGGGGGTCAAAACTAAAAGGGGTATTAAGTAAACTAACAAAACAAAAAGGATCTACAAGGGAACTGGTTACACTAAGGAAGAGGCAGGAAATCAAAACACAAACACATTCAACAAGAACCATCAGCAGCTACAACCACATCAATGACCCACTAAGGAACTAAACTAAGACAGGAACTTAAATAAAGAGGGATAACAAGAATAACGCAGGACAGGTGAGCACAATTAACAAGGGCTGGTAAACGGGAAACAGGTAAAACTAATAAACTAAAACATGAAACTCAAACTAGGAAGCAGAATCTAACACTAGGGGAATAACAGACAAGTAAAACACAACCAAGGGCACAAAGCAAAAAACCAAAACTGAATACAAATCACAAAAACACAGGAACTAGGAAAAACTGATACAAATGAAATACTAGGGAGGCAGAGGAAACATGATTTGAACACAAGGCTACGGGGTTTGGTAGCCACATGCTCAGCTTATTGAGCCATGCAGCCGGTCAGGGAGCAGGGGAAACACACTAAAGACCTTAACAGGGAAGACAGGATGGGCAGCGACACCTGCTGGCCAAACGGCGAAGAGATACAAAAGACTCGGGCAGAGGGGTGCTGACCCTGACAAAAACACCGTTTCTTTTATGTTTGCTTTTGTGTGGCACTGAACCCAGCCCTTTCCCTCCCCATACTGTAAGAACTTGCCATCGAATTCCCTGTCATGTGGTTCTGCTTGTGATTCTAACTCAGAAAGACCTCTGCAATGCACTGACCTTCTTTTATCCATAACTCTCTGACCCCTGCCACTAGTGCTGTATATACTTGGGTGAAACTGCACTCAGTTGTCAAAGTAATTAATATCTTAGGTGAAATCAAACAAAACAAGTCTAAGTGATCTTCACTTAAATATAATCTTTGACATTGAATTTCCTAACATAAGGTTATGAAAGTGCCTCTTCTAAGATATGCAGACCCAGGAGCATTTTATACAAACAGGCTCATCTCTTTTATACAGATCTATGAAACACAAGTATTTTTTATTGATTTCTTCTACACAGGCTCTGCCAGGCGACTTAAAAGGTTTATATTTTACGCCTGTTTATATAGCTGGATATTCACTGAAGCATTTCAGGTAAGCACATCGCTCAAGGCCACAACAGTACAGTCTCACTTGAGATTAAAACTTACAACTTCCTGATCAAATGGCCTTCAGTGGCTGCAGTGATGTTCTGTAAATATTTTTATAGAGTAACTGGTTCAATTTAATAGTAACATGAGCATTTTTAAAAAATGCTAACCGTAACCCTAACCTTTACAAATAAATGTAGACATGCTTGATTATGGTTTTCATATTGCAAGCCTGAATAAACTCAAAAATGTTGAAAATGCCTTATGAGTTTCAGATATATATGAGGAAGAGGGCCCCCCTTAGCCTTTAAGAGGGTATCCGTCTTTCCTGGAATGCTGTCATGGAAGTCATGAGCTGTGTGTACTGGGATATTGGATCATTCTTCAGGAAGAAAGGATTCCAGTTGTTTGAGGGATGAAGGAGATGTAAACTTGCATCATACTCTGAGCTCCAGAATCTCCCGGGAAGATCCAGTGATGTTTACAAGTGGTTGTTATTCTAAGTCGTCTTTTACAGCTGATGCACGGCATCCGTGACAAATGCTACTTAATGGTATCTAACCTGATATGAGTCACCTTCGAGCTACATTTGTCATTTTATTGAAAGTTTTTTTCCCTTTTTTTATTTGACACTATTTTGTCCACCCACTGTATATTTTCATGTTTATGCACTTTAACAGCAAAATAAAACATTTTAAGTTAGCAGCATTATAAAACTGGTTTGGGATGGTTTATTAACAGCAAGTTCTCACAGAATCACTGTAGGATATAAGCCAATATTCACAAAAGGAGAATCAAGCTCTTAAATTCTGAATTCTGAATATTTTGTGGAATTTTTTATTGACACCTAGAATGACCAGTGACCTCATGCAGTTCATGTATATTGCCATTACTGCAAAACAAGCTGCTTACTTTACAGGCTCCATAAGAGATCTGCTTGTTTATTATCCTCCAGGAAGCTCGTGCTGGAAGCTGAGCACATGTCCAGTATATTGATGCGTTTTAGTGTGTCTCCTTTTTACCAGTGTGGAGGAAGGTAGCAGGGAGTTGAAATATTCTGAAGCAGCTTGTTCTTGTCCTCCAAGAAAGCAGCATTTCCTGACCTTGTCAATATTCCACAGATGAAGAAAGACACTTTGGATGTATTTCTAATGTAAGCATTTGCTAGGTCTTCAATAGTAGCAGTACCAACGTCTTTGATTTCACCTGCATTGACACCAAAGTTGAGTTTCAGCTTAATGTCGAAAATTGTACGTCTGAGTACAAAGGGTTTAATAACAACATTTTTTCTTTTTGAAGTTCAGTAAGAAGATGTTCTCTGTCATGCAGCCTCTAATGTCAAGTTTTAAAAAACGTATCAAGCTAAAATGCTGGCAAAATGTTTTATGTAGTTTGACAGTTGCACCACAACATTCAGTACCTCGCTTGTGAATAATATCCCTATGGCGGGCGGGGGGGGGGGGAGGGTCATATGTATGGAGGAAACTAGTGGACTGAATACTGAGCCCTGTGGAACTCCGAATGCCAAACCCCGCCCCTGAGTAATTCCATGATTAATTATTCATTCCAGCATTGTGCTGGCAATCTGTTAGATAACATCTGAAGCTGGATAGCAGCTGTCCTCTGAAGGCAACAGGATTTTCTAATATGTCCATGAGAACATGATCTTTGCTGTCAAAAGCAAAGTCCAGATGCACAAGAACAAAGAGATTACCTCAAGAGAGAAGCATTGCCCTTACAGGTGCAGTTTCATTGTTGTGATGCTGCCTGAATCAGAACAGAAGATGTTATAGACAGTACTGCTTCATAGGAAGACAAACAGCTGCTGAGCAACTCAGTCATCAGAAACTTCTGATTAAATGACAAAGTTTGAGAGGGCTGTAGCTTGACCAAGATGTGTTTACCCTATCTCCCATCTGTTCTCCAGCGATATGGTGGATCAGAGCGGAGCACTCCACAAGGATTGGGAGTTTAAATCCTGCCCTGTGGTTTCCCGCCACAGTCCAAATGCACACACTCACACACATCAGCATCCGGTCCAGGGTATCCTCATACCCCGGGGTGTACTGGCCATACCAAGAAAATGCCGATGGGTTTTTGGGCCTGTCAGCAGAAGTCCAGCTCTGCTCCAGCCTTGTGCCCTATACTAAATGAACATTACATTTATATAGTGCTTTCCAAGACACCCAAAGTGCATCACAGAACTAACAGGGAGGCACTTCAACCACCACACCCTGCAGCACCCGCTTGGATGATGTAACAGCAGCCAGTCCACTCACCACGCAGTAACTATGGTGGAGAAGGGGCAGGAGAGAATTCAGCAATTAGGTATAGGGAATGGATAGAGGCCATATTTGATAAGGTCACGGTGGGCAGTTTTAGTCTGGGCATCAGGGTACCACCCCTACTCTTTCTAAGGATGCCCAGGGATCTTTTATGATCTCAGAGAGTCAGAACCTCGGTGTTATGTCTCATCTGAAGGACGGCACCATTTTTACAGCACAGTGTCCCTGTCCACTGGATGGGCTTCCCTGTTAACCCCAGTGTCCCTGTCACTGCACTGCGGCATTGGGACCCACACAGACCACATGATTGGCTTCCCTGTTGGCCCCAGTGTCTCTGTCACTGCACTGGGGCATTGGGACCCACACAGACCACTGGATGGGCTTCCCTGTTAGTCGCAGTGTCCCTGTCATCGCACTGGGGCATTGGGACCCACACAGACCACATGATGGGCTTCCCTGTTGGTCACAGTGTCCATGTCACTGCACTGGGGCACTGGGACCAACACAGTCCACATGATTGGCTTCCCTGTTGGCCACACCAACACCTCTTCCAGCATCAAACCAGCTTTCCTTGTTGGTCTCCAATCCAAGTACTGGTCAGGCCCAAAGCTGTTTAGCTACCTAGACTGAACTGCAGGTGGTATGGTAGGTATCACAGGAAGTCATGAGTCATGGCAGTTGACATTTCACGCACTTGCCAGTAGCCGTAAGTTGGATCTTATCAACATAGATATGATCGTCTTCCCATAATTAGTTATCACTTCTGTATCGTATGTGGGTTTTGTTTTGTGCTGTAGATTTTAGTAATTAGGCAACTTTTTTACTAAGAAATCTGTGAGTGCTCTAATCTCTGCGAGTTACACTGGAGAAATGTATCGACCGAGCCACTGAGAGAACTTTTTATAGGTGACTTGGCTGTATTTGGAATTCAGAATGAAACCATTTGCATTTTAATCGTTAAGCAACCAGTATCAGAATATGGCCCATTATACTGAGTCATATATTTATGTTTTCCACTTTTCCTTTGTATCTGTGTCATTAGTGTATTTTTTCTGCTCATCAAAGTAGAAACAATTACATCCTTCCTTCTCAGTTTCAGATTGAGTTGCATTATATGAGACATTCATAGCAAAGGCCTTACTGCTCAAGGAAAGGGCAGAGACACCTGTAATCACAGAGGTTCAGACAGAGGCCCTGAAAACATTTTGTTCTTGTTTCTGAGGGGGTGCCAGCTTCACTTTCATTGTCTTAATATCTGGCAGAGCAGGTTTATGTGGAGAGACAGAAAGATGGAACATCAGTGCCATCGCTTAATGTTCTGAACTGCAAGCATGTGGTTAAAGGATCCCACAACGCAGCATCCTCCTTAATTCTGCAAGGACATATAATTTACAATGAATGTCGTTTAAAGCATTGTAATGCTGTTTCAAAAACTCCTGCTCCCCTAAGTGTCACCAGTATCAAATCAGATTAGAAATCAATAGAAATATATGAACAGGATTTGTAGACGTTCAGCTTTGCTTACAAGCTATTTGTCATTGTAGAAACAACTGTCAGGTCTGGCATCTCTAACAGGGGATGTGGCGGACATTTTAATTTTCTTGTTTTTATAGTGCTTTAAATGAAGTCAAGGTAAATCTTGTCACTTAAAATATTAATACATTAAATGTGAATATAAAGTTGCTGCAGATGTTCAGGAAAATGACGAACTCCCAAATGTAGCATTCTGAGTGTTGAGTCATTGTTTGTTATATGCTTGTGCTTTTCCATTAGCTGCCAGATAAAATCCTGGGTGCTAGTTTACTCCAAATTCAAGGGACATTATTTCAAATGAAGAAACACATCACATTTGGAATTTATTTCTTTTAATGCTATTTGCAAAAATATGCACAATTACACTGGAACCTACTCTATAAAATTGTAGCATTATATCAATAATTGTATGTGTGGAAAAAAATGTGGCTCTTTTTATCTAGGTATAGGTCCAATAAAAATAGCATGACAACCCAGAAATGTACTTTGCAGTGTTGCATTACAGTGTTGCATTGCAGTGTTCTTCACTGTCTTGGATAGTTACTCTCAATGGCGATGTAGCATGATTAAGAGCAATAGCAGGAACAAGTACAGTAATCCTTCATTTGGGACTCTCATATTATTGGCAGCCCTCTACCCTTCTGCTCCTTGGCTATAGGTTACTAAACCCCAAACAAAAAGGTGAACCAGTTACATTTATTCTTATTTTGTCATATTGACTACTTCAAGTTAAACAATAATATTGTCATGGTGTGAGCAACTACTGTGAGTACAAAATGCACCTCATCAAATACTTCTACTGTACAACATTTTTAGCTAATTTATCTTTCACAGAGAACTAATACTGCAAGCGAGTTACATGGTTATATAAAGTGGTTTATAGAGAACATGTTATACAGCTTTTCTCCTAGAAACTTTATATCATAGTTTATTTGATATATATTCTATATTTTGTATTTTTTTTTGTTTATTCAATTTTATTTCATTTTTGTTTGCGATACATTACTTTTCCATCCTGTTAAATATCGTTCATCATGTCCAACGGCGTCTGTATATCTGTGTGGTTCTTATACACACACACACACACACACACACACACACAGTATATATAATGCCTGATATATGATCATTTGCTTTCAAAATGTTTTCTGGTCCCACATTATATTACTGATTAATGCATTTGCAAAAATCTGCAAATGCATGATTGAAGAGGTTTTGTCTCTCATGGTCAATGAAATTTATACATAAAAATTAGCTGTTTACCTACTTTACAAAACTATTAGCACAATGCATGAAATTACATTTCAGAAGGAAAACATCAACTTGCAATTTTCGCGTGGTAATTATAAAAGGTGTAGCTTTTGTTGTACAGTATATTTATAGTACTTTGATTCTACTAAACCTTACTATCCTGGGTCCCAGAGTTTGTTGCCTGCATATCGTAAGGATATCCCATGTTTTCATTGTAAGATATCTGTTTGTAGTTCTTTGTAATACAAGTTTTGTTGTGATTCTGTTTACCACCAAATTTATAAATATCCAACTAACTTTACTGAGTCGTATAGCTGCTGCTGGAATGATAATTAATGTTGTACTTCAGGAGATAACAGTAAAGAGCCTTTGCTCTGATGTTGTCTTGCTCATTCATCATCTTTTTGTAGCTTTGAGTGATCCACCGTTTCAGAAGCTGTACTACAATCTAATGTCAGCTTTACTCAAAAGCATTTTACAATATCATACGTCATGCTGTGACTAATCAATTATTTTATTTTTCACCAGTGCAGGGCCGCCTCTAGAGCAAAGGCTTATCGCCAAATACATAGCTTATTATGTGGCTTTGTGGAGGTTTGCGTAACCATAAACACATCAGTTAAGGTAGATAAAATCTTTATCTCTGTTTATCTAGCTTTTATAACACTTAAAGCAGCCGGCCCTTTACAAGGAAAACATCCTGACAGGTCAAAGGCAGCGTCTCCAAAGCTGACATCCTGAGAATTGTAATTTCTTGGGGATTTATATTGCATTTCCTGACGAGGGATGAATGCCAAACTTTACCTTGGATTTAGCGTCAAGCACCAAAGATATTTGTAATCGGGAAACAATATATGTGTCACTGATCTCACCATGGAGAATGCCTGCTGCCACTTTTATCAAGCAAATGTAAAAGAATGCATTGTGTGAGGAATTAGGAGGCAACAACAAGTAATGCAGTATAAGGCAAAAACAAAGGCCTACTCTGAATAGTTATATATGCACAATGGTCTTCTGTCGCCTGGGAGGAGAGATTCTCTACTGACCTCACAAACAGAGCTGATAAAGTCATTAACATCTGATCTGAAAACATCTGAAATGGCTTCTAATGGAATGGGAAGTGAACAGGGAAAGGTGTCCTTGACAAAAAGCAAATCGGACAATAATTAAGTCTGCTACACTACAGCAAGTGAAGGCTACAGCGAGTTCAGTTCAAAAACGAATAAGACGCCTCTAAATATCTCAGAAAGGGATTCTCTTAAATGTTTCACAGTTCATTTGCTTTTGGGTGAAAACCAGGCTATTTTATTTCTCCTTTCTGTGGTTAAAGGTGCAGGGCAAAGAATAAAGAGGGTACATGAGAAGCAATGCTTCTGTGAACACTGTGAAACATCAACTGAGACCTTGTGAAAGATCACAGTGTTCCAAAGAGCTGGATTGAGGTTATTATTATTTTTAATATCCTGTAACTTACTCTGGACAGTGCAATTAATCATTGCATTTAGAACCTATACTTGTCATTGAAAAAATAATGGCTATAATCAAGGACTTTGCAGTAAGAAGTGTCAAAACCTCACTTTTGTGTCCGTGTCATTGATTACATTTCCCAAGCCAGCCCAGTCCTATCAGACAAATCAAACTGGCCCAGCTTTCTTTCTTAACTAACACTTGCCTGGAATATAGATGTGTGGGTCCTGGCTCCGAGCTGTCTGAGGGCAGGCTCCTTTCCCCGGAGGTCCCGTCTACCGCTGTTTTAAATATAACTCATTTCTGTTTGAAGAGCTGGATACTCAGTGGTGACTCTATGTTTTTTTCCCTTTGAGTGTGCCAGCTAATAAACGTGCCTTTAATCATACATTCAGTGTTAAAATATCGTGTGTCTCCAGGCTCTTAAAAACACTTTCTAAGAGCCATGATTTTCTTCCTTATTCATATTAGTATAAAAGTGTTGACTTGAACACTTGGTGTTGGTGAAGCACTGTGCAGTGTTAACCATTTAATTTCATTAGATTCAAAACCACTTAACCATTGCTTTGATCATCTGTGTTTATGTTTATATGAACACAGGGAAGGGAACTATTCCCACCACAGGAATTGTTCCCCGGTCTTTGAAAAGCATGAGCACCATGGGAATACAGGAACTGTCCAGGATCCTTCCCAGGCTGCCTCCTGCCTTATGCCCTGTGATTCTTTGGATTGGCTTGAGGATCGCCAAAATCCTGGGTTGGATAAACAGTTGAAGGGATGGAAGGACAGAAGGACGGACAGATGGATGGATGGATGGAATACTGCAGGCCGGAATGGATGCATGCGTGAATGGAATACTGCAAGTCAAACCATGTCAGATTCCATCATCCAGTTAGCAGTGATTGCTTCCCAATATAATTATTATATTATGTACATTGGTAATAATAATAATAATAATAATAATAATAATAACAATTGGTAATAATAATATATTAATATTTGCACAGTTGGTGGACCTTTGAGTGTTGGGACTGACCTGCTTTGATTATCCACACTCATGGTGTTTTCACAAAGGCAAGATATTACAGCAATTCTCACAGAATAACCAAAAGCTCACAAACACCTTTTTATTTCCTCCTGTTGAAATTATGTTGCTTATTTCCTCCTATAGCTCCTATATTTTTGAGTATTTCTTGGACAAACTGAACAGGACACTACAATAGGCATGTCAGAATGGCATACTGTAATATACAGAGACGTTTCACCACATGCAAATAGATAAGTAATTAACTGTCCATATAAAATCTATTGGCGTGTTGTTATGATCAACAATGGAGGTTTCCTGATGCCTCCTAAACTGCGACAGTCACCAGCATCCTTGACCATGACACACGGAGCCTCTTCAAAGACACATTTGAGAATTTTTGCACATGCATGATTTTACATTATTCATACTGTATATCGTGATTTTTTTTCCACACAGGCACATGCCCAGTAAGACTGATGTTGCATGGGAATTATTTTCAAAGGAATCTTCTGCATTCTGCCTTTTTGATGGGCAGGTAATCAGCATGCTGTTTTATAGATTTCAGCATCACACCAAAAAAAAGAAGAAAATGCCCCCTGAGATCATAAGAGCATCACTATGGGCCCGTTTGAACAATAACTGTCTGCTTTTTTATCTGTTTATTTTTTTAGATTACTAGAATGTAGTCCCCAAATCTGCCATGTTTTAATAGGAAGAATGACCATAATTCTCCATACACTGTTTAAGGGCACGACAGCACAGACTTATGGGTATAGCGACACGCTCCCTCCTCCAGAGGTGACTGCAGTGGTTATGAGCGTCTAGATGTGGGCAGTAATAATCTCATCAAGCCAGATGAAATGGGTCTGATGGAATCCGCAGATAGCTTTTATGTCTCATCCTCAGGGACACCGGGTTAGGGATGTGAGGAGAGCATGGGCCGGTAGAGCCTCTGACTGCTCCTCTGTCACCTCTCTGTGTGGATTGCTCTAATCCAGTCACCTTCTGTAAGATAAACGCACTCCAGTCACTCCCGCCTTGTTTGATGTAAAGTTCAGTTCTCACAGTTTCGTCGAAATCAGTCAACACAGTTGGTTGCCCTATCCTCAGTTTAGATTAAAAATCATTTACCTATTGTTGTTTTCTGCCAATTGACAGCACAGGTGATAAGTGTTTAGCATGATGTATTTTCAGATCGTAAATATGACTAGAAACTTGCATGAACATTTCTCTTCGTCTTTCTTTTTTATAAGACACCTTCTCCGAGCTACTCGTTTGAAGTGCCTTTTATGTACGACGCTTCGGATTTACTCTGCAATTCCCGGCGTCTGGCACAGACCTTCTAAAGCAGGGAACTCAGCTCAGAATTTAATGCCAGGATCCACAGAGCCTCTAAATTGTTCCTACACACAACAAAAAGGGTATTTCAGCTAATGCTGGAATATGCCACAGATCAAACAATCACGGAGTTTATTATACATTCGGTATAAACAATCCAGAGGAAATGTAGTCATACTGAGGATACAGGAAAGTGCCATAAACCCATAATGTGTTTTGTTGTCGCTGCCATTGTGGTTATACCTCATTTAAGTCCACATGTTTTGTTTTCCCATCACTGTCCGCTCTTCTGTCTGATGAACTCGTAGCCTTCAGTGTGTGCCAGTGTGCAGCTCGCTTTCCATGTCGCACTCTCCAGCTGAAGCTGCACTGTACGGTCAAACGTGTACTGAGAGCCTCTCTCAGACTGCAGCTTAAAAATGCAGCAACAGCGCCACCATTAGATTAGACCAGTTTTTAGTAGCACAAAAAATGTAGGAGATAGTTATGTTCATATGTATACAAAATAACAAAAAATATCATGTTTTCCTCTCGATCAGTTACTGGAAAAGCGGTATTTCACCTCAAATTATAATATTTCAAGGATGACGCTGTTATGACATTTAAAAATTCAATATTCAGTACATTTTACTTTAATCACATGCATGCTTTAGTTTAAAATTGGCGTTAGCTAATGCATATCTATGCGTTTATTGTGTGCATTTATTTACTTATAATAATTTGCTTATATATTTAATACTGCCTATATATATTATTTTCACTGACAGAACCTTACCTTAGCATGTTTTATTGTCATTGGTAGAAGAATCACTTTTGCATAATAGGATTATTAGTAGGTGTTTGGTATATGATCTTGCTCCAGTAAATGTGTAGCTGTAGCTGTTCATGCTATCAGTAAAGGCCCGGGGTCCATCCTAGCCTCGAATCATTATCCCTTAACGCCCTTATGCCATTATATCCTTAATTAACATTCCCTGTGTATTCATCTTAGATCTGAGTGTCACTAATGCTGCTCTACCTTGATACAACATATTTTCAGTGGTGACAACATGAGTAGCAATCAGTCATGATGTTGCTGCACACACAGCCACTCAGCTTTCCTGTTTCGATAATTTGCTGGCAATCCGCAGGCGTGGCATGATTACATCACAGCGGCAGGGTTGTGCGGCACACTGTCCTCCAATTAGATGGCGGGCTGAAAATGATTACCCCAATATATCCCACGTGCCGCTGCAGGGAGCCGTATAGGGTCGGATCGCGTCGTGGCGCCGATTCCCGGTGTCGCACACGTCACCGCTGCAGATACTGCACCACGGAAAAAGCTGGAAGGTGACCTCTGCTTAAAGTTAGAGAATATCTTCAGATGCAGTTTGTGTGCAGGACGTGGATGGGAATAACTCCGCGATTTATCATCGGCGGTGCTTTAGAGACCGTAGGCGGAAGCACTGGGGAGCCGGTTCATAGCCTCGGGTCCCAGCTGCACACAGCGACTAATTTTAACGAAAGAATCTTTTTCCTCCGCCACAGGCTGCGCAGGTCGGCCTCCTCCCAAGCAGACCGAGATGCTGCCAGAGGTGCACAGCCCTGCGTGGGGAGGAAAGGCTCAGGTTATTCGCAGGAGATGCAATGCATGGGCTGTTCACGGGGGAAATTTGCACAGGGAGAAAGTACAAAGGAAGTAGGGAGACCAACAGACTTTTTTTGTTGTTTCTCTCTTCTTCTGCTCCTGCACAGAAGGCAGATAAAAGAACAGCACAGGGCACTTTTAAATTCCCAATACACACCAGGCACAGCCTTAAAACAGGAAATCTCCCAGCTTCTGAGCCCCTTCTTTAATTACGGCCTGCGAGGCAGCTATAATTTATGACCATTCTGTGATATTAGGTGAGATACCTCCTGCATAATGGTACAGGTGTTTTTTTTCTTCATAAAAATATTTATGAGCCTTACAGCGTCCTTCCCTTAGATGCATTAAAAGGAAAGTGTCTCCAAGTTTAAGTTTTATTTGTTACATACAAAAACATTGTACGTGTGTAGTGAAATGCTTGTTTCCACCTACTTCCAGGATTGTGCTTGAAATGAAATATGTAATACATAATATAAAAAGAATAAATGTAATTAAAATAGCAATAAAAATGATGATAAAATTAAACAGCAAAATAAAATAATGAAAGCAATAGTAGTAACTAGAAGATGTAAAATGAAAGTCTGCAATAGAATATAGTCTGTAAAGTGACATTAGCTATTAGATTCCTCATTTGGTGCATCTTCAGATGGGA
>JAODJW010000127.1:14424144-14437098 GCA_026777045.1 Hyperopisus bebe | reverse complement strand
ATGGGATTGGAGTCCTCATTTGGTTCATCTTCAGATGGAATTGGAGTCCTCATTTGGTGCATCTTTAGATGGGATTGGAGTCCTCATTTGGTGCATCTTTAGATGGGGACCATGTGTGTAAATTAGCCTGGGATTGATAGAGATCCTCTGCTGATCAACAAAATTAAATTTTAAATTCTGCACTTATCCTTTCTGTGATTTTTGTATGTAACCGTGCTGATATTTAACATTATAAATAAAGTGTTTTATTATTATATATAGTGGAGATTTGAGATGATCCATGACAGTAATTATATTTTGTTGCTGGTAATGAATAATTAAAATTCAAAACACATGTCAAGTGCAGTGATCACATGTGCACTGAAGCCATTGCATTTCATCCCAGATCAATTATTTTGTAATATTAAGTAGGAAGGTTACTTCTGCAGGGTATATATTTTAACATAGTTTCACCAATAATTAAAGCAATATTGCAGCAATTAAATTTTAAACAATTTAAGACAGATGCCTGTCATTGTTTTCCTGTTTGCATAAGTGCACCAACTGTAGGTGCTTCACTGGTGTTTGTGTTTGATTAAAATTGATTTACACATGTTGTTCCCCCTGGGATTAAGACAACACTGCCTTTTATGCTGTTCTGAGGGGCTGCAATTGTGCGCAATACTGCACAATGCAAGGTAGGCAGAAGAAGGAGCGTTATACAAATATTCAGCAGATGGAAAAATTAAATACAATTTTAAAAACCTTGGAAGGGTGCCTGAAGCACAAAAAAAATCATCTAATGTGTTTGGTGAGCATTGAGTCTGTCCTTCTGGTTACAGGAAAAAAATAGTGGAAAAAAAGAAAATACCAGTGTGTACTAATCTTAGAATCCTAACCAAGCATCAGACGGAAGCTCCCTGTCCTTCCCAAAAACTTACTCCCCAAAGTTTTAGGGTTCACAGGTTACCAGGTAGTAAACAACATGGCAGGGTACATTACGCGAAAACTGGGAGCACTTTGTTCCGAAACAGATGGGGGTCAGTAAGACAGCGTGCTGTGCAGAGGTGGATCAGGATCTACCACTGGCCAAAGGCATCGCCGAATCCTAATAGCTGCACTGAAATGCAGAATGATGTCAGAGACTCACCTGAGACACAACTGAAGCACAGAGTAGGGCAGTGAAATACTGCATGAGGTGAAAAGGACATATCCTCCTTCCATACTTGTTTTCTGTTCAGAGAGCAAGGAAAGTGTTTTTCACTTTCTAAATGGCTTCTGCATTTTCCAGCAACCCCCTGGTCAGCCTCCCCCTGCCTCTCCTGCGGAACGTGCCGCTGACAGTGATCCATGGTTGTTTTATGTGAGCTCGCTACTTCTTAGGACTGACGCCTGCTCCTGACCTGTTTGCTGTAAGGGAAATGGTTATACATATCTACAGTAAAGCCTTTTCAAGTCCATTTTGATCTCCACAAAAACATTGAACTGACTTGACTGAATATTGATCTAAGTCCAGTGAAAATGTGTGAGAGCCGTCTTATGAAGGCAGCCTTGCAGTGATTATTTTATTCATTATTACTCTGATTTAAACAGTTAAGTAGTAAGAAACATAATTTTGAAAAATGGATTTTTGTGATCTATGCATGTTGATTTTCCTGGGATGAAAACAAGCTCTCACTGATCCATTATTTACAGCCCACATAAAGTATGGCAGCTGTTTTGGAAATAAATGTGGACGTTATGTAGCAGCAGAACTGTCAAAAAGAAGTTTCAAATATTTGATTTTCTTGTCTTATTGAATAACTGTGGACTGCCAGGTCAGACTTATCACCGCCCGAAACATCTAATGTTACAGAAGTGAGACGGAAACCTCTGGAACCAATAACGCCCTGCCGCTTCCTGTCCGTCGATGAGCATACTGATGTTTTTTTCTTTTTTAAAAAAAATATTGGTTTGCTAAGAAACATCATGCCTTTTTTTATTTATTGTTTTTACCATGTGAGATTATTGTACATTGTATTGTGCCTGGGTAGAATAATGGAGACAAAACAAGAGCACTGGAATGCTTAGTTTCTCAGCCAACACGCAGAACAAAGAACACTTCATTTAAATAATAATAATGTTAATCTGTAAATTTACAAATGTTTCATATTTTGTGAGGAAAACATATTGTCACTAGGGCAGTGGGATTAAGATTAGCCACCATGAATGGAAGCTGCAGATGAGCAAAGGAATGCAGAGCAGAGGCGCTGTGTGAGCAGATTCAGACTGACTTGATGGATAAAGCACGCTGACTGTGGAGCCCCCTGCAGGTAGTATGAAGGATAAAGCACGCTGACTGTGGAGCCCCCTGCAGGTAGTATGAAGGATAAAGCAAGCTGAATGTGGAGCCCCCTCCAGGTAGTATGAAGGATAAAGCAAGCTGAATGTGGAGCCCCCTGCAGGTAGTATGAAGGATAAAGCAAGCTGAATGTGGAGCCCCCTGCAGGTAGTATGAAGAGCAGGCCGCCATACACAATGCTGACCACAAAACCGACCAACACACTGCACCAGAGATATAGCTCTTCCTGTTTGATTGTTGTTGTGTTTCTGAAGAACTTTCGTCAAGCATTATTTTACACTTAGATTTTTATTTATTTGGAAGAACCTTTTATTCAAAGTAGCATGCAGTTAAGAAAGCAGGGACAGTCAGTCCCTGCAGCGATAGCATTTAAGAGCCACGCTGGTGGCAACCTGCTGACTGAAGGCACAGCGTCCAAACACACTGAGTCACTCACCGTCCATTATGTCCTGTGAGAACCTGTGAGGCCAGGTAATGTAGGTCAGAGACGGGCAGCCCCCTGTGACACTTTCTAGAAGGTAGGCTACTTTTTGTTTATGCTGAGCTCTTAATTAATTATTCTTAACGAGCCATAGCTAATGCGGACTAATCACTTCTCGGTGATCTGGTATGCTGTTTGCCTTTGTAGGTTCAATCTTATTTCCTCTATTCAAGTGCATCCAAAACAGCATACTCTCCTCTGAGGAACAGCCACGCTAAGCATCTTGTAATTCAAGGCACAAAGTACAAACTTTCACCTAAAGCCCTGCATTGTTTGCTTTAGGGGTGTCTTTGGTGAGTATACCTGGGTCCTGAAGTTCAATGTTTTATCAACCCATTATTTATCGCATCGCATTAAGGAGGCTGACAGCTTCCCTGCTCCCCATGCGCAGACCGTGCGTGTGCATGCCATTACATCAGCACGCCCATCCCCCCATCCGGTCGCAGCCGCGGCGGCGTCTTCACCTGTCTCATTAGCCGCTGCTGTCACTTTTGATTAATCTTCCGCAAACTGGCGACCACCCTGAAAAATATGGAGGCCTAATTCAAGTTACCAGGCTGTCATTATCTCAGCATTGACTGCACTGTCCAGGACTCAGCGCTGCTGTTTCATGTGCCTGTTATCGTTCCTGCTCCCCTCCTAGTTACTTGCCGCAATTACAAGGATTAATGTCAGTCACACAGATAAAAATTCCACTTTGAAGCCCTTCTCTGATTGGGGGAGCAAAATGTAAACGTATCCTGCTAGCGGGGATTTCTGACGGCACGCGAAGCCCATCGCATAGCTACTGCTAATTGAATAAACATCTTTTAAGAATAATGACCTAGAGGGAACTATGTGGCTGTCTGCCTGGGCATTATTCACTGAGACACTGCGCTGGCCAATCAGCATCCATGGTTTTATTCATAATCTTGTAACATGCATCAGTAGAATCTCATGTGAACTGGATCTGTTAATCATATACATATGCCAAACGACTGAATAAGCCAATCACATGAGGGTCAGCAGGAAGGACAATTCAAATGTAAAATGTACATTATTTTAAGAAGGGCAAACTGGCATAACAGAGGGAATGAGACAGAGAGCGGTTCCTTCTTACTTTCATGTACTTCAGTATCTATTGCCAGTGGTCTTTTGGCTGGCCTCTCCCCTGCCCACACAAGTATGGTGCCTGTCTTATTCCCAGCCTCCCCCACAACACGGTGCCTTTGTTGGATTAATGCTCTGAGCACATTTAAAAGGATCAATCCTGCCCTATCAGACTTTCCTGTCTTAATAACCTACACTTTCCATTTTCTCACAGGTATGTTTTTTTTTATTATTCTCTTCTACAGTGGATGGTTTAGGAATGAAAGTTATCAGATGAAATGTTATCTTTTACTATCTTTTTTCTCTATAGTTAATGGTTTAAAATAATATATACAGTATGAATAATGGAACTGAGAGAATTATTTAATGTTTTTTTTCTGCATGGGTACATTTTATTCTTACACAACAAAAAATCTAGATACTGAAGTCTACAAAGCACTAAGGTTTTATGAAGAAATTTCTTTATCTGCCATCATTCGGCATTTTAAATCAGTTTTGAACTGTGTGGTTTTCTCTGTAATGACTTACTGCTCCCTGAGATGTAACTAAAGAGTGCTCTTTGTCAGAGAAATCAGAGTTTGCTCTTGCCAGCCACACAACACTGACTCAGTGTGCATTCCACAGTCCTGTGATTGGAGATCTCTTTTCATCCCAGTCAGATTCCATTTCACTTTTAAGCAAATTTCAGGTGAAGACCAAAAGTCTTCATCTTGCCATCACTCTTTGATAAACAATGCAAAAGGAAGATGAAGCTGCATTCTGGTCTTTTCTGTTTATTGTTGTGCCCGACTTTACACTTCACACTTTTTCGTGGCATAAGGCCTTTTCTCCGAACTCATATTGCGACACTTTCAGTGTCAATGTGCTGTTTTCAAATATGTTCTGCATATTTGCTCTTCCAAGTAAAAACAGGTACAAATTTTGTGCCGATGAATGAGCAATCTGATCTCTCTTTATATTACATTGTGTATTATCCTGACATATGATGAGTTATGTTGGCGTGAGGTACTTTAGTATCACAAACAGCAAAGGCAGGAAAACTTGTGGAGCTGGGGTGGAATTAGGTGAGGTGCCCATTCCGCAGCTATGGGAAGCTCAACCTCAATGAATCAAGTCTAGCAGGAATTCAGAAACAATGTCATATTTACGCTGCAATAGGAAATTGTGGTTTCGGATTAGTGCAGGAGAATCAGTCAAAAACAAACTGTCTGCATCTCTCGGATTCTGCTGTTTTGATCAATTTTGGTTTATTTTGTCATGATCTACTTCAGGTTCTCTGTACCCTAGAGCAGTGCTTTTCAAACCATTTCTGTGGAGGTGCCCCTTTTGATATTTTAAAATTTGCTAAGCGGTGGGGGCGGGCTAGTAACCAATGATAAAATTTGGCAACAAAGTGTTGACAATAAAATTTGTTGGGGAGGGGGGTAATTTTTTTTTAACTTCTAGAAACCCATCCCATGACCCCACCCACTTATTTGATGACCCCCAGGGGGTTGTGGCCCACAGTATGAGAAGCGCTGCTATAGAGGACTTACAGCACCATGTAAGAAGGGTTTTTATTACCAAATCATCAATAAGTTAGAAGCAGAAGTGCTGCGGACCTTAGGCTATTAGATAACAGAGATGTTTCATTTTGCCCAGCTTTGCAGTGTCCTGTAACAGACAGCCCTCTCCGCCACTGGGTGTATATCGGTGTACAGGGGGACACATTTTCATCTTAAACTTACAGTCATTTTTGTAACTCTAAGCATGACGTATGAAAAATACATACATTGTGAAGTTTCCTCAGATGGACGTCATCTGGAGCCTATTGTTTCTTTTGTGTCTTGTTGATAAAGGTTCAGACTTATGTGTTCTAGTCTGCAGGGGCAGGGTGTGGTTCTGCCAGTGTGGGCTCTCTGCCCGTGACGGAAAGGCTGCAGGTTTCAATCCCCGTCTTGGCTTGCTGGTTTCATTTTTAGGCATTTGAACAAAACCTAAACCCTGAACTGGTCCTTGGAATCTCTGGTCCCGCCTTCTCTATTGTACGTGGCATTGGATAAAAGCACAGCTAAATAAATAAAATGTGAAACATCTATCAGGACCTTGGCGTTTGGATGCTCCTTAATGCTACTCTGCAGTGTGCTACATACTGTAAGCTACCAGCATAACTGATGGTTTGGTTTGCAGGCCTTTGTTAGTGCACTTGGGAAGCACGATTCATCACCGTTTTGTGTGCAACGAGAGCAAATTAACATTCTAGAGAGAAAGAGACAAAGATGAAGACAAGCAGGTTCATTCTTCCTCTGGATTCCAGTCTTCTGTATGTTCTGTTGCCTACGGAGTAAGAGAATTTTGTTGGAATTCCTCAAAATGCCTGCCATTTATTTGTAACTTGCCACAACAAATCCAGTCATTACACCAAGAGAAATGGAGGGTCATGCTACCATATAATTGCCAGACGTGCTGTCGATGGAGTGGTTACAGAAAATGTAAAATGTACCTTCAGGATCAGGAATTTTGTGTCGCAGGAACAGCATCTGTGTAACATCTCTGCCAAGAATTCACAGCTTGTTTATGCTTACAGCATGACAGTCACTATGTAAAACATAAATGTGATACCTTAATGATTCACAAGAGAAAAAAACACCTTTAGTGAAAAATACTATTGTTTTTTTTTTGTTTGTTTGTTGAGCGTAGGGGGCTTTGTATATCTCACTTAGCTTATGAGAGCTTGAAATTGCATGTTAATGGGTGATTTTATCTGGATGGAATAGATAGATACAAGCTGAAAGAAAATGCAATTTTATCTAGTATGTAGGATGTCAGTCTGATAATCTGAAGCAATGACAAAATGGGTCATTGGCGCCACCTGCTGGAAATATATCAAGAACTATATTCCGAGTTTCAAGGAAAAGTGGAGTTTTCAGGGGAAAATACAATTACAAGAAAATATAATTACAGGACAATATAATTATAGGAAAATATAATTACAGGACATTTTCTCCTCACTTTGTTCTACTGTCAAATCATGACAAAATCTAATTTCTTGCGGCCAAAACATACCGTAGGAAAATAGTATTTTTAGCAAATAATATGTGTAAACGTAAAAGCATGTAATGCACAAATAATAAAATGGGTGAGTCAGATTACAGTGACACTGATCACCAATCATTTTTGCAAACTGTTAAATTAGAGCTGTTTTTGGTTGAATGATGTTTAAAATGTAATGAAGGTCTGCATGCAATCCTTTATTGATTTCAAAATTTGCATTCAGTGAATATGAGGTACACAGCTTAGACGTGCTTGGGTTGATGGGAACAAGCTGTAATAACGAGTATCACCAATTCATAAATATAAAAGACCATCACTTTCTGGCAGCCTATCGTAAATCTTAATTTGATTAAAAACACAAGGGATAATGTTATATTTATTTTAAACAAATTGCCTCTAGGACAGCATCAGTAACTACAGAGCAACAAATTTGGACTAAATTCTGCATGTAAAACAATTGATTATTTATAAATGATTACCAAAGAAAAACAGTCTGTTGACTTGAAGAATATTTGTAGCAATTAGCAGATTTGGAATATTTTAGGACACACACTCGCTTCTGAAATATCAGACCTGTATTTTTTTCGAGAAACCTTATATATATATATATATATATATATATATATATATATCACACCAAATTTTGCATTCAGGGGACATTCCAGGTTGCCAAATCGTGATTTTTTTTTTTTTTTTTTGTGATATTGTAACATTGCTGTCATGTTTTCAGTGACTTCAGTAACTTGGTTAGTTACCAGCTTCACAAAACAATGAAAGGCTGTTTCAAATAAATAAGAAATCCATTGAACTGCTACAGCTCACTCATACAGACTACATACTCATAGGCAAGAATAAACCCTTTGGAACAGATGCCAAATGTTAAGGGGAAAAATGATAAAGTGTATGCTGGCAGCATCTTCAGTGGGGAAATTTTCATGATATCTGCTGTATCTGTATTCAGCCAGATGAAACCCTGAGAATCCCCAGCAGGCATCCAGACAGACGGCTACTTTGAGAGGGAAAATATCATTTTATGGCAACACTGTTATAGTGTCAAGCTCAACGTTGCCAAGAACGGGCTCTTCTGTGTGAAAACAAATGGTAAAGCTTGACCATTGTAAAATGGCCCAGTGCCATGTCAAAGTATCAGCGGGTTTCGTTGTCCGTCTCCCCAGAGCTGAGAGCAGTATATAAACCCTGAGAGCAGTATATACTGTAAACCGTAAGAGCAGTATATAAACCCTGAGAGCAGTATATAAACCATAAGAACAGTATATAAACCCTGAGAGCAGTATATAAACCCTGAGAGCAATATATAAACCCTGAGAGCAATATATAAACCCTGAGAGCAGTATATAAACCATAAGAGCAGTATATAAACCCTGAGAGCAATATATAAACCATAAAGGCGGTATATAAACCCTTAGAACAGTATATAAACCCTAAGAGCGGTATATAAACCCTGAGCGCGGTATATAAACCCTGAGAGCGGTATATAAACCATAAGAGCGGTATATAAACCCTGAGAGCGGTATATAAACCCTGAGAGCAATATATAAACCCTGAGAGCAGTATATCAACCCTAAAAGCGGTATATAAACCCTGAGTGCGGTATATAAACCCTGAGAGCGGTATATCAACCCTGAGAGCAGTACTGTATATATTTCAAATTAGACCTAGAAGAAGCAATATACCTTTTCAAAGACATTAGGGCAGGGACAGAAACCCCTTCTACTAATATAGAAGTACCACAGTACGTTTTAATGAGGGAGGGCACAAGAGAGAATATGAGAAAAAAAGAAATGATAATATTTCAATATCTTAGGTCTGTATAGCAATTTAACCTGTATCAATGATTAGTCAATGATTTTCATGCTCTTGCGCTGGGCATCTACATAACTGAAACACTTCACTGCCCAGCTTGAATTGTAGCAGTGGAAGAACTCAAGGAGCACTGGGTAGTTCCATCAAGCTAAGATCAGGAAAATGTTGTTTCCTGTAGTCACCTCTCTTCTAGGAACTTACTCAGTACACAGACTTTGACCACATGCAACAGGTATAATCACTACGTCAATTTATTGAGCATATTGGCTTATGTTTAACCAGAACCTCATTAAAATATCACATAGGAGAAAAATGGATGTTGGGGAAAAGCATTTTACACTAATATAACTTGTGTGCAGGAAGCATATTAGTGCTGTACCATTAACTTGAATTAAACATGAGAAAACTGCTTATAAGATACTATCATACCATTAAGCGAAAATGTTACTGTGGTCATGTGACACCGATGACTCATTTTCTCATTCTTTACGATAGCACTATGATAACATTGTTTGCCATGTCATTTTCCTCTTTCATCAGCAAATGACAGAAGCAGCACAACCGGCCCGAAAAACTCATGAAAAGTACAGGGAAGTGCTCTGTGATTTGATCTAGGACAACATTGACAAAACACACCGGCTCCCCCGAGCAAACTTAGCCAAGATGTTTCTCTTCCTGTTTTTGTTTGAATGCCAAGCGGCTGTCAAAACGCTGAATATACCCTTGTGGTTACCTTAACAAGGCTATGAATGTCGGCTGACGGCCACAGACTTTCACTCTTTCCCTCGCACCTCGGGCTTCCATGAGATGAGACGTCTCTCCTCTTAAGACCTCCTTTCTTGTGGGAGAACGACAGTTATCTCCTCAGAGGCTGAAACGCCGCCCCCAAACGTGCGATTTTCCGTCAGTTTTGCTTTTGTTAAACATCTTTGTATTCCCTGCTCGCTTGCTGTCACAGCAGTCATTTCCTCCGTGATGCTCGAGCTGTGAGTTGTATCCTTTGTGCCATTTTTGCAGCCTATGCGTTGTGCCTGTTCCACCCTGCAGCTGTGCATTAGTAAACTGATCTCCTGTTATTCTAGTGCTGCCTGGTTGCAGCCTGTGCAGTAGCTTTAGTTCTGGTCGATCCCAATTTTAGACAATATTTTGAGTTGTCGTAGTTGTAGCATACTTTATGCTCACTGCTACTAACATGATCATTTTCATCTGACGCATCCTGAAGATACAGAATTATTGACCAAATTTCCAAAACTCAGTCAGTTTTGTGTTGTTTTTGAGATGAAACTGCCAGTGACCTAAAATCAGGCTTCCTCATTGTATGTTACAGAATTGTGAACCAAAACTCACTCAGTCCTCATGTGAAGCAACAAAAAACTTCTGTCAAATTTATAAAACGCACACAGGAGTTCTCTCAAAAACATATGCTGTGGACTGGGTTTTGAAAATTTGCTCTTAAATTTTCTGTGGCTTTTTTTTGTTTTATAAAATATTCTATATTTAACAAATGCCTTCTGCAGTGAGATTCCACACCCGTGGGTTGCATCGGTCACAGTGAGAATCAGCAAGCTGCTGTAATGCAGCTACAGAGAGGCAGCACTGGAAATGGGGAGCACCCTTCCACTGCGAAACTGTAGAAGGCTGCAGCGAAGGAGCCACCTGTTCTGTGCTTCCTGGTAAGCAACCTCCATTTGTGTCCCTGCCATCATCCTGTGGATCTGCCCCTCATCTCTGTGCTGTTGTCCTAATATCTGAGGGAGGGGACCACAATACTTTTCATGTTACAAGCACGGCCCCCATCTCAGTGGTCTCAGCCTGTTACAAGCCTCTGAAAGCCAACATCAGGATGCATCAGCAAATACTGTATATCGACCAAAGCATGCTTTAGTCAAAACACATTTGCCTGCTCCAGAGTCCATTAATCATTCCCAGGCTGCTGTAACAGGAAATCTGACTGAATGACTGGAAAGTCAATAGCCTCTCAACCCCCCCCCCCCCCCAACCTTTTTTTCCTGCTCTGAGGTGTGATAACAGTGGGTGGTTTCCCAACAAAACTTCCATCAAGCACAATAAATTAAGCCGCCTTGTTTTTTCCATGCAGCAACGTCTGTCAGGCTACAGCATTCAGGGATGAATCGGGACAATTTATGGATATGAAGCCTCTAAACATGCATTCAATCAGGAGAAAAGTTTCAGCCAGTAAGATCCTCTCAGCATTGATATGTGGTGTTTGACACTAGCATCTTGCACAGCATGTTTTATATTTTCCGTTTCAATGTTTCATTGGCACAGTGCTTCAGTGGGCAGGATTGTTCCCTCACACCTCCAGGGACTGTGGTTCTAACTTCCTGCTCTGTATTTCTATGCCGTGTCCTCATTCCGGCATTCGTCATGGAACGGCACGTGGGCATGGAACGAAGGTCGATCCACTGGCACCTCCAAGACACAAAGGAGTTTATTAAAGAAACTGAACACACTGGGGAAAATTACAAAACAAAAGAAGCACAAGGGGTCAGAACTAAACAGGGGTAAACACATCCAGCAGGACCATAAAAGGGACCTACAAAGGGGTAACACAGGGAACAGAACTTGGGAACATAGTACAGCACCTAATGCAGTGACTAAGTAAAGAACTGAACAAATGCAGGAACTTAAATACATAGCAAAAGCCAGGGCAAACAAAGGTGCAAAACATAATCTAATCAACCAATCAAGGAGGGTACAGGAACAATGAAACTATTAACATTAACAAGCACACAGAAATTGAGAAACATAGCAAAACTGAAAACTAAGAAACAAAGCAAACACTAGGATAACAATACTAGGAAAGACTACTGTATAATCATCAGAATACACATGAATAATGAACACAGCAGACACTGGGATAAACCAAAAACAGGGAAACACAACTGGACAATAAGAAGACAAGATAGAAAATATCAAACACCAGGGAACAGAAAACTATCAGACACAAAAAACTGAGGAGGCTGTTCACTGGTCAGCCTGAAACCCATGACCTGAGGATTATAGACTCTGTACCACACACTCAACCCACTGAGCTATGCAGCAGTTCAGGGAAAAAGAAGCATACAGGTATAAGGGTTTTCAGAAAGGGGGTGAAAAAGCGGGATGGCCAGTGACACCTGCTGGCCAAAACTGCTCACCCTTCTGCCTGTGACGTCTCTCCTGTATGCTCTACTGCTGTACCATTATGCCATCAGCAGCAGCTTCAGCACCAGCCTGTCATCACCTGCCTGTCGCCTGCTTTGAAACTCAAATGTTAAAATTGGGACAATGTGAACTGGGACTTTGCCATCTTGTTCATTTGACTTCCTCTGCTGGCCCCTAGAGGATGGGCTTCCCCCTTGAGTCTGGTTCCTCCTAAGGTTTCTTCTCTCTAGGGAGTTTTTCCTTGCCACTGTCACATCTGGCTTTGAATTGGTTTTAATTGAACTGAATTGAAGTGAATTGATTTGAATTTTACCCAAACCAAAACTTGTATACAACAAAAAAATGACGACATGAGCCATTTTATGCCTTTTTAGCATCTGCTGTCTCCTACTATTCACAAGCCCTTGGGGAGCTGTTTTCCTCACATTGCCTGAACCAGCTTTTACTGAGCAGGACTGCCAAGGGACTCCAAAGAGTGTTTCTTGAAGCTTTTAAAGCAACACCCTCTGCAGGCTGTGTAGGGAAGAGAAGTGGCCCCCACCTTTCGCATCAGAGAAGCCCATCTCTTGCACATCTCCTCCTTGGTCTGTTTGAAACAGACATGACGACCAGCGCTCCCAGTCATGTTGAGAGCGGACATGACGACCAGCGCTCCCAGTCATGTTGAGAACGGACATGATGACCGCTGCTCCCCGTCTTGGTGAGAGCGGACATGACGACCGCCGCTCCCAGTCTATGTGAGAGCGGACATGACAACCGCCGCTCCCCGTCTTGGTGAGAGCGGATATGACGACCGCCGCTCCCCGTCTATGTGAGAACGGACATGACGACCGCCGCTCCCCGTCTATGTGAGAGCGGACATGGTGACTGCCGCTCCCCGTCTATGTGAGAGCAGACATGACGATCGCCGCTCCCCGTCTATGTGAGAGCGGACATGGTGACCGCCGCTCCCCGCCTATGTAAGAGCGGACATGGTGACCGCCGCTCCCCGTCTATGTGAGAGCGGACATGGTGACCGCCGCTCCCCGTCTATGTGAGA
>JAODJW010000127.1:14374444-14388105 GCA_026777045.1 Hyperopisus bebe | reverse complement strand
ATGTTCAATAAACATGTTAAGTGCATATATATTCCCTTTTTTCTTGAGTCTGTTTGCTCATGCAAAATGAAATGCAAATATAGATTAAAAATTAATGATATTTAATCGTGATTGATCAAACTTAATCCACAGCAACCCTGTCATTAATCTTAAAGATGTTAATCGTTTGACAGCACTAGTATATTATATATGCCAAAAGCTGAACTAATGAAAGTGGGGATATTTAGAAAAACAGTTATACAATGCTCATTTTGCACTTTAGCTTGCATGCATTACAGCACAATTTTGGACGTTAATTAAAATTTTGTACATTTTAAAATGACTTGGATCATGCTTCGCATAGATAGCATAATTCATTAAAAGGATGCATATCTTAAAAAAAAATTTCAGGTAATCTTTATACAAAGTAGAATGTGCAAAAAAGATTTCTAGTGTGCAACAAGAAGGCATTGGAGATTCGCAGGATTTGTTCAGGAAACAATCCCTGGATTATGGGCTCAATCTTTTTTTAGTGCCTTCTACAGGGATGTATGCGATCTGATGCCCATTCATTATTCCCACTCAGATTTCATGTTCGGGCACCAAAAATCGAATTGTTGAAATGTGGGCTTGAATGAATGTTCCCCTGTAATCGTATAGGCACTGCTGGTGTCAGATGTAGACATGATCAATGGTCCGTATTGATTTATTGCAATGTACAGTATGTATGTGTTTGTGTGTGTGAGAGAGAGCAAGCAACAGAGTTTAGAGAGAGAGACTTTGTACACTATTTGGAGAGAGGAATTCTGTAACTTTCTAATATATTTCAGAACATACTTACTCCTCTTCAAAATGCTGTTATGCAAATATATATAGACGTAGAAATAGCAATGTAATCTTCTCCTACAAAAATACTGAAGACATTAAAGCTACTTCTCCAATTTACCACAGCACTTTAGAAGCTAAATATAGGATAATGAATTACTACAGAAAAGTCGACATAAAAGGTAAAAGAAATATAAATTAATAGTATTTGCAATAGATTTTTAATACTAAAAAATGTACACATATGTACTAAAAGATTAATCTTTAAAGAATTTCTGAGGAATGATTTGCATAGTTTAATTATTATAATTATTTCTGATGTCCTTTTATGTTAACTTATTGATTTCAATGTCTATTTTATATTAAATCACTGAAGTTTCATGAGCAGATACAATGATTTTTTTGTCCTGTTTTGCACATAGCACAACAAATGTTATGAATAACATAGATTATTGTAAGCAGCAGCATTTAAAAGATGGTGTATGGATGTAACACAAGGATGCATTGCAATGTATTTCAAAATAAAGAATTAATGCCTCATTCAAAAGAAAAGTCTTATATTATTCAAAGAATGAGTCCATTTTGTGCTTCAGTTGAGCTGAGGACATTCGGAATATTCTAGAACATTACTTGTCACTTTCCCAGAAATCAGTTCACTCTTCAAAATTACGTTCTGTCTGCATGCACCAGTGGGGTTACAACAGGAGATCAAGTTAAGAACTTCTACCCTGACCATTCAGTGTGTGCCAGAGCTACTCTCGCCTAGAACCCAATGCTGAAAACTCAAAGGGCCTGGGGCCATTTCCTGTGGAATGTTACAAACCCCAAAGTGAAATGTAGAGTATCAGGGGGTCACAGGTAGAATTAAACAAAAAGCACCTGAGCAGGTCAGAACGGTCTGAGAGGCAAAGGTGTCGGTCGCCCTTCCTTCACTGCAAGGCCCTGACCTCCTCCTTGGCTGATATGATGATAAGAAACAAAATCCATAACAGAAATGTTAAAAACAGCTCCCTATTTTCAAGGACTGCCGCTGTAGTATTTCCAATCACTCTAAACCATTTTGTCTAGTCTTCAGTAAAGGTTTAACTTCTTTCTGAGGTCTTGATTGTTGAAGAGGTTTCGAACAGAAACAGAATCTGCAACATCACAAGGTCCTTTGTTTTAGCGCACACTCTTTCATTTCCCAACCTGTATAATCCACGCGACTCATCAGTATCTGATTTGCTGGGCACTGATTAACAAAAACCAAATTGTTTTAGCGGAGACTGGGAGAAAAACATAGGGGCGACAGATTGAAATGGTAGAAGTTTTGCGGAGGGAGGGCAGTGCAGCTCATAAAAAGGATTAGCTCATGCATTATTAAAGGCAAAACATTTATATTTATAAAATACTGGGTAACATTAACATCTGAGGTCCTGCACGGCTTTTAAAAACAACAATAAAAATAATACATCAGCTGTTACTAACAGTGAAATCAATTAATTTCCTTAAACTGCAGCCCATTTTGTCTTTCTTACTACAACCAATAATTAAAATAGCAGATGAAATCCTGTTGTTTTGAATGAATAATGAGGCATGCATGGACTTTAAAAGGTCCGCTGTTCCCTGAGTGCGGGCAGTGCCGGGGGACTCCCCGGGTGTCTGCTGGGGGGGGGCGTGGCCTCGCTTCCGACAGTGTACAAAGGGCCGGGCTGCCGCTCAGCGCACCATTGGGGGCCGGAGCCGGGGAGATGGGGCCGCGCACTGACACGCTGATGCCGCTGCTCGTGCTGCTGCTGCTGCTGCTGAACCACGTCTGCATTGAGGCCGGTAAGTGGAATCCGAGTGTTTGGGCACCATCCTGTCACTCTGGGTTCACATTCAAGTCTTTGTCACCTCGAGGGCAGCAGCAAGGAAGGATTCCCAGGTACCTGCACTATCACTCTCGCTGATGGTGTGCACCTGCTGCGACTTTGGCAGTAAAAAATTCTGGTGATGCTTTACATTAAGTGCACCTCCAAAATGCATTCAAAGAACATTCATAAGCAATCTACCCAAGATACCATATCAAGTACCTAAGATACCTTATTAATACCTAAGTAACCTTATCAGCTTTAATATAAATTAATTACAAACATTATATGATTATGCAATTACAATCTTTCTTATTATCATCTAATGATTATTAATGTATATTAAAGCTGTTTAGGAATGTTAGGATGTTTAGATATAATTGCAACATTCATGATGCACATGAATGTTCTATGAATGCATTATGAAGGTGCGGTTAATGTAAAGCATGACCGAATGTGCACTCTCTGACATGGGAAGGGGCTCTTCCAGCGCTGAAGAGGAAGTCGTCGGCAGCAAACTTCCTGAGCCGCGTCCGGGAGAAGCTGCCCTCGCGCTGCCTGAGGGGCTGCAACATGGAGAGCAGCGAGGTGGAGGAATCGCTGGAAGCCAACTCGGATTACGTGAGGAAGATGTGGCGCTCGTGATAATGCTCACCAGAGCACAGACAGAGGGCATCCCAGGAGCACAAATTACACTGCTGTCGTTATTACATTATAAAATATTTATAAATGAAGTAGTATGTAAATATTATTAATTACACTCATTCTTTCAAATTGTATTACTGTCCAACTAATTACAATAATTTGCTCCTACATACATGAATAAAAAGTGATGTTTCCTCGTGAAACATCATCATATTTGCTGAGATAGTAGGTATATTCCTATCGGTTAGCAGCTGAGCTTGTTTGTAATATGCTAGCCCAACCATTTCCTACAACTATTTGCATTCATTCATTCGTTTGTTCATTCAATCATTCACAGTTGTAGTGATTCACTGGAAATTAGAATGCAAATCCAGGTTACACCCTAAACAAGCAATCTGTACACATTCAGTGTTTATTTACAATCTGGCATAAGTGTCACGTTCAGAAAAAAAAAAAAAAAAAAACACATCCTATGATGTCCTGAGCGGCTTTTCATCCACAGGAGGAGAGTTTGACGGCCCGACTGAATGATGGGTCTAAATTGATACAAAACTCGGTAAGAGCTTCATGTGAGTGTCTGACCATTTGTGTACAGGACAGCCAGTGTTCAGTAAGCAGCTTCATATTACACATGAATGTTTGTGTATAGGAAACCCAAAGCTGGACCACTACAGCTAAATATTAAAAATAGTTTTTTTCTCTAGACTGATTTTTATTTTTTGTTTCTATGTTAATGTCTTTTAAAAAGACATGTATTGACTGGGTTCTTTTTTCTCAGGGCCGGGTCAGTGTGGCTGCATCGGAGGAAGGTTCAGGCATGTAGACCACAGCCAGGTGGCGCTGCTGAGGTCAGGAGAGAGACTCAGGCTCTCAGCCTTGGTAGTTTATAGCTATGATGCTGGACAGGCGTGATAGCTTAGACTCCTCCAGCCCACAGGAAAGAAGCTGAATACAATTCCTGTAATGTTCCCTGTTGCTGTAAATGTTTATCATACAAGATCTGAAAAACGCACCTTAAACAGCTTTCATAGTGCATCACTGACCAGAAAGCTCCTTCAATCCATGTTGAAGTATAACACTTTTTCTTTCAGTGTTTTTAGAAAGCATTGTCTTATTTGCAGTTTAGTTACTACACAAGATCCACATGCATAACTGCTCATGCGTGTCTTGGTGCTTTTCATAATAATGGTGCTGAATAGATGCACTGTATGTTGGACGTAACCCATCCCTGCTTCACAATCTTGGTGCTAAATAACAAAAACAATGAAAAACTTTAGTCATTATACCCTGTGAAAATAAAGAAATAAAATCCAAGGATGCTTGCAGGCACAGTCTTTTATATGGTATGCAATGTGCATACATGAAAAAACTAAAGCCTTCATTTTAAATTATAGGGGATTAAAATTTAATTTTTCTGAAACTTGCTTAATTGTTTTAACTTTTTTTTTCCCCAGTACATTCAAGGGAGTAGCTATAGTTTCACCTGAGCATACTACAGTAAATGGTCACTAGCCAAATGCAAAGGAGGCAGGAACGCGGGGGGGGGGGGAGGGGGGGTACACTAACCCAGTCCAACGTAGCTACTGTCTTTTCCTACATAGGTCCCAGAACACAGTCATTACTGTCTGACAACTGTTTAGGTTGTAATAAAATTATTTGACACAAAACATTTAACATCCTGTTGAGACCCAAGGAAAATAGTGTCCTTCAATTTTAGGTTGTCTTCGGAGGAAATAAGACATCTTACAATTTAGATTTTTCCAAATGTATTTTTATTTTGAATTTCACAGCATGTTCTCTTTAGTGCACAACAGGAATAAATATGTTTCCTTACATCAGTGAAAAGATAGATGCAAAGATAAAAATAAATGATTGGGTGGGGACTCAAGAGGATATTCATAAATGTGTTAATAGGCTCTCCACTTACTCAGCAAAACATTGAATATGAATTTTTCAAATATCATATTTAATATATATTCTTATTTAAAGAGGCAATTTATTGGGGGAAGTACACCAAAAATCGCTAGGCAGTGTGTTGTGTTATCATCCTTTGGGAGGTAACTGTACGTTGTGTTTTTGAGACTTAAACAACAAGATCACATTTCAACTTGTGAGCTCTGAACTGAATGTGAAGTGCAACAACCCAGTATTTTGTTTAAAGCCCTGGGGTGTTTGATTCAATAGGTATCGTTAAACAAAAGTAACACATTGCCAAAACGATATCCTTGAGCGTAAAAAATATGCAGTATTAATTAAGTTTAAAAGCGATTTGCTGCCACCTCATGGCCAAAGTTTGCTTTTTACCTTCTGCAGTTTAAAATGAATCCGCAAAGAAGTTACTTTACAGGTTTTTATAGGGGTAAAAAATGTACAGGCAAAAAATATTTAGTAGTCCGCTTGGCAAAATCCACCGAAGGTGTCACCCCCTGCAATGATAATTATTTTCATGTAACCCTAACCATAACCCTAACCCTAACCCTCATGTACTGTATGTATTTAATATTTTCAACTCCCTAAGTAAAGAGGTCCTATTGTATAGCATACTATTCAAATAAGCTGAAATAAAAAACTGATCTTTTTATTTTGAAATAGGCATATTTGCCCATGCACTGTAAGTGTTCAGCAACATCTACAACCCAAAATCAGAAAAAGTTGGGATGCTATGGAAAATGCTAATTAAAAAAAAAAAAAAACGTGATTCTAAAATTTACTTTGACTTATTCATTGCAGACAGTATGAACCTAAGATATTTCATCTTTTGTCTGGTCAACTTCATTTCACGTGTTAATATACATCCATTCTTGCATTTCAGACCTACTACATTCCAAAAAAAAAAGTTAGGATGGTAAAGCAATCAGCACTTTGTAATGCTGCCATTCCTCCTCACAACACTGAGGATAGCAAGCAATGAAGAATTCAGGTGTTATTTTGTCCCATTTTTCCTGCAAACACAACGTAAGTTGTGCTGTTGTGCAAGTTGTCGCATTTTCTGTTTCAAAATTCTCCTCACATTCTCTCCTGAGCAGAGGGCAGGACTGCAGCCATGCCTTTAATACCTGCAGAATGTGGTTTTGCATTGTCTTGTTAAAAAATCCATCTCTGGAAAAGATTTTGTGTCGATGCCAGCATATGTTGCTTTAAAATGTCAGTGTACTTTTCTGCGTTAATCACAGAAGTATAAATGACCTTTGCCAAAGGCGCTGACACAACCCCAGACCATGACAGACCCTGGCTTTTGGACTCGATGGTCCTGTTCGTCTTTGGTCCGGAGCACATGGCCTCCATTTCTTCCAGTTAAGATCCGGAATCCTGATTAGTCTGACCACGATACATGTTTCCACTGTGTGATGATCCATCCTTTCAAGCCCAGAGGAGTCAATGTTGCTTTGGGACATGGTTAATATAAGGCTTCTTTTTTGCACAGTTAAGTTATAAGTCACATTTGTGAACGCAATTCCATAATGTAGTGCTTGACTAGGCTCTGTCAAAGGAATCCCTTGCCCATTTGGTTATATCAGCTATTGATGAATGACAGTTCTTAACACAGTGCTGTCTGAGGGATCAGGGATCACAAGTGTTCAGCTTAGGTTTGCGATCTTGCCTTTTACCTACAGAAATTCCTCCAGATTTCTTGAATCATTTAATGATATTATGCTCTATAGAGAGAGAAATATGCAAATCCCTTCCAATTTTTCTTTGATGACCATTGTTTTTAGACAAATTCAGTAACACACACACACATTTTCTTATGCATTATTTAACAAACTGGAGATTCTCTGACCATCTTTGCTCAGCCTTTCGTGGATACTGCTTTTGTACCAAATCATGATTACAATCACCTGTTGACATCACCTGTTTGAAATCACATCATTATCTTTTTACCTCATCATCAACCCTAAATTGCCCATCACAATTTTTCCAATATGTTGCAGGCCTGAAATACAGGAATAGATGTACAGTTGAAACCAGAAGTTTACATACACTTCAGAAAAATACATTTTTTTTCTTACTGTCAAACATTAAATCAAACTTTTTCTGTCTTAGGTTAGTTAGGATCACCAAATTTTTTTGTATTTGTTAAAAATCAGAATAAAAAGAGAAATAATTTTATAGAGAATTTTTAAATTACTTTCATCAAAGTCACAAATTTATATAAACTTCCTTAGTATTTAGTAGAACTGCATTGAAACTGGTTCACTTGGACCAAACGTTTTGGGTTTCCTCCCACAAGCTTCTCACAATAGTTTGCTGGATTTTTGGCCCATTCCTGGTAACAGAACTGATGTAACTAAGTCAGGTTTGTAAGCCTTCATGCTCGCACTGGCCTTTTCACTGCTGCCCATAAATCTTCTATAGGACCGAGGTCAGGGCTTTGTGACAACCACTCCAGTTCCTTGAATTTGTTGTTCTTTAGCCACTTTGTCACTGATAATTTGAAGGTATGCTTGGGGTCATTGTCCATTTGTGAGACCCATTTGCACCCAAGCTTTAACTTCCTGGCTGATGCTGCTTTTATATATCCACCTAATCCACCTAATTTTCTTTTCTGAAGATGATGCCATGATGCCATCTATTCCACCCCCGCCTCCCTGATGATGCTGCCACCTCCATACTTCACAGTTGGGATGGTGATCTGAGGCTTGCAATTTTCCCACATTTTCCTCCAAAAATATCATTGATCATTATGGCCAAACAGTTCAATTTTAGTTTCATCAGACCACAGGACATGTCTACAAAAATTAAGATCTTTGTCCTCACGTGCAGTTGCAAACTGTAGTCTGGCCTTATTTTGGTGGTTTTGAAGCGATGTTTTCTCCTCGCTGAGTGGCCTTTCTGTTCATGTCAGTACAGGACTCGTTTTACTGTGGATAATGATACTATCTTACCAGTTTCAGCCAGCATCTTCACAAGGACTTTAGCTGTTGTCCTGGGGTTGATTTGCGCATTTTGCCCCAAAAACTCTGGGACTCCGTCTCCTTCCTGAGCGGTGCGATGGCTGCATACTCCCATGGTGTTTATGCTTGTGTATTATAGTTTGAACTGATGAACGTGGGACCTTCAGCCTTCCGGAAATTGTACCTAAGGATGAACCAGACTCTTGATTTTCCCATGATGTCACAGAACGAGGCTCCATGTTTGAGGTGTGCCTTAAAATACATCCACAGGTGTGCCACTATTTAACTCAAATGGTGTCAATTAACCTATCAGAAGCTTCTAAAGTTCAGAATGGAATCATCTGGATTGTTATTTAAAGACATAATAAACTTAGTATATGTAAACTTGTTACGTGCCTTAAGTTTGGTGTTACGTGCCGTAAGGGAGATATGTGCCGTGAGTTTCAGGTACGTGCTGTACGTTCAGGAGGATACCTACAGGTTCTTCGGACATCCTGCCCACTCGCCCATTTGTCAACCGCTCCCTAGACTCCGCCTTCTGGACCTGGCCCGCCTCCGTTGCCTTCGGAGCAGTTTCCGGTTCATCAACAGAAGAGGCTGCAGCTTTGTCACTTCGTCTGCCTGCTGTTTGCTTCTCGCCTGCTAGCTCACTCTTCGTTCGCTTTGCTTTTCGTATGATTGCTCGTGTATGACTGTTTTTGTTCTTGACTTCCGATTTTCGCCTCGCCCTTATTGTACCTTCGCCTTGGTTTTTGACTGCGTGTTTGGTTTTGAACTTTCGCTTGTACTCCAACTTCGCCTCTTTGATCTCCCCTCTGGATACTGTCGCTTCGGCAGTGTGTGTTTGCGTGTTCCACTAGGTGTGTGTAAGAAGTGTCTGCCTTTTTGTTTCTTCATCAACTTGGGGATTATTGGTTGTTTGGTTAGGGAGGTAGGTTTAGACTTTGTTGTTTCGTTTTACCCTTTTGTTGCGTTCACTTAGAATTAGCTTAGCTTGGGGTTGTGTCCGGTAGATGTGTTTTTGTTTGTTTCTTTGGCCTTTGTCACTCCTAACGTTCGTTACACCAAGTGTTTGTAAACTGTCTGTGAAAAACTATTTTAAAAAATTATAAAAAGACTCCCTTTGTGTCCCATGTTCCCTTCTCCTACTCCTGGTTGTCTTGTCCTACCCAATCCCTCCTTCCCTTTCACTTTGTTGGGCTCCAACCCTAGACTGGAGCGTAACAAAACTTCTGACTTTGATGAAAGTAATAAAAACAAAAAAAAATTTCTGTCTTTATTCTGACATTTAACAAATGTAAAAAATTGAAATGACTGGAAACATCCTCATGTTGGCGAAGGATGGATGTACCAGCATGCAGGTGCGGAAGGTGGCAGACCAGTTGTAGTATCACTGCCAGTGGTTTTGGCACGCTGTTCATCTCTTGCATTCAACTGTCACTCCCAGTTGGAGTTGCTTGGCTGTTGTGGTAAGTTTTGAGGATAGTCATCAGTAACTGGACAGATGACACCGGTGTCCACAGGTGTGTTCTGGTACTCTCCGCAAATCAAGGTAAGGTTTTTGTTTTAGCTTTAGCCTTGCCTAGGATACTCTCTGCTGTCAGTACTGTCTTTTCAGCACGTGCATTGCTTTGGGTACAACAGGGACTTGTACTGATGTACCTGAAATCCCATATCTGTGCAAAATGCCGGAATTCCTCTGAACTGTAGCATGAGCCATTGTCACTGATGATGGATCCTGGGATTCTGTGACGGGCAAATGCTGATTTGAGTTTGGTGATGACTACTGATGAAGACCTGCTGCAATAGTTTAACAAGACGATGTAATCTTGTGTATTCCATATGAACAAATCTGTACCTGCTACTTGCTATCAGGTATAGAATACCATAGCAGGGGCACGTTGGGGTTTGCACTGCTTTGCTCCTGGCATGGGCACCATTTCTCCACTGTTGCCTCAATCTGAGTTCCCATGCATAGCCAAGATAAAAGATTTTGCACTCTTTGTTTACTCTTCACCAAAGCCAAGTATCCAATATGTATGAGTTTCCATGCCTGGCCAAATTAAGAGATTTTGCACTCTATGTTTACTCTTCACCAAAGCTAAGTGTCCGATTTGTATGAGTTCCCATTCCTGGCCAAATTAAGAGATTTTGCACTCTATGTTTACTCTTCACCAAAGCTAAGTGTCCGATTTGTATGAGTTCCCATTCCTGGCCAAATTAAGAGATTTTGCACTCTCTGTTTACTCTTCACCAAAGCCAAGTGTCCGATTTGTATGAGTTCCCATTCCTGGCCAAATTAAGAGATTTTGCACTCTCTGTTTACTCTTCTCCCAAGCCATGTGTCCGATTTGTATGAGTTCCCATTCCTGGCCAAATTAAGAGATTTTGCACTCTGTGTGTACTCTTCTCCAAAGCCATGTGTCCGATATGTATGAGTTCCCATGCCTGGCCAAATTAAGAGATTTTGCACTCTGTGTGTACTCTTCTCCAAAGCCATGTGTCCGATATGTATGAGTTCCCATGCCTGGCCAAATTAGGAGATTTTGCACTCTGTGTTTACTCTTCTCCAAAGCCATGTGTCCGGTATGTATGAGTTCCCATGCTTGGCCAAATTAAGAGATTTTGCACTCTGTGTTTACTCTTCTCCGAAGCCATGTGTCCGGTATGTATGCACTCTATTATATTTTCTCTGAGCCTTTGATGAATTATGGTCATTTTGCCTTTGAATACTATGCCATCTACCTCAGAGATTTTGTCTCCAGCTGTCTGGCCTTAACGCCTCTTTCCAGTATGGTGAGCTGAGCACCTTGTAGCTAGTTGTCACTTACTGGAACTAATGAGGGTGTCTGCTTGGGCTTCCATGCCTTCCATCAGGCCATCGTCACAGGTTTCCATTAGTCTTCAGAACAAAGTGATGGCCACTGGTATGTCTTTCTCTTGGCAGTGGAAGACATGGATGTTGTACCTTTGTAGCTGTAACATCATCCTTTGGAGTCATGGTGATTTTGCTGCCAGTGGCTTTCAAGGTATCAATTCCATGGGTTTGTGGACTGATTCTACAATCACTGTGCCTTGAGCCAAAAAGTACCGCATACTGTTCCTTTTCAGTCTTAGTATAATTTACTTCTGTATTGCTGAAAGAGATGGATAGGCAGTAGGTTTACCATCTTCCCACTCAGTGAGAGTGAGGTAGATCTGACATATCTAATACAGTACAATATAGACACAGGTGATGGAAACAGTGGCACCTGCCCATTAAAGCATGACTACAACGCCTCCCCCTCTCTTGTCAGGAAGCTGCGTACCACAAGTTGGACAAAATGTTGAGGGCAAACATCAAAGAGCCTTCAGATATGCCCTGGGCCTTAGCAGTCATGATTGTCCCAAAGACAGATAGTTCTACAGTAGGTGGAAATATTATGCCAAATGCAGGGGCTTGAACAAAGTTCCTAAGAAGGACTCCTACTCTCTTATGCGAGTTGATGATTCACTTTAGCTGGTGGCTGGATCGTCATGATTTACCTCATTAGACCTCAGGAGTTGGTATTTGCAGGTGCCACTGTTGCCAGAGGCCAGGCATAAGACAGCTTTCTGCACCACCAGGGGACTGTAGCAGTTGAAGGTTCTCTGCTTTAGTCTGCACAATGCACCCACTATATTTGAGCAGTTAATGGACAAGGTACTTGCTAGCATTCTCTATCAGGAGTACCTTGTATATCTGGACAATCTCCTTCTTCATGGGGCATCCTACAAGGTCACCTTGAGTGCTCCGTGGCATGTACTAGAGAGGGTGACCACTGTGCCCTGAGAAGTGCCACTGGGGAAAGGGAGGTGGAGTTTTTAGGCCATAGGATGGGGGAAGACACAACGTAGGAGGACAAGATGAACAAGTATGACGTTATTACACTTGCCAAGCAATGGGCTGATGGAATGTTTCAATAGAACGCTAGCGCAGCAGTTAGCTATACTGACAACACACCACTAGCATGCCTAGAGCACCCCCCTCCTTCTTGTCCTCTTTATCTACAGGTCAGTGGTGAAGGACATATCACAGTATACACCTGCCCTGTTCCTGCTGGGGCGAGAGCTCCAGACTTCTGCTGAGTTAGCGTTTAGCACACCGTGGAATTCCTCTACTATCTCACCTGACCAGGAGCATGCCAAGAGGTTACAAGGCCACTTTGCCATACACAAGGCCATACTTTTGCTGGAGCCCAATTGGAGAAAGCTAGCACGAGACAAAAAAAATTACGACCCAAGCTGCAGAAGGGGGCACTTTAAGTCCAAAGAGTTTGATACACAGCCCAAGGGGGAAAAATGACCACCACCCAAGCTGGAACGCCCCTGTGTGGGTTCTGCATTGTACTGGAGAGGGTGGAGGAGGTGGTTTACCGGGTGCAGCTGGTGCACAGGGGAACGAAGGTGGTACTGCATAAGAACAGGTTAGCCCCATACCAGGGGGGCTCACACCCCTGCCAGGCTGAGTCTGTGAACCCTGTGTCACTGCACCTCCCCCCTCCCACCTATACCATACCCGGTTGTCAACCTCCCTGTTTCCCCAGGGCAGCCACATACACCACTTTGGAGGCAGAGGCAGCCCCCGAGACGGATCAGAGACATTTTTCCCAGGGGGTGAGGAACTTTGGCAGGAGGCAGTGTGATGACCCTGTGATGACTTTAATGTATGTGGGGCTACCCCCTTAAAGAGCAAGGGGAGTTGGGATATATGTGGGATAAATAAGCAGGTGCACAGGATTGTCACACACATTTTGTAGAGATTTTATTGCCGGATGCTTGAAACTAATTTCATTAATTTTGTTACTGTAGCACCTGCTTGAAAGCAGAATGACTGTGGAGTAGATAATGCTGTGCGTCTTCCTCCAACATCGCTTTCAAAGTTGTCCTGAAAAGAGTATCTGCCTTATAAGGAACTGATGGAACTTATGTGGACCTCTGCTCCAGCAGATGGCAGGATCGCTTTCTTTTGCGGACCTCTGCACCAGCAGATGGCGGGATCTCTTTCTTATCCGGACCTCTGCTCTAGCAGATGGCGTGATCGCTTTCTTATGTGGACCTCTGCTCTACCAGATGGCGGGATCTCTTTCTTATCCGGACCTCTGCTCTAGCAGATGGCGGGATCTCTTTCTTATCCGGACCTCGGCTCTAGCAGATGGCGGGATCGCTTTCTTATGTGGACCTTTGCTCCAGCAGGTGGCGGGATCGCTTTCTTATGTGGACCTCTGCACCAGCAGATGGCGGGATCGCTTTCTTATCCGGACCTTTGCTCCAGCAGGTGGCGGGATCGCTTTCTTATCCGGACCTCTGCTCCGGCAGATGGCGGGATCGCTTTCTTATGTGGACCTCTGCACCAGCAGATGGCGGGATCGCTTTCTTATCCGGACCTCTGCACCAGCAGATGGCGGGATCTCTTTCTTATCTGGACCGCTGCACCAGCAGATGGCGGGATCTCTTTCTTATCTGG
>JAODJW010000127.1:14291847-14303357 GCA_026777045.1 Hyperopisus bebe | reverse complement strand
GCCTCCTAGGAAAAATAATTGAGTACCCCTGGTCGAGAGAATTCAGGATCAATGTGTGTCCGGCTCATACGAATCCTTCCATCAAGGGGCCCTGACAGCAGGCTGCACGGGGTACCACCCAAAGCCACACCCGCATGCCAATCAGCCAGCAGCCACCATTCAGAAAGCGCACCTTGCATCTTCCCACAGGGCTGGACCGAGCCCATCTCCATCCGGCACCCACAAAAGATGCCGTGAATTACGGCCCATAGGGATGCTCGCGTCTGCACTGGCCGTGGCCTCGCCCGCAACTCCTTTTGTGAATGGAGAATCTTCCCTGTGTGGGCCCTGAACGATTAGAAAGCACCATGTTGTTCACTCCTGTTAGCCTGGGTGACGGTGAGAAACAATGCAAAGGCAGAGGAACATTTCATTTTACGTGGTTTTTACTTCACCTCCTTGCTAAGTTTTTATTGTCACGGGTGATGGTTGTTTCAGTTGCTGAACGGCATTTACCGTCACTTAGCCCCCGTTGCTAATGGCAACCCTGGTGATCAGAGCGTCTTGTCCTGCCTCTGATTTTTATCGACTCTATCATGCATCCAATCCAATCCAAATAATATTACATGGGGAAAAAAACACTAATGAATGCAGACTTTGGGCAGAAGTAAAGGCTGTGTGTTAAGGCAGAGGGTCTCCACACACATCTATCAGCACTGGATTTATTAAGGGGGGGGAGGTGGGTTTAGAGGGAGCGGCTTAAGCGGCCCGACCAAAAGCCCCATCCTGCTCTTATCAGCTACTGTTATGTATAAACCTCCCATTTATGTCTTAACTCAAAAGCAGGTTGTTTCTAATAATAAAAAATCCTTTCAAATCTCCTGGAGATTTCTCCTTGATCTCCTTGCATGACCACAGGATGTCAGATGGGAGCCGCACACCTCCGCTTTTCATCTTTGGCTTCGGCTCAGAGCCGGTATCTTCCTAAGCAAAATGATCCGTGAACTGCAGTGCTGGACTTCAACTGCATACCCTATGGAGCAGATCCGCTGATTGGCAGTAGGTTTGCATGTGAAATTACTACCTGTCTTGGTAAAGATAAGCAGGACTTAGTCACCAAGCAGATGGGTGTATTTAGTAAGCGACAGCCAGGTACATAACAAGGAAAATGCTTTTTGTTGGAGCCCATGAACATGTAACTCCACAGTAGTTGAAATAAACATGCCATAGGAGAGCTAACATCTCTCTTTTATAATAATCAGCTTGCTGTTAAAGTTCATCATTATTTTTAGCCTATGCCTTCTCTCTAACCCCTGGAAAACCCACCTCTCCAGGCTTACTTACACTTTGGTGATATCATTTCACCTTAGAGGACCCTAAGCAATAAGAAATCACGCTGATATTTTGCAGCTCTGTAGAGACTCCTATCTAGCTGATTCACCGAAGTTGATCGCAAGAACGATTTTAACATATCTGAATATCTGACAGCCTTTACCCATTTCACACATGTCTGAGCATGCAGTGGGGGAGCTTGATTGTTCTCTGATCTTTCTGGGATTTCCAATGCAGGAAGTTATGCAAGGCCAGACATGACAGAGGACTAACTGTATTTTGTGTTGACATTGCAAGTCTTCCATTCTCCCTACTGCCAATGACCTTGTGGCCGTGATCCAGAGGTTTATTCACCTTCAGTCACACCCTCTTACCGGCAGTTCTGATCAGATCAAACTATAATTATTGGGCTAAGAAGGCACGCAAAATTCCAGCATTGAATTACATCAATAAATCAGTGGTAATTTACTGAAATCTTCAAAATATATTCACATTTTAAGACATTTTGGTCTAAAAAGAGTCCCTTGAAATTCACCATCTTCCCCTCCCTTTAAAAGGGTAAGGATGTAAAACCTTAACTCCAAAGCACTTCAGTATTAACAACTAACAAGAAATCCTGAAGTCTACCCCAGGAAGCACAAGGCATGAGGCAGAGGGCATGCCAGTCCATACTGTATGTGACCTACAAAGCCATCTTCCTGGCCTAATCAGCTTTCCTCAGGCATACTGAGTTTTGGGTAAACTTTGAAACAGGGCATACTGCCGTGGTCATTTATGCTGCCTAACCGGCTAACCATCCTAAAACGTCATCAAGCCCTGGCTGTTCATCAGAAATGCATGTACAAACCACCCAGTCACCAAAACGTGTATGAAAAGTACCCTTTTACTAAAGAACACAGACAATATTTCAGGTGCCCTTTGGCTAAACAGTAGGGGGACAGGCGATTTCCTTTTGTATCCAACACCGAATAATATCAATGTTTACGATGGTCAGAATAAAGTGTCTGTGTGTGTGTGTGTGTGTGTCTATTAGCCTAGATTTTAATTGCCACATGGGACTTTTATGTGAATGCATACAGAACTCTGATTAAGAAGCCCAGAGTCCATATAGCGAGTTTATAAGGCCACCGTAGTGCCATTTAATGCTGACTGCAGCAGTCACGTCACAGTCCACCCCACAGAGACATGAACATGTCTTAGGACTTCTGAAGGAAGACACACCAGCTCCTCACAAAGAAACGGGGCCCCACACCCAGAGGCGTGATGTGACAGAGCCTTATACTCAGCCAGCATGCACTTATTATTATTTTCTGTTTTGTAACTTAGTGGTTTGCTTCATCCCCCCCTCCTGCCAATTCAAGACATGACACATACTTATGAGAATTACCATCACTGAGTTTGTCATAGCGTGTAACTCTGTGTGTGTGTGTGTGCGTGTGTGTGTGTGTGTGTGGGGGGGGGTCATATTAGCCTAGATTTTAATTGCCACATGGGACTTTTATGTGAATGCATACAGAACTCTGATTAAGAAGCCCAGAGTCCATATAGCGAGTTTATAAGGCCACCGTAGTGCCATTTAATGCTGACTGCAGCAGTCACGTCACAGTCCACCCCACAGAGACATGAACATGTCTTAGGACTTCTGAAGGAAGACACACCAGCTCCTCACAAAGAAACGGGGCTCCACACCCAGAGGCGTGATGTGACAGAGCCTTGTACTCAGCCAGCATGCACTTATCATTATTTTCTGTTTTGTAACTTAGTGGTTTGCTTCATCCCCCATGAGCCCAACAGCACCATGCATCTCAGTGCTGAAATGAGCCCAACAGCACCATGCATCGCAGTACTGAAATGAGCCCAACAGCACCATGCATCTCAGTGCTGAAATGAGCCCAACAGCACTATGCATCGCAGTACTGAAATGAGCCCAACAGCACCATGCATCTCAGTGCTGAAATGAGCCCAACAGCACCATGCATCTCAGATCACTTTGAAAGAGCAACAGTCCTGCAGCTGAACAAGTAAAATTAAAAAAAAAAGAAAATTAGGTAATTAGGTGTTCATAGGTCTTCCACACCACATAGATTATCATGTTATTATGAATATAGCATATATAAATGTCACCTTTCAAATATTATCAAGTAATATGCTGATGGCAATAGTTTGTGGTCTCTGAGCTGTAATATGGGACTCCATGCCTGGCTTTTGTCCCTTTGCCCCCCACCCCCATGAAACAAAACAGCTGTAACTTGTTCTTGGTGTTTTCCCTGAACACTCTGCCTGACATGGACCTATTTGCTGCTAGCTGAGTGGGTCACCAGGTTAGTGCATCCTCACCTTCTGCAGTGTTTGGTACTGGGATGCCACTGCTACTAATCTCCATAACGAGAAGAAGCACCTGTTGCAGGCTGCAGGCTATGTTGAAATTCAGGTTGTGAAAGTGGGTTAAGACTCTGCTAATGGTGGAGTCGCAATGCTGCTTTCCTCATCTCACTGGCAATCTGGTGTTTTAGGAGGCCGGATGGCTCTCTCTCTCCTTCTGCTGGGAGATCCTATTTCCTTATAGGTCTGTAAGACTTGCTTCATTGGGGTGGCAAAAACACACAAGTTCCGTACTTATACAGGTATGTAGAAATTCCATAACTACACATAGAAGTTCCATAACTATACGTAGCTATACAGACACACAGCCTTTACTTGACAAAAGCTTTTACAAAATAGTGGTAAAATGCAAATGTCTTCAGTTTCAGCAGAGGGACACAAAGCCATTGTCAAGTCTGTGGAAATGTATAAGGTCTGGCCGCTCAGGTTTGAGAGAGACACAGCACTTTTATATTATTAATAAACGGCTTCATGTTTTCATCCAGCTTTAGGAAATTTGCACCCTGCATCTTGTGATATTCAAACATATTTACAAAAAAAGGGGGGGGGTCATTTTTTCATGCTGCAATTCAAAAACCTTGACAACTACATAAGTTAAAAACACTTCTATGGCTAAGAAGGCGATGGGGTTAAACATCCAAACAAAGAGCTAAACAAAAGTCATACTGTTGCCATCGTGTTTAGAACCCTGATGGGCCAACATTGTACATTACTGGAAAAGTGGAACTAGTATCATGTAAACAACATGACAATGCAGGGTGGTGACCTCAAGACTTCAGACCTTTACCTTATAAATTTATTATAGGGCTGCATGAAAAACAGCATAGATGATCTCTGCTCAGGCCAGAATCCTGGTTAATGACTTAGATCAGCCCTTCCGAAATGAAACAAAGCTAGAATATGTTTGCTATTACATAAGTGTGGCATTTACCCCAACAGACCAGGCCTTGAGTAAAATGGAAAGACAGGACAGACTTACTGCCAGGACCCATCTCGCTCCCTGCCTCTTTCTCCCACTCTATGGCACATCTCCTGTTTTCCAAAAAACACAAACAGTCTTTCCCTACCCACCACCTGACTCCTTACAGCCACACCCCAAGGGACTTCAGCTCCTAATTACAGTAAAGCCCTCTCCTGTGAGACTGGCCACTCTTTATTTCTGAGGAAGTGCCAGCGTGCCTTATTGCAGAAAAGGGCCAAAAAAAACAGATAATCCACTCTTCCTCTCAGTCAGAGGGTCCCGAGATTCCATGGACGGAAAAGGAAATGTCTCTGGGCTGCGTGCGCTGGCCCCCCATATCATCAACATGACCTTTCTGAGATGGCCAGTTTCTGTCAAGCTGCTCAGCCGACATCCAGCAAAACAGAAGCTCTCTTCTAAGCCCCTAAAGGCTGTTCGCCCCCACAACAAAAAAAGCTGAAAACCAGAGTGAGTTCAGACCAGTTCACTCGAATGTCAGTGCAGTAAGGGAACGAAAGAGGGAAGTAGGGCCTTTACACTCCCCTTCTCCCTCAGGGAGGGACACAGAGCAGTGGTTTTCCCATGGAGGGACTGAAAATTTATGCAGTGTAGCAGGGGGAGAAGAAAAAAATCTAATGGAGTCATGGGGATCTACCTTCACCTCCCAGCAAGAGTATCGCACAAGCGGCATGTGTGAATGGACAGCAGAGCACATGTGTGAGCCATTGAGCAGCATCCTCCTGACGCAGGCAGCCTGCTCAGAAAACGCCGATACTGAGGAAGAACAATGGAGCCGCATTATGCCTCTTGACGTCTCAATTGGGAAAAAGTACATTTTTGGTAAGTTTTCAAATGCCACATCCACAGGACGTACCTCCGAGTCATGGAAGTCTCCCAGGGATGGCAGGTAAAGTGCAAAACATGCAAGCAATTTATGTCTGGGATAAGCCTACACTAGCTTGCCATGTTTCACTTAAAGTACACAGTATTCTTAATCAAGGGATCAACTCACTGAGAAAGCTTCCCCAAAAATACCTACTTTTAGAAAGCTGGGAACCTTTGCAGATTTCCCCTGTCAGTCTTGCACCAGGCACTGCATTTGTAAACCACAAAGCACCTTATTTTTAAACCACAGTAGGTCGTTATTTTTACACCAATACAAGGCCTTGCTCATTGCAGATTGCTCTGAAGCACTAGTTGGTACTGGATGAAGGGTAGCAAGGCTTGTACACGTGGACGCACAATATATATACTGCATACATTCCTGGAAGTGCGCTGAGGAGGAAAGCCCTTGGGGACGGAGCTGTAACCAAAACAGAAGATGCTGCTTTTGTGGCTGAGTAGACAGTTCTGGAACATCTCAGTCCTGACACACACGGTGCCTGCTCCAGTTCCACAAGAAAACTCTCACAGCTAACTTCAAATAGGCAGGCAGACAGAATACTCAAAAGCATTCCATAAGCCACAAGCCCACAGGTTCCCAAAAACCCATCAGCACTGCCCCAAGCCAATATGTGGGATCACCACACAATTGAGGGATTATTAAGCTGAATTAAAACAATACCCAGCTGTCATTTTTAATAATAATAATTCATTAACCACATTCTAGTAACATGACCGATCGCTAGCAGTTCTGTTTACCATTCAAGTTGCATGTATTACCGGAAAACACAACCCTTCTTCGCCTGAGTGACTATTTCATCATTACCATTAGTCACTAGTCGTGTCACCTGTCAGACTTAAAAACAAATCCAGAAATCCATACTCAGCAGCCACTGAAGATTCAGTTTGTAAACTCTAAACCTTCAAATCTGAAACAGCTTCCATTTTGACGCTGGCATGATGACCTCCAGGCCACTTCTGAGGGAGTGTGACGTGTCATGACATTTTAAAATATTTCACCTACCTAAAAAACATTTATCCCGTGCTGAATATGCTCTTATTTGGTCCTAGGAATATTGATGAGACAGGTGTCAACACACCTGTATTGGTTTGCATACTGTCAAAGGAATGTAATTGTTACTGCCCCCCACACTCGTCAGTTTGGAATGTCAGGTCGAAATGTAGGAAAAGAAGAGACAATAAAGGCCTTTTTTTACAGTTTATAACAACCAATGCATTAAATGTTGATTAATAAAAAGTGCAATCACATGATATTGTGAAATGATTGCATCTTTCTCAAAGAGCCAAAAGTACAGTACCTGGTGCAGTGGAAAAGCAGCAAAAGTCTGGGGTATGGCGCAGGTTTGGGCTTTACTTCAGGCCTGTACAGGACTCTAACTCTTTGATAAACCTTCCACACGACTGGAGGACCAAGGCCTATCATATACATCTTCAGAATTATTTATGGGAGGTATTGTGGGTTTAATTTACCAGGAAGAACAACTAAGGCGATAGCTTCTGGAAAAAGTCATATACAAAGGAAGCCACGTGGTTACATTGTTGCACTGTTGTGAGTTGTAAGGCAATTCATATCAATTTTATCATAATTCCAAGTCAATAATTATGAAAAAACAACTTTTGGTAATACACAATTTATTAGCTTATTTATCAGTATTTTTTTTGGAATTGTTTGAGCGTGTTAATATTACACTGCCTGGCCAAAAAGTTGCCATTTGAATTTATATCAGCAAATACTTAAGAGCCAATGACTGGATCATTATTACAGCTCAACAACATTATGCAGCAATAAAGTAAAGTGAACTGAGTACCTGAATCTACTGAATGGCCTGGTTACACCTCCATCCATCATCAGTGGGTTTTTTTCTTCCCTGTTGGCATGGGCATATTCCAGGACGAGAATGGCAAGTTTCATTGGGTTCCAATTGTCAAAGAGTGGTTCAGGGAGCATGAGGAATCATTTTCTCATATGACTTGGTCACCACAGAGTTGTGACCTTAACCTCATTGAAGGGCTTTGGGATGAGCTGAAGGAGGCTTTATAGAGTGGTTCAACTCACTTGTCAATACAGGATCTGAGTGAGAAATGAATGCAAATCTGGATGAAAATAAAGGGTGAGATGTTGCATAAGCTTGTGGAAACAATGCCATGACAAATGTGCACCATAATCAAAACTAAAGGTGGTCCAATGGAAAATTCAAATGGCAACCTTTTTTTTGGCGGGGGGCAGTGTATTATTATGTATTATACTTAAAAATTTGCAAGTGACCACTGAACAGCAGAGTGTCTGGTCCCTTCCCTGAAACCTTGTTCCGAGACACTTGGCTTCATCTGCCCAACAAAACCGAGTTGATGCTCCAGGGAAGCAAAAGACATGTGAGTTTGGTCCTGAATGGCGGGTCGATGCGGCTTGCTGGATGTGGGAAGCAGAAGCTGAATAATTGATGGGGAGAGATGCCCGCCAAGGGGGACAGCCGCTCACAAAGCACCCCCTGTGCACGTAACCCCCTCCGTAAAAATTGGGTTTTAGGAGCCGGACCTTGAAAGTGCGTCCTTGGTTGGTAAGGGTAAGTCATCCCTACTCTCTGCACACAGCACAGCATCTGATACATCACCGAGGAGAGAGGCAATGCAGGAACCCTGCTAAAAATAACAGGCCACACCAAGTCCTTAACAGTGTGACTTAACCTCCTGTGGAGAAGCCCATTTACACCCGAAACTGTCTCAAACGTTTCTGGCAATTAATACTGGAAATTTATTCCTATGGAATTTTCTAAACGGCATTTATAAGACACTGAGATTGAAGGAAGGTGTGCCTGTGATCAGAAGGTCGGCAGTTCAAGTCCCATGGTCAGCTGAGTGATTTCCCTGTTGGCACCTTGAGCAACACCCTGAACCCCAATCGCTCTAGGGACTGGCTGACCATGCTTTCTCAAATGTATGACACTTTCAATATAAATGTTTCAGAAATAAATACAAAAAATGGAAAAGGAACAGCAGCAAGTTTAACAAAATGGGCAGAAACAATGGTCCGGAAACCCACTTTTTGTGAAGGTGAAGTGAAAAGCTCCACCCACCCCTGAGAAGCTCCGCCCCCACTCTCAGTGTATGTTTATAGCCCTGTCTGCCATATACACTTCCAATCAAAACTCAAATTCAACATTTCAATAATAATACATCAAAAATGGAACCTTTTTTAATTCAAAAATCATGTAGCTTTGAGGCTTGTTGCAATTTAATTACAATTAATAAAATTAAATTAAAGTTTAGTTTAGTTTAGTTCAAATTAAACACACCACATTAGGGCACATTCACATAGCTTGATCTAATGTGCAGGAACAGCCTATAACTGACACCAAACTAATACTCCTATTTGACGCTCTTTTCCAAAGTAGCAATTCCAGCTCATTTATACCGCTGGATATTTTTACTGGGGTAATCTAGGTTAGGTTCCTTGCTCAAGGGTTCTTAAATAGGACCCTCCCCAGGACTTGAACCTGCAACCATTGGCTTAGGAGTCTACACTGCCTGACTGACCTTATATATTTCCGGTATGTGCCTGTATAGCATGCGGCTGTACATGTTCAGGTTCCCTGATACCCGGGGGGGGGTCGCTGTATCCCCTCTCACTCACAGTGGCCCACTCTCTGCAGGCTGGGCCTCCCACAAACCTTCTCACCCCCTGGACCCATCTGGTCATACTCACGGGACCAGCTGCAGAGCATGCTGCCTCTTAAAGGAGCCCTATCCAACACGCACTGCTGGCTCCGTGTTATAAAGGCAGCAACGACGAGAAAGTGTCCAATATTACACGGACACATCGAGGGGAACATTTACTCTAATGTTCGAAAATCCCAGCACCCAGATGTTCTTCACATTCTGATTGAAAAAATCTCATGTCTATACTAATGTGAAGATACATTAAGTCTAACGTTACATCCATGAGAGATGCCCCATCTGGATGCCTCTCAGTGTTCAATATTGAAACCTGGGAACCCTATTTAATAGACAGCAAGCATGGTGACAATGCACTGAAGTCATCGCTCAGCAGACGGAGCCAGTGGCAGCACGTTACGTGCGATGGACTGATCTCTGGCCGAAAGACATGTTTGCTGAGCTGAGCAGATATTGAACATCGTGGAAGTTTCTGTTTACTTCCTCTGAGCTCGTCCGCCATCAGTCACGGCAATCTCCGTGCCTAGCAGTAGCAGCAGACAGGGTCATCTATAATTAATTTGAGATTCCCCCTCCCTCCAAGAAGCTGACTTCAGCTTCTGTCACCAACACAGCCAGCGGTTTCACTTTCAACACTCCTGCGAAGACAAAGGAAAAGTCGTACTTGTAACATATCGCAGGCCTATCTTTCCTTTTGTACTCTAATATATGCTAAGCATGAAGCCCAAGACGGTAACTCGTGCATAATTAGAGGCACCCTGCAGTGAAGAGACACCCGCCAGCTGTCATGCCTCGGGAGTCGGCAAGGAAAGCGCGCTTCAGGCAAAGGCCATGATCAGGAGGCCTACAAGAGCATGAAGGCCCTGCAGGAACAAGGCTGACAGGGTGGCAGAGAAACAGCTGAGAGCCACTGGCTCCACTCTCACATTAGACACCCCCTATTTCACAGGCTTCACAAAGGTCAGCCTTTATTGTGCTGAATAAGGGGCTTCTTCACATTATTCACACTTTGATATTTGCCAGGGAGGCTTTTGTTTTTAAGACCGTGAACAGGACAAAGGGCAGGAGGACTTTGAGCTTTAGTTTACCAAAACACCACTCTTGTTTCCACCACATGCACCCCCCCCCTCCATTTTACAGCTTTTCCATTTCACAGAAATGCAGGCCAGCACATATATTCACTATTATTAATCACTCCTATTAAAACAATGTTAAAATTTGACTACAAAAACCACCCATTTTACCGCTATACTAACAAAGCTGAAATGAAACTAAGTAGCTGCACCGACTCCATCAGTCCGGAATATCATGGTGTCGCATTAAATCGCTTGTGTCTTCACTGATTGTCTCTACCTTAAACACCACAGTACAGCAGACAAGAGGCACAGCTACAGGTGATTCTCAGTTTCCTGCTATAGCGAATATACAAAGGCACCCGCAAGAAGGCGTACAGAATCAGAAAGGCAAAGGAATACCATTTCTGTGAAAAGGCCACCTAAAATAATAGCAAAATAAGCATTAAACAGACAGACAGCCATCAAACCAAGAGCAGGCCACAATTATGACCTAGAAAAAACATGATGAATTAATGTCTTATTCAGTCAATACTAAGATGCATAAAAATGTCAAACAGGCTAATAATGGTTCTCCAAGTAGCTCCGAAGTAGATAAGCAAGCATTGCTACAATGAATTTTCAGTTTATAAGGGGGACACTGTCACTCTGGCGCTTCTAGTTCTCATGCAGGCACCTGTTTGATGCTTGTTTTATATTCTATTTTAACTGCAGCCAAATTCAAAAGCCACAACGTGGTTAACGATTCTAATTATCTGCACAAATATCTACTTGTCCCTCAGCCAACACACACCAGAACCCCAAGCAGCAGCTTAGCATATCTACTTCCATGGAACACGGCTTGGTGATTCCCATAAACAAACTGAAATGTATCTGAGGACCTTAACAGCGATATTCTACGACAACGCTGTTCCAGTCGCTCGCTCAGGAAGTGTGATTAACATGCCGGAGTTTAAACGGTAGCGTGCCGTGCAAATATTTACTTTATTGACTCATTACATCCTTGGCAAACACACACAGTGGAGGGCTGTGAAATGTGTCCTCGTTAGCGCTACGTTTGTCAGCCCTGACATGTGAAATGTGGCCCCTTCTGCCCGCGTTATCCGCACATGTGTGTTTACGGATATCCTGTTAAGCTTGGTGCTACTAATTCCTAAACTCGGGACACTAAGTGGAGAGTGGGGGGGGGGGGGGGGGGGGCGGGGGGG
>JAODJW010000127.1:14254725-14282677 GCA_026777045.1 Hyperopisus bebe | reverse complement strand
GGTGTGGGTGTGGGGGTGGGGGGGGGGTTAATGTAGACAAACATGGAAAATTATCTTAATCAAATGCAGCAACATATATCCCAACTTCAAGCCATTGGTTAATAATTGGAATTAGAACTACGTAGCTGGTAAACAAAAACCAGACCTTTATCTTGGTCCTATATTTCTTGAATTTCTGGAAGCATCAGACCAAGCTGCAAACAGTAAGCCATGTCACGGTTTAAGATGTACTACACCCGTGCACAGCACAGTAATTCCAGGTTTTCCCTGAATCTTTAACAGTGTGATGATGAAGCAGACAGTGGAGACAGAACGTCCCCTGCGTGTCACTTCCTGGTGTAAAGACAGAGCGGGTCTCTGGGGCCTGAGAGGAAATGCATCCTTACATGGCCCAGTCAGCACGCCACGGCAGCCTGATTCACTGATGCTGTGGGACGGCTCTGAGAGCCTTTCGTGTGTGGGGAAGAGTGCACTTTGCTCTTTAGAGGTTTCAACCTGGACGACTCAGCAAAACGAGTCATAACAAGTAGCAGCTGGGCTCCCAAGCAGCCTGACACACCTCTGATGTCATCCCCTAAGGGTGTGCTAAGGCCCAGCTTTGTGAGACCCGATTGGTAATGGGCATGTTACCTGTCACCATTCGCATTTACACCCTGCCTAAGGACAAACCCCCAACACTGAACTTCACAGTGACCGGAAACAAAGAGAACAACCTTCTAAAGGAGATTTTACATCAATTACAATTCCACAAATTAACCATTTTTGGGAGTTCAGCAGTCTCGCCGCTCCTCTTGGACCTCCCTGAAGCGAAGCCCTCCCTAGTCATGACAACCATGAACACAAGGCTGGCGATGCTGGTGCTGGGCACATGCCCTTGGAGAACCGCTGCCTCCCTTTTGTTTGGAGTTAGCGCTGTGCATGTTTCCATGGAAACGCTGCAGAAATTAAGGCTGCTGTGAAAACCAAATTGTGGCTCAAAAAAATAAAAGGTGACAGCAACAGCACTTATTTCAGGCACATCACTGGCCGTAAATACATGCAAGCGCCTCCAGGGGGCAGCGCACGTTTGCAAGGGCAGCCAAAATAGCCCAGCAATGCCGAATGAGTTTATGTAACAAGTAAAGGATGGAGGACAGAGGATCATTTCAGTCAAATACATCCGAGGTGCATGTAGAGTTTTGCATATGTTTCAGCATCCACTCTACAGAGCTTTAGAGAAACAGAAAGAGGAAACAGTCAAATGTCTACGAAAAAGTTCCCCCTACTGTAAGTCAGTTATTCTAATTTGACCGACCAACACAGGAAGTCAAAATTAGAAGCTGTGAGAATGCCCTCCCTGAAACAGCTTTGACCAAATTTGAAATACAGAATATAATTTAAAATATATATACTTAAGGATGATACAGGACAGGAAATGTCAGTGATGTGCCCAGTGTCTTCAACAGTGACCAGTCAGTAAGCGATGAATTCAGGTCTCTGTACTACAATTTCTTCCTGTTTAATGAATGTTTCTCATCATGTCCACCATGTCTTTGCTATTTATTCAGTTTTAGTCACCTCAAAACTGATTTCAGTGTTCTTTTGAAAAGCATGCAATTAAAATCTACTAGAATCCTATTGCTTCGGAGTGCAAAAAGTCGATCCTTAACAGCAGTCTTAAGATCAGTACCATCCTTTTCATGGATATCTGCTGCCACACTGGTCAGATATAAAGACATAAGATACAAAAACAACAGGGATCCAGCACTGCTGGTGCTTGAACCTCTAATAAAAGACATCAAGGCATTTTCAGGGCATATTAAATGCAAAAAGATTGTTCCACTTACAAAATTGTATCAGTCTTTATATATTAGTGAGCATTTCTTCTTATTTGAGACTGATGACAATTTGGCTGTATCTGTAAGCGCATGGAGATGTCAGTGCATATAAACATAAAAGCAGTGAAGCCACTGATGCTGGAAACAGAAATCTTCATACACATGCCTGCATATGAAGGTGATGTACTGTGTTCCCATGTGTGTCTGTCATGCAGAAAATGGCCAACAGATCTTTTCTTATGGCGTTTAAGCAGATTTTTACAAAGCCTCTATGCCTGTACTGATATTACAGCAATATGTAGGAAAATCCATTAGAGGATAATGGATGAATTCCTTTCACAAGAACGTAAATGAGCCTTGTGGGGTCATTAACAGAACAAAAGCACTAATTCCAAGGTTTGTGACTACCAGCAATTAAAAATTTTTCATGTATAAAAAATAAAATTAGCGCATGCAGGTTAACATCTCAGCACGATTCAGAGTAAGGAGGAAAGTGTTCAGTTCTGTGTACATTTCTTCTGAATATCTCATGTTAAAGAGAGAAATAAGGAAATAAACATACATCAAGCTCAACTAAAGGATGTGTTTATACACATATGGGTATGTCTTCATGCAACATTTACCTGCCAGGCAAATATTAAGAATAAAATGTTTTAAAATGATTGTACTCACTGATTTCCCATCGCTGCACGGTGGACAGAAGAGACACAGACACTGTGACATCACAGCCAGCAATTGCGTTCTGTTGCTGTGAGAGGTTGTGACGCACGGAGACAGCCCATAGTGAGCGTTTCAGTGTGCTGCTCAGTTCCGATTTCAGCATTGCAACCCCCCTTGCCACCACCACACACACACAGGGGGTGGGGAATCTGGATTTCAAGGCCCTCTGTAAACAGGCCATCAATAAGTGGGCAGGTCCCATCCTCTCTACAAGTAAAACACAGCCCAAACCAAAACGTCACTGCACTGATGTTTCAGATAGACCTTGCGGGACATGTTCCATCTCGACACCCTGTTAGACATGTGCTGGACATGTATATGAAATGTCATAACCAGCGAGGTTCTCCAACAATGCAGTATGGGGGCGCTGTGGAGCACATCACACAAGAGGCCAACACACTGCAGATAGCCTAGTGATCAGTGGACCATTGCAACACCTCCAAAGCCAACTTCTGTTTTTTGACAAACTAGTTCATAGACAAAAAATATCCAACAATAAAAACCAGCATCTATCCAACACAAGTGTGTAGGATCCATGCATCCTCTTATCATCATATTCCGTGTTGGGACTTTGCCAAAACTGGATTCCTAAATTAACCCAATAAAAATATAACAGATGTGCATTAAGATAAATCACATACCAGGAGGACCATCCATTTGTTTCTGAAAAGGAATCAAGTAATATTTTTAATTTAAGGTTCATCAAGGAAATTCTAAATCTCATTGGCCATTAGAATTTCCATCAACAACTGACATTATGAAAATGAAACATAGCAATACGTACAGCTATGCACCTATGAAAAACGTCACACTGACTGTACCTGCAGTCATTTGGAGTCCTGTAATGCCTATTAGGTGAAATTGTGTTAGTATATTAATTAGTAAATACAAACATACAAACACATTTACAGGTCTTCCATATATTCTGTTTCTGGGTATGCCTAACTGCGTTGTGACACTCATTTGCCCAGGAAAGAAAAGCACTGATATTCGCTTCCTCAAACGGCTTCCACTATACATGAGGACCCACCATATCTGTCTACCAGCAGCAGCTCAATTTCTGCTGTCAAGCCGTCTGACTGGCGCTATGATAAAAAGCTTGATCCAAACCACCCGCCCAGTTGCCGGTGACATTAAGCAAATCCGTTTTTATTAATTGATAAGCAACCTCAATTTCAGCATAGCAGCATGGAGCGAGGCTCTAAGCATGTACGATTTCACTCTTTCCCTCTTTCCATTCATGGTTTACACGTCGATATCGTATTTAACAAAGCGGTGCATGGCTGACACCTTTTTATTGGACTTTAATGTCTTTAAATCTGACATCCTTCCGCCTGATTTCACAGCCTTTTTACATGTTCTTACGAGAACATATCATACACCAAAATATGTGTGTGTCTGCATAATGCCGTATTACTGATACTGCAGTACAGATTAAACACTCTTTACTCTTCGTCTAGCTGCTAGGCAGCTACGCAAGGTCTGGTAGGAAAGGCGTGTAAAGTGTCGAAGTCAAAGGACCATAAAATGTGATTCATGGCTTTCATTCATTCAAGGCGTCAAAATTCAGATTTTGCCATCTAGTATTTTCTTTGCAAGGCTCTAATAAGAGTATCAAATACTTTAAGCAACCTTCGCAAATCTTCCACGAGTCTAGATCAACTTGGAAGGCTATTCTATATTTTATTTTCACGTTACACCTACGACAGTAACGAGCGATAAAGACCGTTTAACAATTAACAATCTCGTTAATGATATCAGCTATTCGGAAATGTCATGCAGCTAACAAATGTCATTCTGTTGGTCAGTTGTATCTAATGCAATATAAGGCGTTATAATTTATATTAAATGTTGTGTTTTTCTTTAAGTGCATTTCATGGAACTTGATCATCTTCGCCTGTGCGTTTTGCTAGTTGATTAGCTCGCTAGCCGCAGTGCTGCCTTAACATAATACAACAAAACGCTTGCTTGCAAACTATTTTGTCTGTGCATACATCTTCACTCTCAATAATAAACCAAAAAGCCGAATTTTTCATAACCGTACATAAATATATATTTCTGCAATTCCAGCTAGCGCGCATATTCCTGGATAAAAATGATATATACTGTAATTACACATACATTTTTATTTCCACGTTCACACAATGGACAGAGACATAATTGCAAAGAACGATGTTGCACCGACGCAGATTTCTAAAATCCAACCCTACCTGAAATTTCAGTAGCCTGGAAATCGCCGCGTTTCCCCACCAAAACACCGCCGCTGTCAGAATTTTCGATCGCAAAAAAAGCCACTCAGACCCTTTGACTGTCCAGCAGCGTCCCCTTGACGTCACCACCACCAGCGACGGAGGCGGAGCCCAAAGGCGTGGTCTAGATCGCTCTGAACCAATCAGCATTCTCTTCGCTGTTCTCCGGTGACCAGGGCGCAGTTCGTGATAGGCTCCTGTTTCTGTAGGCGCTCTACCTTAGAAGTGCTGTTATTTATCCCTTACAAGGCTATAGAATGTATAGACAATTAGAGTATAGTGGACGTAACATTTCAAATTGATCTAAACGACTAGAAAGTATGTTAAAATCGCCGGAAAATACAAAATTCCTTAAACAGAGACGTCGGCCAGATTATTTAAACTGACGAATTAAATAGACGGTTACCTGTTTCGCATTAACGACTAGCTTCATCATGCATTTTTCAATGAAAATATATTATATAACGACACTGCGATCATTTGTTGTGTTCATAGTAAGGCCATTTAACATTTCGTTTCCCCACTTGACTTCCGCTATAATCAACTGCCCCTTCATATCTGAAGATATCAGTATAATCTAACCTTTTCGGACCATCCCCTAAATTTGTCTATGACACAGCGAAATTTTGAAAATGTCGCTCATTATTGTTGAATTTTCGAAAATAATTCTAATTCCGTCTTCCCCGTTTTATCGTTATTTTATCAATTTGCGCCATCTGGTGGCACAGTAACGCTGCAATTATGCATGCCCTTTACTTACAGATGCCAGCCTTAACAGTGTATGAATAGACTCCCATCTTATGGTTTTACATACATTTAAACAACACTTTGATGGATTTGACACGTTCGATATGTGTAACTATGCAGATCGATGTGGATTTCTGTTGCATAGGTACTGTATGCTTTGTGGGTAGTGGTGGCTTGATGGTTAGAGAAGCGCCCTTATAATTAAAAGATTGCAGGTTTGAATCCCCCACCCACAAGTCACCACTGAGATATCCTGAGCAAGGTACTACTCCCCAGGTGCTGAATTAGCTGCCCCCTGCTATGTCAGAGAAGTCACATATGGGTCAAATGCAGAGGACAAATCTTGTTGTGCTGTGGTGTGTTGACAATGACCACCGATCACCAAATTCTAATTACTGTATGCTATGCAAAATTATAAACAGAAAGCAAGTTTTATTGTATTCCCATATATATTTCACCTACAGGAACTTTTATGACATCCCATTTCTGAGGTCAGGCACTGATGATGAACATGAAGGCCTGGCTCGCAATCTCCATTCTAGTTCATCACAGAAATGTCTAATGGGGTTGAGGTCAGAGCTCTATGTGGGCCAGTCAAGTTCTTCCACACCAAACTCACCCAACCATATCTTTATGGACCTTGGAGTGTGTAATCAGTGAGCAGGAAAACAAACTTCCCCAAACTGTTCCCACAAAGTTAGAAGCATAGAATTGCCCAAAATGTCTTGGTATGCAGAAGCAATAAAACTTCTCTTCACTGGAACTAAGGGGCCTAACCCAACCCCTGAAAAACAACCCCATACCATTGTACCTCCTCCACCAAACTTCACAGTTGGCACAATGCAGTCAGGCAGATAACATTCTCTTGGCACCCGCCAAACCCAGACTCATCCATCAGAGTACCACACAGAGAAGTGTGATTCGTCACTCCACAGAACACGTTTCCACTGCTGCAGAGTCCAGTGGCAGTGTGCTTTATACCGCTCCATCCGGCGCTTGGCATTGTGCTTGGTGATGTGAGGTGTGCATGCAGCAGCTAAACCACTAAAGCCCATTCCATGAAGCTCCCAATACAGAGCTTTTGTTCTGGGGTTAATACCAGAGGAAGTTTGGATCTGTGAAGTTACTGAGTCAACAGAGCTTTGGTGACTTTTATGCACTATGCACCTCAGCAGTTGACAACCCTGCTCTGTCACTTTAAATGGCTGCCACTTCGTGGATGAGTTTCTGCTGTTCCTAAATGCTTCCACTGTGCAGTAATACCATTTACAGTTTACTGTAGAATACCTAGCATGGAAGAAATTTTACAAACTAGACTTATTGCAAAGGTGGCATCCTATGACAGAACCACACCTGAATTTACCAAGCTCTTCAGAACAACCCATTCTTTCACTGGACTGCATGGCTAGGTGCTTGATTTTATACACCTGTGGCAATGTGTCTGAATGAAACACCTGAATGGAATGATTGAGCTGTGTCCCAATACTTTCGCCCATGTAATTTATACATAAAATCATTTTATTTATTTTGCAAACACCACTTGTTACAAAAAAAGCATTTACAAGCATCGACACATCCATCCATCCATTTTCCAACTCGCTTTATCCTACTGGGTCAGGGGGGGTCCGGAGCCTAACCCAGAAGCAACAGGCACGAGGCAGGGAACAACCCTGGATGGGGGGGTAGCCCATTACAGGGCACACTCACACCTACAGGCAATTTAGAAACTCCAATCAGCCTCAGCATGTCTTTGGACTGTGGGGGGGAAACTGAAGTACCCGGGGGAAACCCCATGATGACACAGGGAGAACATGCAAACTCCACACACATGGAACCCAGGCGGAGACTCAAACCCAGGTCCTAAAGGTGTGAGGCAACAGTGCTAACCACTGCACCACCATGCCAACCCAGCATCGATACAATGGATATTAATTCATTCCATTAAATCATCGCATATTCAAGTTTAAATTTATATAAGCCACCATAAAACCTCTAATCAAACAGCTGGAGGGAAGATAAATCAAAAGTCAACAGCCCCTAGCATCATGGGGTGTTTAGTGCTTTTCACCAGAATCTTAAAAATGGTACTTGCACAACAAACGTGTATGTTGGTAATCTACTGCCTGCCTTGTTTGGAATTTATTCTGGAATAAAGGTTCTGCTAAATAAATGTAAATGCTACTATTCTCAGACAGGGTACAAATTATCCATAGCACAGCAATATTTATAAGTTGGTAAGGGTGAGGAGCAGGTAAGATGATGCCTCTATGTTTCCGTCAAAGGGAATTAAAGGTTCAGGTACCCACAATCAGGAAAAAAAAAAAGAGATTAAATCATCAAATGGTTATCTGATCCCTTACATTCTGCCTGAGCTGAGATAACAGCAGCAAGCCAAAACAGGGAGCAAGCTGGAAAAGTGCACATAAAGTACAAAACTAAGAAAGCTGTGTGTGATATTTGTAAGTTGCTAGATTTCTGCTTGAGGTGGCAGTGTGACTCCTTAGTTGGCAGACTTATGCTAAATCTTAAAATATAACAATCGACCCATTTGCAAACACGTTCAAACATTTTCGGCATCTCCCCAGTTGTTTGCCACTTTAGACCTCATACTCTACATGTTTGTTAATCCTCTCTGATCATGATGCCATGACATTTCCTTTCGATTACAGGCAGTCTCATGGTTTGGATACAGCAATGCACAGCAAAGGGTGCTTCATAAGGCCTTATTTTGCAGATGCAACAGGTCACAATAAAAGGCTCCTGTGCTATATCTATACATTGACAGTTCAGATACTTCTGTTATCATTCACACCTCCTTCTTGCATTGAGCTCTGACATTAAGTTGCGGCTTTAAAGGTTTTTACGGCTTAGTGTGGTATGCTTAGTGTGCAAACAAACAAATTGTCACCTTACTGTTTTTTGTGATCAAACTGACTGGTAACAAAGATAATATCATATGCTCATGGTATTGTTATAGACTTAGTTTTTAAAATGGATTCTTCATGTGCATTTTTGTTATCAAGAAAATAAACAACTGGTTTTCAAATACGATGCATGTTACAATTAGTGCAAGGAGAAAAAAATACTACCAAATACGGCTCCAGCAAGTAATCTACTTGTCCCACTTTTTAGTTTTAATCTATAAGACTCAATAACATTGAAAAAGCAAATGACTCAAACAGCCATAGTTTTTTTTAGAAACATTTAATAAACTCAAGAGCGTATTTAAAGTACAGCCAGTGATTTGAAATTCAGCAACATAAGAAAAAGGGCAACCGATGTCAATTTATAAGGTTCACAAGCAGACAGCGACTGGTTACTTGTGCTTTCTCGGCTTCTTCGGGTTTTCCTGGGGTTTCTCTCGCACTTCTCCCTGTGACTCTGCCAACACAGGCTGCCAGGCCAAAGGGTTTCTCCGGTACATGGGCCAGGGGGGCAAAGTGAGCTAGAACCAATCATATTTTATTATTATTATTATTATTATTATTATTATATAAAAATATAATAAACTTTATACGACCTGGCTACATCAAACAACGTATTACATGTCTGTTAGATGCGCTATCTACCCAAAATCACTCACCAAACAAGAAATGGCGAAACCACCCAGTACAATATAAACCGTCCAGCCGAACTGTTCAATGATCAGGCCATATATAAAACCGATTACCTGAAACCAAATAAAATGTCAATAGATCGCCTAACAGGCATAATTATTATACTTGAATGAAAAAAGAACGAAAATCTTACTGCAGACACCAGTATGATTCCTTGGAAAATCTGTTCCGCTAACTTCTGTCCTTTATAATCCTAAAAGAAAAGGGTGGTCGGTTTAACTGAACACACAGCAAGTATAAAAAATAAGCCAGCACAAAATCGGAAGCTGTTGCAAATCATGACAAATCTGCAAAGACAGACAACACTGCATGCCATCGATATCCCAGCTTGCCTAAATAAAGACAGAAGTAGAAACTAAGCAAAACAACACAGATTGAATGTATGCATGTAACATTTGCAAACATGTCATGGCCGCTAACAGGCTGGTTATAGGGCGCATAGGTATATTTCAACTTACTGACGCCTATTGTATTGTACATACAAGACTCACCATGTGCGTCGGAATTGAACTGAAGATTGACTGCATCTTAACAAATCTAAGGAAACAGAAAATCAAGTCGCTCGTTTATATAAGGTATTTAACGTGAGATGAAGAGAATGAATCTTCCGGACGAATAAGAAGACGTAGCTAAACCGTACTGGCCCCGATCACTGACGCAATATGAAAAGGCCCCGTTTGTAGTCTTTTTAAAAGTGTTCAAATTAATAGGAAAAACATATAGGAAATGTATAGAGAAACAAATTTAACACAAACACTAAATAATATTTATGTTATTATTACGCAAATGAAAGTATGTTATACATTTTGGATTTTTATATTGTTAAAAAACAGGCAGATTTTAAGACTCCTATTTTAACTGCACTGTTAACTTGCTGCAAGAAGCTGTGTATGTCGAGTTGGCGTTTTGGCTTAGTAGTGAAGTTATCAGGAGTATTATGAGTAAGTGAGTGTTTTTGAACGTTTTTTTTAATAATATGACATTCTGAAAAATTAAAATATAGAGCCTTCTAGTAAATGCACGTGGCTGTTTTTCAGCTTATGCTATGTAAAATTGCCTGCGAATAGTGTCGAGCTGTTCTTTGTAGATTGTCATAAATTATGTATTAATTCCAAACTTCGTGAAATTAATTTGAAGTCATTTTTTATTTGTTTTGAATAGTAGTTTGTCTCTTGCAATAATTCTTATGAGTTGGTGTCGTATGGGTGGTTTTATGTTACAGGTTAATTTCTCAAATGCAGCGAGATGTCAGCGCGAAGAGGTCAGTCTGCTTGACACTGGTCGTATTTGTTCTGAAATCATGCATGGTATTGCTTTGTTTTGTAAGATCGACCCCTGTCATTTGTGCATACATTATATTGTATTTTTTCCTGCAGTAAACGCAATCATCGTGGTGCTGATCGGAATAGTATTTCTAATTGTTGTGCATCGGAATCTACTAAATCTGAATGACTTTGCAAGAACTGATGTCTCCGGTAATTCTTTTGCAATATGAATGATTAAATGCATGCAATACGGACAGTACATCTTCAGAAACGCCTAATAAAATTATTTTGTTACCAAGACACAGTGCATGATGTATTACCACATCTGAAGCTGCCGCAGAAAGCTGCACGGAGCGGGGATGAAGTGCCAGTGCTTATTACGGCTGTCGAAGACAGACTTGGTGCTTTGGTGGCTGCTATGAACAGTGTGTACCACAACAGTAAAGCAAATGTCGTTTTCTACATTGTAACAACAAATGACACCGTGGATCACTTAAAGTAAGTGGGAATTATTAATCAGTTTTTAAAACAAAATCACCTTTTTTTCTGTTTTATGGCAGTATATATTTTTTTCGTTTGCAGAACCTGGATAAGCCAAACCAGCCTGAATGAAATCAAGTACAGAATTATCCCATTTGAACCACATATCCTACACGGGAAAATATCCAGTGATCCAAATAAAGTTGAGGCAGTGAAGCCGGTAAGAACGAAACCTGTAGTCTACTGAAGAAAAAAACGTCAAAATATTTATATTTAACATCTTTCGTTATTTTGCAGTTGACCTTTGCGCGTTTTTATGCGGCCACATTCTTGCCTCATGCAGAAAAAGCGATCTATTTGGACGACGATGTAATTGTACAAGGTACTAGTATGCAAGAGTATAAGAGGAATGTGAACATTTGTATTTGATAATTGAGCATGTATTTAGCAATGTAATTAAAGCTGGGGGTTCCAGATAGTGTAAGGTTTTATAATTATGAAGAGCTGGATGATTCTGCTGGGCCAGTTCAGGTTAAATGCCATGCAAAGGAATACTCAAACCTCCACCATAATACAAGGAATGTAACACTGCAACTTCACAAGAACGTTTGTGTAAAATTTCTCCCATGGATTATTTATTCCATTGAAACTAATAGCGCTTTGCATTGAACACTCTGCTGCAGGCGACATCCAAGAACTGTTTGACACTAATCTTAGGGCAGGACATGCAGCTGCGTTCTCAGATGACTGCGATTCTGCTTCTTCTAAAGGAATTGTTCGTGGGGCAGGAACCCAGGTGAATTATCCTACTTTACTTAAGAATCATTCATATTCATCCCTTTTTAGCCACCGTAGTTTTGGTATTTAATAGTAATAATTTATGAAAACTACTTCATTATTAGCTAGATAATTTTCTCATGAATGGCTCACGTTTGTTTAGACGTTATTCTTGGCTTGTATACTGATTAACTCTAACTTAAATTTTACTTGGAAACATTTAGATTTTAGGGATGTATTCTGAAATATTGTGACGAACACAACCCTGCCACCACCTACATTTTTAATTAAAATTGATTTGATTTTTTTCCCCCATATATCGAGTAGATTCAAGACTCAGCATGTTTTATTGGCAGGAAGTGCATTGAAATACTTGTTCATCCAAACCCTGTGCAAGGAACAGTACATGATAATCTGGCAAACAGGTATATGCTGTAGTACCATGACAATGAGTAAGATAAATGACACATTTCTATTCACACAAAGTGCAGAAATACTGCAGCCGTCCCGCAGAGCTATTCATGTTTCCACAGGTAGTGGAAAGAAACTGAATCTGATTATCAGCATTCTGATGTTGCATACAGGAGTTTATGGGTGAGAAGAGTTTGTAGCCTTTGGTAGTTTTGATTTCTCCCCTTCCACATAGATCAACTACATTGGCTTCCTGGACTTCAAGAAGGACACAATCAGAAAACTTGGGATGCGAGCCAACACATGCTCATTCAATCCCGGAGTCTTTGTTGCCAACCTCACAGAGTGGAGGCTGCAGAACATCACAGGCCAGCTGGAGATGTGGATGAAAAGGAATGTGGAGTGAGTGAATGTTGCCCTACTGGCGTTTGGTCCCCTTGTCGTAGTCATCTTAAGTGAACCAGTTCTGATGAGCTTCTTAGATGAAGAGGCAACAGATCTGGAAGTCTGGGAGATCTGAAATATGAGTGTTTATGAAGTATATTTTTAACTCCCGGAAGAGTGAGCTTAAGTGTGTTGTTGCTTGTTTTGTACCATTTGCAGGGAGAACCTCTACAGCAGGACTCTGGCAGACAGTGTGACCACACCCCCCCTGCTGATTGTCTTTTACAAACGCCACTCCAGTATTGACCCCATGTGGCACGTTCGACACCTTGGTATATCCCTAATCTCGACAGATTAGTCTTCTAATAGCATAGCCAGTTGTCATCCAGTCAATCTGTCCCTCATCACACTTGTTTCCCTACCAATCTGGTTGTCTTCTCAGGATCTACTGGTGCTGCAAATCGCTATTCTCCCCAGTTTGTGAAAGCAGCCAAGCTCTTGCACTGGAATGGACACTATAAGCCATGGGGGAGAGCATCTTTCACCGACATCTGGGACAAGTGGTATGTGCCAGATCCAACAGGCAAATTTCACCTCGTTCGAAGGCATGTGGAGGATAAGTAAATCAGCTGCACCTATATGGACCAAGTCTGCGTATCTGTCTTCTCCTAGTACTGTTTTGATGTCTCAGGAAAATGTACGTAAGAAACCTTTGGAACATTCTTGTGCAGGATGACCACGATGTCCGCTATATACATGGTATAGGTTTTAGTATTAAGAGCAACAAACAAGCACAAGTGTGACAAGTTTCCATTGTGGTTTGCGAAGATTTCAGCCTCTGTCATTCCTTACACCCCTGTAATATTTCTCTGGCATATCAAGATGTCATTTTTGCTTAATGACCTTTCCATTTAGCCACACCTCACCTCACACTTTCTTCTGCATGCATTTACCGCACAGAAGATTCTCAGCACACTAACTCACTGTTCTTAAGGATTTCATATCATGTTTTGGTAGCTGCTGATGGAGAGTTATGTTCTGCTAAGATGCAAGGATTTTTTACCACTTGGGCAATTTCCCCCGATAATGTTGTGGATTTTCAGGGAAATATTCTGTTTGATACTTTGAGTATTACTGTATGTATGGACAAAATGCAGCAAGTACCCATGATATTGGCAATATTATTAAAGTTTTTAATCAAACTCTGGAAGTCTGTGGCTGGTCCTCACAATGTTGATGTGCACACTGGGTTTAGTTAGGATCATTTTAACATCTTTAGTGAAGTAGCTCCATGTCCTCATGCAGTCTTGTTTCTTGGAGTTTCTTCAGGGACATTAAGTACCAGTGTAAGCTGAAAGTCAGAGATGCCAGCCTGCGTTTGCCTTAAGGGAATCTACATTTGAAGTAGAAAGTTTAAAATCTTTCTGCATGAAATTCTCTTTATACAGACAAACATGTTCGGGCTGTCTCGTGTCTTAGTGCATGTTCAGCAAGTTTGTACAGAAATCTTTTTAACTAAGCCTTTTTGCAGTCATCAAACCTTTGCTTAAGACTGAAAATCCATTGATTGGCTGAAGTGGTTCCTCATGTTGTTCCTGGTAAAAAAAAAAAATGCAATTACATGTTTAAAAATAATCAAGTCCCCCTCCAACATCAGCAAATAAAGATCTATAGCCACATTACTTTGGATAGCAGTTTCCCAAACACTGCAGTGCTGTCAGTATCCTACATTTATTGCAAACCTGAGCATCACTCTTAGTCTGGCACTTCACTGAGATCAGAGTTGGATTAGAGTCTTCACTGGAATTCAAGACTTGTCATTTCCTCATTTCTCAGTCAGTACACAGACTCCTCACAGCATCCCACTGCTCAAGGGAGGACACCATCTTACCATTCCAGCAAGGTTTCAACTGCTTATGTTTGATGTAGTCTTGAACAATTCCATGGCTCCAGGCTGATCAAATAAAAACAAAATACATTGCATAAAATTAACTGCATCAGCAGCTTCCTGAATCACTTTAAAAATCACATTAACGTTTAAAATACAGAATGATATTTTCCACATGTACATATTTAGCGTAGACTACTCAACTTCTGCTTAAAGTACGCAGGACTTGCTGAATACAGACACGCGTATATCGCCACTAGTTGCGGCAAAACGCCATGCAGAGAATGCAGTAGGCGGTAGCTCAAAGGATAACATCCAATAACTGCAAATTTGTATAGGTATTAAAACAAGTTCAGAACTAGATCAAGATATTATCGTAGTACAAAGACAGGCAAGATCACAGTTTTGTCCAAAGCGACGTAAAAAGCGAAGCAGATAGTCTTCGGGGTGTCTGAAGACTATCTGATCACAACAAATTGGTAATATCTTAACAGAATAGCACACCTTCTTATTAAATTGCTTTTCAGTTAACAAAAATTCTAGTTTGCTGTAGCAGACGACAAGCATACACCAAACTATAGGATCATGCTGGCCTGCTCAAGATATCGATCGTGTCAAGTCTTACATTTATCTAATCAAACAATTTGTTTAAATATTTTAATTAAATACCCATGATCCATTCTACAATCAGCACGAATATATATCCATATATCCTTTATTTATAATTAATTATAATTCATTGGTATAACCGGTTAAGATGTTTACAGTACTTTCTTAGATACACTGCACTTAAAATGGACCACATCACAAACATCTATTATCGTGCCCAAATTATTAACCTCACTACGTTTTTCTCAGTAAGATCACCTTTTTTCTGGACATTTCACGCTGTTAGGATTGATAGCCTCCACGTCCAGCACTCCCTCGGTATGCGACAGGCAGCGTCAACAGTCTCACATGCGTCATTGATCTGGAACATTTTAGCCAATGAAGGAGAAGAACTTCCGCTAGTGTGCCCGCCCTCTTTTCGGAATTAGCATGGGAGTTCCGGTTCCGCCCCAGCATAGAAATGGTTAATTTTTAGAAATAAGTTTTTGGCAGTGATTCATTTTTGAACCCATCAAATCATTCTAAGTTTATATCGAGACTTAAGTGGATAGCAGGTAAGAGTGGGGAATGAATGGGGCGGCCTGTTCTGGTTGAAATGCTAATGAGTAACACTGATTCGGCGGAACGATGTTTAGGATGTCATGCAAATTGCATCCTCTTTGTTGTTTGTCATTCATTTGGCGATGGATTTTTAACTTTCCCGAGATTATTTGAACTATCGGTGCAGTTATTTTCAGCAAATCTGTCGATAAACGGTGCGTTAGCCTCATTGACAGCTGACAGTTTTATCGCCGTTTCTAGTCTGCTTTTGTCACCGATTTTTTGACAGTTAACATTGGATTTCAGGTATGTTTATTGTTGGTTGAATGTCCATTACGACAATATTCCAACAGTATGTTGCTGACTTCCATAGTCCAGTGTTATTTGGAGATATACAGAGAAACACTGGAATGTATTTAGGTACCAAAAAGGATTTCTATGTTTTTCTATGTACTGCTGTCAAATAGCAGCTCGATGGCGGGTAACCTTTGTCTGAAGCTCAGCTTGGGACAATTTATGAAGTATTGAGTGGGATTCCAAGCAATTTTAAGATTGATGGATGGTTGGATGGAGTAGGGTCTGGTTGTCTGTTAGTTTTCAATTTTGTATGCTATTCGGTTTCATTGATTTATGCGTTATGGATACGTGTGTGGCTAGACCAGTATAACAGCTTAGGATTTGGATTGAAAACATCAGCATATAGTCACACTTCACATTGTTTAGCGTCTGCGTGAAATCATTGCAGATTCTGACTTAATACTCGATATCCGCTTAAAGGTGCCATTCCTATGGGCTCCAAGAGGAGGAGGGCGACTTCCCCCTCCAGTAGTGTGAGTGGGGGGGACTTTGATGATGGACAGACGTCCTCCTCAACACCAGGAAGCCACCGGAAAAAGCGGAGAGCTTCCAGTATCCCCACTGTAGATCCAGTAAGTGCAATTCCAAGTCATGTTCAGCTCTTATGTGGAAACCGCGAGAGCAGCAAGTAGAACGAGGTGTGGAGGTATGTCTTGTTCATTGATTTAAGATAGAAAGGGGAAATTTTTCATTTTCTCATATGGGCCAGAAGGGTTACCTGGATGAGAAGATACAGGATGATACCTTAAATTTTTTTTGACAAGCAGCAAAACCAGTCCACCCTTTAGATTAGACTTGAGTCTCCTTCAGCCCTCCTGTTGGTCTCCTGTGTCAGTCTTATTTCCACTCGGGTTAATGACTTCTAATACACTTTGATTACACTTGTGGAGGACCCATATTCATCTTTGATTACCTTTTTGATATATTTTGTTTAATATGCAGATGATTTCCCACGTTTTTTAAAAACATTTTCAGAAAGATGACCCTTATTTTAATTCCAGCTGAAGACTGGCTTTTATATGCTCTCAATTTCAGCAATATTTGAGCAATCTTAGTATTACCTAGGGTGCATGTGTGTATATACGCATGTATGTATGTATGTATAACATTAAATCACTCAATCTCAAATCCATCTTTTTTGACTCAGAAATATTTCTGTTGCAAATTATCAAGTTAAGGAATTATTGAGCTCTGAAGTGTCAAAATCTGATTCAGTGTAACTGTCCTGATTAAAATTGTTTTTAAAATGTAAAGATTCTTACTAGAAATATAAATGAATACCCATAGCATAATTGTGTCAGTAATTGCAACAATAGATAGCGGCCCTGGGGACCAAATTGTTTGTCCGTTATAAGCGAAATTCCGTTATATGCGAGTACGCTATAGCCAATGCTTTTTCTGCATGTTTGTAAAGGCGCATGGCCGGGACCAGTGGACCTCATCCATTATAGACGATATTCCATTATAAGCGAGTCCACTATAATGGGATTTTACTGTAGAACAAAAAAAAAACAAATGCAATGGTCAAACAAATTAAAACACAATCGAAGTTTGGAAAAAAAAAATCTCATGACTGCAGCACCTCTCCATGTCTTCATCATGTGAATGTGAAACTCCTAGTTGACAGACTGAACCAAAGTGGACTGCTGAAAACCTCAAGCATTTCTGAGTTACTGACTTCCATTGTCTGTGATCTCAAGAACAAGAAATGCATGGGTTCCATCAAGCAATATAGAAAAGGAATTTTTACCTTCTGACCAATGTGCCATTGCTTATGGGTTTGAGAGAGGTCACATGGAATTTTTCAGAAATCCAATGGAAACTGTGCACCTTATGGGATGGTGGGTCCATGAAATGTTGTGCAGATAAGTGTGAAAAAGGGAGTTGACTTCCAGAGCCCAAAAGAGCTCTATACCACAGACAAAACACAGTCAAGCATAAAATACTTCTGAATTGCTGAGGATGAAATTAACCAATTTGATGAAGGAGTTCCAAATGACATGCCAGCTGTAAAAGGAACCTTAAAAATCTCCCAGATCATCTCAAAGGAACCTGGAAAAATCAACCATCAAGAAGAACCCTGCTTCTGCTACCGAGCCCGCATTTCCTGCGAGTGCGATGCTCCAACAGAGGAGTTTCAGAACCAAACATGCAGGTGCAGCAGCAGAAGAATGTCCATGTTAGCATGTTAGTCAACCCACTTAAAAGGAAAATTCACAACAGTCAATTAGGATAATGAATGCTGATTTTAATACTATGTGGATGAGATTGTACTTGGTGTGTCAGTTCATCCATGTTCCACAATAAAGCCCAGGTTTTTTATGTGTGTGTATATGAGTCATCTCTGCAGGAAGTCTGCACAATTCAAATATCTTGTGTTTGTTTTTTTTTTCTTTACATAGTTTTATGCCTTAAAGTACCTAAGAGAAGTTTAAATTAAATATATTTTCTAGGCTGAAGTGATGTGTGTTATTCAGGCCAACAATATCTGTCATTAAGTATGACACCAGTATGTCATATTAAAATACAAGAACACATCTCGAAGGATGAAGTGAAAGATTTTCATAGATTTTTGCATTTTTTCTAGTGTTAGGCAGAAACATTATGTTAAAGATCTTTGACAGATTTCGAGATGTACTGGTGATACATTAAATATGATGCATTTAAAATAAAATTTTTTTTGGGGGTAGTTATATTTCTCCCAGTCGGAGCATGGATATATAACAATGTTTTAAGAAAAAAATGGGCATAAAATATTTTTTTTTGGGAAAAAAAATTACACTGAATTACATTTTACTAAGGTACCTTCATAGTAATCACAATAAATGTGAATTATTGGCTTTATTCTTGAATATAAGGAAATTGTAATTGTGTGTGTTTTTTTTATTATTTTGCTACTTTACAACCTTATACATCTTTGACCCTATATAAACACATGACTGAAGAGTTGCATTGTAATAACAAAGTTTACGACTGAAAGACGGCTCTTTGTGCCCCACTCTCATGCTGTATATAAATTGTAATGCCCCATCTGGAGGTGAAGCCGCCCTCACTTCCTTGTGCGTTTAACTCGGAGCATAAAACCTGAAAGCTCTGTTTTATGCTAATGGTTTCAGCAGAATCCTTGCCTCATGTCTGTTTGTCGTTTTTTTCCTGCTGTATCCTCATGCTTGCTGTGATTGAAAAAGGAGCAGGCCGCAGAAAACAAAAATACTCTCATGGGAGGGTCAGTCCAGTTAACTTCTCTTACTCGTTACCTGTTGTTAGCTGGCTGACATGGTATATCCGTGTTCCCAGATTGCAGTGTGTCATGAGCTGTATAATACCGTCCGGGATTACAAGGATGACCATGGCAGGTTGCTCTGTGAGCTCTTCATCAGAGTGCCTAAGAGAAGGTAGGGATTCTGCATTTACCTGTATTTGAAACATCAGGTGTATAAATATGCATGCCTAGGGAAGGTATTTATGAATTTGCAAGAAGTGATATTCCACTGCTTTTTTTTTGTGCAAAGGAACCAGCCAGACTACTATGAGGTTGTGACTCAGCCTATAGACATGATGAAGATCCAGCAGAAGCTGAAGATGGAGGAGTATGATGACGTTGAACAGCTCACCAGTGATTTTCAGCTGTTATTCAACAATGCCAAGGCTTATTACAAGGCGTGTATCACACATTCACTTGAATGGTCAGCAAAGCTATTGTTGTATTTTGACCAAACAGGGAGGTCACATGTGGTATTATCTGTGTCCTTTTCTCTGTAGGCTGATAGCCCAGAACTCAAGGCTGCCTACAAGCTGTGGAATTTGTACTTGCGCACAAAGAATGAATTTGTGCAGCGAGGTGGTTATGAGGATGATGATGAGGAAGGGGAGGATATCCAGGAAAATGCTGGGACCTCAACTGAAGAAGAGGTCAGGTGCTTTAGTGACGATTCTTTATGTGAAACATTTACAGGAGAGCTCCTTATGTAAGAGCTTTTCTCCACAGGCAAATTCCTTTGAGACTTTTGAAAATCTAGATGATTTCATGAAGTATTTTATCCTTATTTTCTTAATGTGTGATTGATTACAAGGTAGTACTATAACGTAACTGTAGAAGGAAATGCAGTGCGACCTGCTGCATGTTGCTTGTAATGAAATGTCTTCTGGAAAGTTCTGTCTAAGAGAGAGGAGGGCCTCTTTGCCTGTGTATATCCAAATCAGACTCCGACCGGCTGCCTGAAGGAAGTCCTTGAACAGCTTTTGGAGGCAGTGATGACCTTTGCCGAACCCTCAGGGCACCTGGTCAGCGAGCTCTTCCAGAAACTTCCTTCAAAAGTGGTAAACTCAAATGCAGCATGTCTGTCTTGCTTATTCCATAAGATTTAGTGTCAGCAGTGGTCAGATTCTGAATTTTTTCGTTTCAGCAATACCCAGACTATTATTCTGTAATTAAGGAGCCAATCGATCTGAGAACCATTGGGCAGAGGATACAGGTATGTTCTAATGTCATGTTGACTTTAAATTAATTGTTTATGATTCACATTGTTATAGGATTAATGGATTTCCCATTGGGATTAATAAAGTATCTTATCTGATCTATTACATTGTTTTTTTTTACATGTATTACAATTTAATTACTATTATAAGTAAAACACATAAATTGGGGACTTTCATTTTTTATTCTTTTAACCTAGATGGGCTACTACAAAGGTGTCAGTTCTATGGCAAAGGACATGGATCTGCTGGTGAAAAATGCCAAGACCTACAATGAGCCAGGATCGCAGGTTTTTAAGGTATTACAGATTTGCGGTCCAGCCACATGTCACCACTGTTTCATTGCTATCTGTTTATTTTTATTTGTAAGTCTTAAAACTGCTGAACAAAGACATTGTTGAATTCATTTGAAGGATGCAAACACCATCAAGAAGATTTTCACACAGAGAAAAATGGAAATCGAACACGCTGAGCCCACTAAATCCAGTCTCCGCATTAGGTACAGGGACTCATTATTGTATTAATTTGTTAATCTGAAATGTGAGGTATGGCTGTGTGGAGATTTCGGTTTAAAATGTCTCACATGGGTGATGGTGGGGTTTCTGTGCATGAGGAATCGGAGGTCTGTCCAGGGTGACCGTCTCTCTGCCATCACCATGGCCTTGCAGTACGGCTCCGAGAGCGATGAGGACGCCCTGCTTGCTGGTATGTCCTTGCCGTGTGTTTTTTTTTTTTGCCAGTGCTGAATCCATTGGCCTGTGTGTACCATTAAAGGAAGCCATGGAAGATACGGGTGAGGACCAGGGTGCAGAGGGTAGATGGCTCGCCTTTTGACGTGTGACTTCTCCAGGGGCTGTTCGCTATGATGAGGGGGAGTCCGAAGCAGAGAGCATGAGCTCCAGTCTGGACGTGAGCAGCCCCATCTTCCAGCTGTATGAGGCAGTGCGCACTGGCAGGAACAGCCAGGGCCAGCTGATTGCCGAGCCCTTCCTGCAGTTACCCTCTCGGAAAGAGTACCCTGACTACTTCCACCAAATCAAGCAACCCATCTCACTCCAGCAGATCCGGTAGGTCACCTTGAGCAAAAGTCAACCATGAAATTTGCGGTTATTGGCCATAAGTGATACTGAGGTGTCCTAGTGTGGAGTATCCAAGATGAAATGATTCTGCTGGTGGAAGCATGTTCCTGCATTCTTCCCTACAAAGGCAAACACTGTGATCTCTACGCTGACTCCAAAGCTGAGAAAAGGGGCGTCTTGTCTTGGTTTTAGCGTGGCTTAGGAAGTTACTGTCATTTTCACACTCTGTTTGTTTTAGATCTGCACACAGTTGAACTAAGATATTTTGTTGAAACTGAGCCTAAGAGCCCTGATTTCAGTCATAACTCAGCTTTGATTGAATATGCAGTTATAGGGTTTTGCCTTAGTAGGGCAGGACCCTGTTGTTATCCCCTTGAGAGTTTAAGTATTTTATTTATAAGCACCCTCATAAGTGTGAATATGACAGTGAACTTCTCTTCTGATGTCATCTGCAGGACCAAGATGATGAACAATGAGTATGAGAATGTGGAGCAGATAGGTGCAGACCTCACTTTGATGTTTGAGAATGCCAAGCAATACAACCTGCCACATTCACCTATTTACAAGCGGGTCTTAAAGCTGCAGCAGATCCTTCAGGTTGGTTTCTTGGTAAAGTTGGGCCTAAAGCCCAAATGTCATGCTTCCTAATCTTTGTCAATCTCTCACGGGAGTATTTTTTTTTTCTTCATGCTTTTGTAATTTCCAGCATGGGTCTAACTTTTAGAGGATGTTCGAGGGTTTGCGTAACACTTAAACACTGATGACATGGTTCTCCAGTCACTGAGAGTCACTCTCTTATCCTGTATGTGCCGACCTTTGCAGGAGGTATTTCTGTCTCTCTGTGCACTTCTGTAGTCTATGGATATATGAAGCTGTTAATGTTTTTTCCACTGTTTTCGAGGACATGTGGTCATTATATGTAATTTGTTAACAGACTATACAGTTTATTAGAGCCATGCATTTAAATTTCCCCTTCAATGTCTTTAAGATTGGCACAATGGACATATAATTAATAGGGTCTAATTGCCGAATGCTACTAGTGGAAGTGTTATTGCTCAAGCCTGGTCTTCCTGATTGCTCATGTAAGGTACTGCATCTGTCTTCAACCTGTTAAACATTAATTTTGCTATAGCTCTCTGTAATGGTATCCTGGTAGGATGCCCTGTGGTCCCTGATTTAGGCTCCAGGTCCCCCTGCAACCCTGACGAGGATAAGCAGTTATCAGATAAGACAGACAGACGCATTGACCGACTGACGGACCAATGCTTGGACCAACAAACAGACAGACCAAGGGACCGACAGACGGACGGACGGACGGATGGACCAACCAATCGACAGCCCAATTGACGGACCAACCTATCTATCTATCTCTGTGTAGCGGAAAGAGCATCTATTGTGTGAAGCTGATTAATATTTATGTGCTTATTAATATTTTTGTTTGTGTGTTTCTGTGCCCTACATGAGTCTTTTTCTTTCAAAAAGGACTGATTTAACTCACATATGTCAGATGTCGACACTTTTTAATGTGCATTTGCCTTTTTTTCCTTGGCCAAATGTGAGCTAGAGAAGGCAAGAGAGCCTTATTAATTATGGATATCAATGTGTGTGTATCTGCTGTCTTCTAGCTGAAGAGGAAGGAACTGTTGAAAAGAGAAGAGGAAGACCAAGAGTGTGTGGTGCCCTCCATGTCAGACACTGGCAGCGGCAAGAGGAAGAGGTACTCACTCCGGCATAATGGGGGTGTGAGGGCGCATGGGTGTTGGTTATGCATATATTACATTGTGGAGACCAAATGCCCCCACAGTGTGATTAAAAACCTACTATTTTGAAGTTGTAGCAATTTTTTTTTTTTTTTTATTTTATTTCATGACGATTTGTAAAAACTTAAAAATGTCAAAAGTCTTGTATTTTGGTTACTTAAGGTTAGGGCTGGATATGGGTTATGGTTGTTATTGTTTAGATTTCAGTTTTTCCCCTGGAAATGGAGAGTCCCCACAATAATGTGAATACAAAGTTGTGTGTGTATGTGTGCGCGCTGTGCTTGCAATCATTGTGTTGTCAACCAACTGACAAAGACTGACATCCACAAGATTATTATAAGATGGAGAACCAAGGAAAATCTGAGACTTTCAGCTGCTGCCCGAATGTCTTTTTAGCCGTTGCTGGTGTAGTGTCTTCTCATGTGGTTGTGGTATGAATGAGGTAGGCTTAGGGTTAGCAGTATTTTAGGCCAGACGTTTGTGTGAAGAGAGATGAGATGAAAAGTCCCATCCCCACCACCTTGACTCCTGTGACAAACAGCCACAAGAAGAACACGAAGAAGAGCTGGATGAAGGCAATTTACCGTGCAGTGACAGACGCCCGCGAGCAAGGCACGGGCCGCCGGCTCTGCAGCCTCTTCATGGTCAAGCCCTCCAAGAAGGACTACCCCGACTACTATAAGATCATCCTGGAGCCCATGGACCTCAGGACCATCGAGCACAACATCCGCTCTGACAAGTACTTGAGCGAGGAGTCGCTTGTGGAAGACATGAGGCTTATGTTCCGTAATGCTCGTCACTACAATGAAGAAGGTTCCCAGGTGTGTGTCGGGTCGAGGACGTTAGGCTTGATACATTGTGCACCTGCCATGTCAGATGAATGTTCCCGTTATCAAAGTGTCTTTTTACGAGCCAAAGGATCCCAAGACTTGTTTGCTAATAAGGGAACAGTAGGACTAATAAGTGCAGCAAATGTGTGGAAGCAAAAGCAGGCTAAATAACTTACAGTCAACAAATGAATAAATGTAGTGTTTGTAATGGTGTAATGTGAATATGAAGAAGTATGATTTACAAAAACAGACTTATTCAGAAAACCTTTTTCAGACCCGGGGTAAAAAAATGTCTAATGTCTGCTAATCATTTTTGCATTGATTAAAAGAACATTCATTATTGCTTGCTAGGTTTACAATGATGCCAACATTCTGGAGAAGATAATGAAGGACAGGAGGAAGGAGCTGGGTCCTATGCCTGATGATGATGACATGGCCTCACCCAAACTGAAGATAAGTATGTGCCCATCAATAAAAATCTCTTTAGCTGCTGTCTATGCAAGGGATATTGGAACATTTATTGGAAAATGTATAAAAATTTAAATTATTACCCAAACCAAAGCTGCCAATACAAGGTACAAGTTTTATTCCAAGCAATGGTAGTCATGTTCAACACTGTGCTTCCAGGGAAGAGTGGTATCTCTCCAAAGAAATCTAAGTACCTGACACCTCTGCAGCAGAAACTGAATCAGCTCTACGAAACTGTGAAAAACTACACAGACAAACGAGGTCGTCGTCTCAGCGCCATCTTCCAGCGCCTGCCATCTCGCACCGAACTCCCCGACTACTATATCACCATCAAGAAGCCCATGGATATGGAGAAACTCTGGAACCATGTAATGGCTAACAAGTACCTGGACGTGGACTCCCTGGTTGAGGACTTTGTGCTCATGTTCAACAATGCCTGCACTTACAACGAGCCCGAGTCCCTTATCTACAAGGATGCCCTGGTTCTGCACAAGGTCATACTGGAGGCCCGGCAGGCCTTGGAGGGTGGAGAAGATGCCCACGTCCCTAACGTTTCACTACTGATCCAGGAGCTCATCCGCACCCTCTTTGTCTCAGTCCTGGGTCACCAGGATGATGAAGGTCGCTGCTACAGTGACTCTTTGGCAGAGATCCCCGCTAGAGATCCAGCCGATCCCAACAAGCCACCTCTCAGCTTTGAGACCATTAGGAGCAACATGGACCATGGGAGATATAAGAGACTAGACGTCTTCCAAGAACACATGTTTGAGATGCTAGAGAAAGCAAGGCGACTGCACAGGTTAGATAAATCCCTTCTTCAGTCAAAGGCAATTGTAAGCCTCTTTTTCTTCTTTGAGGTTTTAGATTTGTTCCTAGGAGATTCAGTTAATAGTTAAAAGGTCAGTGCCATTCTTAGATGTTGCTTGAGGTGTATATAGACAATAAGCTGAAAACGGCATAGGAATTAGACTGGTTTAACCGAACATTCATGAAACACCCTGTGGTCATTCCTCCAAAGGACGGACTCTGAGATCTTCGAGGATGCTGTGGAGCTGCAGAGCTTCTTCATCCACATGCGGGACAAGCTCTGCAAGAATGGGGAGATCCTGCTCTCACCAGCACTCAGCTATACTGCAAAGCACCTCCATGGCGACGTGGAGAGGGAGAAGAAGGAGAAGCTGCCCAAAGAGATCGAGGAAGACAAGCTGAAGAGAGAGGAGGAGAAAAGAGGTTCATCCCATCACAGAACTTAAGTTAGCTCCATGTTGAAGAGATAGCCCTTGTTAATGTAACATGATTAATGGTGACCAACAGAGGCTGAGAAAGGTGAAGACTTGACCCCAGGGCTTCGGCGCACCTTCAGCCAGGACTGCAGCTTTGAGGACAGCACCTACCGCATAGGAGATCATGTCTACGTGCAGCCAGCGGAGCCCAACCTGCAGCCACACATCGTCTGCATTGAGCGCCTCTGGCAGGACGATGCTGGTAAGTGCTGCCTCAAATCGGTCACTGAAACATTCTGAAAATGTTCTGGCTGCAGTCACACACTTGAGTTCTCACCTCATGCAGGAAGTCTTAGTCAGTGTGATGAATTGTAGGTATTTTTTACTTATTACAGGTGAGAAGTGGCTCTATGGCTGCTGGTTCTACAGGCCAAATGAAACCTTCCATCTAGCCACGCGCAAGTTCCTGGAGAAGGAAGTGTTCAAGAGTGATTACTACAGTAAAGTTCCTGTCAGCAAAATTCTGGGCAAATGTGTGGTCATGTTTGTGAAGGTAAAGCCCAGCAGTGTCTGCTAGTGTGGGTTAGATTCAGTGGAAGGATGGGTGTGTATTCCTCTTTGTTTGGGGTACGTGAGCTTTATCAGTTACAGCTTCACAGGAGGCTCTGCTTTGGGTTTATGGGTGATCCGTAGCTGAGTTTGGTCAGTAATGGGAGTGGGGCTATCTGCAGGAGTACTTCAAGCTTCATCCGGAGGGCTTCAAGGCCGATGACGTCTTCGTTTGTGAGTCACGTTACTCAGCCAAGACAAAGTCCTTCAAGAAGATTAAGATGTGGACGATGCCACCGAGCTCTGTCAGGCTGGCCCCTCGCGATGTGCCATTGCCCGTGGTGAGAGTGGCATCCATGTTTGCCAACGCCCGAAACAATGAGCAGGAGAAATCAGCCGAGATGGCCGATGAAGCCAGAGGAGCAGGTGTCACTGCCGTTATTGATAAGGTGAGAATTCAGACAATCCTTCAGCTCGAAACTGACGGGTAAGGGTCGTTATCACTCTTTCAGTTTGGAAGACCATAATATGCACGCTTTTAGTCAAAATGAAAATATACTTTAAATGCATGCGTTGTGGTTTCCAGGAGAGAGAGGAGGTGCCATTGGATGTGAGCAATGGAGAGCCAGGTTGTCAGTACTACGAGCAGCTTCACTACAATGACGTTTGGATGAAAATAGGCGACTATGTCTACATACGATCACATGGCCTTGTGCGGCACAGAGTAGGCCGGTATGTTGTGCATAAATAAATCTAACCCTTTCTAAACACAGAATTTCTATTAAAATGTTGCAATATAAATAGTTGCCTTTTGTTTATATTTGTAGCAAACTATTCGTATGAAGCCTCATGCTAATTAACTTAATGATTCATTTCTTAAGATATTTAAAGCATTTGGCTATGTTATGGCGCAGTTGTGTTGGTTTGCTGAACTGTTCAGTCATGAATCTTGCTCCTGGCAGGATCGAGAAGATGTGGGTGCGTGATGGTGCTGCATATTTCTTTGGGCCGATCTTCATTTACCCAGAGGAGACTGAACATGAGCCCACAAAGATGTTCTACAAGAAGGAGGTGTTCCTAAGCAACATGGAGGAGTCCTGTCCAATGACCTGCATTATAGGTAGTCAATTCTACATACTTATGAGTGGTACTTTTCTGTCCTCTTTTCCTCTGATAGTGACCAGATTTGAAATAATCGTATCAGGGTTTAATATCAGAAAGGTCTTCAGTGATGATGTTTCCCCTCTGTGTCTGACACGGTCTGCCCACAGGGAAGTGCGCAGTGTCCTCTTTCAAGGAGTACCTCTCTTGTCGACCGACGGAGGTTCCAGAGGACGACGTGCTGCTCTGTGAGAGTCGCTATATTGAGAGCGAGAAGCAGATGAAGAAATTTAAGGGCCTGAAGCGGTTCTCTCTCTCAGCCAAAGTGGTTGATGATGAGATCTACTACTTCAGGTCAACAGAAGCTTGTGATTTGTACTTGTTAGTCAAACTAGTCCTATGATTAGACAATAAGGAGTAAATGCTCATTTTAAGTCTTGTCAAGAAGGAAATTTGCACAAAATGAAATGGATGTAATATTGCGGTAATTTTTAATAATATCAGCACCAGTTACTTACAGCTGTCCTGTGCTTAAGAGGAGAAACATTGTCAAGACAGTTAAGATATTTATGTCAATTTTTGCTAATTATTAGTTGTCATTGGCT
>JAODJW010000127.1:14213797-14224964 GCA_026777045.1 Hyperopisus bebe | reverse complement strand
CTGCTTCCCGTCACACTGCGCCACCTCACCCAGTAATAGATGCTGCTTCCCGTCACACTGCGCCACCTCACCCAGTAATAGACGGCTTAGACATTTTACGCTTTAAACACCAATGAAAATAGTATTGATCTTGTTCACATAGCAGTGACAAGAACATGGGGAAAAATTGAATATATCACATGTACAGGCAGACAAGCTGCAAATATCAAATCATGCATTAGGAATATTTTTTAGATGCATATAGAAAACACTGTTTGATCCCTTGTTAAACCTAACAGATTTTTTAAAGGTTTTACTAAATTCCAATTCCCTGCTCTGTATGTTAATGAGGTGCTGTGTGGCTCTGAGGATCAGGGGCTTTGTGCCGGTGACCAGAAGGCTGCCAGTTCAAATCCTGTGCCCAGCATTGTGATGTCACCTCTGTATGTGATGTCACCTCTGGAGCCCTGAGTGAGGCCTTTAACTCCAATTGCACCTGGGATTGGCTGACCCTGCTTTCTCAACTGTACTTCACTTTGAATAAAATGATCCATATTATTAGTTAAATAGCATGGTGTTTTTATTTATGTCTTAAGGGAACGTGTGCTGGGCTAGACATACATTAATTCTGATTGATGACAAAAAAGAACGTATGGTTCAGATGTGTTTACACCACAGAGAATTCAAGCACCCGGCCAATTTTGCATCTGACAAAAGTTTAGTTTTCAAGAGCTCAGAGACAGCCACCACCAAAGGCAGGGGTGAAACCAAACCCATCTCAAAGGTCTAATCCTTTATAGAAAAGATGGCTTATTAGATGGAGAGACACAAAAAGCTGACTTTACAGTCTTTCTGCTCTTTGTGGAGGAAACAGCACACGCATACACATAATTATCAAAAACTGGCAAATGGCAATTATCTTCATCTTTGTTAGCTTCTCCTTCCTTTGGGGTCGTGGAAGCTGAACAGATTATAATGTGGGCGGAGCTTTGAGCAGGTCGGATGGAATAAGCCAGAAACACATGCAGTGTTTAAATACAAACCAAAGAGATTGAATTGCATGTTAATCCTGTTAAGTGTAATGACATTTTTCCCTATTAGTCGCTGTCATCCTCTCGAGGGTTGCCCCACCCTGTGTAAACAATACCCACGACGGCAGATTCAAACATAGCAGCTAAAGCATCAGATGTGAAACAACCAGGGGGTGACAGTGTGAAGGGGAAGATACATTTTTTTCTGACACCTTTCATCTCCAGCCAAGAGGGCTCAGACCTCAGAGCTTAACAGATGTGTTCCTTTTGCATGTTTTTTTTGACGCCACAATTTGTTCTTTTTAAAAAGCATAAACAGTGAAAACTCTGTGTACCTGGATACTGTGGCAGTGGAGTTCCGCCCCCGGAAAATGGGGACCACTCTGGAAGGGGTGCCAAGATATCATGATAGGGGCTTCCGCTTGCTTGCACCTCACCCGCCATCATGAACTCACGATGACTCCAAAGATCTGGCTGCAGTGTAATGTGTGTTTCTGAACCTCATGGGTGAATAAGCATATAGGTGTTTCTGGATATGCCTGTAAGTCTGCAGTAATGTATTAGATGCCGTGTGAAAATAAGACACTTGAGGCGCCAGTCTGTGAATCAGGTGAATAATAACAGGGACGGGCACCGGGAAGGGCTGTCACCGTGACTACGAGCCATTGTAGGTTGCCATGGAAACTAAACTGGCTTTTGCATATTTTTCTCTACCTGGGTGGATCGTTTTGCCTGGGATTGATTGTGAGAACATTACCGGCTGCCCTTCATTTATATTGGCGTTCGCTTGAGGAGATGTATTTTTTAATTACAAATCGGGCTTCCTAATGTGGAGGCTGATTGCAAGGAACATGAAACATTTGTTTGTTTGGAAAACATCATGACTTTGAAGCACAAGGCACAAAATATCTCCTGTACTATTTTAACACCAAAGCACAGAAGGACAACAGAAATAGAAAAATATGCGGAAAAATAAACCTTGAGGTCACGATTTCTTTTTAAGATTATGTCTCTGTGCATCAGATGAGCTGCTACATACATTTCTTTTAGAAATATCAAAGTAAAGTTCTTATAAAGTGCATGAGAATTTGGGATAGTCATGATGTTTACATGATCAGATACAGTCGAAGGAAATGTGTGTTTGTGTGCTCACGCATGCATGTGAGAGTGTGCACATATGTACACGTGTTCTGCACATAAGGAAGAGTAAGCTGGTCCAGAGGGGCTGTCGGCTGATCTTCCCTCCGCTGTCCTCAATGTGGACTGCATCCAGAATGCTGAATTACTCTCTGGCTGTGAGATACAATGCAGAGCTTTCACTGTTTCACTTCTGCTTTTCCTTTCTCTCCTCCTCTGCTGCTCTGGTGTTGCCAGACAGTAGTTTTCATGTTGCAATCTGTGTATCCATGTACGTTACCCTAGAGCCAGACATAACTAGCTGCTGCCGCTCACCCAATCCAGCTGAAAAGAAAATCTCTTTGGCTCTTCACTTTTTGCAAGAACAAAAAAGCAGATTAATGTGAGACAGAAGATGATGGCGAACAACATTAAGTCATTTTCTCTTTACATTAATAAGTATGATTTCACAATTTCTGATAATTGCTCCTGGTCCTTACAAAATAGTTCAAAAATATACATTTTGATACTTTTTCTAAACATAAATCTGTCCACTTCTTCTCAAAGTTCTCAAAGTAATAATCATTTGACGTTTTTCTCTTTATATAATTTAAATTATTCCTGATATACTATTTTATATAACTCGTCTGCTGTCCTAAATCAGTGCTAAGTGCTTTGATAATCAGAATTTTTTCAGTGCTTTTTTTAAGCTGAGAGCCTTGATTTGGAAAACGCAGAGAAAGTTCAGAATCTCAGGAACCTTACAAAAGCCACTGTAGGCCTTTCGTCCTGACTCCCAGTGAGACTGATGAAAACACTGAAACAGGTGAAAGGTGCATATACTGCGTACCCAGACTTTGGGAAGCATCATACTGACGATGTCACGCATGGTAAGAATCGACTGTGAGCATAATGAGCATTTGTACATGGTCACAGCACAGATCTCTTTCATGATAACAGCACACATAATTCTACTTACATAAACAGTCATGAAAAAACAGGCAATGAAAGCAGATTTTGCTATAGATTATCTTATATTTTTCGTGAAAATAAATTTAAAAAGTTAAATTAATGATAAAATTTGTGTTGAGGTGTGTTTATATGAATATTGGAATATATATCTTGAAATATCTCCAGATATATCCATACAGACACACAATAAACATTTGTATGCATACACGCACACATATAACTAAGGCCAGTTTTTAGGACAAAAAAAACCTACAAAGTAAATCACAATTGCATCAAACTCCTATCATTTGTGCCTAAGCTAATGTGTAGCATGGGCTTCAGCAGACTAAGGCCTACTGAGCCATCTCAGAGTGAAACGCATTCCCTTTGGGCGCAGTGACACTCCTATTTCTATTCCCTTCTCATGGACCTTGTGCTCTGGCCATGCTATCCTGCCCCGTCCTACTATATGGTTCCACAGGCTGTGCAGCTCTGTCCATAAGGCGGAGCAGGAGAATATTGGAGAGGGAAGGTTCTCATGCACCTTTGTAAAGCCCCCACCAGTCAAAGCAGAGAGTATCTGCACCTTGGCTATGCCTGTGTCTTAGTCAGGAGTTTGATGTGCCATGCAATAAAGCGCCTGGTGTGTTTCATATGTCTATTTTATCTCATTCCGCTTGCTCATCCCTCCCACCCCATTTTGTTCCAGCCTGTTCTCTGGCCCAGATCCCCTGAATTTCAGATGCTCTCGTCATAGCTGCTGGAGCGGAACCTTTCTTTCAGGGGAACCCGCACGTCCTGGGTCACGTGGTTCTCCTGCCCTGTGCCCAGGCGAGTCTCTGATGGGAGGACACAGTTCTGACCCAGCACCCTCTGGGAAAGCTCCAGGTGGTTGGCCCCCCGTTGATAGTTGCTGTTGATGCTGAACTTTGGACCAGTGCTCTTCAGCAGCCTCTTTGAGGGACTAGATTCAGATCCATCTTGTAGGTGATCCTCGTCGTCAGTGTCAGCATCAATGTACTTGCTGATTGATGCATCATGGAAAGTGAAGACTGTGGGCATCCGACTCTCTGGGGACTTGGGTGGAGTCTTACTACTGGCTGTTGTGTAAACAGACACTTCAGGACTCAAAAGCGACTGATCTGAGAAAGCCGAGCTTTCAGATTGAGCTGCACCAGTCCCCTGTGCCAAAGGAGAGGGCACAGGGTCCCTAGCCCTGAAATTGACTTTCAGGGAACGGGTCTTGAGTGGGTTCCCAATGCACAGACCACGTGGGCTTTCAGAGAAAATGTTGTGTCGAGAGCCTTCACACTTGGCACTTAACTCTTGAATAGAACCAAGCTTGTGTGACTTTGTGTTGCAGGGAGATAGTATAGGCTCATGTTCGAGCGTGGTTTCAGGTCTGGAGCTGGTACTGACTAAGCCACTGGCAATGGAGCTGTGCAAGAAGCGTGAGCTCTCTGGGAAATCTGCGGCGCAGCTAATGAAGCTGTCGATGCTGGACATGCTCCTCATGTCCACAATGCCTGCAGGTGTGGTCAGCAGAGGGTCAGCCCTGCCCAGGATATTGCTCATCTCAATTTCATCTTTCTGCTTGGCAGCTTTTAATGATGAGCCTTTGTCTTTGCTGTTGAGATTGGGCTGTGATTGAGTCTTGGCCATCTTATTATACATTTCCTCAAGCTTCTGTACACTGAGGTTCTGTGGACTACACGGCCGGGCCTTGTCTGGGGAGCCAGAGATTTTCCCATCCAGCGACTTGTCTGAACTTGTTTCTGAGGCTGTGCACTTTGGTGTCCACTTCAGTCGTGTAGGCGATAGATGATTATCCTGCACCTTCTCCTTCTTCCCCATGTTCTCCCCATTTTTCTCAATGACCACATCCATGAGTTCAGTGCTGCGGGCATAGGCATCCTTCATATTCATGGACACAATGCTGCCATTTCTCTTGGCCCTTTCCAGAGCTTCTCTTCGTTTGATGGCTTTCTCCTGTCTCTTCTGCTCTTTATAGAATTCAGAGAAGTTGTTCACGATGATTGGAATAGGCAAGGCTATCACTAGTACTCCAGCAATGCAGCACAAGCCACCAACAATCTTTCCCAGGAGGGTCTTTGGATAGATGTCCCCATAGCCTACTGTTGTCATGGTGATGGTGGCCCACCAGAAGGAGGCAGGGATGCTTTTGAACTTGGTGTCGTCCTCATCCTTCTCAGCGAAAAACACCAGGCTAGAAAAAATCATGATGCCCATGGCAAGGAAGAGGATGAGTAGGCCTAGCTCATTATAGCTACGTCTCAGCGTGAAGCCTAGAGACTGCAGACCAGTGGAGTGTCGCGCTAGCTTGAGGATGCGAAGGATTCGCATGATACGGAAGATCTGCACTACCCGTCGCACATTCTGGAACTGTAGCACGCTCTTGTTGGATTCCGTCAAGAAGATAGTGACATAGTATGGTAGGATGGCCAACAAGTCTATGACATTCAAGGGCCCCTTGAAAAATTTCCACTTGTTGGGTGAAGAGAGGAAGCGCAACAGGTACTCCATGGTGAACCAGGCGATGCAGACAGCCTCCACGTGAGCCAGCTGGGGGTTGTCTGTTACCTGGCCAAACTCATCTATTTCCTGCAGCTCGGGAAGTGTGTTCAGAGACAAGGCAATTGTCGAAAGCACGATGAATAAGATGGATATGATGGCCAGGATCTGCGGGATAAGAGAAAAGAGTATTGAAATGATGTCTTCTTAAAAATGGTATACAACAAGTAAAGAAGCATAGCAAATCTGATTGACATTTCCTGCATATGTATATAGCATATCTATTTTAAAGTATCTACTCTGAAATATATTCATGAAATATGTAACAGGTGGCATACAGAACCTTTGGGTTAATTTAGCCGTTGCACATTTTGTGTTGGATTATATTATCATTCCCAGCAGTATTAATGGGAAGGCTGGTGTTAAGGGAGCAGAACAGTAGAAAGTGACATTTAATGCATGGACCGTCAAACAGCCAGTACGATCTAGCAATGCTTACAAGTTTATACACAAGACTGGGCAAAAAAAGATTTGCACCAGAGTTCAACGGCTTAATGTGCAATCTTTTATTCTTTTTCACAAAGACTTGATTTTGCCTATATGCCCTTCCATATAAAAAGCTTTTATGTAGAAACTAAAATCATTTGAGCAGTATGCACTATATTATATTTGCCATTTAAATTTAGAGAGCCTCATGGAGTAAACAGGGAAGACAAACCTTCTTCCAGTAGCTGTCAGATGCTGAGGTTTTAATCCAGCTACGCTGCTATTCTGATAAAGTTTGAATTGAAACTTTCCACTCTCATTACCACTGCAGATTACCTGAACAGAAAGGGCTTTAATCCTGTCCTTTAATCATGAATAATGGCTGCAGCAATTATTTTAGTCCCCATGGAAAAGCACCTGTCATATTTTTACTTCTTTATCTTATTAATTTTCTTCTAAGATATTTGTTTATCCATCTATTAATTAATTAATATATTTATTTTTTATCAATGTAATGTCCGTTGCTTAAAAAAATTAACTAATGATGAAAATACTTCATCTATCCATCCATCTGCCCATTTTCCCAGCTGTACAGGGCTACTGGAGCAGGGGGGCACCCTGTGTGGGATGCCAGTCTATTGCAGACAGTAGCACCACTTCTGTTGTTCTGGATTACATTTCTCCATTAATCACATGTTGCCCCTTCACTTGCTGCTGGTGCTTCTGGAGTATGTAGGAGCATTTAAGATACTCAGGTTGTAGGTATCTGTAAATGTTCAGTGTTTGTTAAGCGTACAATGTTGTTTATACTTGAAATCCTTGACATTTCCATTACACATATGCTCATAAGCACTCCCAGATTATGTTTAACATCTACACCCCAATTTAGAAGTGTCAAATAGTTATACCAGTGATAAGAATGCACCACATAATGAGATATGTTCTTAATTTCGATCACTTCAAACTTCCCTGTGTTCCTTGGCTCATTACAATCCTTGGCAGTAGTGATGTATTTAGTATGTCCTGATCCATGGTCTTCCCCAGAAGCTTGGTTTGAAACAAGTTAATAGCCAAGCACAGGATGACTTCCTGAAACACCTTATGCTGCTTTGGTTTTTATGAACCCTGGTAGGTGTCCAAATAAAACATGGTGGCATGTTGCATGAAAGGCAGAGGTCAGCAAAAGGTGGCAAGGAAAGAGTCTAACCTGAGTCATCACACAGGAAAGGTAAAGCTGACAAGCAGAATTGAAGAGGCTACAGCTGCATCCCTAACAGGTAATACCTGCTTTTGCAGGACTCAAGTGCAACCTTGTCCTAACTGTTCAATGAAATGAATGGTGCAGTGAAACAAGCCACTAAAAGGCGTAAAGCCCATAGTGACTGACAAATGTTTAAGCTCCAGCAGTTTTTACAGAGCTCGCCCTCCTGCTCTCTCACCGCTACCAGGCAGGCCATTTTCCTGCAATTGCCGACTAGCAGAAATCCTCGCTGCCTTCTCTCGCAGGCTGTCATCTCTCACACCCAAAAACCTCAGCTCTTTTTTGCGTGATTTGCAAAGAAAATGTGCCAGAAGTTAGACTTGTACGTGCAAGGTACAGACTAGCTTTGTCATCAGAGTTTTGCTTATTTTTCACCTATCTTGCAATCCCAAGATCAGCCAGAAAGCCATTGTGGAAGAAAAAAGGTATTTATTCAACTTCTCCAGTTATTCAGTCACTTCCTTGGTTTAATTTTCTTTCTTTTTTTCTATGGTTGCAGAGGGGTGTAGAGTAGCCGAAGGATTACTGGCAGGCTTGCACGAGAATATCCTATACAGTGGTACCTCAGTTCACGAACTCATTAGAACTTGAATTTCTTAAAAGTCTTAAAAGTCGAACCAACCAGTTGAAAAAAAATTACCTAGAACTCGATCTGAATCTCAGAAGTAAAATCGTGAACGCCGATCTAAGATAACGGAGTTCTGAACGGATTAAATTCGAGCTCTGAGGTACCACTGTATATGGAAAATGAAAGATCTGTTGTCACCCATACAGAGGTACAACACTGTTAGGGAGTTGTGGTTAGGCACCGTTAGCCTGATGATTAGGGAAGGGCACTTGTAATGGAAAGATTGCTGGTATGAATTCCTGACCAGTACCCTGAAGTACCCTGAGCAAGGTATCACCCCCAAACGCTGCTCCCCAGGTGCTGAGTTAGTTGCCCCCTGCTGTGTCACAGTGTTGCGTATTGGTTAAATGCAGAGGACATATTTTGTTGTTGTGTGCTGCAGTGTGTCAACAATGACAACGTTTCACTTCATTTCACTTAAAAGGCTGCAAAGAGAGGTGAATTTCTGCTTGTACTACAGAGACATCCTGAAATCGGCCTGATCTGATTATCACTAAACACTCAGGACAAAACGCTCGGAATGGGATGGTGAGCGACACCTGCTGGGCAGGGCAGGGACTGCTCTTGACACCATGGTCATAGTAGCATCACAAGAGCAGACCTGACCCAAGGATGTTACTCCAAATGGTGGAGAAAGAACCAAGAAAAACCTCTAAACAAATCCAAGGTTAGCTTCAAGCTCAGGGCCTGCCTACACTAATACATTTTCAATGCAAAAAATTTCTTCTGATTTAACTTTCTGTCTGCAATACCACGGATCTTTTTTTTCCCTAGAAACGGAGAAAAATTTCACCGCTCTACCATAACCAATCTTTCTGTAAATGCATTATTAAAATTTGTTTTGTACATCAGTACAACTCAGATTGGTTCATACTTAGCTCATGACCTTTTTCTGATTAGCTCTCTTTGTTTCGATGTCTCTTTTCCTGATTCCTGGTTATTCTTCAAGGGAATGAAGAATGCTTTGCGTTTGATTTCATGTGAACATGGAGGATGTACAGAGCTTTCACTACCTGGCATATGTTGTTTTGCTTACTTGTGTGCAGCTAAATCATGTTCTGTGTACATTGTATGGTGTTTACAACTATTGTGGTGTTCAAAACAAGATTATACCTGAGCCAAGGTTAAGTGCAACTCTAGCTTATGATAGACATTGAACATCAGAGTGCACTGAAACTGAGGGGAAGAGATCGAGATGAGTAGTGACTAAATTTCTGGATACCTGTGTTGTTGCTGTGATGGATCCTATTATGTACAGCTTTGTGTTTGCAACGCTACATTACTGTGATATTTCGCTTTTGCTAAATAATATACATGCATTTACTTTAAACACATGGTTGTGTGTGAAATTAATCAACAGTCATGTGTTTATAAAAACTGAATTTTATTACTAATCAAAGTCAAAATAAATGATTCAAAGTATATACTTAAATTTTAATTTAAATTCTAAAATATTTTGGTTGGACAAAAAACATGCAAATGACACCATGTGCTCGAGCTACAGCAAACAAAATATGAACAACCGCTCTTATATCTACATCATTTGCCTTTCACATGGAGCAGTGTGAATGCAGAAGTTTTTTTCAATGCTAGTGATAGCGGTAGTGCAGACGCAGATATTTCCTTTTGGAATCTCCCGCAAAAATAACGTATTAGTGCAGATGTAGCCAGAGTACAATAGTTTCAAGTCGCACATCAGGAGATATTTGAATGAAAATGGGCTCCATGGCAGGAGACCAAGGAAGACCCCTCTTCTTAAACTGAGACATAAAAGCCTGCTTGGATTTTGCCAAGTTGCATGTGGACAAGCCACAGTCGTTCAGGAAAAATGTCCTTTGGACTGAAGAAGCTGAATTAGAGCATTTTGGTAAATCACAGCGACTGTATGTTCACAGGAAAAAGGAGGAGCGAGTAGTGAATTACTTTACAATGTGGAAGAAAAATCAAACATTATGCAAATCATATATTAAGCCAATCAGTAATTAATAAGGAAACGTATGGCAACACTGTTAATTCAAATATGATGATGTAATGATTGAATTATGATTTGATACATTTAATGCCCTAAACATAATACAAGCTTGCATTTTGATAATAGGCTTTCATTTAGGTAAAGGGAACTAACATGTTTTGGCATGAAGAGCTTGTTTTTGCGAAAGGTCAAGGACTCAAGGTACTGATCTAATTCAAGAAGTAAGGTTGCTGCAGGAAACAGTTATAAGAAAAATGTCTAAATTGGGAGTCAAAAGTCAGGAAAAGAGAACTAAAGGAACGTATGGAGAAGAGACAAATCTGTTTTGAAGGAGATGATGTAATCACAAAAGTGATAATGAAAAGGTCGAATTGTTTTTATCTGATAATGTATTGAGCTTAACAAAAGTAACTGGTGACTGAAGATATCTGACCCCTCCCTAAACTGTAAACTGTCACATTTTTTGGCTATAAAAGATGTAAGCGCCTGTTGTTCAGGGAACAGAACACAAGACCCATGATAGATGCTGAGTGCCTGTTCCCCATAGCTTTGCAAAAGAAATAAAGTTTTGTCAAATCAATTGACTTTGGACGAACATCTTTCAGAAAAAATACATTTTAATGTTACCTAAAGTTAGGAATACTCCATGTTATTTGCATTGCTTGTTTACATGAATATTTTGCCATTGTTAAAATTTATTGCATTAGATCTCGTGGTAAATGAAATAAATCAGTCCCTGCTCCATAACAAATCCCAAATTAAACCATGCCTTATATATAGGACCACAGATGTCATAGAAATAGTAATAAAACATTTCATTAATCAATAACTAACTGTGCGATAAAGAGGGGAATTATAAAATAGAATTTGTAAATGAAACATTTATCCATCAATAAATAGTTCAAAATAAAAAGGGATTTACATAAATAACATAAACCCTCAATAAGTATGTGGTTTTAAAAAAACATTAAAGAATTCATAAATTAATGGAATTTAATAAATTAAATGGAATTTCATTCTATTTGAGAATGCATTATAGAAGGAGGAATATCTGAATTCAAAATCTGAATTAAGCAAAGCGATTTTAATCTGACAGTTCAAAGGGCAATTGGCTTCCTATTTGCCTTTCCATATTCTTGCTCTTCATCCCATTTACTTAATCATTTAGCTTCTCCTTTTAGCCTCTCTAGCCTTTTGCTGACACTTATGCT
>JAODJW010000127.1:14203300-14213697 GCA_026777045.1 Hyperopisus bebe | reverse complement strand
AAAATCTGAATTAAGCAAAGCGATTTTAATCTGACAGTTCAAAGGGCAATTGGCTTCCTATTTGCCTTTCCATATTCCAGCTGCTATTCGTCTTGCTCTTCATCCCATTTACTTAATCATTTAGCTTCTCCTTTTAGCCTCTCTAGCCTTTTGCTGACACTTATGCTGGTAAAACAAGGCCAAATAATGCAAATTAGCTGTGAAATGCAACTAGCTCCCTGTTGTTAGGGAGCTGCACCATCTCATGCCCTAGCTATAGGTTTGGCACCCACAAGAAGTTGGCTGCCCCCCCCTTTGCACATCGGCTATCCACAATTTAATTTTTGATATCTGTAAATGCATTCTGGATAGTCATAATTCCAGTTTTATAGTAAGAACGATAACTCAAGATATCTGTAATTATAGTGTGACTTGGCAAAATGATAGTTCAAGATTCCCTGAAATACATTTTGACTAGTAAAAATTCCATTTAAGATATCTTAAAATTACAGGTATTGTAATTCAAATCATGCTGTATACAGAATGATAATTTGATATATCTTTAATAATATTTTGACCAGTCAAAATGGTTAAGATATATAAGAACATAAGAACTATACAAACGAGAGGAGGCCATTCGACCCATAAACCCTCAACCTTACTCTAAACCAGCCAATCAGAGCAGAGCTCATGAACATATTAATAATCACTCCAAATCTGAATTACAATTCTGACTAGTCAAATTTGTTGTGCATGACATGATTGACCAAAAACCATGCAGATCTAATTTAAAAATGGCAGTTAGCATTATACAGAATGTTGCACAAAAGTTCCATAAAATTGAAAGAACTTTTTATCCAGATGTATATGGTGAACAAGACATTTGTTCTGTTAATAGTTGCTCAAAGATATTTAGATGTTCACATAGGTCTGACATGGCCCACATTAGGGGTGCAACAGATCAAAACACACGGCTTGAATCGTGTCATGGTTTTTGGGCCACGGTTCGGATCTTTTTTAGAACCAATAAAAAGGGGAGGGGGGCTTTTAACATGAGAAAGAGGATAGCAGAGTCCACTAAAATGCTAAAGCAAATGCTATAAAATGTTTTATTCTATTTCATTCCCACCAAAACATGTTGTGCTGAAGTGAGGCTATTACCGTTATATGTGGTAAATTGTTCCAGGACACTCAGTGTTCATTTGCAATCTCTGAGCAACTGGCTGTTCCTCAACACCCAATTCCTGCTCTGATACAGAATCAATATATATGATTATATATGGTTGGATGCCTAAACACTCCATGTTTTACCTCACCTGTAGTGATCTATGTTGATTCCGTGTGAGCCATCACAGTACCTTACTCTAAACCAGCCATTCAGAGCAGAGCTCATGAACATATTAATAATCACTCCAAATAAGGGAAAACAGGCTGTTTCATTCTAGGGCCAAATTACAGGGATGTAAATGGGCCTGTAAAACCACTTCTTTTTTCCATTTTTTTTGCCTAAACCAAGTTCACATACCTTCTATGTAGACACCAGAAAACAATTTGAAGAAAAAGAAAAAGCATTCTATACTACCTTTAAGTTTGTTTTTGTTCATCATTCAACAATTCTATATTTTAAAAGAAAATTATACAGTTGCCTAAGAACTGGGTTCTTGTCATCCAAAAAAATTGACTTGTTTATATAAAGACACATTGATTTTCTCATTTTTACTGGGAGCCTGTGAGGAGCAGAATTTTATTACTCTGTCAACTGATTTGTTCCTTTTGTTAAAACAACATTACTCTTTCTGCGCTGTGTGTGAAAGAGTTTGCTGGTTTATGATCTCCGGTAGCAGGACAGCAAAATGTTCACTAAAACTCAGAACACAGCCAACTAAAAACTTAACCATGACATAAAAAAATGTATTTTATACAGGTCACCAAAGTGTTATTTTTAATGAAGATTCCTACCATCAAAAATGTGATACATAAAACGTTATCAAGAACGTTATTAATATGTAGTAGTAATTACAATTCAGAGGTGCGAAATATAGCAAAGACTTCACAATGGACATAACTGCAGATTGTATCCCAATACTTTTGAATTTATGTCAGACATACAACACTGCAAAAGCCATAACTGACAGAGGACCATGGCCACCAACAGCCAGAGAGGCATGATATGAACATATCATTCAGCTGCAACCAACTGTCAGTTTCGCATTTCCACAAAGGCATGTCTATGGTTAGAAAACGGCTGCTGAGACGTGATGGTCACCGTGTCGCACCTTCAATTGTCCACCTCTGGGTGTCTTGCCAGCTACAACAGGCTGGTTCCAGTGGATGTGACTGAGTAGATACAGTAAGAATCAAAAGGAGAATCTCCTTCTGGGAGCCCTCTGTGTCTCATGACCGTTTCCTTGGTATACAGGTGACCCCCGGCCGCAAAACGTCTGGGCTGCTGCACTAGAATTCCTGCTCTGTGAAATACTTTCCCAAACTGAGTCATGGACAGGGTCAGCAGAGCTGACTTATTTGGCCACAGAAGTAGCTCAGATAAGTCGGACACAGAAGCCCAAAGGGACAAAAGCCTAACAGAGGCAGTGAAGGAGCCTAATGTGACTTCATACTACTCTGAAGTGAGCTACTATTAAAACTAGGAGAAGCTGCACGGCTGCTTCTTTTAATAAGTGCTACTTTTTATAGCCTCCCACTGCCGCGTAAAAAAAAAACACAAGCACCTTCACCTATGAGTGGAGGGAATTTCCAGGGATTTCAGCTTCTTGTCTGACATTTCTAGTCAAACAAACCCGGCCGCTCACCCTCTGACATGGGGAAGAATAACAAACAGCAGTGGAGCTGAAATGAAGTAATGGAGCATGCTGCCCCCCTGGACCGCCTTCGCACAGCCCCTGTAACATGATTCCCCTCCGGTTCCCCTCCTCTTGGGTCTCCCTTACCTGTTATACAGGCCAGGCTGGTGCCTTTTTTAAGCATTTAGGGGGCACGCACAGAAGAGTGGGACAGGTGACCCAGCTTCATTCCACTTCCAAGGTCAGTCTCAAATTAGTAAATGTTCTTCTGCCAGAAACTGAAGGGCAGCAAGTCTGACAGTTGGCTCCTCTCAGCTCTCCCCAGAGCAGAAGCTTCCCGCAAAGTTTTGGCAGCCATCAGTCATGAGCTCCTTTTCACACTAGCCTCAAACTGTCTCTTTAAAATGATCCCAGAGAGAGTCGTGCTGGAATCAGACATAGTGCAAGGGTCAATCAGAAGAAATGTCCATCTTCCAAGCTTTGTCTTCATGGGTGCCTCAGGAGGTAGACAGGGGAAATTGGAGAATTAATGAATTTGAAGTAAGAACCTGAAAGGAGATCACGGGAATGACAGCAGAGTGGCATGGAACCTAGTAAACAGAGGTGGAGAATGATACCCATGAGTGTGTCTGTCACCTGTGGCTGGGAAGAGCAAAGGGTGGGTGTAATAGAATTGTAAGTTTATATAAAGCATGTTTAAGGTAGGACCTTTCTACACAGCTGTTAAATAATGAAATTGTGAATGAGTGTCTTGGATGCCCCCGCACTTGTCACATCCACTGCTCCAGAGTGTAGCTTGGTTGGCAGGGAATGCTCTGCTTTCTCCGCTAAACAGACCTAGTTCTGTATCTGAGGGCTGCCCATGGATGGGGCTTAAAAGTCTGGTTATGCAGTGACACCAGTATTACCTGATAAACTGCACCTGTCTTGACACCCATGTTATCATGTCACACAGATCTTGCTCATATCTGATGATGGAGCTTCCTGGTTCCTTTTGTACATGCAGCAGCTTGTAGAGTACAAACCTGAACCCTGCAGGTCCTGCTGCACTGCTTACACCTCTGTATTTAAGTACTGCCTGATTTATGGAGCTACCCAGCCTGACCCCATCTTCCAAAACACTGCAAAGCCTTTTCACAAGCCAGAAACCCCTCATGGAAAACGAATTATGATCAGAGCAGCAAGATTGAATGAGAGAGCATGCTGACATCACTCAGCTGAAGCTCAAAGCCTCTGGGGCTCTGAGAGTGAATTGATGATGGAAAAAAGTGAGACAGGAACCAAAACATCAGGCCTCTACAAAGTGGAAACTCAGCAATAGCTGACGGCTATGTCCGTGTAATGCAATGTAACACATGTATTTAACGCAATGTAACAAATGTGAATAATGCGATGTAACACAATGCCAATAATTGTTTTCCAAGGGCACTGAGGTCACCATTGAGATGTCAAAACATCCATTCATTACAAGTTGCCTTCCTTTATGAAATTATCTGGCATTCCCACAATGCATTTGGATTAAAGGATGTTGATGATGTATCAATAGAGAGTAATTAATTCAAACTGCACTATTGAGTATTATCATTTACAGTCCCTATTTCCTCATATCACTGCCTCCTTCTGCCTTTATCTTCTTCAAAATGAAGGTCCTGCTAACGAAGCCTTCTTAAAGCACCCATTTACAATTTCGTGATGATTTCATGTGCCCTGGAGAAGCTGTTGAAATCCAGATGCTGAAGTCACAGCTGCAGTAACAGCCCTAGCAGAGGGAGATAAATGGCTGCATGCAAGATATGGTGACATCCTGTGGAGGTGATGAACATGATTCCTGAGGGAATGGGCTCACTGGTGGGCACATGGAGGGTGGCGGCAAGGAAGGCCTGCAAAACAAGAATTGTTTTGCTTATGTTGCTCCTTAGACACTAAATGAGGGCTACGCCTACACACTTTCCTTAAATGCAGTGCACAATGATGTCTATTCAAAGGAAGGTTTTCTCAGAAATGACTGTCATAGTGGGAGGAACCTGTGGTATGAGGACAGCGTATATAGCAGACAGATATCAGTGTTTTCTTGAGTTTTTAAGTAGCGACTGCTTCTCGGTCGTGGGGGTGAAGTATCAGGCTCCCCTAAAGGTCTGGCTGTGTTTTGAGCAGATACAGACAGCACCTTCTATCAGACTGACCATAAGGCTAAGCCAAAGAGTGCCTCTTTCGGCAAATTTCTACATCTTTTTACCATCTTCTTGAAAAGAAGAATGTATGAAATCCAAACCCAGAGGTGAGGGTTTTGAGGTGAGACGGTGCTCCCCAGACTAGGTTACTCTATGAAGGAAAACTCCAAGGTCATTGTAATATTGTGGGCGGCAGTGCAATCGATTAGCTCTCTGAAGAAGCCCCTTCACAGAAATAGACCTGGTGCCTAGTTTCACCTTCCCATGGTACTGTGGTATTTAGGGCCAGACCGCTTGCACAGCACCAAGGCAATGACCCTAGAGGTTCAGTAGGATTAGACAGAATATGGTGGAGAGCTTTTAAAGCTGGACTGGATAATAAAATATCACCCAAATACTGGAAAGGCAACTGCTGACATACGCTAAAGAAATCCCAGCCCACACAAATGACGTTAGTAGATATGCTATTGTATTAATGGATGTGGGCCAACCTGTTATATGTAATAGAGTGTTCTGAGAATGTATAAAATGAATAGAATCCTTTTTTATTATGTACATTTGTGATCAACTCAAGTTATGCTCTAAGAGACAATGAATCGACAATGAATGACAGCCAAGTCAAACATATCAGAGTCTGCGCCTGTCATCGCTGATGTCTGGATTCTCACTCTCTTAGCATGTTCTGTTTCATCTTCAATACAATCCTGCACATTGCCCATTTATGTGGCTAGCTTGTTGCTGGTGGCCTATCTTCTTAGCACGCATGAGCACCTGGGACTGAGAAATGCCGAATCTGTGGTGGAGGAAGCCTGACACGAGCTGCCTTGGTCTGCTGCATGCGAGCTGCACTCTGTCTGTCTGCGGTCAGCATGCCGGCCTCCTGTGCAGCTGAGCACCCCTGGTGGGCTGGGAGACTTTCCTTGGGCTGTGAAAATCCAACAACTGAGCAGAAAGAAAATGTGGAAACTCAAGATCATCAGCTGAGTGTGGCGCACAGCAAGTAGGCTGGGGAGGTGGGGGGGGCAAATGTCTGGAACCAGTTGCAAGAGAACCTGAGGAGGAACCTGTGGGGGAACCTGTGGAATTTAGCATCTCCTCAGAATGAAGATGTTGGTTCTAAGGACTGACTATAGGAGCCTGGGGACAAAGAAGCTACATGATATTTTTACACAATGCTACCTGCATACGGAGACTCCAAGCTCTTGGATCTAGATGCTGGTTCAATGATGCAGATCTTTCAGTGGGATTCTAGGAACAGCTAAGTATCATGCTGAACATCTTGGGAATACCCTGAGCACAAACAATGCTCACGTCCTGGAAAATGGCATCTCTGATAAAATATTGCAAACAAATTGATATACGAAATTATCCAATATTGAGATTTTTTAACCTTGATTTGATCCAATATTTTGAATTAAAAAAATTACAAGCATAACATATTTATTTCAAGCTTACTTCATTATATGGATGAATTAAATAGAATTAATCAATCCCAGGGCAGTTATAGGCTTGGTGTCCAACAGTGCAAGGAGTAAAATGTAGAGCTCAAAGTCAAGTGAGCTGGACTGGCCATCTGACATTCCGGACATTTTCCCAGTGGGTATTGTTACACGTCACACATGATGTAGAGGACCAACATTCTGTGAAGATGTGGTTTAAAAACCAGCAACATTTGCCATTCCACCCCAAACGTCACCTCATGGATAATCTGACTTTCACAGACAGACTTCAGTCAGGAATCACAATTCACGGCTTCCTTCAAATAAATTTGAAAAGCAAATATCCAAGTGAATCATGTGCACTACAGAGGCCCTGACTGCATTAAGGGCTTAATAAGCAGGAGTAATGCCTACAGAGTGTAGGAGCCTGCAAAGCCTGCCCTTTAAATGCCGAAAATGAGAAGAAAATGCAGCAGGAGACCTCTGTCCCTGGCGGTTCCACATCCTGGGTTCTGCGAGGACGTATTTTTGGGACCAAACTGAGCTATCAGCCTATCTGCCACATGCTGTCGTCATGGAGACTCTGATCTCTAGGTAGTGCATATAAAGAATGAACGGTCTTTTACTGGATTAGGAATTGATTTCAGGTTACATTCAAGATTTTCCTGTTTTCTTTGTTCAACTTTCTTTGCTCAAATTTTTGTTCTTATTTATTCAGATTCCAGTTTGTGAGTACATGTATGAGCTCGTAAACCAATACATCAAATCGCAGCCTAGAATAAAAGAGAAATCAAACAGGCATCTCAGATATGAAATAACCATAGGAATGAAATGACCAGACAAAGATGTAATCTTGTAGACAACACAGGCAACATGCTTGCGTGAGTGTGGGCTGTCATGGCAACTAACACTGACACATTAGAAAAGTAGCCTATTATCACGTTTGGATGCCTCTTTTCAGAGAGATAAAAATCCTTTGATGTTTCTTGATGGGAATCTGCATTCAGAGAGCACATCACCTGTGATCAGGCAGGACTGATAAAGCAAAGGTTGGGAGAAAGTGTGTTTTTTATAAAGGCAGGATAGAAAGGCATTGAGGCAGGCCTATAGCCAAAAATACATCTCATGGTGTGTCCAGCACCCCATCTACCAACTAATTGGAACCTGTAATTTTACTACATGCCTGGATCAAAGGATAAACATGGACAGTTATGGGTGAAGTGTGATGTCATAAATGTAGCTGACTGTGAGCAGGTATCATGTAGGTTCTTGATGACAACATGGCAGAATCACAGACCAAAGCAATATCACAAACCATGGCAGAATCACAGACCACAGCAATATCACAAACCACGGCAGAATCACAGACTATAACAGAATCACAGACCACAGCAATATTACAAACCATGGCAGATTCACAGACCATGACAGAATCGCAGACCAAGGCAGTATCAGACCAGGACAGAATCACAAAACACAGAAATATCACAGTCCGTGGCAGTATCACAGACTATAGTAATACCACAGACCACAGCAATATCACAGCAGAATCACAGACCACTGCAATATCACAGACCGCAACAGAATCACAGACCACGGCAGTATGCACAGTTCACAAAACTCTTTTGCAAATCATATTCTTATGTGTAGATATTCAGCCCAAGTTCATGATTCTATCCTCTTGCTCACTAAAAAAAAACAAGACTGACACCTGAATGACTCAGACTGTAGAACTAACTCAGACCCCTGCAATTTGTTAAAGTTTAACAGACTGCCTGATGCAATGCATGCTGGCTAGGTGGCCCTGCATCCAAAATCAGTCTGAAACTCGAATCCACAGACTTAAGGTATTTTTTCATGGGGATGGGTTTGGTGGCCTTCGTGGTTGAGGCTTCCTGATCTTTGCTTACTCCCAGCCCAGCTGCCTGACATGGTGTATAACCTAAGGCTCCTGCATCACACATATCCATTGGATATTTCATCATCTGAATAAAGTGCACCTCATGGCTGCTATACTTTTCATATTAATAATTCATGTTTTTGAAAAAAGCAGAGCTGATCCATAGCTCAGTGTCTATATTTAAAATCCGTCCGTCCTCCATATGGGTATAAATAGAATGGGAAGGCTCTACAGCCTGAGAAGGTCTCTCATGATCTATGAAGGAAAAAAGAAACATACCCAGATTCCCTGCATCTCTGATACGCATACCAAGTCACAGTGTGCATGTTTATCTGAGTGATCTGATGTAGAAGGGATAACAAAAAGCTGTATAGAACTCAGTTGCCCATACAACAGAGATCCAGCTCTGGGTCTTGCTGTGTTTCTATGTTTATTTTATTGTTTTATTTTATTTTATTAAAGCCATTGAGCAAGGTGAGCATTTGCACCAGTAAGTTGCCATCAGATGTCAGCAATAAATGATCCATTTCTGGAATGCCCTAAAGACATCTCCCTCCTTGACCTACGTCATGCTGAGAACAATAAAAACACATGTATTTATCCTGTGTCTTAAGTGTAAATAGATCAAAGTAAGCATCTCTGCCTGTGGGTTGTGAAGGACTTCATATTCTCAACTGTGTGTCACTCTCCTTGTGTGCATAAGTGCATTTTATCATGTGTCCTGACTTTTTTGCATAGAACGTTTTGTGAGAGCATGCTTGCTTGTGAGACCCATATCTGGTCCCATGTCATGGCAGGTAAGTGTGTGCTCAGTGTGTCTGCGTGTGTATGTAGACAGCCCTGGTCTCAATCTGGATATGACTCAAGCAGCGAACACCAGAAGATATGATCCATTTCAGTTTTCTTAAACACCAAGTGAACATTTGAAAGCCCTGGAAATGCTTTTCTACAACCCCAGTGAGATGTATTATTTTTAAAAATCCCCTTCAATGCTTATTTTGACTAATAGCTCATGTTACGGAGGACAGTGTTGGACTGAAAAGAAAATGAAAACAAGAATGAGAGAACCACAGTTTAAAAAAGAATAACTTGGAAGATGTTATGATTTGGCATTTACAAGAACAATTTAGATGGATCTAACCTTTAAAGATGAACAGCTCATTCTTGGAAAAAGAAATGTGAGAAGAGATACTAGGTTTGCAGATAATACTGTGAGAGGTCTGGTGCTTCCCTGACTCTTGTTGCCAAGACAGCAAAAAAATGTAGCAGCTTACTCCAAATGTTTTTGCAAGGCTTTTCCAGTAAGGCTAGGGTTGTCTTATCACATGATAGCAGTGTTGAAGAAACAGCCTTTTGTGTGCTTCAAAGGAAATCCTGGCGGTGGTTACTTTCAGTATGGCGTTATTCTAGGTGGTACTAAGGTAAACAGCTGGATGATCACTGGGCAGCAAAACGGCCAGATGTTGGCAGATGGCTCACATTTGGCAGCATATATTTTAGAAGCAACACTATACTTTCGGGCTTGAAAGGCACTCTGCTTGTTCTCCGTGATTGGAAATCATGTCCAGTCTGGCAAGGGCTGTACTTTCTCTTACCGCTCTTCTCTAATCCTGCAATGCTTCTTTGTGCCTTAAGGTAGTTCAGCAGTTGAAAACAATACATTGTAGTGCCAGACAAGAACAATGGCCTACAGCTAGACTTTGGAATTGGTCCATGAACAGGATTTAAGCTCTGGACAGATTGGCATGGTCGCTTTTCGCATCTGTCACCACTGGATCTACAGTATATACAGAAAACAGAGGAACGTTCAAAACCAACTGTTATTTGGCCATACTGTTCATGTGTGTTAATGGACCCCACGTATATAGTGAGGGAAATAATTATTTGACTCCCTGTTGAATTACTAACTAGACCCATTTATTAAAAAATGAGAAGTCTGTAATTTCACTGGTAGGTTTATTTTAACAACAGAAGATAGATTTTCAACAAAACAAACAAGAAAAAAACCATTATGTAACAGATACAAATCTATTTGTCATTTATCAAGGGAAATAATTATTTGATCCCCTACAAGCCAGCAAGAAATTAGGTCAAGTACATGTGCACT
>JAODJW010000127.1:14192990-14203200 GCA_026777045.1 Hyperopisus bebe | reverse complement strand
GGTAGCCTAGGGTACAGCCTGGACGGGCCCTTATATCCCTGGTCAGGGCTGTGGGTAGCCTAGGGTACAGCCTGGACGGGCCCTTATATCCCTGGTCAGGGCTGTGGGTAGCCTAGGGTACAGCCTGGACGGGCCCTTATATCCCTGGTCAGGGCTGTGGGTAGCCTAGGGTACAGCCTGGACGGGCCCTTATATCCCTGGTCAGGGCTGTGGGTAGCCTAGGGTACAGCCTGGACAGGACCAGTTAGGTACCAGTTGACCCTTTTGTGTATCTTTCGACTGTGAGATTAAACCCTGTGGAAGTGAGATTCGAACCCCCAACCCTGGAAGTCTGAGGCAACAGTGCTACTGCTGATGTTCAATGCAGCTAAAATTTGACAGGAGCTGTGGTGAGTATGGAGAGCTGTGGACAGAGGGGGCTGGCGATTGCTGAATTGTGTTTGCAGTCCACCTCTCGCGTAGAACAGGCTCTGAAGGTTTGATCACTGGCAAGGGCCCACGTAACTGGCGACGCAGCTGCTGAGTCATTTCAATGCGATTTAAAGCACCATGGCTTGCAACGGGGTGAATGAGGTTATAAGCCAGTATGACGTGCATGAGCAGCTGGTTTCACAGCAGCCGTGCCATGATCCTGCAGGGGATGCAGTGGGTAGGAAAAAGGCCTCATCATGTGACTATTACAGTCATGTGACTGCAAATATCATGTGACTAAAGGTTCTATTTAAGAGCGTTAATTGAGAGCCAATCCAGAACCACATTTGTGCAGCCCCCTCCCCCCATGCAGCAGAACTTCTTTTATCTCTTTCGGAGTCTTTCTCTCAGTATTTTGAAAGAACAGGATGTTCTGTAGAAATCGGTGAACTCTGTTTACTTGGCAAAAAGCAGCACACTTCCGAGCGTGATACCTTGCAGGCGGGGACATACGAGTCTGCGTGAGATGTCCTACAACAATGAGTCAATATACCTCAGTGTTGAGCTTACAAAGTGTGACATCATCGTGTCCATCCTGTCGCTAATACAGGCCGTAACTGGACTAGTTAAGGATGTCGTGTGGGGATTACAGGTATTAAGCTTCTGGTTACCGCAGGCTTGTAAAACATGCACTGTCAACCTTGAGGAACACGAGATTTTGTCTTCTGATGCCACACCTCCATTTATCAGACAGCTACTCTCCCGTAATCCACCAGGAAGGTAAAAGAACAAGTTTCCAGGAGATGCGCATCTGTCACATGGTACGCGGTTGATACTGGGGCAGGGGGGGGTGGCGAAGCGACAGGTTTCACTTTCAGAGCATGTTACAGTATCTCCCTGCCCTGCTTTCCAGTGAATGGAGCCCTGAAAGATGGCCAACGAGGAAGAGAGGCACGACGGTGACAAGGAAGCCTAAAGGAATCCTGCAGCTGTGATTCCAGACTAATCCTCCCTGGCACAGTGCCCACTGCATTCCTGTGCATCGGGGCTCTTGCTGCCAGGGGACAGTGTAGTTAAGGAGCTATTCAGGATGGTATGGGCTCGAATCCCAAGAAGGCAGCTTTCGTTAGCTAACTGGGCACAACTAAATATATTAATATATTAAGATGATGATACACTATATATTGATAATAATAAAGCTGTCATCCATACTGCATTTTAGATTCTGTACCTTCATAATGCCTTATAGTGGTCAGTATAAGAATTATGGAAGCTATGCACTGCATTATGAAGGTAAATATAATGCATTACAGATGAGAACCTAATAAAGCATTTATAATGAATAATAAACATCCCTATAATGTGTTGTGCCCTTTCATATATATTTATAGGCATGTTCTCCAAATATCTTTGTAATGTAAGCAAAAGGGCAAAGAGCTTCATCACATGTACAAACATGCTGGTCACATGACCTTGTTAGATTGTTAAGAGGCCATTTTACTATAAGCACGTTTGATAGACCCCTGTACACATCAAGGCAGTGCTGTACATGATCCTATTTAAGGGCAGAGTGGTGACTCTGGGGCTGGGGATCTGCGCCAACAGTTGGAATGTCTCCGGTTGAAGTCCCGTGAACGCCATGAGTAATTCTACTCTGTTGGGCCCTTGAGCAAGGCCCTTAACCTGTAATGTGTTTGTTCTGGGTATGCTGTTAACCTACATCCAGCCATGTAAGTAGGTCCTCCAAAAATTTGGGGGTTGGTGACTGAATTGGCACTCCCCCCACTAGAAAAAACTCATACTGCTCCATTCCATCTGAACTAGTATGATGCTCACATATCGCATGGCTGCGCTCAGGTTCTCATCCCTGAGTGCTTTGTCGTGTGCTGGCAACATGCTGTAATCAGTGTGCGCTCCTTACTTCTCTCATAGTCACGTTTATGATGCATAATAATGTGTTATGAATGTGCTCATCGATCCTTATAGACATGGCATTCACAGGAAGTGTTACCATAATAGTAATGGTCTATTAGAGTGTCTACAAATGTTAAAAAAGATGCAGGATTTACAATCTTATGCTATGGGAAATGATCAACCTTCACAGAATTTGACCATCAGGCAAGCAGTAGGACCTGTCCAGGGACTCGACATGGACTTCTTTGTAGAGCACTGACTACCGAACCAGCAAAGACATCTTTGAAGTTACGATCCACTTACAAGAAACTATCAGAGTGGAGCAGCTTCATTGCTTAAACAAGCTTTTTAAACCACAATGGAAGCTGAGGATCTCATAGCTGTGATGATATAAAACTAAAACCTCAATGTAGGAGTGTTTGAGTTGCTCAGCATGTGTTTGGTGAGCAAACACAGGTTAGCCACTGCTATGGGCTGTTAATGTCTCTGGCTGTCAACTCACTTCTAGGACAGTAAACAGAGAGAGGCTGCGTTTGAAACGCGTGCATACACCAGCGTCTAGTGTAGGCAGACAGCTCTGCGGTAACAAGTTCCTGTAGTGTTTTAAATTATTTATACAGCTGGGTATTTCACCTCAAGAGATCTGTAGGGCCCTTCCTGAGAGTGGGGGATTCTTCGTACTTGGATTAAAATATCCCAGATCAGAGGTCTCATCCTGCATCGCTTAATCGTGGATACGGTTATCCAGCTGTTTCAGTTCTTCAAACACACAGCAGACTTGGATGAGTGAAGTTAGATTAAATGATCCGAGATCAGAGGACTCATCCTGCATCGTCTAATCCTGGATACGGTTATCCAGCTGTTTCAGTTCTTCAAAGACACAGGAGACATGGATTAGCGAAGTTGGATTAAATGATCCCAGATCAGAGGACTCATCCTGCATCGTTTAATCGTGGATATGGTTATCCGGCTGTTTCAGTTCTTCAAAGACACAGGAGACTTGGATTAGCGAAGTTGGATTAAATGATCCGAGATTAGAGGACTCATCCTGCATCGTCTAATCGTGGATATGATTATCCGGCTGTTTCAGTTCTTCAAAGACACAGGAGACCTGGATTAGTGAAGTTGGGTTAAATGATCTGAGAAAACTCCATGCTTCTGTGGACACTGACTAGGCTAAATATTGTATATCGACACTCAAAACCATGATCTGCAAATGTGTGATTGGCTGTCTAAGATGGCGAAAGCGAGGGTGCAATCTTTATGCAATTTTTGGGGCATTGCAGGCTTCGTAGGAATTATACCATTTTGGGGATATAATATTTTATATACATACATACATACATACATACAATGAGGGAAATAATCATTTTACCCCCTGTTGAATTACTAATTAGACCCATTTATAAAAAAGAGAAGTCTGTAATTTCACTGGTAGGTTTATTTTAACACCAGAAGATAGATTTTCAACAAAACAAACAAGAAAAAAATATTATGCAACAGGTACAAATCAATTTGTCATTTATCTATGGATCCCCTACAACCCAGCAAGAAATTAGGTCAAGTACATGTACCGACCCAGAATTGTCATTTAATGGCATTACTTTGTTAAACAGTATTCTTGGGTCACTAACCTGTCTACATCTTCAGCCTTATCACCATGGGAAATAACAAAGAGCTGTTTAAGGACATCAGAGTCAAGATTGTTGAGCTTCACAAATATGGAATGGGCTACAAGACCATCAGCAAGCAGCTTGGTCAGAAAGTGACAACTGCTGTTGCAATTATTTACAAATGGAAGAAAGACAAAATAACTGTCAATTACCCTTGGTCGGGGGCCCCAAGGAAGATCTCATCTCATGTGGCATCAATGATCTTAAGAATGTTGAGGGCTAACCCCATAATTACATGGGAGGAACTTGTTAATGATCTTAAAGCAGCAGGAACTACAGTCAACAAGAAAACCATCAGTAACACATCATGCTGTTATGATTTTAAATCCTGCATTGCTTGCAAAGTACCCCTGTTCAAGAGGGACCATGTTCAGGCCTGTCTGAAGTATGCCAGTGAACACCGGAATAATTCCAATGAGGCTTGGAAGAATGTGATGTGGTCAGGTGAGACCAAAATTGAGCTGTTTCACATCAACTCTACTCGCTGTGTCTGGAGGAAAAAGAATGCTGACTATAACCCCAAGAACACCGTACTTTGGGGGTGTTTTTCTGCCAAGGGTACAGGACAGCTGCACCACATTGAAGGAAAGATGGACCAAGCAATGTACCATAAAGTCTTGGATGAGAACCTCCTTCTTTCAGCCACCACTTCAGCGGGGGGGGGGGGGGGTCTTCCAGTAAGACAACAACTCTAGGCATACAGCTAAGGAAAGGAGTGATTCACATTAAGGTAATGCGGTGCCCTAGCCAATCTCTGGAGTATAATCCCATAGAAAACCTATGGAGGGAACTCAAGCTTCGTCTATCCAAGTGACAGCCTATAAGCCTTAAAGATTTGAAGTAGGTCTGCAAAGAGGAGTGAATCAAAATTCATGATGATCTGCATGCAAACCTGGAGACCAAATACAAGAAACGTCAAACAGCTGTGCTTCCAAGCAATGGTTATTCCACCAAATACTAAAGCATGTGTTCAAAGGGATGAAATACTTATTTCTTGAGGATTGGTTTGTAACTGTTACATGATGATATCTTCTTGCTTGTTTTGTTGATAATCTATCTTTTGCTGTTAAAACAAACCTACCAGTGAAATTATAGACTTCTCATTTATTTATTAATGGGTCAACTAGAGAATTCAGCAGGAGGTCAAATAATTATTTCTTTCACTGTATAACTAAAATGTAAGAGTAAAGTCTGAAGTATGAATCTGTGGAAAGCTGCTGGCTTTAATCTTGAAGGAACATCTTGAGACAGGAGCTGAGCAATCTGTTGAAATCTGTGTACTAACCAAGAATGTCATCAAAGGGAGAGGCAGCCTTAGGTAGTGGCTCATAATTCCAGGCACTGTGTAAATAAAGAGCTTCATCTCGATTTGGTATAATCAGATAAATATTAATAATAGTTGAGAAAAAGTGATGAAATCATTGCAATTTTGCAATTTCATTTCAGCATGCACATGAGCTCACACGTGGCTCTTTAGGAAGAACATAGCTGTATTTCTGCATCGTAGCGTAGAGCTGGAGGTTGCTATGGTGATGTGAGGCTTTTTTGATTGCCAAGATGAAGGCATTCATGAAGATAAAACTGCACAAAAGCAGCGGGAAGATAGGAAGGATGGAGAGATGACATCAACGGCGCCGGTGGGAGGCAGGCACACAGCAGAGAACCTGCTTAAGGAGGACCAGCTCCCCCCCCCCCCTTTGAGATCCTTCAGTTTGGCAGGAGGGAAAGCTCTCATGCTTCTTCCCTTTACTGTTCTCTACCCCTACCTGTTTCATTCTCAGCTCCACGATGGAGTCATCGATGAGTAATAAAGGAACTGCTTTTGACTCAACGTGTAAAAAGCCTGAGTGAGTATTTTTATTGGAGTGAAAGCGAGTTCATGGAGCAAGGCTAAGGGATGACTGTGAGAGTGACCAGCACTGTGGGCTTTACACTGGCGCAGCCACTGCACTCTGGACTTTCCACCAGAGCCACGGCACTCTGGACTTTCCAACAGAGCCACCAAACTCTGGGCTTTCCACCGGAGCCACTATGCCATGGACTTTCCACCAGAGCCATGGCACTCTGGGATTTCCACTGGAGCCATGGCATGACCTTTCATTCCTTCCAAAACCAGCCCTTGGTTTAAATGAGGGGTTCTCTTGCCTTATTTACAGCTAATTCTATAAAGAAAATTATAAGAGGAACCATGTGTTTCATATAACCAATCCTTTATCTTTTTACGCCTCCCTTAGCTCGCTCTTTATAGAGCAAGCTGTCTGCGAAGGGCAGCCACCTGTTGAGGCGCTCAGGGAGCTGGGGGTTAAGGGCCTTGCTCAAGGACCCACAGACATGCTGAGGCTGGGTTTGAACCAGTGACCTTGTGATTACAGGCACACAGGCTTAGCCCACTGAGCCACACACTGCCCCCTATAATACAAAATAATATTAACTGAGGGGTTTGGGTGAGAGGGGTATTACCAGGGCTGCCGCCCATCTCCTGCCCATCGCCCCCTCATCTCCCGCCTTTTGCCTGCCCTTTGCCCGCCCATCTCCTGCCCATCTCTCACCTGTCACCCTCCCATCTCCTGCCCATCCCCCGTCTGTCACCCTCCCATCTCCTGCTCATCTCTCACCTGTCACCCACCCATCTCCTGCCCATTTCCCACCTGTCACCCTCCCATCTCCTGCTCATTTCCCATCTGTCACCCACCCATCTCCCACTTGTCACCCTCCCATCTCCTACTCCCACTTGTTGCCCGGCCATCTCCCAGCCTTCACCCACCTGTCTCCCACCCATCTCCTGTCCATTGCCCTCCCGTCTCCTGTCTGTCTCCCACCCATCTCCTGTCCATTGCCCTCCCGTCTCCTGTCTGTCTCCCACCCATCTCCTGTCCATTGCCCGCCCGGCCGTCTCCCACCCATTGCCTGCCCGTGGCCCACCTGTCGCCCGGCCATCTCCTGCCTCTCGCCTGCCCAGCTGTCTCCCACCCGTCACCTGCCTGTGGCCCACCTATTGCCCAGCCATCTCCTGCCTGTCGCCCTCCTGTCTCCTGTCTGTTATCCCATCCATCTCCTGCCTGTTTGCTGCCCGGCTGTCTCCCACCCGTTGCCTGCCCATGGCCCACCTGTTGCCCAGCCATCTCCTGCCCGTTGCCCACCTGGCTGTCTCCCACCCATCACCTGCCTGTGGCCCACCTGTCACCCAGCCATCTCCTGCCTGTCACCCTCCTGTCTCCTGTCTGTTTCCCATCCAATTCCTGCCTATTGCCCACCCGGCTATCTCCCACCCGTCGCCTGCCTGCGGCCCGCCCTTCTCCTGGCCATCTTCCACCTATTGCTTGCCTGTGACCTGCCCGTCACCTGCCGTGTGTCACTGTTGCACAAAGCGAGTGGCAGATGGTATCATTTGCAAGCATGACAAAATGCAACAGGATGTGTGTCTTGCAAATGTCATGAAAATGACTCTGTAGAAATGGCGAGAGCAAAGTGGAAAAAGCAGAGTGGAAAAAAAAAAATTTTGTTTAATTATTCATAATTTAGAGGAGTTGGGGCCACCCTGGTGAAAGAGAGAAAAGCAGAGTGGGAAAGGTGGAGAGAGTATTTGTGGGGGAAGTTAACCCACACCTTGCTGCCACTCGTCTGTTTTCTGGTTGTGAAGTGGAATCCCCTCACTTAAAAACATAAACAGACGACAGAGGGTGCATGACACTCTGCACACTGCCCACATCCATCACGCGCTCTGTAAACAGGCTTTCATTTAGGAATCCTGCTCAGAGTCATCTCCGTCCTTACATGGAGAGCCCCAAAGCAACTCTAGGTGCTCCCCTGCAAGACACCCCAAACATCATACAAACAGCTGCACATACATGGCCAGCGGCAAGGCGGAAATTCCGGGACGGATCGATGAGCGATCAGAGTAACCGGCTCCGTGAGGTGTGGACCCCTCTGCCCTTTGGACCTGTGGGGAGGCATGTCATGTTGCTAAATCTCAGACAGGGGCACTCAAAATGTAGAAGCCAGTTCCTTGGATGGTGTCTCATAGGGGACAAAGGAAGGAGCAAAAACAAATTCAGCTGGTGCCGGTTCCAGCAGAGGCTCTGGACACATCCAAGGCTGATAAAACAAGAGGCAGAAAACAGGTGGTGTATTGTGCAAGTAATTAAAGTGTCTGATAATTATATTAATGAAGGCTTCTTTTCTTGATAAAGATTCATTGTATAAAAACATTCACAAAAAATAATCACGTTTAACAACCACAATTAAGTAACTTTACTTAAATGTTAAAGAATTGTGAGCTAACATAGCATACATCCTCTTACTCATGGTATATGACTAACGTATGAGTAAGCTCTCTTACATATTTTATGGTATATAACTAACGTATGAGTAAGCTCTCTTACATATTTTATGGTATATGGCTAAAGTATGAGTAAGTTATCTTACATATTTTATGGTATATGACTTAAGTATGAGTAAGCTCTCATATATTTTTAGTTTTGTAGTACAAAATAATCATCTAAGCAATGCATCCACTGTTTCTGATAACCACTGGCACTAATCACTTGCTACACTGAAGGTTTACCGATTAAAGCCAATATAGATTACAGCACAACTGGGCAAAAGCCGACCTGCAGAGCTATTTTTACAGGCCTGCATGATTGTTACAAAAACAACAGGAGGTTTTATGTTCAAATCCCATGAACAATAGCAAATAAATAAATGATAAAAATAATTTAATAAATGGCCCCTGAAGGTATGATGAAGCTTGGGTTTGGCCCTTTACAGGAAGTAATTGCCCAGGCCTGTGTTAAACCTGCATTTACTCATGTAAACTTTGCTAATGATGTTGCTGCCAACATCAACATCCAGTTGTTGCAGGAAATCACGGAAAAAGTATGAATACTGTGTCTTTTTTAAATATACACCCCTTGGGTATAAAAATCCCTTGATGTTATGTAATTGAATATTACTAGCTTCATTTCTAGGTCTTAAATTACTACCAGGTTGAAACATGAACTGCATATTTAGTATGACGAGACTGATTAGTTATGAAAGACTAATGTCTAGCTGGTCAGATAATTTAGCCTTGCTATCATGTCACCACCGATGTGAAAGTAGAGACGGCAAAGTGGAAAGTTAATTAAGTACTTGAGCAATTTGTCATTTACTGAAAATATATACAGAAACCATATGAATGATTTATCAAATGCCTTTTTTGACTATGTGGTACCCTCTTTATTAGCATTCAACCAAGCCCGTACAAAAGTGTCCGTGTCATTAGTTTCCTCCTGCAGTCCTTTACGATATTTCCAGCTCTCACAACTTGGAAAAGTCATGTCCAGGTAATATTATGCTGAAAAATCTTACTGCACCAGCAGGCTTCATCACTCCCTGCAGTGGCTGCTACGGTCCCCCTGCAGCACTGGGCTCAGCTGTGAAGTGGAGCTCTCCAAGGGGACACAATGGAGACTGTCAAATTACTCATGCCTCAAGAAATTATGCATTATACACTGGAAGCAACACTGCCAGCATTCTACACGGCGCCCTCCGAGGGCTATTTCCAGAATTACGGCAGGACTCCAACTGTAGCACTGGTGAGACTTAATTTCAAACCTACTCTGAGCTGTCAAATTTTCACCATGGAGCTTGGATTACAACAGCTTTCTGCATCCTCATGCTGCTGCAGTGTAATTCTACCAAAATGCAAGACAACACATACCCAGTGAGTGGAAAAGTGCCAAACAATGTATTTCACAAGTTCAGAAAGAGAGCAAAATGAGATCAATATTGTTAAAAATATCACTAACCCTGTATGATACTCCTCCAAGTAATGATATTTAACACTATGCTCTGAGTCAGCAGCATCAAGCTATATTTTTATCTACAAAAAAATAAGACAGTCTATATAGGTCAGTGGTGCAGGGAATAGAGAGAGAAAGGATGGAAAGATGGGGGCAATGAAAGGGTGAAATAGTGTGTGGAACAGGAAGAAATGAAGGTGACACAGTGAGGAGGAGGCTTCAGTTATGGATGGGTGTAGAAATGCTCTGCCAAAGCTGCATAAACTGTTTGCTCTTTCCCTGTTTAAATGGGGCATGCAAGGACCATGAGGGCTGCCAAACCTGTGTGTCCAATATTGGTCCACTTAGTGCGCCCTCTGGGGGAAGGGGCGGGGCAAGGGACGGGGGCGTAGAGGAAGACTCCAAGGAAGAACAAACATTTATTTCCTG
>JAODJW010000127.1:14152235-14170049 GCA_026777045.1 Hyperopisus bebe | reverse complement strand
TATAGGCCCAAGACATGAACCTTTCTACATTTTATGAGCATTTGGCCGATTGCAACGTTTTTCTTCGAGATTAATATTGTAACGGGCTGTTTCTTCCAGGAGACTGTTTACTTTGGCTACAAGAAGGAGAGGAAGTAGCAGCCTAATTTAGATAACAGCTTGTTCATACGAAGCGAATTCAGATGGCAGCGGGTGGACAGATGAAAAATATGTATAAATATTGTCAGCTAAATTATACGCTTATTAATAAATGTTTATGTTTTACATGTGCCGTCTTATCCGTTACTCTCCAGGATATGTAAAGTTGCTGGACCATCTTAATAAGACCTGACTATCCCAGGACGCTGGTAACATAAAACGACAGGGCGTGGGTGCATAGATCTCGTCCGCTGAGCCCTGCAATTTCTTTACCGCACTACTACTAAAGAATACACATATTCAACAGAACGAGTGATTAATTTAAATAGTTTATCTTTCCAGCATTTTAATGTTGTCTTCGTAGAAAAGAATAACTGCAGTTGCAATCGCGTTTGCTATTGTAAGTGGCGTTTAAGACTCCAAGCAAAGATCTTGCAAGCAAGGACTCCAAGCAAAGATAATAAATTATATTATAAAACGCTAGGAATGTTTTTATTACAGTACACAATTGACTGACAAAGGTGAAAACCCACTTACCGCAAGCACGCCCACAACCCCGCTTCTCAGATCCAAAGCAAAACCAGCGCTATCTGCCACAACAGGACAAATAAGCGCGCACAAGTTTTGATGGCAAAGAAGTTGGTTTCTTCAAAGAAAAAAATATTTTAATTTTAAATCTTAAAAGTAAATGCTCGACGTCAAAACAGCTTTACGTTTTTGCGTAACCGGGCATCAATCTTAACTTTCCAGTCATGTCCCACAAGGGCTGAGCAGGAGGGGAGATTGTTTAACAGTCGCCGAAAACATCGGGTCAGCATAATTAATGAGCAGTCAGTAAATGTTTAAACTACCGGCAGCCGCCTCATTATTTAAAAGTCCCTGCCTCAAACACAAATGCAAAACTGTAATTTAGCATGAAAGCTGGAGAATCTAGTACATATTACTACACTGCTAAAGTAGTTGATTTAATGCTATTCCAAGAGAAAATGCAAATTAATACTGCTACTGTTTCTGTTGCTGCTACTCTTACTATTACTACTGCTGCTGCTGCTGCTACTACTACTACTACTACTACTACTAATAATAATAATGAAGAAGAAGAAGAACAACAACAATAATAATAATAAAAATAATCCAGACACAGATGTAGTCAATAAAAGTATTGTATTGTATGTACTTTAAGAGGTTCTGGTTACATAGCACAATATTGTGACACTTCATTAACCCCTTTATTAACAACAACAACAACAACAACAACAACAACAACAACAACAACAATAATAATAATAATAATAATAATAATAAACTAGTTATAAAACTTCAAGACATTTAAAATGTTTAATGTTATAACTTAAAATATGCTGAGTAATACAAAATAATTACATGGTAAATAAAAATGTAACACTTAATGAAAGAAACATTGTAACACTGTTGCAGGTTTTAAAGACTGAGCTGAAATGGTCCTCTGTCAGCCTCCGTCTTCCTGTATCCTATGACAGGTTTTTGAGCCTGTACCGGATCTGGAGGTCTCCTGCTGGCTGCAGCATGCCAAATCCATAACGGCTGGCATCTGCCACTGGCATTTCTGAGTCTGGATCACACAGTTCCAGGTCCAAGCGAGTGAGTACCATGAACAAAAACCTGTCCAATCCAGAGGGAAAGCTGGTTAGGTCATGCTTGGTACAATAGCCAATAGTCTTTAACGCATCATCCAAACAAGCTGCCATTTCAAGTAGGTTATGACTTGATTTAGCTACTATTTATCAGGCACAAACATATTGCACATTACTATGATTATCATCATCATCATCATTACTATTATCACAATGACAGTTCTGTAGCTGTTGGTTGGACCATGATGTGGCACCAAGGTAACATTCAGTTGTGGATGCTACATTGGGAGATCAGCATAGCCTCTGTATGCCATTGACAAACGGATTCCTCCAGTGCTCTGGACGGATTCCCCCCCCCCTGGCTAATCAATGACTATAGACCAACTAGGTGAACAGAGGTCTCCCCGCGCCTCACAAGGACACTCACTGCTTAATGCCGCTGATGGCGAAATGTCTGCCCACACACACATTCTTCCCCGCTCCCCACGGCATGGTGTAGTACTTCATCTTTCGTCCACCTTTGAAAAAGTCCTTCCTCTCCGTGCCGTCTGTGTTCAGAAACCTGTCATACTTGAATTTCTACCCAGAAAACAGGGAAGAAACCAAAAAAGGAAAAAGAACAAAAAGACACAAAGACACGTTAGGGATGACAATTAGATGAGGTTAGTGACAAGTGATGAATGACGCTGCCCGCTTTATTACATATGGAGTAGGACCCCTGCTCTCTCATGGATAAAGTAATCACTATTGTCACCATCATACAGTCATCACTATTATAGGCTGATAAAATCACCCATAACATACCTCTAACCTTTGTTTCTACTACGGCGGAATCTAATCTGTGAAGCACCTCTTAATTGCTTTATTATGTAAGCACAAAATCTGCTTTCATAGTGAAGTGGACAGACTGAAATAACACTGAGATGCAGTAAGCAGGGGCTGACATCAGAGCTAAAGGTTACTGCAGGCTTTAGGCAAGCAGAGCAGTGCAGTGTGAGCTAAGGGTCAGTTGTACCTCTGGTTCCTGGTGGATCTCAGGGTCCATCTGAGGACTCAGGTAAGGGAAGAGGCAGACTCTGTCTCCCTGCCTGAGGTCGTACTCTTGCCCGTCCGCCATGTGAAGCGTGGTGTTCACCAGAACTTCTCGGGTGATGAAAGGAGCCGCACTGAGCCTGAGGGTCTCGCTGAGGGCGCTGTCTGAGGATATTAAACAATAAAGGCGCATAAGATGCAGTGCTGCACTGCATCACCATGCACATCGTCACGTAGTTAGGTCCAGTTAGCCTGATGCAGAGCAGAGGGGTAGTGGTACTACAACCAAATGGAAGAAGGGAGATGAGTGTGGCAGTGAATTAGGTCTAAGGTCCTTCCGTCTACAGAACATTTCTTTAGTATCTACCCTTCAGGTTCAGGCCTTTGGGGCAAATGGGTCCATGTATTATACTACATGCTACCTGGTAATGATCATTTATATTGCATATTTATATATTGTACATTTATTTATAACTGACGAATAGAAGGTATTGCGTGTTGGAAAGATGAAAAAGTAGGGCCTGAGGAAATGTAAATAATCTTAGGTTATTGACTAATTTAAGTTATTGATTAATTTATTTTCTGTTCATTGATTAATAGATTTTATGAATTGAAAGATCCAGGGCTGAGTGGATGTAAATAATTTAAAGATACACTCAAGGAGCTACCTAAACCCTTTTTCCATTTCTGGAAGTACTACCTTATAAGTTACACTTTATAAGAAAAAAAAGGTAAGGTAAATCAACAGTTTATGACAAAAAGAATCAGCTAAATTTAAGGGGAATAATAATCCTTATCCAGAATACAAGCACTCCTTTTAAATGCCAAGGCTCATCTTTTTCCAGATGTAATGCTGCCGGATCCTGTAGGAGCCCATAATTGCTAATGGTATGTGAGTGAGGCTCACCAAACACAGGTGTGTTCTGCAGATTTTCAAAGAAGGCCTCCTCAGATGCCCCTTCTGCAGGCGTGAGGCCCTCAAACTCTCTCTTCACAGCCTCCATGGCCTCCGGAAAGGTCAGCAGGTATCCAAGGAGCCAGAATGTGGCCGGACCTGTATTACCCTGGCAACAGAGAGAGACCCAGATGCACACCGTGAGACGCAGAGCTGTAACTGTATATTGTAATTGTGTGTACCTCACTGTGTGCGGCTCAGTATATTTGCAGTTAAATATAACCCATATGTTATGTAGTCTTCATGACCATTCCTTGTGGTATTCATTGGTAGGGGAATGCACTGGAAGACGATCAAGGTGGAAGCCATTTTCAATTTCTTGAGTACATCTTTAGATTATTTACATTCCCACTGGTCCTGGGTCTTTCAATAAACCCTTAAAGGGATTAGGAAAGGAGTTCAAATAGGTGAACTGTAGCACACTATCCCACTGTCCATAACATAGAGGGGAAGCCGAGTAGAAACTCTCATTACAGGCTGCAGACAGGTGATTTTCAAATTCACTGGAGGAAGAAGAACAAATACGAAACCCCACCTTGCATTTGTAGTCTGTAAAGACTTCCTTTCCTTCAAAAAACTGATTTTCAGTAATGTCTTAGTGAGTTCACATTAAAATAACAATTATCAAGTGAACTCACAAGCCAACATTGAACTCAGGTGGCAAGTTGAGGTATTGCACTCAAGTTATGCTGTGTGTGTTATTTTTGCCACAAGGGATGCAGCTAGATTTCCTCTGAGAATACCGCAGACTTTCACCTCCAGTTGAGGCTGGTGCATTGAGTAGGAGACCAGAAGGCACAGCAACAAACAGGCCAATACTTATAAGCCCCTGCCACCTCAGCTTACTAAATGCACTGTCTCCATGGGGGCAGTGGGTGAGCGAGAGGAACAGAGTTGACATCTCTTTAATTAACAATACGTGACCCATAACTAATGTTGGGACAACTGGCCAAGTTTTGCCGTGGGGCTTGCAAATTAAATTTTAAGTTCCAGCGTGTGAAAGGCGGATAATCAAAGAAAGCGATTCACTGACGCAATGAAAGCCTCTGGAAATAGCTCATAATGATCTGGCACTCTGCGTACCGCTGGTGGCACATTCCCTAGCGGTACGAAACTTCACGGCTCACCTGAGTGGCCCAAAGCTGCATCAGCAAGGCCCGCCTCTGTGTGTCCCGGTCCACACCCTCCTCCTGCAGACGTTTCAGGTAGCTCTGCAGCCAGGGACTAGGCCCCTCCCTCTGGTCTGGCCCCAAGAATGTGAGAAAGTTCCATAGCCGTTCACGCGCCAGTTGGGCTTCACGTTTCTCCTCTGTAGGGCCAAGGGTAGGCTTAGTAAGATATGAAGATAAATAGCAGGGACTTCCCTGAATGTGTCAGGGTTAGGGTTAGGGTTAGGTTTAGGGTTAGGATTGATAGGTCAGATAAGACTAGAAGGGGCAGCAAAAATCCAGGTATGAGGCAAAGGGATTGAGGTGACACAGACGTGAGGGGTCTGGAGAGGCAGAGGGATGATCAGCTATGATGACAATGAAATGTAGTCATCGGTGTAATGTCAGATCACAATAAGGTTTCAAAAGAGTTTGTTGTGAACCAAGCATACTTCACTATTGCTGTGTGAAAATTAGAAGCGATACAACAAAAAAGAGATAGATTTTAATGATCTGTCCAAGAACCAAAGAGCTCCTATGCATTTTAATGAAAGTGTCTAAAATATTGTTTGCCGTGAAGTTATTTTTCAGCCCATTAGAAAGAAGAAACTGGTAAGAAACTGAAAACCAAAAAATGATGCAAATCTGCAGATAAGCTTCCAGGGGCCAGCTCTCACTGGAAGTTAAGAGGGAAACTGCAGGTGTGCAGGTAACAAATAGAGAAGTCCCTCAGAATTCACATGTTTTAATATTAGCTGGTTAGTAATAATATTGTTTTGCCTCCTGCATTCCTCCAGTCAGTACCTGGCTTAAGAGTGGTCCGGGCCATTTTTGTCAGGAGTCCATCAAATCTCCTGAACTCATCATAGACAGTATCTGGGCAGCTGTTTTGTCCTGTACCAAAGAGTGTAAGGTATCCAGCCCTAAAAAACAAAAATAGGAAGGTTTAATTCTGTTAATTACAATGACTTGTAACAGTGTTATGATGTTAATAAACTGTTTATTTCCTGTTCTTGTCCATGGACCAAAGAGGTCCATGTGGGTGGTTTAATAAGGACACAGTAATATTTTCTTTTTCGGACCACAAACTATGTGTAGGTTCACATTACACACGTTCTTTTGCTTACAAATATGGGGCCCGACGTACACGACTTTGTAAATTGTTTATCTAGGGCGAATGTCATCGGAGACAGACCTGAATAGCAGGCTGTAGCAGAAGCGAAACAGCCCATCTTGTTTCCAGTCCATCCGGTCCTGAAGAATGTCTGATGTCAGAAGGGTCTGGAGGTTCCTGTGCATGGTGGCATTTAAGTATGTCAGGTTCTCTCCGTGGAAGTGCCTGCGGCAGATGGTGATGAGGTCATAGGTCAACCATTAGGCATTTGAGTTCAACATCATAATTCAAGCTGCTGATTCATTTATTTAGTTGATTTTTACCCAGCACCATCTTGCTGACAAAATCTGCTTTAAATGACCAGGGCTATTGACCAACAGTCTGTCTTTGCGTCTGAGGGATTAGCAGCTTTAATAAAATGTTTGGTCACATGACAAGATGCAGGATGAAAGTGAAAACATTACAACAACAAAAAAAAAAGAAGTCGCATACTAAGAAATGTCACTGAACAGAACACATGACAACAAATTTTCTCATCTCAATCGTTCAGGATATAACAGCAACACACTTTTTCCTAGTTAATGGATTCTCATTGGATTCTATGAGTCCCGAAGCAGGTTGAAGTATACCAAGTCGCTTACTGATTCATAGCAGCCCTCTCAGTAACGGGATCGTACTGGGGCAGACGCAGGAGGAAAATCCTCTCCATCAGAACCTTGGCGTAACGGCTGAAGTCCAGTGATGCTGAGTTCTGCAGGACGGCGTCATAAGAGTTTGGATCCAGGAGCACAGTCACGTAGCGCCCTGCTACACGCACCTGAGGATAATGACGCATTAGCCTCTGACTCTCTTTCACCTTAGGCAATGACACTCACTTCTACTTCTAAGAACCTACCAGAATCCTTATCGTCTATGAAACTGAAATACATTAAGTGGAATGTATTATGGATAACTATATGTAACAAAACCAATTGGTTAAACATTAATTAATTATTCTATTAATTAAACATAAGCATCAATGTATGACTGTTTTTACACCATTTCACAACCATATGACGGATGCTTAAAAGTTGTTTAAGCCTTATCAGCATAACAGAAGAGCTCTTACCGTGAAGATATCTCCATGTTTCTCTTTCATTTGAGCTAAAAACTTCGCCGCATCCTTTCCAAACTCGAGGGCATGTCCAAGCCACGGAATAACGCCTTTGTCCAAAGGCGGTTCTCTCTTGGTTCTGTGTTTAAAACACAAGTTAATTTTTAATTTATATTCACAAATATTGTTATCCAAATGGTATCAGAAAGATAAGCTTGCATTTTGCAAGTGAAACACCCAGCAGTTTGTTCACCCATCCAATTGAGTTTCTTAGGTTTAACTGCAATGTAAGCACAATCAGTGCCACAATAGAAGGGCACAGAACAATTTTAAATGTATGTACTAAAAAAGAGTAAATCAGACTAATAAGAACAACCTTCTACAGTCATCACAACTAAATAAAGCCTAGACTTTGTGTTAATTTGTATCCCTAAGCATGGGGCCCATTTTATAAGGCCGCCACCTCTTCAGAAGTGTACTATATTCTTTCCAGGGGTGCTGGTGGGTGGGGGGGGGCATAGGTACCCTGGCAGATTCAGTGGGGCTAGCACTTCACAGGGGACATTGAATATGTAAAATGACATGTAAAATTGGGTGGAGGGGGGCCAAAGTGACATTTTGTCACGGGCCCCATAATGTCTAGGTATTCCTTGATTCATCCTATCCCTAATTTAAGATTATTTCATGTTGTATGACTTGCAGCTACAGCACAGCCACTAGTATAAATCAGATTACCAGACTCTCGAATAAAAATGCCTGGTTGTATATATACTCTGCTCATGAAGCTATTACTTATGGACATCGTTCTTTAGTACAACATCTCAGTGTTACTAAATTGTAGTTACTCATGACGGTGTGATCTGGAATACTGCCCTTATCATTTCAGCGGTGTTGGGGAGCAGCTATCTACAATTACCGACGCAAGTAACTTAACTTCTTTCAGTCACTTATTACTAGTGAATCTACTTTTAAAACGCTGGAGCTTTTCCAGCGACTGTTTTTTTTACAAGTAGCGATGTAGCGTGATTTACGACCTTTGTGGCTTATGACTGATGGACTTTACGGCCGTTCCGAGACCGTCTGGCTGCGCGAGCGATGTCCCGCATGAATGTATGACAGTTTCGGTCCTCCACGACTGCCAGCAGCACGAGCATCTCCGCGAGACGCTCACTCATTTTCGCGCTCAGGCTACTGTGCGCAGCGCTCACAGTACAGTACAAACACCAAACAATGTGACTTAAAGATAATACAGTTTTATTATACCTATGCTACTACTGTATTTGCATGGAAAATAGGCCGACTTAGGACCGGTCCGTCGGAACAGATCGTGCTTTTAAGTCGATAATAATAATGTATTTCTGATTCATACTTCAGTAACGACCTGTTTTATTTTTCTCTCTACAAAGACGGGCATCTTCAGCTACCAGGTGTTTCTGATTAGTGTTTTTTTTCTTGAATACTCGGGATGGATGTTAATGGGCTGAAAAATAACAACGGCAAACAATATTTTAGACGCTTTCATTAGAATGCAAAGGAGCTCTTTGGTTCTTGAACGGATTATCAAAATCTATCTCTTTTTTGTTGTATCGCTTCTAATTTTCACACAGCAATAGTGAAGTACGCTTTGTTCACAACAAACTTTTGAAACCTTATTGTGATCTGACATTACACCGTTAAAAAATAGATTTTCAAATTACTTTTAACGTCATGTTTCACATTTTTGATTAACTTGCTTTGAGTACAGCACAAAAATTAAGTATTACTCGATGAAATAGATGTAGTTAGCTACTTTTTCTCTGTAGCTTGTAGTTATTAAACAGTAGCCTGGCTGAAGCTTAGCTCCTCTTAGTCATAAGTAACTTCCCAAACACTGCATTTCAGTTACTATGTTTTGTCAGAAAAATAATGAACTGGCAGTATAGTTTCCTGTTGCTTTTAGAAAAAAACGTTTAGCTATCCAGATGACTACATACCTGTACAGATGCGAACAGTATAACTGTCACTAAATTGCGTCACACATACGACTGATTACATACTTTTCCGTGAAGTTATATATACTTATATACTCTTTTGTAAGTATATATTTATTTATATATACTTATATATCATTTATAACTTATAAATTGCTTACATTTTCACAAATCCTTCATTCTCTGTATAACACTGCTCAGCCTAGCTGAACTTCTGCCTAGCTGATCAATGACAGCGTGTATATTTGTAATGTGCCATTTGCCTTACTGGAACGTCGCTTTGGGCAAAGGTGCCTGCTATATGTATACAACATAAATGGCTACACATATTACAGGCGTTACACGTTTTCATTATTTAACGCCGCAAAACGTAAAAGAACAAGTCTTTAATACTAGTCACGAAAAATCACAGCTGTCACCTATGTTATAGGGACACAAAGTATCATCCAGCATGATAACTGAAAACGTAAAATTAAATATATCATTTTAAATATCATCATATAAAACAGTACAGTATAGAAAAAAGCAGCCTACTACAAACCTACTTCCAGTTAAATTAGATTATTAACATATCACAGGAAAAAGAAATATCCCAGTGACTGTACTCACCTTTTGCGATTCGAAAGGATTACCAAGAGTAATAAAAGAGTATAGCATAGTAAAAGCACTGTCCAGATCATTGTCACGGTGTCCGTTGCCTGCCTGCCCTGGATGGCGAGGGTATTACCTGTCGTAATGTTTTATAACTCCAAACCACGTTGTTAAGGGGCGTAAAAGGGGTGTTGATCTCCAGACATTACGTTTAATGTTTAACTTAGACGACTTAACTTGTGGGCTGGGAAATGTTGGCTTCAACATGCAATGCATGCAACCTATTATCAAACCGATCAGCCATGGAATAGCTCCCGCCCCACTAACGTTTTTAAGACTGATTACGTAAATAGCTATCCCGAGGTTTGTTTATTTATGGCGTACTCCATAGTTACGCTGTTTGCGTCGAATTAATCACGTATTTCGTAGATGATTACGTGCGGAAACACATTGGTACGTTATATTGTACGAGGCAATACGTGCAATAATGGAAGGAATCTGATGTTTATGAACATGTTTTACAATCCATACATTAGTATGACGTTTAGCTTTTGTAAATAAATTCGGAAATAAAAACATTTTAGTCCTCCATTCAGTAAAAAAGCCAACTCAAAGGTGTTATTAGTTTAAGAGAAGCTTTACCCACGTAAAACTACGGAAGAGGATTAGGGCCACCATGAAAATATTATTTATATTCTTACTTTAATGTCAGAATTCTGACTTTTCTTTAAACTTTTTTTCTAAAAATTATATTTCAGTGGGTGACTTCTTGACATATAAACAATGCTGAAAATGTGTATCAAGTTACGTGTGTATAATAATGTATTTTGCAGAATATAAAAGAATATTAAACTATTAAGCAATAAACTTAATTAGATTTGATTGTAATGTTTATTATTTTCATACGTGTGTTTCTCACAAGTAGACATTAAGAACCAAAGATAAAATGAAGACTTGTCACAAATGACTTTTATGGAAGAATTTATTTTTCAAACATTTTTACACTAAATGTAAATAATTTCTTTAAGGCATTAACTGCCATCTTTGCATTCACCTGTGCACACACTAACCCAGAGCACAGAAAGAAAGCCAAACAGTGTGTCAGTCCCCTTCGTTTGCCTTCTGAGCTCTCGCCGCACTTCCGCCTGGGCCTGCCCGCTCACCAAGGTCTTCTGGAGTCTCCCCAAAAACCGATGCTACCCGTTTGAGGAGAAACACGCCAGCATGGAGCCCGCCGATGTTCACCCATACTGTGTGAGACTTGCGCCAAAGTCCCCCCATCCTTGACAAAGCCTGAAATTAATTTTAAACACATTTTAAAAACAGAGACTAGTAATATTACAAGTACAAAACTAATACCATCGTTCTTCAAACAAACACAAGATGAAGAATAGGTATTTTGCCTTCCATTAATTACAAATATTGCTTTGTTCGGATAAATAGAAATATACAATTAAGCTACAATACCAAAACCACCTCGACCAGGAAATAAATTTAGGGAAAGATACTTCTCCCCTAACACAATGGTCAACGGTTATACTTTGAATTTGCATATAGTATTCATTCTCAGGTATAATGAGAGTAAGCAGACAGGAGACTTTCCTTCCCCAGTATGAAAATTTAATTATTCATTTTCATGTATACAAACCGACAGAATTACAAGGCAAATCCTGAATCATTCATCCAATTAGATACTATCTAAAGTAAGTCATTGAGTTCAGGAAGAGACTTTCAACTTCCTGTTGGAAAACACAAAGGTTCCATTCTCTTAATACTAAGCCTACACCTCAGGTCAAATAAGGGATAATACGCTGAGCTAGTTAAGAGGATCAGCAAGTTTTGCTGCCAATTCTCTACATTATGTGTTAACGTTAGGCTGGTAGACAAAAATGGAGGACACAGACAGCATGTTCTACCTTTGCAAAGCACTTTTTATCCTGGGTCAGAAGCACTGCCTTCCCCGTTCCTGGTCGGCAAACTCGGGCCATTTCCCTCAAACAGGATGGATACAAATCCCAGTTTTTCTTTTTTGAACCCATTCTTTGTAGATGGACACGTGAGTTCCGGAAAACACACAAAATATCATTTATATCATTACATTCTTCAACTGAAAAAAAGAAAATGTCAGTTTTTTTAAAATTCACAGCTATTTTAAGTTATTCTTATGAATTTAAGAATTCTGAGAGCTGCTTTGTATACAAATTGTTTAAAATAATATGGAGCATGTTACTGCTATTGAATTAATACCGCCATCCCCGAAACATCTGAGATTTTTTTAATTATGTTTTGTTAAATGGCTTTCACCCTGCGATGGGCTGGCCCCCTGTCCAGGGTTGTTCCCTGCCTCATGCCCGTTGCTTCCGGGATAGGCTCCGGACCCCCCGCGCCCCAGTAGGATGAGTGGGTTGGAAAATGGATGGATGGATTGATAAATGGCTTTCCTTTTCTCACTGACTTTAGTGTTTTGTCATTAATTTGATATTTTGCACTCTATAGTATTAATGTGCTAAAAATTCAGTATTATTTTGCGGTTTGGGACAGTTAATCACCACTCTGGCACCATACAGCTGTGTTTCTTAGAAGCTGTGTTACTCACCTCTTCCCAAAGGGCATATCCGTGATGATTATGTCCACCGATGCTGTTCTCACAGGTAGGTGACACAAGTCCCACTGCAGGGTGTCCACAGGCAGCCCCCACGGTGCACTACACTCAAACATAAGAAGGCACCAGTGCCCAATTTAGTTAAAAGTAAAATGTTAATGGCAAAACATTCTATTGGGTTTATCTGGCCGGCTGCAGTGTCAGACTCACTCGTCATTTTCCTGCCTCTTCCTGTGGATGTGATTAATGTTGTTAAGTGTACGTTTCACTGCCTGGTCATTGTTGTCTCCCGCTAAGTAGTAGGAGTTCTTCCACTCAATGGCCCCCTGAGGGATCAATACAACTCAACATTAACATCAATTTAAAACTGAAAAAGATACACTTCTTTCAAAGAATATAATGCTACAGTGGGGTCTTCTGAACTGCACTGGTTATTATATGCAGTCCATATGCAATTACAGTGTGTTATGCTACTGAGGAACATTACTGGAGGAAAATGTCTGTGACCCACATACCTCAAGGGGTATAGCTCCTGTTCCACACATTGGGTCAATTATAACATCAGATATTTGAGGCTTGCAAAGTCTATAATAAAAAGAAACCAAATTATCTTTACATATTGCATATCAAACAGTGTTTCTGCAGCTCTCACAGCACACCTGCTCCTGATTCTATAAGTGTTTGTGTTTTTTCTTAAGCTCTACAGGGTGAAACACCTTCAAAAGTTAGCAGATTTGCAGTTTACATTATATCTTGAAACAATGTGTCAGTTCTTTCTAGCTTTCATTGGGAGAAAGCAGAGAAGCTTTACGGTTGACCTCAGCATGCCATAGGCTAGCGTGGAGCGCAAGGTTGTAGGCCCAAAGTGAGTGATATTCCTCCGATGAAGGCTCTCCTCAGTCAGTGCAATGCCAACCACCACCTCGCTGTTGTGAATATTCAGGAGGACCTGAACAGACACAATGCTGGTGACTAATAACCATTGAAATACTGAGCAAGACTCAACATATCCATGACCGTGGGAAACCATCTCCCTGAGGAGTGACTGCCATTACCTCTATGTCAAACCTGGTCATATCTGGTTTCCACTGAAAGAAATCTTGGACGGCACCTCCGAAATCCCTGGCAGCCTCATTGGAGGTGAAGTTGTGCTTCTCGCCAGCTCTGTTGCACGTCACTCGAAACTTGAGCACTTCTGTTGAACTCTCATCTGCCGCCTCTTCTGAATCCTTCCCCTGACTGGCCAAGCTGTCAGATTGTACTGGGGACTCGTGTTCCTCCAGCCCTCCTTCAGGCACTTCAGACTCCAGTTTCAGTTTCTCAGCATTCATGGTCAACTCAACGAAGTCACTCTCTTTCCCAGCCTGACTGCTGCTATATGCCTGGGGAAGGTGTGTTCCTTTTCGTCGCCATTTCTTCTTCTTTAAGGAATTGTTTATTTTCCATACTTCCAGTGGATCTGTCCATGGTAGTTTAGAGGCTAGCTTCTGGAAATCTTTCAATGTCTCCTCCTGTGTTTCACCAAAAGAGTTATATATGAACCCATCGCATAGTCTGGTATGAAATGGCAAATAATGAATTGCATGTGTTAAATCAACAATACATGGATTAGCACATCCTCTGCTTTGAATACCACAAAATGGTATATTAACAAGAAATGAAAACTAAATGAAAATAGACAATAATAAAAGCTGTATGAACCACACATTACACATAAATTAAAAAAAAAAATCAGACTGATGCATGAAATCTAAAAACAATAAATATAAATACCAATGTAAATTTGAAATCACAAGCTGCATGATGATGGGTGTATGACATACTCTGGCATATAGAATAGTTTCTTAGGCATGCACACTGGCTTAGGGAGTGACACCAGTGCCTCACACCTCCAGTGTTGAGGGCTCAGATCACACCCCAGTTATACACACTGGTGTCTATAAACTGCCCCAAGAATGTGATTTTGTGTGTGTGTGACCTGTGATGCACTGGTACCTCATCCAGGGAGCACAACTGCTTCCTGATGTGAAATTTCCCAGACAGAACACATCACACATCATGATATTGTCTTGCGATAGGTAAAACTTCCACGAGTAATATTGCAAAATTTATAAAACGAAGAAGGAGATGAAATTACCCAAAATAAACTTAAACCAAACAGAACTTATCATCTACCAATAAGTCGATTGCCACAAGTTGTATCAACAGACGCAAGGCAGTGCCAATAAATGCGATATGATTACTGCACATGTGCACATTGTGATGACGATGCTGTAACGATATATCGCGCAGCCCTACTGGGAAAGCTGATGTATGTAACTTACATCACCTAGTCAGAGCTGTTACAGATATTTATACCAACCTCTTTGTTAAAAATAAAGAAATATTTTTTATATATAATAATCTGAAAAAAAAAAATTATGAATTATCAACAGCTTTACTGCTAAAATGAGTTTCAGGTACTCGCACTCACCTTTGTGTCTTTAAACTCGTAGTCCACAAATTCTGCTACTACAACAAACAAGTTGTCAAGTGACCTCAACTTGTGCACCTACAGAAAAACGCATATAGTTACAGCAGCAGCCATTATTAAGTTGCATAAAATAATACAAACCTCAAACTCAAAAGGTACTGCACCGGTAAATGGCATGGACTGCTAGAGCTCCTCAGCCAAATTCCCATAGGGACCCTTGTACTTAACTAAAGCTACTCCAAAAATCCTTAAACAGGTATTAGGCTAATAGGCATTAGCTAACAGACTGCTAAGCAAGTGAACAGAGCAGCTTAGTATACTATTAACAAGGTAGCTTATTTATCGTGATAGTGATTCATGAAGCATTGAACAATTATGGAAAAACCACTGAGACTATACAGATGACATCATTAGTGTCAGTCCCATTCCTATGCTGGCCACAACCCCCATGACTATGACCAGGATTAAGCAGATAGCAGATGTTACCAGCACAGCATATTCCTGCTCTGAATTCCAAACACAGTAATGTGGAACTTAGTCGTGCTTTTCAGGTATTTTTTTTCCCTTTTAATAGCTACATTAGATTCAGCCCAATGTTTGACTACCTATCAGTTAGACACCATAACAAGCAAAACATAATCTGCTTCTGGTTCCTGACAGATCGAAAATATCCCTGATAATAAATTTACATACAAGAAAAGCGGGCTGTTCTCCAAAAACTTGTTCTATCCTGTACTTGGTCTGAAACCTACACTTTCATTTCTGGTCAATCTCTAGTTAAAATTCCTGCCACACTTTCATCAATGAAAGCAACGGAAATTCATCTGCTTTAAACTGGAGCTTTATTTCGTAAGAGAAAAGGTTAATCAAAACACACCCAAAAAGGTACCTATAAGGGAAACAGGGTGGGTCTCCCAATCTCTTACAGTGAAACACCCCCCCCCCCCAGAGTTGGACCAGGTTCAACACTTCTGACTCACAAGGAGCCTGGGACGAATTAAATCTCCTGTGATGGGATTAGGCGAAATGCTACATTGTAACTGCTACAAAAAAAACTAATAATATAGATATACAGAAGATGTAGGTATGACCAAAGTGCAATAAAACGACAGAGAAATTATCAATAAAAGACGGAAACAGTTGTGTGACTGCATAGCTGGAATTGCGAGTGGGTTCTCACCAAGTGAAGGTGTTGTGTTGTTATTCTGAAGTATATTCTACCACGATCCTTGCTAATCTTAACATCTGCACCCGTTTTCTCCTTCACTTCTTCTGCAGCCGTATATTCAAACCCTGTAGGGACTGTCGCCCCAAGGATGACACTAACTGCGTCGCTCAGGTTGTCCTTTCCGTCCTCATGCTGATCTTTATCTTCTGACATTGCTGAAAACTATTCACAGTTAGGGTTTAACAATGTCTACTGCCGATCAACCAAACTGATTTCTAGCAAGGGATAGAATAGGGTCATATTTAAGTCTTTGAAATAAACACCTATTTGTTATTGGCGTTTTAGGAAATGTCAAAACGTTCAAATAAGGGTACATTTTGTTAGCTTTATATTAATTAAACGACTTGCTAGTAAACCACGTACATTTCTTTATGCTAAAACTGGAAAATGCTTTCCTAGCATTGCACCGAAACCTCTTTTCCATGTCTACATAACAATCTCATTAGATTTCACAGCTTAGCGAGTGCTATGATAAAACATCGAAACCAGGAAATGTAATGCTAATACAATTCCCAGAGCCCGGCAAATGTGCAACTCATATCGACTCATAAAAGAGATTAGTTATTATTAATATGGCCAATATGTCCCTACCTTAAAATTTAAGTCGTTTTACACTGCAATCCAGCTGATGTATGGTATTACTCTGCACCTACGACTAAGCACGTGGAGTGATATGTACTTCCGGGTTGTAGGATGCACGCAGACCCAGTTAAATAATACTGGATGATAATTAAAATTATTCTAGTAATCTGTCTATTGAAGATTACCTAAAATACAACGTATTACTAATGTTGTTCTGCTGTGGTCAAAATGCTGAAAAAATACTCGCTTAAATTCTTGTGTTTTATTTAAGCAGATATTAGTAAGTGAACATTGTAATTATTATTAGTTTCGTTTTATGATATATTAAACTGCTGTTAAGCTTTAATAAAACCAGCATTAGTAAACAGAATCTATTGTATTATTTTATGCGGTAATATCGGTAATACACAGCAGAAACACAGTATTGCGGTCTACCGTTCGACCGCCAGGGGGTGCAAGTTGGCCGCTCTTCTTGAGCATAAGCGTCAAAATGAACTTATATAAAAATTCAATAACTAAGCATAATACAATTAACGAACGTAGAATCCAAGAACACTCTAAAACGTTAAATATATATGTATATATTTTTTTTAATTAGCATTGAAATATTTTGCCTAATACTGAATCTCTTGTAAATAATGAGAGGTCACACCCTGTTCACAGCTAATTGTTTCTCGCCTTATATTTTAAGTACTTTAGTAAACGACCAAATAATTACGTAAAATAATTTAAAAAAAAATAAGAATTTGATATGTTTCTTACCAATGGCACATTTAGTAAGAGTGACTAAGGTCTTTGCTATAGCTTTAATTTCACTGTATTCTCTTGTTCTCCTTTAGCTCCCCCTATAGGCAAACTACATTTATCTCATGAAGCATTTTTAAGTGCATGCGACCATAGATGGTTTTAGACCCTATGTGTGTGTGTGTGTGTGTGTGTGTGTGTGGAGGGGGGGGGTGGTACAGCCCCACTGTTTTCGTCTCAGTCCCCAGGGAATTTTTTTTAGGGAAATTTAGTGATTTGTCCCATATTTTCTTATTCATTTAGTCCCCCCAACTAGGCAAACTTTATCCTGGAGAATCCCCCCACCCCCCACTGCTAAATTTTATCATGGGGGACCTGGAGGGTGAGAGGAGGTGCCAGTCCATTACAGGGCACAGGCTGGGATACATGCTGGGCGGGTACCAGTCCATTACAGGGCAAAGGCTGGGATACACGTTGGGTGTGTGACCAGTCCATTACAGGGCACAGGCTGGGATACACGCTGGGCGGGTA
>JAODJW010000127.1:14132519-14145110 GCA_026777045.1 Hyperopisus bebe | reverse complement strand
TGCCTATAGTCTCCCCTACTTTGACTAATTGCACATTTTATTTCCCCTACTCCTCCTGGGGGGTGCTGCCTGGAGACTTCAATCTATCAAGATGTCCAGCGCACCCTGTTATATGTGACGTTGCCACTATCCATGACATCCTTGCATCCTGCTCGCCGTTCTTCCATGTATGATCCATTGCCTTACCTCTGGTTGTCTGGCAATTGGAAGCAGTGTCGGTACCAGCTTGTCATCTCCCCCCTGCTCCCCAGTTGTGTCTCAAATTTTATGATTTGGACAGTATGACTCGGCACTTGGCTATCTTTCCTATTTTACTCTCCCTGCCAGCCTCTGGAGGATGGGCTCCCCCTTTGAGTCTGGTCCCTTCCAAGGTTTCTTCCTTCTTGGGAGTTTTTCCTTGCCACTGTAGCCTATGGCTTACTCACTGGGAGCTTTGGGTGGGGATACTGTGAAGCACTTTGAGACAATGTAACGTTGTGATAACGCGCTACACAAAAATACATTTATTTGTTTGTTTGTTTGTTGTTGTGTGCCCTAAGTTTAAGCAATTTTCCCAGTGTCTGTTGATCACCTGACCCTTTCCTGATACACTGACCTCGACCCTATTCGATCCTCCTGGAACCAAACCCAATCGCCCGACCCTTGCCCAGATTACCAACCCCGGTTACCTCACCAATTTCCCATCCACGTATCCAGTGAAACCTGGAAGGGTATGGCTAGGATCTGAACCTAAGCAGAGCTCTGTTATTGGATTTCTGTGCTGACCACAGTTTGTCCATAATGAACACCATGTTCAAGCATAATAGTGTTCATAAGTTCACCTGGCACCAGAGCACTCTAGGCCACAGTTTGATAGATTTTCTAATTGTATCATTGGATATGCATCCACATGTTTTGGGCACTCAGATGAAGAGAGAAGCTCAATTGATCACCAGTTGGTGGTAAGTTGGATCTGATGGTGGGGAAGATGCCGGAGAGACCTGGTAGACCCAAATGTATAGTGTGGGTGTGTTGAGAGCATCTGGTGGAGGCCCCTGTCCAGGAGATCCTCAACTCATACCTCCAGCAGAACTTCTCCTGCATCCCGAGGGAGTCTGGAGACATTGAGCCTGAATGGACGGTGTTCTGGGACTCCATTGCAGAAGTGGTTGTGCAGAGCTGTGGCCAAAATGTTGTTAGTGCCTGTCGCAGTGGCAATCCCAAGCTTTTGATGGTCCCAAGATTGGTGGTCCCAATCTTTAAGAAATGGAGCTGATCAGGACGGTCTCCAGAGAATTTTGGAAGCTCTGGGAAAGGAATCCTCCTGGGGCATCATCAGTCAGAATTGATAGTAATTGGGGAGTCAATAGCATCTTTTCACGCCGGCATGTCAGAACTGGCCTCCCAAGTTCAATAGCTCTGTTCCAGTTTGTCCATTCAGTCAGTCCAGCTGGCATGTGAACCCTACCTGTCACCACCCAGTCAATATAATGGGGACCCTGGTTCATGCCGGTCTTATTTTATTTCAGTGTTCCATTATTTTCAAGTTGCAGCCCTTCGTATTTCCTACTGAGCGCTCCCAGACCACTTATGTTATCACCCTGCTTACTGGACTGGCAAGAAAGTGGGGGATGGCAGCCTGGGATGCTGGATCCCCCTTACGTGCTCGCTTTTCCAGCTTCACAGAGGAGATGAAGGGCATTTTTGACTGCTCCAAATCAGGCAGATAGGCGGCACAGGAATTGTTGCAACACCGCTAGGGTAATCGGTCAGTTTTGGACTATGCTATCTAGTTTGGAACAATGGCAATGTCTTGCGGCTGGGAATGAACCGCACAGTTCGACGCTTTTTATCATAGGCTCGGAGACTATTAAAGACTTGCTCCAGTAGTTAACCCCGGAGTGCTTGCGCTGGAGCCGATGCAGATCGATAGGGCTTGGTTATTGCCTGCCGTGCAGCAGCAATGAATGTCCTCCTGAGCATGCCTGTATTGTGGGAGGATTTCATCCCGTCGTGTTCAGCAATAGGGTATGCCTCACCAGGTAGGAAGAGGGTACTGGTGGGCATGGTTTTGGCTCTGCCCTCTTCCCCACGAAGAATTCTCCTGCCTGCTGTGGTGTCTTGGGGGCTACATCAGCAGTCTATAGCAGCCCTCATTGATTTAGGGGCTGGGGACTGCTTCATAGATGCCGCCTTGGTCCAGCAGTGTGAGATACCCACCACACCAGTTCAGGTACCCCTGATGGCTATATCTCTCACGGGAAGAAGAATGGCAACGATGACCCACAATACCAGTGAGTCTCCGTATATCTGGTAATCATGTAGAGAATATAACCCTGTTAATAACTGATTCCCCCCAGGCTCCCCTGGTATTGGGGCACCCATGGCTCCTCAAGCATAACCCTCGTATTGACTGGGGAAAGGGCCTTATTACCGCCTGTGCAACATCATGCCATTCTTCCTGCCTATGCTCTACCGTGTCACTAGTGGTCCCCTCCTTCCCTGAAGAGGTTTCTGATTTCTCCCAAGTACCTGCTGAATATCAGGACCTACAGTACACGGGGTATTCAGTAAGTCCCAGGCATCGTCCCTTCTGCCTCACCACCCATATAATTGTGCCATTGACCTGCTTCTGGGCACAAGTCCACCTAGGGGTGCCTTTAGTCCCTCTCTGCACCACAAACGACTGCTATGGAAGAATATATAGGGCAGGCATTACCCACGAGCAGTATATGGCTGTCCTCGTCTCCTGCAGCCGTTTTTTTTTTTTTTTTGAGAAGGATGACTCGCTTCACCCTTGTATAGACTACAGAGGCTTAAACGAAATCACCATCAAGAACTGTAACCCCTTGCCATTGCTACCATCCATCTTGGACCAATTACAGGGTGCGCAGATTTTTCACAAAGCTGTACCTAAGGAACACCTAGCACCTAATCAGGATCCGGGAAGATGACAAATGGAAGCCCTCATTCAACATGCCTACTGGCCATAAAGAGTATCTTGTAATGCCATTTGGTCTTACCAATGCCCCAGCTGCTTTTCAAAACCTGGTCAATGAGGTCCTTCAGGACATGCTTAACTGGTTTGTTTTTGTTTACCTTGATGATATCTTAAGTTTTTCACGGAATAAAAAGGACCATGTATAGCATGTCCGCAAGGTTTTTCAGGGACTTTTAGTTAATAGCTTATATGTGGTCGTCTTTGCTTCGGGATATTCAGAGCTATATCGCAGCTTGCCCAGGCTGCATAAATAACAAGACCCCATCCCGGCCTGCAGCTAGTCTGCTGCACCCCTTACCCATTCCTTGCCAGCCTTAGTCACATATTGCTTTGGATTTTGTGACTGAACTTCCATTGTCCATTGGGAACACAGGGGCGCTTACTGTGGTTGATAGATTTTCCAAGGCAGTCCATTTCATTCCCATTACTAAGCTCCCCTCGGCCAAAGAGACTGCCTGTCTGTTAGTTGATCAAGTTTTTAAACTCCATGGTCTGCCAACTGACATTGTCTCTGATAGGGGTCCCCAGTTTATGTCCCATTTTTGGCAGGAGATCTGCAAACTGCTCGGCGCCACCACAAACTTGTCCGCGGTATTTCATCCTCAATCCAATGGTCAGACCGAGCATGCTAATCAGGACCTAGAGCAAATGTTATGTTGCCTGACCTCCCAGTCCCCCAGTACACGGTGAAATTATCTGTCCTGGGTGGAATATGCTCATAATTCTCTATCCCTATCTGCTACAGGTCTTTCACCTTTCCAGTGCTGCCTGGGGTACCAGCCCCCTCTATTTCCAGCCCTAGAAGGAGAGGTCACACTTCTAGCAGTGCAACGTTTCTTGCAATGCTGTCACTGCTCCTGGGGTCATGCACATTCTTCATTGTTGGGGACCAGGGCTTGGATGAACCGTTATGCTAACAGGCGCTGCTTTCGTGTTCCCGTCTACTGGGTGGGTCAGAAGGTCTGGCTTAGCACTTGATATTTGCTTTTTGGCTCTGCCCCCCAGTTACCTTCACTGATTTCTATCCACCTACCTGCCTCCATGATCCCTGGACCCACTGAGTGTTTTGTGCTGTCCAATAATAAATTTGGTAACCTGAAGCTGATCTGCCTCAGTGTTTATCATCTGATCCTCACAACAGCCTTCTTGGACACCTTGGATGGTTACACCATTGTTCTGTTGGGGGACTTCAATGCTTATGTGGGTAGCAACAGTGAAACCTGGAAGGGTATGACTGGGATCTGAACCTAAGCAGAGCTCTGTTATTGGATTTCTGTGCTGACCACAGTTTGTCCATAATGAACACCATGTTCAAGCATAAGGGTGTTCATAAGTTCACCTGGCACCAGAGCACTCTAGGCCACAGTTTGATAGATTTTCTAATTGTGTCATTGGATATGCATCTGCATGTTTTGGATACTCGGGTGAAGAGAGAAGCTGAGCTGTCAGTTAATCACCAGTTGGTGGTAAGTTGGATCTGATGGTAGGGAAGATGCCGGAGAGACCTGGTAGACCCAAATGTATAATGTGGGTGTGTTGAGAGCATCTGGTGGAGGCCCCTGTCCAGGAGATCTTCAACTCATACCTCCAGCAGAACTTCTCCTGCATCCCGAGGGAGTCTGGAGACATTGAGCCTGAATGGGTGATGCTCTGGGATTCCATTGCAGAAGTGATTTTGCAGAGCTGTAGCCATAAGGTTGTTAGTGCCTGTCGTGGGTGGCAATCCCCAATCCTGATGGTGTACATTAGTGGTAAAGGTAAAGCTGGGTTAGTTTGTGGGACTCCTGAATTAGCTAACAGGTACTAGCAGGCTAAGAGGAATGCAGTTTTAGCAATTACTGAAGCAAAAACTTAGGTATGGGAGGAATTCAGTGAGGCTATGGAGAAGGACTTTTAGCTGGTCTCAAAAAGATTCTGGCAAACTGTCTGGCAACTCAGGAGCGGGAAGCAAGGCTTTATCCATGCAGTTAACAGCAGGGACAGAGAACTGTTCACCTCAAATCGGGATATAGGAATATTTTGAGGACATACTGAATCCCACTGATGGGTGGTGGTCCCAATCTTTAATAAATGGAATTGGAGGATGTTCTGGGTATAACATTAAACTGCATCCAGCCCTGCAAGTGGTCCTCCATCTTGCAGGGAAACTATTTTTGGGGGTTGGTGGTGGGATTAGCACTCTAGCCACCATAAAACAACTCACAACTGCTCAATTTAAACAGGCACCATACCCTTCTGCTCTCTGCGGGAGTAGCTCTGCTGCAGCCACCCACAGGAAGGTCGCATACACCATAAAGGAGATGGGGGAAAGCCTTCGGAAGCCTCATCCCTGGACGAGTCGAAACCATCGGGGAGCTAATTGGGTCAGGCCTGTTGGGGATCGGGGCTGGTGTGGTGCTGAGGCATCGCCTGCTGCATGGCGACACTTGGGTCCCAGTTTGTGGCAGCCATCCAGGTAAGCATGTGGAATGTCTTGTCCCTCTGGCAAGATGACCATCTTCCTCTGCTGTCGGGGGAGCTTCATAAACTGTGTTTCTGTGGCAACACTCTCTGAGGTACGCAGACCAGGGAGTGGCCAGATCTATGTAGGTGGGTAAACCTATTCTGGTCGGTCTGATGGCTGCCATACTCAGGGAGTAGATGTTGCTGTAGCAGATTGGCTCCTCCCAATGGTGTCTGATGTCACAAGTGTATTATGAAACTCAGGCTAAGGAACTCCTTGGGTGTCTTGTCTGTTGTCTCAGTGTATGCTCCAACTGAGAAATGTGTCATTGAGGGAGACATTTTACTCAGAACTTTGATCGATGGTTGAAGGGTGCCCACTAGGTGACCAGTGTGCGAAATACGGGGGGTCCGACACCCCTGATTAACCCATGAGACCCCCTGAAAGCCTCAAAAAAAAAATTTAAGGGGGTCTCAAGATTGGTATTGTGCAACTATTGGGAGATGGGGACCCCCCCGAATATTGACGGGTATTTTGCACACTGGAGGTGACACTCCTGTGGTCATGCGTGACTTCAATGCGACCACTGGCAATGATGGGGCTAGTTATGAGGATTGTGTTGGTCCCCATAAGTCAGGAGACCTGGTTGAAAGTGGCTCCATGTTCCTTGACTTTGTGAAAGGTCAGGGGCTGCAGGTTGATAGATCCTGGTTCCAATGACCTGAACTGCATTGTTGGACTTGGTATTCCAGTACTGGTGGTGTGGCGAAGGAGAATGATCACATCTTTGTTGACTTCAAGAGCAAGCTGTTTCTGGTGGGTTTGCACACAGTTTGTGGGAGAAACTTGTAGACTTGGGTGCGACTGCTGACTCTAATGTGATGTGGGAGACCTAATGTGATAAGACCCCTGAGGGTTGTGTTGGTATTGCCAGTGTTCCCAGAATCAGGTGTTTCATCTTGCAGGGCACCCTGGATATTACCAAGAGGAGTTGCAGCGCACAACTTGGTGGCAACTTCAGTCTGTACCGGGAACTGAGAAGGTTGGTTGTGAGGGCTCTGAGGGCAGATAAGGAGGCATTTGTTAGACGAATCTGTGAGCAGGTGACACTCCATCTGTGGTCTAGTGACCCACATCCTACTTACAGAGGAATCAAAACATTTTGCACCTCTGAACTGTTCCTTGCAGTCAGGGTGGGTGATGGAATGGTTCTTCCAAATGACATTGCAGTTATGACCCACTGGGCCAGCTACTTTGAGCAGTTTTTTAAAGCTAACCCTCCAGCTAGGATGTTGGACATCTCTGGGTCCACGGTTCTCAAAGCTGATCCTCTAATCAGCTGTGAACTACCCAGTCTCACTGAGATTGCATGGGTGGTGAATCAGCTGGGGGTAAGGAAGGCCGCAGGGATCTGTGGTATCCGGGGTGAACTCTAGGCTGGTAGTAAGGCTGTTCTCCTGGTATTGCAGTCATTTGCTCAGAGGAGTCTTAGTCTCTGGGATTGCGGGTGTCCTGGATAAAGACCAAGGTAAATGGCATTTAATGACTTCTTAGGCACAGCCATCAGTAGTGTGTCTGTCTGTGGGGGAATGTTGAACGAGAGATTTACCTACATTGGCAGCAACTTCCTATGAAGTCAGCAGATGGATTGGAAGAGGATGGGGGGTCATGAGGTTGCTGGAAAGGGGTGTGTGGCGCTTCTGATATCTTTGCAAGATCTTTAGAGTCCTGGTGCTCCCTGTCTTGCTGTATGGCTGTGAGACATGGACGCTATCCAGTGAGCTGAGATGAAGACTGGATTTCTTCAGTACTGTGTCTCTTCGGAGAATTCTTGGATACCACTGGTTTGACTTTGTGTCGAATGAGTGGTTGCTAGAGGAGTCCTGAATGAGGCACATTATCTGCATCAGATACAGCACTATGGCTATGTGGCGCGTTTTCCTGAAGGCGATCCAGTTCGTAGGATCCTCATTGCTGGGGACCCAGGCAGCTGGACCAGGACAAGGGGATGCCCACATAACACCTGGCTGTGGCAGATGGTTGGCCATTTCTGGAGGGTAGGACTGGATCATGTGTCTGCTGGCCAGAATCCTGAGGAGTTTTGCCATGTGGAGGGTGCAGCAACATGCTGCATTAGCACATGCACCCCAACCTGACCTGACCTGTCCTGATACTCCTCCCTGGGAAGGTCTATGTCGGGGTTCTGGAGAGGAGGTTCTGCCTGTTGGTTGTGACTTGGATCTGTGAGGAACAATGTGGATTCTGTCCTGCTTGTGTAATGCTGGACCAGCTCTTCACCCTTACAAGGATACTGGAGGGTTCATGGGAGTTTACCCAAACAGTCTACATGTGTTTTGTAGACCTGGAAAGGCATATGATCGTGTCCCTCTGGGGGTCCTATGGGGGATGCTTCAGTAGTGTGGGATACAGAGTCCGTTGTTGCAGGCCATCAGGTCCCAGTATAAATGGAGTCAGAGTTTGGTTGGCATTGCCAGTGGTAAGTAAAACTTGTTCCCAGACAGTGTTATGGCTGCCCTATTTCACTTATTCTGTTCATAACATTTATGGACAGAAATTCTACGCATAGGAGGTTCGGCGTGGTACCATCAGTATCGCGCCTTTGCTTTTTGCACATCGTGTGGTCCTTTTGGTGTCATCAGGCTGTGACCTGCAGCATGAATTTGGGCAGTCTGCAGCTGAGTGTGAGGCAGCTGGGATAATGATCAGCATCTCCAAGTCTGAGGCCATGGTTCTCAACTAGAAAAGGGTGGATTGCCGTCTCCTGGTGGGGGAAGAGTTACTGCTACAAGTGGAGGACAGTAAGTATCTAGTGGTCTTCTTCACTAGTGAGGGAAGAAGGGAGCGGGAGATCGACAGGCTGATCGTTGTAGCATTTGCAAACATGTAGACTCTGTGTCATGCTGTCGTAGTGAAGGGAGAGCTGAGCTAGAAGGCAAAGCTTTCGATTTACCAGTCGACATATGTTCCTACCTTCACCTATGGTCACGAGCTTTGGGTAGTGATTGAAAGAATGAGATTGTGGATATAAGCAGCAGAGTTTCCTTCACAGGGCATTTGGGCTTAACCTTAGATATATGGTGAGGAGCTCTGACACTGAGGAGGAGCTCGAAGTAGAGTCGTTGCTCCTCCATATTGCAAGGAGTCAGTTAAGGTGGTCAGGCATCCAGGATGCCTTCTGGATACCTCCCTGGGGAGATCTTTCAGGGATGTCCAACTGGGAAGAGACCCTGGACACGTTGGAGAGATTATATCCCCGGTGGAGCTGAAGGTGGTAGCTGATGAGAGGGAGATCTGGATGGATGGATGGATGGCAAATAGTGCTGTACTGTACCTCGAGCCGACCAACTGCTGAAGCCGTGCAATATTTTCATGAGCATCACAAAATGTTGCATGTGTTCTTTATTATTGAATTTAACCTGAATTTTTAATATACATGACTTTTAATAGAATAAGTCCATTTGTCAGTCAGAAGGTTATAACCCAGGGACTGTCTGTACCTGAATCTACTGTCTTTGGACAAATGTCAGCTTTCTAAGGAAAATGAAGGAAACATCACCCACCCTTCTATTTCCGTGCTGCTCGGCCTAATGGTAGCGGTCGAAGCACAGTCAGGCCTCCATAACCCCACTAAGCACTTAGGGGGGTGGCAGGTAGAGTGGGGATCCGATAAGGCCTCAGCATCCCCCTCCCTGCCCATCTTAGCTGTGATTACTGCTGCCCATGAGGTTCACAAGTAGTGCTTGCAAAGTCTTATAGTCCACAGGCTTGCAAAGGGAGCATTGTGTGTGAAAAATGCATCGGTCAATAGGGATTTACTCTATTTCAAAGCCATTGTTAATAATGATGCTCGATGGGATTCACAAGAAGCTCATTATTAAACATCTGCTCAGTCAAGGCCGAACTAAACACAGGTCCAGACTCGTCCTGCTGCTAACTTTGATCTTTGATTTCAGTTATAAACTGGAGAAAGTGTTACTTTGTTGTATAATTACCGGCCCCAACCAAAAGGAAAGACCTGTGACTACAAGAAAAAAATGGAACCATATGGGCCCTCTATTAATTTCTCAGCTGTCCGTTTTCCTCTCCAAATAAAACTTACACATTTATAGACTGAGTGGCTCTGGAGGTTTGTGCCTGCCTTTGACATGTTTGTCCTAGGGTGAACAGATGACCAAAAAAAGTTTTATTTAGCAGTTTCTGGAATTGAATGCAGCCGTATTCTGGCAAAGGCAACATTTGCTGTGGTAAGCCATGTTGAATTAATTTTAATCTAAATGGCTCAGAAAAAAATATGTGTGGTCGTGTAAGCAAAAACACGCAATACTTAAAAATGTTATTGTTAAACTATTTTATAGAATAATTGTTACTGACCAATAAAGGATGCCATTTACGTAGGATTTTGTTCATGGCCTCACATTCTTCAAATCCACTTTGACCTTTGACCAAATTGCAAAAATGAAATGAGTGAGTGAGTCATAACTCATAACTATGATTGATAGCCAAAGCCAGCTGAGAGCCAGATGTTAACCACAGGAGAACCCTTACAGCCGTGCAATTCAGGAAATATTTCAGATTCTTCAAATGCATAGGTGTGGTTTTGGCCACCAAGGTGAATATAATGAAATTCTGTGTGCATGTTTATGTATGTGTGTGGTAACCCTTAAATGTACTGTATTCATTTTCATTTCTGACTAATAATGAAACTAAATGCATAAATAATTCACACAGCCAACACTTTAAACATAAACCATATTAACAAAACTGTTTGTTCATAAGGTTAAAGTGTTTCACCAGTATAGTAGAATTATTAAACCCATGTTTCTCTTGTTTTGGTTTCTAAAGCTGAATCAGTTCAGGTCCTAGAAGTCTAATTCCTAGAACTTTGGACAGCAATCCACTGCAAGATTTTGTTCAGGTGTGCATGTCTGACATGTCCAAAGTGTTTAGACATAGCTACCAATTTTGACTTTGAGAAAATGTAGCTGAACTAGATTAAAAAAAAACCTGTAATATTTTGTATTTGAAAAGTTTTAGATCTTATTAAATATCTTAAAATAGGCATTCACAGGTTTTAAAAAAAGGTGGTTCATTTTTTTCCACACTTCTCTTGCAATGTGCTCGAGGTATGACAGACATGTTCACGAGTTCAGCAAAAGCTGGATAAATGTCTCAGCTTGCCAAGCTGTGTATATAAACTGTCAGGCAAATGGCACTGACATGCAGTCTACATAGCCAGCCTGTAAATAATTCTCTTTAGCTTCAGCATTTTATGGGGCCTGGGTGATTTTCCGTGGATTATTTGAAAGCTGACAAGCCAGAACGCTTGTGAGGATCGCCCCCATCCAGCGAAAACATCAACAAAGGAAAGACGGCGCGAATCTTCTAAAGGCTTTGGGAAGGTCACTGGAGGTCAGAGTTCACTTTACTTAGTCCCTCTCTCAGATCCCCTTGACATCTCTATACATTTAATAATTTTCTTCTCAGTTTCGACAGTGTAGTTTTGAGGCTAATTTATGAATTAGTGTCTTTATCTTGCCAAAGAAAGACAAAACAAACAAAAAGATGTGGCATTTTAATAAATGCTTATTATTAGAAAAAAGGCTATTCTACCAATAAAGCAGTACATCCAAATGAAACATAAACTTAATTCACAGACATTTTATGAATATATTTTTTCCTGGTACTAACAATCATAATAATAACAAGCCAGTCGCATATTATGATAACTAATAAAAAGTAAAAAAGAAAGAACTATACATTCCTTTTTCCTAAAGTCATGGGTTTGACCTCATTCCCTCATTGGGGGAATTTTTAAGATACCAAACCCCCCAGCACTGAGCCAATCCTCCTCTTCTTCTTCAGTGCTATTCTAATTCCTTTTGCCACAGTACTCCAGACAGAATCCCAGGGTCGGACATTGTTTTCGGCTGCTCCTCGCTTTGGTGAAAGCGAACGCAGCCCCCACTCAGGCCTCCAGAATGAAATAGTGAAGCCCCGAGACAATGGAGCTTTGTGCCTCAAAAACAGTGAAGTCATAGTTTCCCAGGCTTTCTCCCCGAGATGCCTAATAATGAGTGGCGAGCGGAGGGAGGCGGCCTGCTCTCACTTTTGTTGTAAACAAAAAAAAGGAGAAGAATCCCTCCAAGTGTCAGAAAGGGCACCCTGAGGCTTTGGCTGCTTCTCCTGGAGCCAGTAACAGCTGCTGAGTGTCACAGGTGGAGTTGCAAGGAACACAGGAGATTTTCCTAAATCTCTGGTGACCCGTCGTAGTTAAACGTCCGTGTGAAAAGAGCACACTTGTGCTCAGAGAGATGTAGACAGCGATATGCCCAATCACAAAAATGGGGGAGGGGGGATTTGCATAATCCCTCATGGTCATATTTTATTTGAAAGCTGGAGAGAATGATACAAGCTTTCCTTTTAAAGCCTTTGAGGCTGAAGGGTTGCAGTCATGTGCTTTTCCATGGAAATCTGTTGTGTTAAAAGCCCCTATAAACACAAAAGCTTGAAACAAGGTTTGGGCTTGGACAGGTCAGATGGGCTTTTGATATGCAGTTAATTCAGAGCGACGCACATAGTTGGGGGGTGGGTGTAGTGATTAACGCAGCAGTGCATGACATGTGCGGACCGGCACTGGGGTAAGGATTGCGCAAGCAAAACACCTTCACAGCACCAAAATCCATTTCAGATCTCATACGGTTGAGTTTTCCACCCAAATCTCAATGTAACCTTTCCTGAGGTGCTTCATCACCCATAAAATGTATTTAGACAGCTGAAGGCTAGGAGGGAGCTGTTGAAGCCATTTCTATTTACTCACAAGAATGGTTTGTTCCAGATTACTGCTAATAATTGTCCATTGTTATTGCTAACAACACAGTTTTGATTATACAACAGATATATCACAAGTGACCTCTAACATTTTTTCCACATCATTTTGTTCACCTTGTGTCTGCACTAAGGGCTTCACACAGTTCCCCATCACAAAACATTCCAAACATTCAGAGAAAATATGCATGAAAATGTATTACAAATGAGAAAATAATAGAAATAATAGCAGAAAGGACTTTGATCTAAAATCCTAAATAAAGAAATAAAACTGGAATATTTGAAGTAGGCTTATTTACTTATAGCACACAGTCAAGAAGCA
>JAODJW010000127.1:14074806-14085298 GCA_026777045.1 Hyperopisus bebe | reverse complement strand
CGCAATGCATCTAACCGTAATGCATTGCGTCAGGATCAGAATGCGTTGCTTTAAGCCAGCGCTGTAAGCAAGTCGAATGCATCCAATGACAAACAAACTGAAAGACGGACTAATGACAACAACCAGAAACAGCTGATCACATGGGGATCCCACACGAGGTTAACAAGGGGGCGTGGCACACGAAAGGAGCGGACGATCGGGGCAGGACAGGGGTAATGTTAGGTAATCTTTATCGTTTTAGGTGTAATTTTGGGGGGCCGGGAACCAATGAATTGGTTTCCCATTATTTCTTATGGGAAAAATTTGATCAGAACTTTTTAGGATTCAATCCGGAACGAAGTAAGTTCGAGAACCAAGGTACCACTGTATTTGTGTGTGTGTGTGTGTGTGTGTGTATATATGTATGTGTGTGTGTGTGTATATATATATATATATATATATATATATATATAAATTGAATTTTATTTTTTTCTTCGCAGAATAAGTATGGGTAATAGAGTGGGTAGCACTGAAATATCACACCTCTTCAGTTGGGGTTTCGAATTTCATCCCCACCCTGTGTTTATGCAGTTCCCTACGTGAGAGAGTTTCCTCGCAGTTTTCTCCTACAGTTGAAAAGCAAGCAATCAGTAACTTTAAACTGCCAGTACTTTGTTGGCATGTGCTGCTTGATGGCCTGGAATCATAGGCTCCAGGCTCAATATGATGTGGAACTGGATGATGAGTTGTAGATGGACTTATGATAAGGGGTTATGTGAAGCCAAGCTTTTATTGTTATCAGAATTGCAGTATCACTTGCAGAAAGTTATGTACCTTGACAGCTTTCCACAAGTTATAATATGCATTGTTAGTGTCACAGTCTGTAGCAGGAAGACAGAGGAAGCTCCTGTTGATGTGGAAATGAAACATTGTGAACCATGAGTCAGTATCAACAAGGTCACACAGCCATGTGAATAGATGAATCAATGATGGGAACTGCGTCTTTCCCTGTCCAGAACCAAAGCGATTAATCGCCAGTCCGATGCCTAACAACTCTGCGATTTGTCATGTCCGTGGTTGCTGTGACTGATTATTACATTTCTCAGCATCAGAACTCAGCACTGAGTATCTGATATTAACTACAGACTGGTCTACAGAGTAAGATTCACTCCGTTCATCCATTACAGTTGCAAGTTAACCCTTAATTGATCACAATGGGTTTTTTTGACCCATAATTAAAAAAAAAATCTTTTAATTTACAAATACTGGTCAAAAGCATCCTTTACTTAGTTTCTCCCTGTTTTATATTGTCCTTCGGACTATTATTAAGAAAAATTTAATGATAAAATCTTGCTCTATTTTCCTACAGTGGGAGTTGTTTAGCCATATTGGGGGACCTCTAAATAAGCTTCAATAAAGAAAATATTTTTGCACACGTAATATTTCTAGTAGTGTAACAAAACTATAGCCCAGACAGTGGCCGGTGGAGAATAGGAGAGAATATCATGAAGGGGGAGGGTTTTTACCAATGAGTTTTCAGCTTCTTTAATGTGTTTATTCATTTCAAAGAGCCCCCACTACAAAGGGCTGCTAACTGACTGGCTCTCATATTACGTTTCCTCCTTCTACAACATCCACAAAACTTGGTTCTCCTTACTGACAATCTTGTTCCTGTCTTTTGTGAGCTTTTTGTGTATCAGCCAGGCTCAAGTCATATTGAGGGTAAACAAAGGAGGGTAAACAGTTGGTTTTTATGGTTCATGGCCAAAATAGCCTTTTTCATATATTTAAATATCTGAGATTTCAAATATACTTTGGATGTAAATGTCACAAATTGCTGAGTCATTTTGAAGGGTTCCTGAAATCCCTCAGAAGGGCTTAGTTCCTTCCTATCCTTAAAAGCTCAGAATCTCAACTTAATAGCTGGATTATGGTGTGATGAAGGAGAGAGAAGGTCCTCATAGTTGAGCAAAAATGCTTTGACAGCCTTTGAGAACAGTCTAGTATCTCCTGAGAATATAGCTGGTTATAAAACAAAGAGCCTTGACTGCTGAGTTTGAGGATATATTGATTTGCTTTACAGTCAGAGATGATTTATGAGCCAAAAGGAGCAGTACAGCAAAGTATCCTGGTGCATGGCATCTGCTAAGGACTGATGTATTGCTCTTTGTGATCGACTGAAGCCTCTTCATGCGTAATAAGGATTTAAGTGTTAACATTTGGGAGTGGTTCCTTTACGCTAGCAGAATAGAGATTCTTTAATATTGTTTTTTTTTTAGTTGGTGGCAAAAGGAACTGAAAGAAAAGGAACAGGGAAACGAACAGGCAACAGAATGCTACATCTCACTCATACGCCAACTCTCTGCTGTGCTGCATGGCTGGATCATTATGGCGCTTAAATGATGACCAAGAATGACGTTTTTTAAAAAATACTAAGCACATCATATACCGAAAACAAGCCATGGCTTGTTTTTGTTGCTTACTTCCTGTTTAAAAAAAAACACAAGGATATGTAGCAATCTTGACCTTATGTTACATTATTAATATCTGAGAAATTTTAACTCAAGCATTCACTGTAATACCATTACAAGGTTTTTCTTATTCAACAAGGTTATTTATATGTACTTCCTTCCATATAAATAAATATTGATTATTCAGGTACTTATACAAAGTCTGTCAAGTGAAAATGAGGGTTTGTTGGTCATCATCCAGTCCAGCGACTCTTTGCTGGTTGCTTTTTACCACATAGAGGGAACTGCATAGCTTTTTGACCTTTAAAGGCACTGTCTACTAAGATTACCCAATAATTGTAAGAAGAGAAGGGATCTAGGGGGAGATAATTAAATAAGGATGTAATTTTTAGTGGCCATTTGAAACAAGGGTGCCTTTTAGCTGGAGATGGCACTATGGTCATTTTTCTGGTTTGATCCCAATATTTAAGTTCTGAGTATCTGCTGATACCAATATCATGCTGATATTTTCCCCCTTTATCAACTACTAAGCATTAAATTAGACATTTGTTATAGCTGCATGGTTTGAGTATGCCAAGAATAGGAAAATATAATGGTCATGTTGCTCAAACAAAAGCTTTGCCACTATGCTTCAGGAAGAAATCCAACATCCAACATGATCTACACAAATCTGCTTCTTTGTTTTATTCAGTAACAACTATCACAAAAAAAACAGAAATACAATATCTTAATAAAGAAATCAATCATAAAATAAAGTACACATAAGTCTGTGATACAAAATAGACAATGGAGCATAAAATGTCTGTTTATTGCCGATGTCTAAACAAACAGTACTGTACTGTACACTTGCATGTCAAATTACTTTGTCATTTCCTAGTAGGTCCTTCTTATACTATATACTCACCATTTAAATTATGCCCTTGTATATACAAAGTTTTCCACTGTACACACTGGAAGCAAAATGTTTTGGATTCATTACTAATAAGGTAAAATTAATAACAAAAAGATAATTGCGAGAAATGCAAGATTCCACAATCTTTCAGCAAGCTCCAAAAATATTCCCATTTGATTGTTCACAACCAAATCACGATTAACCATTGCTGGCATGTCAAATGCATGAATGTGAAGGGGTTACCGTATTTCCTCACAGCCGACAACACAGCTCCAACATACTTGCGTTGCTGAACAACTAGCCGCTTCTGTTTACAGAGTGTCACACTAAGGCTGCAAGAATGTCCGTGATTTTCCGGGCTAGCCCTAACTCCGATGGAGCATTATATCGGTTTCTTACTACACTGCCACCTGATATGCCATCCAGGATTTTTTTGCCAGTACAGACGCTCCTCTACTTATGAATGAGTTATGTTCCGAATGGCTGTCCATAACTTGAAATGTTTGTAAGTCGTTATTCAACATCATTTTAAGGGTATATGCATGTACAAAGAACTCGAAAGCTGGGAGTATGCACTGCTGCTGCAGGGCGGGAGTAGCGGTCAGAAGTCGTACTACCCGGATAAAAAAATTATGTTGCGGACAGGAAACAAGAGCCCAAGGAACACAGTTTGAACTTACAGTCCCCTTCGTTTGTATGTCTGAAAGTTCGTAAGTTGAAAGTTTGTAAGTATAAGTCTGTATACTGGTATGGATACTGATAGTAAGTATCGGATCAGTGCCATTCCTACTTTTAAGTCAAAGAACCACACTTAACTCATTGGCAAAGGAAATCCATTTATCTCTACATAAGTCACTTGACTCTTCCTGGTGATGGACAACCCATGACAAGGGTTCCCTGCCAAAGGATGTCCCCTGGGTAACAGCTGAATCACCCTAGCTGCCTTCTCTTTTTAGACTCATTCCCTGTTTTGTCGTATGGTTCTTGTTGCTCTGACATTTGAGTTGCTGTGAAATGTGCACTGGGCTGTATGTGTGGATGGGTGTGACGTTTAGGTATGACTCACAGCTTTCAGTCCATTCTGGTGGAGATCTTTTTTAGTGAGAAGTCAAAAATATAATTTTCACCTTTGCTGCTTAGTTTATGAACCACAGTCCCCTACACTATATATATATATATATATTTATAACCGTATTTTTCTTCTTTTAAAAACAATGTGGCTAAATGTTTCTAATTAAAGCGCCATGCTAAACTCATTTTGTAAAAATTCTTTTTTGGTTAAGACATACAGTATCCCTATTTTTTTCATTCATTGTATTTTCTTTAACTTGACTAAAGCATGCTGATGTTTTCTTTTTCCCTGTTAGATTAGAGGTTGTTGTGTAGTTGTGTAGCTCATGCTCCGATGCTGCTTAAACATGGACCTGAGCATTCATTAGAAGCTCAGCCTAGCTACATTTACTGTATGGCTGGTTGACTCCTCCATAGCATGTATGTTTGTAATGTGCTATTTCCTTTACTTTCATGTTGATTTGGACAAATGTGTCTGCTAAATGTGTTAAATGCAAATGCAGATATTCATGAGGAAATGCCATGTTTGACGTATCTGTAGTCAGACCTGACTGTGGCTTAATGCGTCTCTGAAATGTGTCTTCTCCTCCTTGGTTTCCAGAGCAAGGACATCGGAATCCAAATGCACGAGGAGCTTGTGAAGGTGACCAATGAGCTCTACACTGTGAGTAAATGTGCACCCCCTGCTCCTCCCAGCGCTGACTCCTAACTGAACCTGTACCTTAGTCCTTCCGCTTAGATCTGTCCTTCTTTTTGTGCCTTGATGTATGAAAGCATGGAGGAGTGGTGTGGTCCCACCAAAGTGATGGCAGACTGAGCTATGGCTTCCTGGTGGGCCCACTGCAGGTCCAATCAGCCCCCTCTGCTGCCCCAGCAGCTCCTGGAGCCGCGGTCGTAGCATGGCTGGCTCCTGTACTGGCACTCCTGTATTCTCTTGTGCTTACAGAGGCTCCTTTTCCTCTGCCTGTCACGGTGGTTTAAAGGTCTACCCTCCCTCTCACGGTGGTTTAAAGGTCTACCCTCCCTCTCACGGTGGTTTAAAGGCCTACCCTCTCTGTCACAGTGGTTTAAAGGCCTGCCCTCCAATAAACAGCCCTGGAAGCCAAAATGAACAACAAGGCTCATGATCAAGCTTGCAGTTAACTGACAGCCACTCGTTGCATGAAAGACATGTGGCTGCAGCCCTACCCATCTCTCACAGACTCAGAGCACTGCAGCTACAGCAGTAGGCTAAGCATGCAGCAGGACCTGCCCAATCAGCATTACAGGCCTAAGGCTGGTCTCTGTCTGCCCAGCAGAAACGAAAGGGCACATTATGCTGGCTTTTTTCTGGAAATCCTTAATTGAAGGAGACTCTGTACCCATTACTGGATGTCTTCCCAGCACTATCAGCAGTTCTTTTGCCCCTCAGAGAGCCCACTGTCGCAAAAAAGAGAGATTACTTATTCATTGGATGCAAGTAATCAAAGGACAGACTTTGGCTTAAAAAGTAAGCTGCCTGTGTCTACTTTTTCAGTAAAACCCTACGCCAAAGGAGGGGAGAATGCATTATGCTTCAAGCTGAATCGCTATGCTGTCATGGATGGAGGACAAACTCTACAATATTTGAAATGCTCTGCTGTACTTTGATTAATAAGTTGTCAATTTCCATGTTGCTTAAAAGGATGGCCCTATTAAGCTATTTATACATCACAGTTTACTTTTTTTTTTCAAATAAACAGGTACAACATTAATACTTATGTTACAAAGTCATGCAAAAGCAGAACTCAGGGAAGTAGCCATTTCTAGTCAGACCTTGGGGTATTTTAGAGAACTGGCTCTTTACTGAAAACACAAATAGCACAACCAACCAAAGTAAGGTGGTGTCATATGGATGCTGGCATATGTTATATGTCTGTTTTGCTTTGCAATTGATGGTCTAACCGCCTGTCCTGGTCTGGCAGGTGGGGGGACCTGCAGGTCATTCCAACAGCATCAAGTACAAGGGTGGGGTGCCCATCACACGGAGTATTATCGCTGTACCAACATTTCAAACTTACATATCATACCAAGAAAGCATTGAAATTCAATTCCATTTCCTATACTTAACACAGTATATAATGTAACTCAGTAACGTTTTGTAAAAACTAAAAAAATAAATAAACAAAAAAACCTACACATTTTATTGTCAGTCATAGCATAATAATATTAAATACAGTAGCAGCCATTGTATTCATGTTGTAATCCTTTTCAGAGATTTTCATAAGCGGTAAATAAACAATATTAAAAAATAGATGCTACTTTATATTATTATTATTATTATTATTATTATTATTATGCATAATAGAACAGATATACATTACTTTTCATGCCTTCTTTATTGTGTTCAAAACACTGACAACTTCATGACCCTAAAGATTGTATCTCAATGATCAACGCCAATGATCATGACCTCACAAAATCATATGGAGTTGCAACACATCACACAGGTAAAAATAACTGCCCACCATTGTCTTATTGTGGAAATGTTTAATTGACTACAGAAAACAGGCAGATTAATATTTCACAAATTCAGAAATACAATATCTATCTCTTGAAACTCTTTGTATTGAGATGCATGTCAGGCCTTTAAATCTTTAGCTCAGTGTTTTCCAACCCAGTCCTCGGAGTCCTCCGGACAGGGTTCCCCGAGGACTGGGTTGGGAAACACTGGTTTAGCTAAATTTGTGGCGGTTGCCCCCTTGATCAGTATCGTGCAGTGGCACAGCTGGCACAGAGGCCTTGGCTGCATCCCCTGCTTTACTGACTTAATTTGGCACAGAGCCAAGTATTTTCAGACGCCACTTTGGCTGCACTCTATTAATTTAGCGCAGTGGTGAAAGCTCTGACACTTCTGAACTGGTCATCTTAGTTTAACACCTTGCGTGTGAGACTGCACTCAGATCTAGGTGTGCACATTGGTGTCCTGCGAGCCTCAGTGCTCAGAGTGACCCGGAAGTGCAGGCCATAGAATCCGAACATTAAAAGTGAGTATCGAAACTATTTTATATATAGAATCAATACTTTTGGTACTTTTGACAACACTAATCACAAAGTACGTACACTCATTATGGACAAGATTAGTATAATGGCATATCCTAGGAGGAAATGCACAAAGCACAAGGAGAACATGCAAACCGCAGGCGATGTGAGCTGGATTCAGACCTCCAAGCCTGGAGGAGTGACGCATCACCCAGTGCTTAGGCTCCTAGGTATTGATACTGCTTCCACACACACACCTCCTTGTGAACCACCAGCAATACCTCACTGACTGAACATTGTGGAATTAGCTCTGATATCATTGTAACTCACTTACATGTCTGTTCCATCAGTTTAGCTAGAATTGCTTGCATAATACAGGGTTACATTATATAATTGCAATATCAGGGTATAAAAAGCCATCCATCGGAGAAAAAAAATGTGATATTTGAATACAGTGATAGTACATTTGTAATTTAATTATTTGTTGTAATGCCAGCAGCAGAAATTCTGATAAATTACTACGATGTGGCTTGTTTTATATGTAATTTTCAAAAGTGTGGATTGTTACAGGAAAAAAAATGCAACGCAAGGTAGAAGATGTGAGAATTAGAAAACTTCAGTTGGAAATAGCAGAAATATGAAAGGGCAGCATTGTTGTGACTCAGAGAGTAAAGCACCCACCTCTGTTGTCCCTTGTGGCCTCATAATGGTAACTGTAAAGGCCTAAAGTGCGAATGTGCTGGGAAATAGCAAGAATGAGAGAGCATGACAGGGAAGACCTGAAATATTACCAGCAATTGAAAGAACAAATCCTGCATTCGATTATCTCTCTGAAAATGTCACTTCCTGTTGGAAACACACCTCCTTTCCGACGTTGTCCTGCATTCGATTATTCTCTCCGAGTCGGATTCTGCGTTCGATTATTTCTTTTTGTTTTGTGACATTTTCATCCGAGTTCCGACTCGGAGAGAAATAATGGAATGCAGGAAGAATTTTGTTGTCTGAGCTCAAACGGGAGATTGTCGGACGTGATGTCATTCACCTCGAAATTTCTGAGTTCCAAGCGATAATCGAATGCACCAGGAACTCGGATGAAAATGTAACGAAACGTCACAAAAACATCACTTCCCGTCGGAAACACGCTTCTTGTATGACTTTGATGTCGGACAGAATTTTCTTGTCCGAGTTTCCCCTGTGACGTAATTTCAACATGGCGGCTTACACACTCAACAGTAATTCTATTTTATAAATCTTTAAAAATGCTTATTTTGTTAAATGTATTAATAGTTATAAGTGTAATTGCACATGCTCGATTTAGGAAATACCATATCATGACTGTAAACAGTATCCTGGCATGCAATATCAGATTTTTACCAGACTTGTTAGTGTCTTTGGTTTGTTTGTAGTTTGCCTCTCGAAAAAAAGAACATCGCTATGAATGTACTAAAATATTTTATAGAGCTTTTAATGTGGTTTGACTAGTTTGTGTTTCTTGTTTGTCTCTCGGAAAAAATAATCTCACTCCAAATCTGCTAAAAATATAAAGTAACAACACACAGCAGCGTGTTCATGGAGGCAGCCATGTTTGTTCCGAGATGCGGTAGCTTGAACGGGAGATTGTCGGACGTGAAGTCACTTACCTCAGAATTTCCTAGTTCTGAGAGAAAAACGTCAGCCTTCTTGGTTTTTTTTGCTCTTTTTTATTGCAGGACACGGCACATTCCTCTCTCCGAATTTAGGCTCTGTGCTCTCCTCTCTCTGCAAACACACTTTGTGTTTTCAGCACAGATAAGTTCTGGAAATGAGGTGCTTAAGGTCTCACAGGGGTGCTTCTGGGTGTTTTGTGTGTCACCCTGTCTTTTGTGATGTAGGTCTCTGCTCCATTTTGTGTTTGAACCCAGATCTGACAGCAGGTGTAACGGCTCCATGAGGGTGCCACTGCTCGTGGAGACACCTGTGGTCCAACAGAAGGAAAGGGAGACAGATTGTCCCACCAAAAACCTACACAGTTACAATGAGAGGACTTTGGAGATGGCACTGCTGCAGTCTGCAAACTCAAATTGCAGATAATATGGAGGCTAAATGCTGAAGATTTCAATTTCAAGGGCAGATTGTGTGACATGGGTATCACACAATTTAACATTTTCAAAAGTATTTGGATAGTCTACTTTTTGGTTGATTTTCTTTCCACCTATTGAACACCCTGATGCTGTTTTTCCAAGAAATGCCAGAATGCTGGCACAGTGAATCAGAGTTGCTAGGAGACCTTTATGTTCCTTCTGAGGAAGGGAACGACGGCTCATGAAATAGCTGTGTTGACCTAATTTTTTTTTAACACAAATTCTACTCTGTAAGACTGGAGCAGAGTAGAATTAGGTGGAATTTAATTTCACTGTTTTTTTGCCCTAAGTAAATATAGTTCAGATTTGTATTGTATTATTGCTTTAATGTAATATATCATCATTTGTAAATACTTAATAGACATTACCCTTCTGAATTTTTCCCATACAAGTACACAAAAGAGGTGCATTACCATAATTAAAATTCTCATTGGACTCTTGGTCTAAACAATAACTGGTTTATTTAGGAATGTGGTTGTTATGATTCAGACTTTATGGTATTGACTACAGCTGGTATGTTAGCATTAGCTCTGGGACCCAAGGTATTTCCCAGAGAATGATGTGTACGTCAAAGGCTGCTGGCAGCACAAAATACAGAAACATGCACAGACAGACAGATGTACAAGGCCCATGTTCAGATGAATAGATTTTTAGGGGAAAAACAGTAGAATTAACCAAAACTTCAGATACATGATGCATGGTATCATACAATGAGGTGAAATACCATCCTCATTGGTCATAGTTTATGAGTTATGAAATCAGACCCTGTACAGGCTATGAGTTATGAGCCCAGACTTTGTATAGGTTATGAATTATGAGACCAGACATTGTACAGGTTATGAATTATGAGCCCAGACTCTGTATAGGTTATGAATTATGAGTCCAGAATCTGTACAGGTTTGAGTTATGAGTACAGGTTATGAGTTAAGGGTACAGACCCTGTGTAGGTGAGTTATGAG
>JAODJW010000127.1:14062975-14074706 GCA_026777045.1 Hyperopisus bebe | reverse complement strand
CCAGACTTTGTACAGGTTATGAATTATGAGCCCAGACTCTGTATAGGTTATGAGTTATGAGCCCAGAATCTGTACAGGTTTGAGTTATGAGTACAGGTTATGAGTTAAGGGTACAGACCCTGTGTAGGTGAGTTATGAGCCCAGACTTTGTACAGGTTATGAATTATGAGCCCAGACTCTGTATAGGTTATGAGTTATGAGCCCAGAATCTGTACAGTTTTGAGTTATGAGTACAGGTTATGAGTTAATGGTACAGGCCCTGTGTAGGTGAGTTATGGGCCCAGACTTTGTACAGGTTATGACTCTGTATGCATTAGTGGGTTGCTCTAGGGGGTATGGGTGTAGGTTAGGCTGTCTAGTGGGTGGATGCATCCTGTACACCTACATGTTAATTGGAGCAGGAAGCTGCAGTTTCTGCACTGGGACATCTGGTTTTGGAGTCTGGGGGAGATGGGGGGTTTTAGAGTCTCTTAATAACAGTGGGGGAGGGGTGAGCATAGAAAAGGCCCTCATCTACATTTAAGCATGGGAGGCAGTTACAGAGCCTGTGTGCCGAGATTTCAGTGTTTCTGTAGTGATTCGGGGGGTGCGTTGATGGGGGGTGAATACGGACCCCACCTTAAAGTAAGACTGATTAATGGTGTGAAATGGATTAGAGGAAGAATGGCTTTGTGTTCTCGGCCCAGCACACAATGGGGGTGGGGTGGGGAAGGCCTGCTCTGTGAGGCCCAGTATCAGGCCCATTTTCTCCAGCCATCGTCCGGCTAGCATTTGCTGACCATGTGGGGAGACATGATACGGCTGAGCAGTAGAGCAGAAACTTCCCTGAGTGCTCATCGGGGGCTGGAGATGGGGGCAGGGCCTGGGGGAGAGCCAAGGGGCTAGAACAAGGCTTCGGGCTCTTATTACATCTGGCATCCCTGTTGAAAATATTGCATTTTATGACACACATTGAGCTGAATTGAGTAGCGTCACCGGGAATCTCAAGTAGAGCCAATAATAACTATGTCTGGCTCAAATTTATTTAACTTTTTTCCAAAGGTATGTAGTTAAGAAAGCAGGGTTAGTAGGTTCCTGGAGCAAGTGGGGGATAAGGGCCTTGCTCATAGGCCCAATGTTGAAATCACTCTGGCAACCATAGGGTTTGAATCAGGAACCATCCGATCACAGGTCCCATCTTAGTATACTGCCAGCCTGGTATAAGCAACATGCAGCTTTGTCTGGCACCTTGTCATGATGGGAAGGTCTTTCTGAAAGATCCTCACCTGCCCAGCAGCCATCAGTGTGCCGTACACTTTCAGAATGGTACCCCAGTATGGCTGAGGTGTAATGATGTGTCCAGGGGTCTGCATCGCATTAGAGTGCAAAATAAGTAACAATGCCGCCCTACTGTGACGACTTGCCTGTGATTTCATTGTCTCTCCATCCCGCCCTCCTTCTCCAGGTGATGAAGACCTACCACATGTACCACACAGAGAGCCTCAGTGCAGAGAGCAAGCTGAAGGAGGCCGAGAAGCAGGAGGAGAAGCAATTCAGCAAGTCAGGAGACATCAATATCAACCTGCTGCGCCATGAAGACAGGCCCCAAAGACGCAGCTCCGTGCGGAAGATGGAGAAGATGAAGGAGAAGGTGAGGCCTCTAGGGCAGTGCTGTGCTGTGGCTGCTGCTTGCCTGAGGGTTAGCATGTAGAGTCCCTGTTAGGCCAACAGGTGGAGTGGTGGTTATCCAAAAAGCTGCCCGTTCAAATTTCAGCAATCTACTGAGGTTAATGTGTTGGAATTCTGTCCGAAAGCCAGTTTGCATATTTAAGTGCCTGACTGGCTGCTGTGTGTAGGTGTCTGGATTTTCTTGAGCTCTTACGCCCTTGGAGCATTGGTCTCACACCATTCAGCCCTTTTTTCTGTCCATGATGTTCTGTCTTCCTTGAAAACGTTTGTGCACGCTGCTGTAGACTTGTGTGCTGGTGTGTTCCTTGAAGAGAATTAACCTCAGCAGCAGTTTTACTGTGAACGTCTTTGCATTTAGCCCAACCACGTCGTCTAAAGCCGCTACTGATTGGCAGGAGACGCGTAGATGGCATCCCTTACGACGATTTTACCGTCGATTTTAATACCAATGATTTGTCAACTGTGCTGATGTTGTTGGTGTGCTTCCATGTGCAGAGACGTCGTCAGATAAATAATGTGTCACGAAATGGGAGACTGGTGTTTGTTTACTGACAACTTTCCTTTTGATGTGAAACTCTTCCTCAACCCCCCCCCCCCCACCAGAGACAAGCCAAGTACTTTGAAAACAAGCTGAAATGCACCAAGGCGCGGAATGACTATCTGCTCAACCTGGCAGCGACAAATGCCGTTGTGGCAAAATATTACATCCATGACGTGTCTGACATGATAGATGTAAGTGCAGATAAGTGTTCATATAGCCTGTCAGCATTCCTCACCATTTAATCCCCACAGAATATGGGGTTTGTAACTTAGAAGCACAAGATTCTTTATAAATTCACTGAAGGCTATCTGTTTAGCAATCTGGAGGACCACATTACTAAGGACACTTAACAAGCATTCTATATCCTTGGCACTCAAAAAGGTTTTAATAAAAGAATATGACAGTTCTCTTCAGACTTACTACCCTTCTGTACATTCTGAAGTATTTGACACATACCGTTGAACTGAGAATGTCGCATTTGTAAAGCTGCTTCTTTTTTCTCCCATAGATCTAATAGATTTAAATAACAAAGTATAGCTGATAAGTTGCACATGTGGCCTAAAATGTCTCCCACTGCTGTGTGTATTACATTCAGTTCCATGGGAAGTGTAGGATGTAGCACACAGACATGGCTGTCTGCATGCTATGTTCTTGCTGCTGTGTGTACCTGAATTTCCCTCTTGGATCAAAAAAAATAATCTTAATCTCAAACTTAACCTTAGTTTTACTTCCTCCTTGCAGTGCTGTGACCTAGGCTACCAAGCCAGTCTGGCACGCGCCTTCAGGACATACCTGTCGGCAGAGTATAACTTGGAAACCTCACGACATGAGGGCCTGGATATCATTGAGAATGCTGTGGACAACCTGGATGCTCGGAGTGACAAGCACAAGCTCATGGACATCTACAACCAGGTCTTCTGCCCGCCCATGCGCTTTGAGTACCTGCCCCACATGGGTGATGAGGTGAGCCAGAGCTCTTTCAAGTCTTACAGCTCTTTCTCAAGCTATATGTAACATGGCCAGTGGGTCAGCGTCCCCAGGTACAGTAACCTGAATCGTCATAGCAGTGCTGGAGTAGAACTCTTACTGTATGAATAGTGTCTTGGAGAAATCTAAATGGCAGAAAACTATCTGAACCTGAATGCATAAGCATAATGAGTTGGCACAAACACTCTGAATGGCACTGGGCACATATTATTGTTCTGTATCTGCATGCAAAACATGGTGAGAAGGTGGCAGCACCTTCATGCAGGCTCTGGTGCCTTGCCCGCAGGTGTGCCAGGTCAGCGCCCAGCAACCCGTGCAGACTGAGCTGCTGATGCGGTACCACCAGCTGCAGTCCCGTCTCGCCACGCTGAAGATTGAGAATGAGGAGGTGAGGCCTGTTCCTGAGCGGGGCAGGCAGTCAGTGTGTGTAGCCCAGGAGGTCTCCTTTGCCCCTCGAGTGTGTTTGTTACTGACCATTGCTGATGGGATTTGGTTTCATTTCACACATTGATAGCCTTCCTCAGTAACGGTAAATGTATTCAGATGCTGGTAACAAAAGTAATAACTCTGCAGGCCATATTGATGTTGGAATAATTTTCTGTCTTATATCTGGCTGCTATTGGATGACCAATGGCATCTTAGAAAAGTGATATCTCTGTGAAACAATGAGGAGCCCAGAGCCATCTAACCCCGAATCTTCGGGGTCTCCATTTCTAGCTGTTAGACTGAGGAATGTGTCTTCCGGGGGTAAGCCTGTTTGCAGCCCAGGAGCCGTCACTGCAGGGCCTTCAGGGTGGGTGTGCTTGCAGCCCAGGAGCCGTCACTGCAGGGCCTTCAGGGTGGGTGTGTTTGCAGCCCAGGAGCCGTCACTGCAGGGCCTTCAGGGTGGGTGTGCTTGCAGCCCAGGAGCCGTCACTGCAGGGCCTTTAGGGCACAGAGTCAGGATGCTGAATTTGTCAGGCACATATTTCTCTCATAGTTTACCTATGCTACCAGTGCTACCTATGGAGTGGATAGAGCAGTACTAGGGTCTCCTTATGCATATAAAATCAGCTCAACAACAGCAGAAGTTTTTGGTCATTGCTTGACCATATTTATCATGTAGATAGAGCAATAATGATTTTGTTACTGGCTTTCAGTAATCTATCATCATTCTTGGTATTACAATGAGGAAGGGGGCTGTTCTGCGCAATGTGAAGGGGGTCTAGAATTTTTCTTTTGGGATCAATGAAGCATGTTTGTCTGTCTGTCTATCGATCCCTCTATTTATTTGTCTATCATTATTTTTTACTGACTGTATTTTATGGGTTTTCTTTCATAGGTGAGGAAGACGCTGGATGCCACCATGCAAACGTTGCAGGACATGCTGACGGTGGAAGACTTCGATGTGTCTGACGCGTTCCAGCACAGCCGCTCCACCGAGTCCATAAAGTCTGCTGCCTCTGAGACCTACATGAGCAAGATGAATGTCGCAAAGCGCCGAGCCAATCAGCAGGAGACTGAAATCTTCTACTTCACGGTGAGCTGGAGTGTGGGCACGGCATATTATTTTATTGATTTTTTTTTGGCTGTTTGGGCAGGGAAGAGCCACCAGGTCCCATACTTAACATCAGTGAAGTGTATTAGGCTTGTGTTATTCACAGTCAAAAAAACGTTGCCTCCTTTTCTGTGGTGAGATCTGTTCCCTTAGACCAGTACATTGTGTGTTTTCACAGAAATTCAAGGAATACCTGAACGGCAGCAACCTCATCATTAAACTGCAGGCAAAACATGACCTCCTGAAGCAGACACTGGGAGAAGGTGAGAGTGTGAGGGTTAGGGTTAGGGTTAGGGTTAGGATTAGGGTGCAGCTTTTCTTAGGTGGCAGCCTCGTTAAGGCATTCTGTCTGAATGGAAGCACTGCAGTTATTAAGCACAAAGTGTAGTGCTGGGTCACACAGTGGTGGGCGAATCCATGTGGCCATCTTGGGGAAATTCAGTCAGTAGCCCATCTTCATCATGATAATGGGCTTTTGTTTAATACACCCTGGCCAAACTCTGATAGAGAGAATGGGCTTCCCCTGGGAGTCCGTCACCATGAAATAGGCTGTTACAGCCAATCAGTCAGCATGTCATCATACAGACTGTTTGGCAGGTGCCTCTATTCCAGGTATTAATGTAATGGGCGCAGCTGACATCCCAGCCCAGCTGAGTCCAGCTGCCCAAATGCACACCCCCCCCGCCCAAAAGGACACCCCCCCATATGGTCAATTACAGCTTAATCCCATCGGCAATCGCTCTTTGCTCACATCGTCCCTCACATGTGAGTCTATTAGGAGCCTGTCAGGGTCACGGTCGATGGCACCTGCTTGGTCTTCATTTATTATTAAGTGTAAAAAAGGTCTGGCTGGTCTGTCTGACCTCCATAGTGTAACTGAGGTGCTTGATCGGTCCTTCTCAACGAAACCTCTGTGTCTTGCACATCTGATGAAACCACATGATCACAGACATGAATTACAGTAACAACTGGACATTTCTGTTACCTCTATTATACTGTAGGAGGTTGCAGTTTGACAAGTAGTGATAGTGTGAGGCTTCATTTTAATGCAAGTTGATTTGAGTGATTTTCTGTTGAGTAGACAAGAAGAATTTTTAGAAGAATGATAACAGATAGCTTCTGCCAGCTGTATCTTCTAAGTTGTCCACCCGAAACACCAGATTTTTGACTATTCTTGCACCCTGGAGAGGTTTGATAATAACATCCTAGATAAGCATCTTCCTCAGAATCCAGCCCCCCCGCTCCCCGACTGTGTGCTGGGCAGCTGGAGCTCCCTGAAGCATCACTGCCTAAATGTGTATGAAGTCCAGCTCAATAAGTGCTCCATAAGGCCAGCTGAATGGCAGAGATCCCCTTCCTGCTATTATATGGGGCCCTTCGGAAGTCTCTACGGCAACCGTGCAGGGTCTTTGTCTCAGGAATAATGTTTGCAGAGAGCCATTCAGTTGGGCTTGAAAAGCCCCCCCCCCCCCCTTTTCCCTCTGGCTCACACCCTCCCCCCCAGCGCTCTGGAAGCTTAATAATCCCATGGTGCATATGCTCGTATCCCCTATGCCTCTTTCATTCCTTAATTTTCTCTCTTTGTGATTGCAGGGGAAAGGGCCGAATGTGGAACAACCAGGTAAGAATATTTAATGTCAACTATTATCATTAACTCCGAAAACAAAAAAAACAGCTCAGCACTGTCCTGCGGCCTGCTGAAAAGATTAGCACTGCTCTGCGGCCTGCTGAAAGGCTCAGCACTGCCCTGAGGCCTGCTGAAAGGATCAGCACTACCCTGTGGCCTGCTGAAAGGCTCAGCACTGCCCTGAGGCCTGCTGAAAGGCTCAGCACTGTCCTGCGGCCTGCTGAAAAGATTAGCACTGCCCTGAGGCCTGCTGAAAGGATCAGCACTACCCTGTGGCCTGCTGAAAGGATCAGCACTACCCTGTGGCCTGCTGAAAGGCTCAGCACTGCCCTGAGGCCTGCTGAAAGGATCAACACTGCCCTGAGGCCTGCTGAAAGGCTCAACACTGCCCTGAGGCCTGCTGAAAGGGTCAGCACTACCCTGAGGCCTGCTGAAAGGTTCAGCTCTGCCATGAGGTTGTATATTGATCAGAGAGCCAGTGCACAGTTCCCTGGATATGGCAAGAAACAGACTAGTGGGCTGACCTCCCAGTGTTCCCAGGAGACCACTGTCTGCTCCCCATACGGGGCAGATGGAACTTTATTCTAGCTTCTGGGCACAGCATGCAATCAAAAACCACTGCAGCGCATTAACCCATGATGGAAATCCCAGTACAGAGACGCCAGTTTATTTTTGAAGGTGAATATTTTGGCTAGTGATGGACAGCAAATCCCATTTTTACAGTTTGGTAGATGCTGGGAAAAATCATTTAAACTTGTCTCTCCCAAATGCACTTAAAAAATTCAAGTGCTGCACTATTTAAGCCTTTTGATAAGATATGTTAGAAGTATCAGTGTTGACCTACATTGCCTCCAAACATTGAGTGGCAGCAGTGGATTTTAATATAATGACCGAGCTGACTCTCTGATGTGCTTGAGAAGCCAGCCACCATTTGTAAAAGCTTGGCCAGACTCTGGTGGGGTACCGTGTCACTGAACGGGAGCAGGAATGGCTCCGGGGTGCTGCCGGGTGTGCAGATCCCGGGCCATGAGAAATTAATAAAAAAATTAAAAAATAAAGCTGGGCCATCGGAGGAGCTGAAGACAAAACAATGGGCCCTCCACCTATTTCTGGGCCATGTTAGCTGACCATCTGTGAGTGGGACAGGCGTGTCCTCCCTCGCTGGAAGCCAAACGCGGCTCTGAGTCACGGTGGTAGACATGAAGGAGGCGGCTCGTGTTTTTCATGGTAGAACTTGGCAGGATCTTAAGCAAACAGCATGACCCAAAGTGGTTTCTAAGTGTCAATGGAGAGTAAGCTTTTGTCCTGGTCTTGCTCAGGCACCTCGCAGCACAACCTTGCGATATTTGTATTTCACAAAAACATTTAACGAGAGTAAAAAAAAACAACAATGTGGGAACTCCAAAAATACTCTGAATTCTAAAGGCACTAAAATAATTTTTAAAAAGATAAATATATAATCTGCCTGCCACAACAGTTATATGTAAACACACACACACACACACACATATCACATATATATCTTTAATTTGTTGGCCTTCTTGGTAACCCATTAGCACATTAGCAGATTTTAATAGCATGGTGAAATGTTAGCAGTTGAAAGAACAGACTTCATTCCTGCAGAGGATATTAAGGTTTAATTAGGGGACACATTCGTAATGAGACACTATGCCAGGGTTATTCAAATCATGGTCCTCGAGGTCCGAGCACTGCTGGTTTTCCAGCCTTCCTTTACCTGTCAGTCAGGTGTGAAGCCTCTGACTAATAGAATCAGTAATTATTAAACTAACTACAGTACCTGGGAGAACTGAAAACAAGGCCTGGACTTGGAATCGAGGTCCAGATTTGAAGAACCCTGCACTATGCGTTATGGAATCTGGAGTACAGACGATTAGCGCATCAGAGGCCATGTGAGCCTGACTGTAAGCATGTCCTGTGTTCTCAGGTTTCACTCTATGTAGTGATTTTCCCTTCATCATTTCCCCAGGCCCCCCACACTTCCCCCTAAGCCACAGAAAATGCGGAAGCCTAGACCCCGCTCCGTGTATAACCATAAGCTGTTTAATGGCAATATGGAGACCTTCATCAAGGTACCCTCCGGTTGTGGTGTGTGTATGAGCGCCCCCTGGTGGGCTGGATAGACTGGCAGCTTGGGGCCTCTTCTATTGCTCTCCCTCATCATATAATTGCTGATTAATCTCACTTTGACTCCGCTGCCTTCCTTTCCATGGCTCTCATGATGCAGCTTACAGTAGCACCCCCAAAGGCATTGAAAGACAGGTAAAGCGGGAGTGTTAGCCTTAGCTGTACTGTTTTGGAGTCCCAGCTGGCAGATGGTGATCGGAGGGATGCTGGCAGAGCAAGGGTGCAGGAACACACTCCTGTACAGGACGACTGGCTTGGTGGTACCTGCTCCCTGCTCCTGCTCTATGCTGGAGTGTCCTCCCATATTTGCACATGCTGGTGGCATGGCTTTGCCTTCTCTGCCAATGAGACACATTTTGCGCACCTGTGCAGGTGTGCAATCTGCCACACCCCCCCAGAATGCCCCGTCCCTTGTAGCCCACTGTGCCCCTGCCTCTCCAGCCATCCTCAGCGCACCCCTCTCTGCTTTTCTAACCATTGTGCTTCTTGCTTCCCTTCTCCTGCTTGCTGCTCCGCTGTTTTCTGTCCAAGGGGAAGAAGGAATACCAGGGCACGCAACCAGGTACACTCTTCTGGGATGTTCCGCACGGGCACTGCACTCAGCTTGCCCACTAATCGCATTCTGCCCTGTTTCTCTTCTTGTTTGCTGTTATACTAATGCACAAAGTGCATTGCAGGATGATGAGGGAGGGTAATATGGCCCCTGGCTTTGACACTGGGTGTAATCTGGCGCTTTTCCACAGCCATACAAGAACTGAGCCACACCCAAGCCGCACCATGAAGAGGGACTAGTTATAGCACAGTTCCAACTCGCTTTGGTTTTGCACTGCAATAGGGCCAGCTTGGCAAAGACTTTATCGGGTTTGGAGAGTGACAGTGACATAAAACCCAAGAGCTTATTTACTATTCACACAATCTACATCATGATTTACTAATATGCTAATTTCTGATAGCATGTCTGTGAGAATTGCCGTCTTATGTTATCATCAAATACTAGCGGAATTAGCCTTTGCTTGCGTAAATTTGCATTTCGAATCCATTCCATTCATCCGTTCAATAGAGCTTTGTTAAGTAGGAGGTGGCACATTTTCAAGTTCCCAGTTTTTGGCAATGCATCATGATGTGCCATACTACTAATAATGAATAATATACAGAATATACACTTTTTCCTTCAGATAGTCCATGTACAGAACACTGGTATCTCCATGCATTTTGACCAATCAGATGGTGGTGACGCAACTAGCTTGGCTAGGGCATGCTAAACAGGGCTATGTCAGTGCAGTGACGGCTCTGGTGTGGCTTACATAATTTGCAATAGATAATCATCAGTTTGAGGCACACTTTGGTTCTGGGTGACAGTGGAAAAGCGCCATTTGATAAATAAGGTGTGTGTGTGTGTCAGGGAGGGGGGGGGTGGTGTTGTTAAAGTATTTAGAGTGTTTTTTGTCTGAATGTTAGGTTGTGTCGTGCTTTTTTGTCATTTCGATAAATTGTGAAAATGTGTTTGTGTTGACTTTTTGCATTGAGTTCTATAAATTGTCATACATTATACAGGAGGCCAAAAAGGCTACTAGACTTGCCCTAATAGAGTTGAATTACAAATATAATGGAGTGATTGATCATTGATGATGTCAGTAGCTGGTGCTAAGCAAGGCTTGCCCTGTATTTCAGGATTCAGGTCAGGCTATTCCTCTCGTGGTGGAGAGCTGTATTCGCTACATCAATCTGTATGGTAAGTAGACTGTGGTTAATGTGGCAACTTGGTTCTTAAAGTTACTTATACTTTCAGACAGACAGAATGTGTGTTTCTGTGAGAGACCTGGCTTTCAGTGTGTTTCTGTGAGAGAGCCAGCCTTCCATGTGTATCTGTGAGAGACCTGGCCTTCAGTATGTATCTGTGAGCGACTTGGTCTTCCATATGTATCTGTGAGAGAGCTAGCCTTCAGAGTGTTTCTGTGGGAGACCTGGCCTTCAGTGTGTATCTCTGAGAGACCTGCCCTTCCATGCATATCTGTGACAGACCTAGCCTTCATTGTGTATCTCTGAGAGACCTGGCCTTCAGTGTGTATCTCTGAGAGACATGGTCTTCAGTGTGTATCTATGAGAGAACCTACCCTTCCATGCATATCTGTGAGAGACCTAACCTTCAGTGTGTGTCTGTGAGCGAGTTGGCCTTCAGTGTGTATCTGTGAGAGACTTGACCTCCAGTGTGTATCTCTGAGAGACCTGGCCTTCAGTGTGTATCTATGAGAGAACCTGCCCTTCCATGCATATCTGTGACAGACGTAGCCTTCAGTGTTTATCTGTGAGTGAGTTGGCCTTCAGTGTGTATTTCTGAGAGACCTGGCCTTCAGTGTGTATCTATGAGAGAACCTGCCCTTCCGTGTATATCTGTGAGAGACCTGGCCTTCAGTATGTGTCTCTGAGAGAGAGGGCCTTCAGTGTGTATCTGTGAGAGATTTGGCCTTCAGTGTGTACCTGTGAGAGACCTGGTCTTCAGTGTGTGTCTGTGAGAGACCTGGCCTTCAGTGTGTATCTATGAGAGACCTGGCCTTCAGTGTGTATCTATGAGACCTGGCCTTCCATGCATATCTGTGAGAGACCTCGCCTTCAGTGTGTGTCTGTGAGTGAGTTGGCCTTCAGTGTGTATCTCTGAGAGACCTGCCCTTCCATGCATATCTGTGACAGACCTAGCCTTCAGTGTGTATCTGTGAGAGATTTGGCCTTCAGTGTTTATCTGTGAGAGAGTTGGCCTTCAGTGTGTATCTCTGAGAGACATGGTCTTCAGTGTGTATCTATGAGAGAACCTGGCCTTCAGTGTGTATCTATGAGAGAACCTGCTCTTCCATGTGTATCTGTGAGAGACCTGGCCTTCAGTATGTGTCTCTGAGAGAGAGGGCCTTCAGTGTGTATCTGTGAGAAACTTGGCCCTCCATATGTATCTGAGATTCCTGGCCATCAGTGTGTTTCCGTGAGAGACCTGCCCTCCCATGCGTATCTGTGAGAGACCTAGCCTTCAGTGTGTCTTTGAGAGATCTGCCCTTCCATGTGTATCTGTGAGAGACCTGGCCTTCAGTGTGTACCTGTGAGAGACCTGGTCTTCAATGTGTGTCTGTGAGAGATTTGGCCTTCAGTGTGTATCTGTGAGAGACCTTGCCTTCTGTGTGTATCTATTAGAGACCTGCCCTTCCATGTGTATCTGTGTGAGACCTAGCCATCAGTGTGT
>JAODJW010000127.1:14051201-14062875 GCA_026777045.1 Hyperopisus bebe | reverse complement strand
GACCTTGCCTTCTGTGTGTATCTATTAGAGACCTGCCCTTCCATGTGTATCTGTGTGAGACCTAGCCATCAGTGTGTGTCTGTGAGAGACCTGGCCTTCAGTGTGTTAGGGCTGGATAGAACGGCTTCTTCATAATTTTAATCATTTTAATATTTTGTCTGAAAATTAAAATTAGGGTTTGAATGAAGTTAGAAAAGCATGCTTCTTGTGGGAAAAGCAGTTTCCTAAAGATTTAACTCCACCACACACAGAGATGAGGGTCAAGTAAGTTGATTAAGAAATTAAGTTATGGGTGATGCATAGTGAGGTTTATATGAGGCCAATGTATCCTTTGAACTGCTTGTCTGTCTTCATTTGTGACTCTGTTTGCGGTGTGTGTTAGAGTTGCTCCCCTTCCTGGGGTTAGAGTGAAATCATAGATAGCAGGTTTGTAACTAAAACCATGTGCTTTCTGACCCTGGGTGAAGGCTAGTGGGGGCTAGTCCTGGAAAAAAACAGCAGTTTGTGACCAGATTACATTTCCTGTTCTCTATTATGTCCCCAGATTACTTTCATGTGGCGACTTCGCCAGTTTGAAGATAACAGCCATTTGACCTGGCTGTGCATGTCTCTTTCTTTAGGTCTGCAGCAGCAGGGAATATTCAGAGTTCCTGGCTCTCAGGTCGAAGTCAACGATATTAAAAATTCATTTGAGAGAGGTGAGATGTGAAATCCACAAGTTTTATTGCTGATGGCATTGAATTCCAATTTAGTTTCCTTGTCATCCGTGCTGAGGAGTTACCAATCAGCAGCAGTAAGCATGTCAATTAACATCACACACGTATACAGCATAGCGTGTCTATTTGGATGTGTATATATGCCATTTCAGAAAACTCCAAGCAATTACTATAGCCACTACGATATTTTAATTAATATCTTGACAGCAGTATAAATCTTAAAGACTAACATTGACGCAAAAAAACAAACTTCCAGAAACTTCATACAAGTTCACTATTGTGTCATTTTTGCTTTGTATTCACTGTGTGGTTGGTCAGCTGTACACATTCCTTTGTGAGAGACAGTAGTGTCTAGGATGCTAAGGTGCTCAGGCGAGTTGCTCTTCCTCCAGGAGAAGATCCTCTGATTGATGACCAGAGCGACCATGACATCAACTCTGTGGCAGGGGTGCTGAAGCTCTACTTCCGCGGCCTGGAGAACCCCCTCTTCCCCAAGGAGCGCTTTTTGGACCTGATCTCCACTATCAGTATGTTCTTCCCTCTGGCCAGAGCTCAGAGCTTGGGCCATTGAAATAAAATCCCAGTTCTGATTTCCATGAACCGCATAGCCACGCATTGTGTTCTTCTTCTGCTTGTTTCATTATGTAATTGTCACCCAATGGCCGTCACCTATGCTGGTATCACCGACTTCTCCCAGTCTCCGTTTTATAACACCCCCGCAGTCTCCTTGCTGGGATACCGGAGCTCACTTTCCACAGAGATACCAAGTCAAGCATATGGAAGCAATTGAAATGCTTTGGCTTTGTGGCTGTGGCTGCACTGGAATTTAATCGATTGGGCGATGGGGCAGGGTTGGGGCTCCTCGGATTTGCTGTTAAATACGGATTTGTGAAAACTTTTCTGGAACCCCAGTATCAGAAGTCAACATTTTGCTGACTTGAAGAACATGTATGTGTTAATTCACTTTATATCATGTTTTATTTAGTAATATAAATTTGTCTTCACTCTGGTATCTGAATTGCATTCCAGTTCTGATTGTTTCTCAGTGATGATTCGGTTAGTGGTTTTGGCTGTTTAGTACTGTGTTTCTTCTTGGCATGTAAATGAAAAGGGCTACTCGTGATCTTGTTCTTGCAGAACTTGAATCGTCTGTTGAGAGGGCCCACCATATCCAGCAGATCATCGTCACCCTTCCTCGCTCTGTCATCATCGTCATGAGATACCTGTTTGCCTTCCTTAACCAGTGAGTGTAAAGCTTGTGGCTGACTGCATTCACAAGCTGCAGAAAATGGCTATATGATAATCTCAGCGTATGAGAGCTTTTTCATTTTTTGTGAAGAGCAAAAAATATCACTGAATAGGCCAGCCGAATTGTGAAATGTCAAGAAAAAATGTTTCATATCTGTTCACAGGTTACTTTAAGTGCCACTTGTTTCGCACTTCTTTTATGTTATTCGTAAAACAGCAACGTAATCTTTACAGAAGTAATATTCCTGTCCTTTTTCAGTGCACTGTTCTTGATGAAGCCTTGGCCCATAGCAGAGTGAAATTTTTCATTTTACATCTGGGGTTGTATTCTTTTTTTCACTTCCAGCTTTGAAACATTTCCAACAGCTGTTTTTTTATGAACCTTCTTCATTGTGTAGACAGGCCTAATCTGATCAGGAAGTCCCCTCAAAGGGGCGTGTTAGTGAAGGCTTTCCACAGACCTGGGGGCAGTGAGAGCAATTCTCACTGAGGGGTCTGACTCGATAAATAGATCTTAGTTAGATGCAATAAAAAATTTATCTGGGGATGGGAATGAATGTGGGAGGACTACAAATGAAACAGAGCTGGCCTGATTTTAGCAGGTGAGGGACTACAGGGGAGGTGGGTCACAGAAAGGTCTAGAGACCCTGGGGGGGTCAGCAGAATCCATAGTTGCATGGCTGGCGGTAAGGCGCAAGTTTAGTGAATGGCCATGCTGACCACCAAACCCCAGCCTGTCCCAAGGTGATCACGCCACTTACAGATCTTACAGTGTCATTTACAGATGATTAATATCATCATGGCTGTGCCTGATGACACGAACACTGGACAACATGTGAGAGGCTGATGTTTCAACTTAACCCGTAATCAGTTGTTACCATGAAATGACAGAATGATTTCATTGGCTGCCACTCCAGCTTATCGCAGTACAGCGACGAGAACATGATGGACCCCTACAACCTGGCCATCTGCTTTGGGCCCACACTGATGCCCATTCCTGACGGGCAAGACCCTGTGGCCTGCCAGGCCCATGTCAATGAGGTCATCAAGACCATCATAATCCACAACGAGATCATCTTCCCCAGCAACCGTGAGCTGGACGGGCCTGTCTATGAGAAGTGCATGGCGGGAGGCGAGGAATACTGGTCAGTGAGTCTGTGGACCGTAACGAGGGGGTTACCTTTGTCCTGTGTATCCATGGTTACTGTTCAGGGTAGAGCTTCATGGTTTCTCCTTTATACTTATGGAATAGGAATATACCTCGTGTATGTTTAATGCTCACTGGTTAAATGACTATATTTGGGTCAAAATCAAGCTTTATGACATAAAAATATACAATTTATTCTTGCAGGGGGTGAACAGCAAATTTCTGTGTAGGATACTCTTACCTTGGCTATGACTGTTTCACTGAAACTCACAGTCCTCCTCGGTCAATATCTTTCTAAAATACAGTGTATACTATTGTTTTAAATAATGTGCTTTTGTGTACCTCGCAACCCTGACTAGGATAAGCGGTTGCAGAAAATGGATGGGATGCGATTTTCATGTGGAACTTTTACAGAAGCAGTAGTGATATTACAGTGTTGTGTCATTCTCTGTGATGCCATCTTTATTTCTCCTCAGTGACAGCCCTCACAGTGAACAAGGCACCATTGATGAGGTGGACAATGGCACAGAGCCACACACCAGCGATGACGGTGAGACTTTACACTTAAAAGCTTATGTATCACAAAGCACTTTATGAAGGTTTACCAACCTGAACAGCTTTAAGGTCAAAACTAAAGTTGCAGTTGCTAAAACGAAGGAGTCTGTTTTTAATAGTGCTTATGTGACTTAATAGTTTTGGCTCTGAGTTATGATGGGGGGCACCGTGGTGGTGCAGTGGTTAGCACTGTCACCTCACAGTTCTGGGATCAGGGTTCAAGTCTCTGCCTTGGCTCTATCAATTGCAGCTTTTTGATCATTTTCATCTGTGCTTCAGCTCCAGTTTTTAGTGTTTTCACACATTACACAAACAGTCCATGAAATCTACTGAGGTGTTTCCTCAATCAGTTGATTAAAAAATGTTATTGTTTTCACACCTTAGATCTGACCCCACAGACATCCCCCTCTACCTCTGTCACCCCCCACTCAATCTACATGCATCTTTGTGCATCTTTTTTCATCTGCCAGACATCATATTTCCTTTATATTCCAGTATTCAAATACCTCATTTCCCCTTAATGTCCTTATAATTATATTGCACATCTTGCACTGTTTTATTCCATTATTGTATTATTTCTACTTCTATGTATTTTCCTATGTATTTTTCTTCATTTATGTTCTTGTTCTTCTATGTTATCTGTAAATATAAGCACAAATACTTCCAAAACAAATTCTTAGTACATGCACTTGTACCTGGTCAATAAAGTGATTTCTGATTCTGATTCTCTCATTCTAATATGTGTGGCCCAGCTGTGAGTGGACTGAATCAGACAGTGATAGTCCAGACTGCATGTACGTTTAGGTTGGAGTCCCCATTCTCGGTTCTGGTAAATCCCTGTGGCAGCGTTTTTAAGCTTTGTGGAGTCTGGACCTTCATAATAAAAGCCAGATGTGGCATCAGGCATTTGTTTGCACACAGAGTGATGTTTCCCTCAGTGAAGCTCTCTTTTGAAATGTCCTCTGCCCTCTTCTTATGTGTTATTGATTACTAAAAGGAGTCCCCATTAGAGCTCGTTTGTTAACATCCCATAGATAATGGGATTGACCTGGAATATTTCAGGATGTACATCCACTTCCTGAGAAAGGAGCCTCTGAGTGCTGCAGCTGTTAAAAACACTAACATTTTTATGTTTTGGATGGTTCTTGGGCAAATGATAGGAATCCCAAACGTGGATGGGGACAGCTTGTGAGTGCTGCCCCGCGTCCTCATACGCGCACACACGGGCAAACACACAAACAGACGCTCCTGGCTCGCTGCCTTGCCCCAACCCATTGCCCTTTTTTACTTTGTTCACGGTCAGTAAACAAATCCCACAGGGCTTTTCCTTTGTTTTGTGTTTTCCGGCTCCTGCCTTTGCAGATAAACGCCAGTAAACGGACTCAGAAACTCAGGGCACAGATAGTATTGGAAACAGCATCAGTTTGTAGACAGTTGGGTTAAGAATGTACAAAAATGTCTGTCATCTGTGGCCAGGCAATGGTTAAGCCTATTCTTAAACATCACTTTGTAGAGTCTGTCTGCGTTGACATAGTTGTTATTTCTGTAAGTGAAAGCAAAGAACTGCAGGAAAGGAGTGAGAAGGCAGCCTCCTATTTAATCTGCTTTGAAGGGACAGATCACACGACTCAACTCCTAAATACAGGTTCATCCCCACTAGACTAGGGGAGACGCAGACACTGTGAGGGGTCCATCCTTGCTAGGCTAGGGAAGATGCAGAGGCTGTGATTTGTATGAAATCCTTGGAAGCATTAACCCTGCTTTCAGGCCAGGTCGCACATTTCCCGCTGATAGCCAGTTTATTTAATGCATCTACTTAACCTCTGACCCTGGCATCTGATTAATTCGGGGCCGCTGAGCCTTTGCTGTTTCTCTCAGGAAGCTCCCAAAGTCATAGAGCATTTCCAGTCTAAGCATTAGATGAGGATGAGCCACATACTGCCCCCACCCTTTTTTTTCTTTTTTGCAGTTAACTGACAATGTGCCAAACCTAAAATAGGGGGGGTGTCTCAGCTGCTTATGCCTCTGTGCCTGGGGTCAGATGGTCACTGGTTCCAGTCCTCCTCAAGAGAGTGTTCCAGTGTGCCCTTATGCTCCGACCACAAGCTTTATTCTCATCTGTAAGCTTTTGCATCTTAAACAAGAGCAAAATGAGATATGCAAAAACTAAATCATTCTGGTGTATAAATGGCAAACAAAGCTTCATTTCAGAATTTCCTAAATATATTTCCATACATGATAACTCTGAGTTTTAACCGGTGTTCACATTAGCATTGAAAGCACACTCAAAGCTTCTCAGTTAACTAGATCTTAGATCTACCCCTCCTGGAAAATGTCCAGTATGCCCCCTAGTTCATGTGCAGTCACGTCTTCTACTTGTTCTCAGATAGTCCCCCCCCCCCCACTACCAGGGGGTCACAGACCTTTCTGTCATACCTCCATCCATCAGGGTCTTTCCCTCCAGCTTTTAAATTACATCCTTGACTGGAGTAGTACGAAATGTTTGTGTTCTTCAATCCATCCAACCATCCATCCATCCATCCATCCATCTTCTAACTGCTTCTCTTGGTCAGGGTCGGGGGGGGGTGTCTGTTTTTCGCAGTATTCAGCACCCTTACAATCAATGCACAGATGACTGCTTAAGGTATTACCATAAATATTACATCTGTTTGTTTACCTGATGCCTTCATCCAGAATGATGTATAATTGAGAAAACAATGGGGTCAGCTATTCGCTGGAATGATTGGGGGGTAAGGGCCTTGCTCAAGGGCCCAACATTGAAATCACTCTGCCAGTCGAGGGATTTTAATTAGCGACCATCTGATCACAGGCACACAGTCCTCACTTGGAATTTTCTCTATGTCTCAAAGTAGAGCAAGATGGGCTATGCAAGAACTAAAGTATTGTGAAGTACATATTGAAGGGATTGCCTGATGGTGGGAGATGGTTATTTCTGCAGGTGGTTTTTGGCTGCATGCTCTTGTTACAGTATGCAGAGAGTGCTCTACCCCACAGGACTGCACAGACCCTGGAGCCTGAACTGAAGGCCACGCATGGGGCAGAAGTGTAACCAAATGCATGTGTCTGTTGCTCTCTGTAGAAGTGGAGCAGATCGAAGCCATCGCCAAGTTTGACTATACAGGTCGCTCCCCGCGGGAGCTCTCCTTCAAGAAGGGGGCGTCCTTGCTGCTGTACCACCGTGCCTCTGAGGACTGGTGGGAGGGCCGGCACAACGGTGTCGATGGGCTCATTCCACATCAGTACATCGTGGTGCAGGACATGTGAGGCCGCCAACTCCATCACTGCACCCTGCAGCCTTACAGTCCCTGCACAAATTAATACCTGCAAGCATCACCACAGTCACTGCATTTATTTATATAGCAGATGCTTTTATTCAAAGTGATGTACAGTTGAGAAAGGCAGGGTCAGCCGGTTCCGGGAGTGTTTGAGGTTCCGGGTCTTGCACAAGGGCCCATGGTGGCATCACTCTGCTGAACATGGGCTTAGAAGTCACAGCCTTCAGGTCACAGGCAGAGAGCCCAAACCCACAGAGCCACGAACACCGCCTCTCTCAGAAGAAACATGCTTTTAAATAACTTTTACATGTTTGACAGTTCCATCCTGTTACACATCATATGTATTTCACTTGTGATTTTGAAATCATAAAGTGCATCTGATTTTAAATAGCTTTAAAGTGTTAGACAATTCCATCCTGTTACACATCATACAGTATGTATTTCAGTTATGATTTTGAAATCAGAAAGCACACCTGATTTGATAGTTTCCCATTACTTTCGGTGGCATATATTGATTATAATGATAAATGACTATGGTGTTTCCAGTTCATTTTTTATGACACTGTACAAAAGATGGAAAAATATTATGCTTGGTCTATACTGCTCTTGGCTTGTTAAATAACATCTGCACCAATAAAGTAAATATTGAGAGCATATTTGTAGCCAAATTCAAGTTTTACAACATAATAGTAAACTGGTTTACTGTTTGATGGAAGGATGGTCCTCAGTGATACCTCTTTTTGGACGTTACTCTCTCTGTCGTGTCACCTGTCTGTTACCCTGTTCCTGAGTATTTGCAGTGATGCTTGAAACACTCAGTGTTTGTTCTGTACTTTTTTTTATTCCATTCTGCCCTTATTGCATAAATGGCACCAGCTCAGATACCATTACGCTTGAGGAGTAACAGAGTAGAAGTGCATGGGGAACAGTGGTAGTGGTATCATGTTTCAGGATGCCTGTATTTCATTATTTTTTATGGGGCAAGAAATGAGATCAGCATAGCAGCAGAGCGCAGTGGGTGTCCCCGTCTGCACTGGCCCCTGTCCCTGAGGCGCTCTCTCTGTTCACGGCTCTTCAGGGATGACGCCTTTTCCGACAGCCTGAGCCAGAAGGCCGATAGCGAGGCCAGCAGCGGGCCGCTCCTGGACGACAAGGCCTCCTCCAAAAATGACATGCCGTCCCCCTGCGAGGCCTCGCCTGACTACGGCTTTGGGGGGGTCATGGGAAGGTAAGTGCAGCCATGCCGAGACCCTCAAGCAGCTTAAACCCCAGATCTTCACCTCCTGATTTTCAGCTCCATAAAATATTCACACCATGCAGAAGATGGGGAGTATTTATCTTATGATTAAGAGCAGTGAAGATGGGTCTGATATAATATCTGGAAGATCCCGTGTGTGTCGCACATACACACTCACACATTTACACGTCTACACGTTTACACAAGCTGCTTAAGGCTTACTGTGATCCCTGTGAAATACCAGGCTAGCTCTCTAATGCTTCTCTAAGCCACTCTGGGCTGTAATTAACCTTTGGGTGAGATTCAGTTTGGAAATTGTTTCCAAGGGGGAACTTCTCGCTTGAATTTCTTCCTGTATTAGCAGAAAACTTCCCCTTCTCACACCTGTTTTGCAACTTGAGATGGTAAATAAATTGCAATATGCTGTGGTTTCTGGGGTGTCGTGGTTGCTAATTGCCAAAATAATAAAATACATTTTTAAATGCTTTTTGCAATAACACTTAACCAGTTATTGTCACTGTGTTTTGAGCCAGAACCCTCACATGGATAGCATGATTAGCTTACAAGAACAGCGTGTCTTTGGATGAGTACATGGAGAAGTCCACTAGACACAGGGCAGTGAAATCTCATTTAGCAGGTCTCCAGCCAGCAATACAGCATATGCAATATTCATATGTGGCAAATATTGAAAAAATAAATAAATAAAAATAAATTGCATGCTGTCCCTTCCCAAACGAACTCTGTGTTTCACCTGCTAAGCACAGTACCTGTCTACCTGCCTCCAGAGTGCGCTTACGTTCCGACGGAGCTGCCATTCCCCGTCGCCGCAGTGGCGCCGACGGCCACAGCCCTCCTCGGGGTGTGGACACCCCCCCGCGGGCTGCCGCCTGCCCCAGCAGCCCCCACAAGATAGCCATCAGCAGAGGGCGTATAGAGAGCCCCGAGAAGCGACGGCTGGGCACGTTCGGCAGCGTGGGCAGCATCAACTACCCCGACAGGAAGGTCTACCCAGAGGGCCACCCGCTGAGGCCGGCGCCAGGGGCCACGCGCCACAGCAGCCTGGGGGACCACAAGTCTTTGGAGGCGGAGGCCCTCGCCGAGGTACCCATCGGCTTTTTTGATTATCCAGTGCCTTTGCAGTCTGTTTCTTCAGCAGTGGAAGAACTTACTGCCAGGTAGCCAAGACTACCCTCTATGGCTTCACATTTGGTAATGGTATAACTGATGACAGAGGAGATTCTGGGATTTTTTAAGGTGGGGGGGCGTAAGAGGGGCCATACTTCATTCAGAGAGCCCAACTTTTCATTAGCCAATCATATGTTTTGAATCAGTGAGTGCCAGGGGAGGGGCACTCCCCTGTGGCCTTCCGGCGCTCTGCCTGAGCCTGTATCTGCCCATAGCTGGTGTTTTACTCATGAGATACTAGCTTGAAGTTCCAGGTTACGTGATGAACACCAGCTCCAGAAGCCACCCAGTCATTATAAGTGCCCAAGCCAACACATCCCAGATTCCAGCATTAAATCAAAGACAATCTTAATACTCCCCCCACTTATGCATGTTCCTTTCCCCTTAATCCTTAGAACCCAACAAACACAAAATGCGTTGATTTTCACACCCATTAATCTCAGGCTCGTAACTGGATATGTATAACAAAGAATCGCATATCTTTGGAATCGAGAGAACTTACTTGATGAATTTGCACAAGTTGTGCACTAAACTATTCCAGAGTAATCCTGTGCACAATGAGGCACATATTTTAAACATTTTCCACCAAAAAGCACCCAGATAACAAAGTGCATTTTCATTTCCGCAATGATCCACGCACTACCAACTATCAGCAGAACAGTAAATATAAACCAAATGAATGTATGTTACTCATTCGTTTGGTTTATATTTACTGTTCTGCTGATAGTTGGTAGTTTACGCAGGATTTGGTATGCTCTGCTTTTGTGTGTTTGTTTCAATATTTCTTCACTTCAGTGGATCGTAAACTAAACAGTGGTTTTCTATTTCAATTTGTTTCAGAGGTTATAAAGCAATAAATAAAAAAAATAAAGAAATATAAAAGCATGCATTTGCTGTGTCCTGGGTATGACTTTAAACTGCATCCGGCCCTGCAAGCGGTTCTCTAACTTTCAGGGAAACAATGTCTTTGGGGGTCGATGGCAGGATTGGCACTTGAGCCACTGTAAAACAAATCAAAACTGCTCGACTTAAACAGGCACTATACTCTTCTGCTCTCCATGGGAGTAGCTCTGCTGCAGCCACCCACAGGAAGGCTGCACACACCTTGAAGGGGATGGGGGAAAGTCCTCAGGAGCCTCATCCTCGGACGAGTGGAAACCGTCGGAGAGCCAATAGGGTCAGACATGTGGGTAGCTCATGTAAATACAATGTTATGAGCTTAAAATCAAAGGGATAGAAAAATGCTAAAAAATGGATAGGGTTCAAAGGGCTAATCAAAGCAAGGACAGAAGATAAGGCATAAGTAAATACATCTGAATTGAGGAGAGATTTGCACTGTGTTAATCTCTGTTTCATGCTGAATAGTGGAGTTGATTATGCGGAAGATAAGAAGATACAAAATTTTTATTTATTTTATAGGCAAGCTTCTCCTGATTGTGAGCAGAATCAGTACTTGAAGTAATGGAATTATAATAACAGAGCTCGTGTGAGGGTTTTGGAAAAGACACTGATCAAGTTTAGTAGTATGATAATGTCTAAGTATCTTTTTAAACTGTTTCAGTAATATACCTGATGCCATTAGACAGTTTGTAGGTAAAATACATTGATGCTTGCATTCATACATTCATGGATATTAACATAGGATTAAATCACCAACTGCATCCTGGGAGTTAAAGAACCTCTCAGGATGGTGACATATCACTTTTGTTTTGTTGCGCCAGCCTCCTCCAATCCGATCCTTCAATCAATGATCCAAGCCCTGTACTTGATGCTACACCATTGTTTAGTGCTGACATTGCAGAGTGTTAATGCTTTAAGTAAAGCAGCTTTGCTGTAATATCTTGCCCTCTGAAATTCTGAAGATGCTGATTAAGGATGCATCAAACACTCGTTGGACTGAGCTGACTATCTGTCCACTTTCGCTCATCCTCTAGATCTTCTGGTCTGGAGTGCTGGGTAATAGGTCGTGGTCTTGGTCTGTGTGATTCAGCCTACCGATGTTCTTTGCTAGTGATTAACTGCTGTTACTTCCTCTGCCATTTAAGGAACTTGTCATCGTTTTGTCTTTATCATTCCAACAGTCAAATTGTTTGAGGGAAAATGTCCTAATACAGTGGTACTTCGGTTCTCGAACTCACTAGAACTCGAATTTCTTGAAAGTCGAACAAACCAGTTTGACCTAGAACTCCATCTGAATATCAGAAGTCGAACCATGAACGCTGACCTAATATAAATTGTACGCGCCAGGAAATGAGTCACACTACAATGCAATTCTTACTTGAATGCCTTC
>JAODJW010000127.1:14037740-14051101 GCA_026777045.1 Hyperopisus bebe | reverse complement strand
TTTTTTTTTTTTTTTTAAAAGAAAAAAAAAAAAAAAAAAAAAAAAAAAAAAAAAAAAAAAAACAGTATTTAGGTGTATTTTTGGGGGGCCGGGAACCAATTAATTGGTTTTACATTATTTCTTACGGGAAAAATTCGATCAGAACTTGAACTTCTTAGGATTCGATCTGGAGTCCGGAACGGATTAAGTTCCAGAACTGAGGTACCACTGTAGTTTGAATTCTCAGAAGAACAGATGGGACAATTGGGAGATATGTGGTGCTACATAGTCAGTGCTTTATTTGTGTACTCATGTAGGATATCGAGAAGACGATGAGCACGGCCCTGCACGAACTACGCGAGCTGGAGCGCCAGAACACAGCCAAGCAGGCCCCAGATGTGGTGCTGGACACGCTGGAGCCCATGAAGAATCCAGCAGGCTCGGAGCCGGGCAGCCCGCTGCACACTATCATGATCCGCGACCCGGACGCTGCCCTGCGGCGCAGCAGCAGCTCCAACACTGAGATGCTGAGCACCTTCAAGCCGGCGCTGTCAGCCCGGCTGGCTGGGGCCCAGCTGCGGCCGCCGCCCATGCGGCCCTCCAGACCCGCCCCGGCCCAGCACCGCTCTAGCAGCTCCAGCTCCTCTGGAGTGGGCAGCCCCGCTGTCACCCCCACCGAGAAGATCTTCCCTAACAACTCCTCATCATCTGACAAGTCCGGCACCATGTAGCCCTGGCAACAGACTTCCCTGCGGCTCGAAGAAGATGTTAGACATTTGTGCGCTTTAGACTTTTGTTTGAATCTTTTTCTTTCTAGAACCCTCTAGACTGTTTACTTTGCAGCCTTGGTGATGGGCCATATGGAAAAATTCAGAGAGAGTGTAAACATTTTTATCACTGCACTGCATCATGAGCTTAAGGGAAAACAAGAAACATGCCGTAGCCACAGAAATGTATTTGAACTTTTATTTCTAATTTTTACCTCAGAAAAAACAAATATTGAAAGACTTTAGAGTTAAATTTAAGTTGAACATCTCTTCCTGCTTGCCCAGCTTCTCTTTCAGAGACTGCAGAAGATGCAGGTATGAGAGGGGCCTGGCATTTCTGTCCTGCACTGGTCATCCTGACATTTGACAACTGAGTTCTTGCCTTCAAAGGGCTGGTCAGATTTTGAGAGATTACCTGGTATATCCTGTGTCTCCCAGACTGGATCTAATGTCTTCATCAGAATTTCTCTCAAAGGTTGTGATCTCCTCGACCAACAGCCTGTGGGTTGTATATAAGTACTTACTTGAAGTGGTATTCCTTTTGTTTGTAGTTCAAGGGATATTCATCAAAATAACAACATAGAGAACTTGTACAAGTATATGAGATGCAGAAACCTAAAACCAATATTCTACCTAATCGTAACATACCTGTGTATGACATGTAGTTTAATCTGTATATTAACTTGAGTAGACATTTTTTGTATGTGTGACATTGTACAGTTTAAGACGGAACAGGCAAGACGATGGCAGAAGAGAATGGTGTCTATTTCTAAACAAAGCACACACAAAGAAAACGAAAATCTGTGTGCAAAAAGAGTACACATTCAATTTTGTTTTTTTTTTCTTGTTTGTTGCAAACAAAATTTCACTGAGATGTTGATGACAGTGATATTTTGAAAAGGTGTGTATTTGCAGCGAATTCCCACTCCAAATCATTAACATATTTATGATTCAACATAGTGCTAATGCCACATTTCATTTAAAGGAGTTTACAAATATGATGTTTACATTGTTTTACATTCATGCACATTCCATTCTTTATTGCATTCCATATCTGTTCATATTTTGTGAATTATCACAGGACTTAATCTTCTCTGTTTGAAAATGGCTTTAGGGATCCAGTAATGGCAGTACTTTGACAGTGACGGTACAGGACTTGGGAACCTGGGGTAAGGATCTACTGAGGAGGCACCATTGCACATTCAAATGATCTTTCACAAGCCAGTTTTAAAATTACCTATTCTATAACTTTTTCAGCACATATTTTCCAGAGATACATCCTCCATCCAACTTCCAAATGTCAAGGTTGCAAGGGGCCTGGAGCCTGACACAAGCAGCATGGAACTTAAAGCTAGGGTACCAGTATGTTTCCACAGATTATCTTGTCCAGTCCACACTTCTTCCTGTCTAAGCAGATGGGTCTTACAATCCTGCCACAACTCTGATGTTTCTTAACAAAGCAAAAGAGCAGCTGCTGTGCAGCACAGCTAGGTGCTCATTCCTGAGAATCCCACCCAAATCTCAGTGACCTGCCGGAGACTGCTGGTTCTTTTTAAACTCTGTCGCTACAGGGTTCTGGATCCAGCATCATTTGGAGTACACGGCAATACAGCATCATTTGGAGTACACAGCATTCATGTCGGGCTCTAGAGACGCATCTGATGCTCCCCTTTATGTAGCTCCTTAACATTTAACATGTTTGTGTTCAGATCTGGATATTGTTACAGCCCCCAGGTGGGTGGATGTTTCTTTGGGTGTGTCATGGTGTTCCTGGTCTATCCAGTCTTACTGCGGTGTGGTTGATTATTTTTAAAGTCATACTGCAAATGAACCATTCAGCAGAGAAACAAAAAATATTCAAAGCATAAAATATTCAAAGATGTGTCACATCTTAGACGTAGCATTAATCTTAATTATGTTCCATGACTTCTCATACCTTCAAAGCAGATAAGTTCCTGTCTGGTATGATCAGTTACCCGAACCTTTCTGATACTTTCATGTATTTAGCTGGTTTTTCAAATGTTCTTTTTATCTACTGGTCAGTCTGAAATCTGTGCACAGCTGAAAGTAAGTGTTCATCCTGCTTTTTAAAGCTACGTTGCATTAACTTGTTTAACCACTGGGGGTTGTCTGTGTATCCAAAAGAAAATTAAATGACTGAACAGAAAATTTTCCCTTGGTTTTGTGAAAAACATCAATTGTCAAGTAACGTATTTGCTACATTTTGTTTTGAAAGTTTGTAGACAGCAAAATTGAATATTCTCTGGACATCAGTACTTTTATGATGATAACATCATCACTCTATCCCCTCTACCCCTGAAATACATTAGTCTATTTAAAACTAAACATATAGTTTCATATTCTCATGCATTTCATTAAAATACACACAATACACAAAATCACACAACACTTTCCTGGTTATAATTGTTAGTTTCTTGTGCATTCTGAGTCGTATGAAAAATATGACTGGATTATGCTGAGATGCTTGCTGGGAAGGACAAGCTGTGATGCATGGGCTTGGTGATTAAGACAGGAAACGAAAATGCACTCTTTATGGTGTAGATGTTAACCACATACATTGAAACACACCATCATAAAAAAGAGAAACATCCAACAGTATTTCCTTTAAATGGTTGAATTTTGAACTTTTTGAAGTCTTCTATAGCTCAGTGTCTCCTTTGTATGTTTTGGCTTAAGGTGGCTTTGTAACATACAGCCATTTTGGCCCCACAGTAAAGGCAGAAAAACATAACACCTTAAATGAGTTTACTTCAGTCAGATTTAATGTCATATCTGGACAACCTCTTGCCTGTTCCAGTCTGATCTATAAATTGCTTGCATTGCTGCAAAAACTTGCTGGAAAACACTGTCAAAATTTGTATTTTTAATTCAAATGTGATGATGTCCCAGAATCTGACAGATTCTTGATGTCACTTTAAGTGGTTAAATGTCTCAGTGTAAGGAATATCTGGCAGTCCATCATTCTTTCTCCTCAGTCCTGCATCAACGTGTTCTATCCATGTTGCCGAAGTTATGTCTCTCAAACCCTTCCCCTCTCTGTCTCAGAATGCATCTCACTTTTGTCCATTTTGTGAGATGATTTGTAAACAGACCTCCAATCAGCAGGTATCAAAAGAGTGAATAGCACAGCAGTTGCCTTGTTTGGTGCTGTTGCGGGACCCTGTGGCATTGTGGCGGGCTGGCGTCGTTTGAGGTAGCACGAGTCTGCATGTCTCTACCCTTGTGTGTGGTGGGGAGGTCAGACGTGGCAGCGCTGACTGTTTATTCTGTACCTTCTTTCAAAACCCACTTGATGTGACTATTTGACAGAGACTGTTTGTCGTGCCTTCTTGTTAACATGCACAATGTATGCCTTTGCCTTCAGTTTTGTGGGGTAAGGGAAACAGATAATGCCTATAGAGACCTGGTGTAAACATTGTTGGTGTAACATGGATTATTTTGGCTGAGAAGAGGGTAAGTGACAGGTACAGAGAATATATACCATCAAGAGCCTCAGGAAGCAATACTTGTAATCCTGACAGTATTTGGTTATAGTGCATATGCTGTTATATAGATAGATCTGAGATCCAAAAATTAAATTCGGAGTGTTTGAGGCCTTCAGCCCTCATTTGTAACACTGTATCTCAGATTAGTGTTTCATGGGGTCTCTCCTTTGTAACATTATATCTCAGACTAGCGTTTGATGGGTTTCCCCTATGTAACACTGTATCTCAGATTAACATTTGAAGGGGTTTCTCCTTTGTAATACTATATCTTATATTACCATTTGAAGGAGTTTCTCCTTTGTAACACTGTATCTCAGATTAGCATTTGAAGGGGCTTCTCCTTTGTAACGCTGTATCTCAGACTGGAATTTGAAGGGGTTTCTCTTTTGTAAGACTATATCTCAGATTAGCATTTGAAGTGGGGTTTTCCTGTGTAACACTGTACCTCAGATTAGCATTTGAAGGGGTTTTTCCTCTGTAAAACTATATCCCTGATTAGTGTTTGAAGGGTTTCTCTTTTGTAATACTATATCACAGATTACCTTTTGAAGGGGTTTCTCCTTTGTAACACTCTATCTCGGATTAGTTTTTGAAGGGGTTTCTAAGGGCAGACTTCAGTGCCGTGTTTTTACTAGAACAAGGCCGATGAAATGGTCCTGCAGCAGTTCATCTGGATGGTAGGAAACAGTATTGTGACTCAAAGAAAATCAAGGAATTTTTGGACATATTCCTCTGTGTAAAGAACTAATATGTTTGAGCTTTTCTTGTCCATTGTAGCTGAGACGATAGCGTGGAATATGACATCAACAATATGGCCACTGAAGGCATACGCTACACAACTGCCTCCCATTGCTCCCAGTAAATAAGTAAACTTTGCCAGTCATTCTGACAATACAATAGTTGAGAAGTGCCAGTAGTCAGTCAGTGATAGGTCAATGCAGTTCTGGTTTACATTTTAGTGAACACACGGCACGGGAATCTTGCCATTCTATCATCTGGTATGCTGACCCCTAGCTAAGGATGAGAAGCCTGAGTAGGCATTATTAGAATTTGGTATGCAATTGCCCACCCTCTGGTGGCCAACTTTAGCATTGCTCCTCTCATAATGAGACAAGTTTTTTTATTCTGTAGGTTACCATTTCTTGTAAAGCCATCAATTAGACAGATCTGTCACATTTTCTCTTGAAGGATATGCACAATGAACAGTCCATTTGCTTTGTCACAGTCATTTCAGATACTAAGCACTTTTTCTACAAGCTACAGTATAGAAAATTTAAGCCCATTTTCTTATGTTTCAAAATTCTTATAATGCTTATTTGAAGATCATACATATAATAAAAAGCACAGAGATCATAAATTCTAAGCAAATGGCTTATTGACAGATATCAAAGATACTGTGTTGACATTTAATGTTACTGTAGTATTTTGATAATTTATTGCCTTTTTTTTCTTAAGGGGTATTTTTAAAGTGCCTTTGGTGCACATCATCATTTTTTAACAGACGTGAATAATTGCTTTTTTAAACGATACTGTGTATGTTTGATCATACTTGATCTTTAGACATTTTTATTGTTTCATACTGTAACTGAAATCAAATCCATACACTGTCATCAGAGGGAACCAAATGACATTTAGGTTGTTGAAACGGATAAGGTAATGTGATATGTATGACTTTGCATTTAGGCTATGAAAAAGTGGAAAAAGATTAATGAAACCTGCTACACATCCACAGCTACTGGAAGAATTTCTATCAATACTGTAGATCTGATATAATATACTTGACATGTATCAACTTCCTTATATATAAATGTGAGGTGAAAAGCAAGACCTTGAGTTTTGAAAATAAACAGTCGCGGTGTATGTATGTTCACTGGCTACAGTAAGCTCATTGCCACCACCTTGAGTTCATTCAAACTTGATTTATGTTCATTTATGTTCTCTGTGGTCAGTTACTCCCTTCACCCATGATGTTGGCCATTTGATGTATAAAAAAATTGAATTTAAGTGCTCACACTTCCAATCTAACAAATCTGAGTTTACGCCACCTTTAACTCCTTTAAAATAACCACTTCTGTCCAAGGCAACTGTGCATTGACCCTCCCAGCAAGCAATGAAATGTTGTGATGTTTGACGTGTAATAAACTGAGAGTGTGGAATAAGAAAGCCATGTCTTGGTTATTTGTTACTTTTTGTACACTGCAGTGAGGAAGCCATGGGTTCTAAGCTGCAGTCATCCATCCTGAATTTTGGACAATCAATTCATTAGTGTCTGAAATGTTGAACTCTGTAATGAAATGTACAACACAGCACTGACCGAATGGAGGGAAACAACAAGCTAGTATTCAATAAATTCAGCAGAACTCCTCCTCACCAACGCATGTTCAACAGATATTTTGAAAAAATACACTGTGCTCTTCATACTTATTGATTATGATCAGTTACTGGCTGTTGAGTCAGTGCAATGATGGAAACACTTTAGTTCCATGCTAACACAGTAAGAACACACAGAGCTGGGGTACAAACCCAATCACATCCCTGAAGGTTTGAGGCTACTGTGATACCCACTGAGCTACTGTGACTCTCTACATGGGTTACCTTGATATGAAAATAGAACAATTTTCAAAGGCAAAAAATAAACAGTGACTGCTGCTATCTAGTAAAACGTTCCACTCATAAAAACAAGCCAATTCTTTTGCAACAATTGTGCATTTGCTTCCACATTTTAGTAGCAACCTATTCATAATTTAAATTAATTGTATTAATTTAGCAGGCGCGTTTGTCTAAAGCGACATACAAGTTACGCAGATTACAAGCACACAGCTGTCTAGGAACCAACTTAGGTACAATTGCTGCTAGGCTGTGCTGCCAATGAGTGACCAGTAACAATTAACCACAAGTTAGCAATGGAGACCTTATTAGAAAAGCTAGTCAAAATCAAAATACTGTGGGGACTCAGTTCCTATTAGACAACTGCAAAATAAAAGAGCATCTGGTATTGGAAAGCTAGACCAAAACAATGGAGCAATGGGCAGACAGCAGGTGAGGGTCAAGTAGATTAAATAGCTCTTGAGTTCATGAGGGAATCGGCTGACCTGATCGGCTGACTGGATGGGTAGCTTCTTCTACAGTGACACTTGTTTCCACATGGTAAAGGAATCACCAGGTGATGTTGGATGAAGATGAAACATAAATCTTGATGTGTGACGCAAGGTATAGGTAGGTGCTGTTCCATGAATGGCTCCAAAAGCAAACACTAAAGAACCAAAAGGGAGCTAACTAAAAGAGAATGAGGAATTTTAAACCATTTCTTATTACTGTAATGTTTCTTCAGTGCTTCTCTTAAAAGTGAAAGAATCTCCCCTTCCTTGCATTTTTCTGCTGAGTTACATATAGTTACAGTAAAACTGTTGCTGTTTCACTCATTATGTCTTTTTTGATAATTACATGACAAATTTCTTTATGTTAAAGGTTTTGTGTGAAATCGTTTGAGTACAATCAATTGCTAGTGCATTGTACACTGTCTGCATAAAAATCTCTTGAGTTATTCTCTAATGCTTGGTGACCCATGTGCTGAGATAAAAAACAAATGAGCTTGAATGGATGACTCTGGCCTTGAAACAATCTATGTTCTCTGTAAAATATAATCAACCACTCACTGGTTTTGCAACATAAATCATTTTATTAGCTTTTCTCAGGAATGCTTGGGTTTCCATGCCTTCAGAATGGTCAGACTTGCATTGTCATCAGCTTTGCATGAAGCGTTATGTGCAGCTGAACAGGCAAAAGCTGACGCCTTATATTCATAGTCAAACATCTTTGATTTTCCATGTACTTAGATGTACCAACAATAACTTCTTTAATAACACAAGAGCAGCAGTGTTTTAGTATGCAGATTATGTATTCTGTACTGAAGCAGATGAAGGGCTGAGCTGGAAGGAACCATGTTAGGCTGAAGAAGGAGGCTTTCTTAGATAGGTCAGCTTGTGGGACCCTGAAGGCAGCTGACAGGTACCAGCCCAGCTATGCAGAGGCCGGCAGTGGCAGTTGCAGAAGCAAAAGCTCGGGTGTGTATGACAGGTGAAATTAACAAATATTAAATAAAAACAATAATTTTAAATATAAAATAATTTAATATATCAATAAAAATATCTGTGCTTGATAAATGCAATGAAAATTAAAATATTGTAATTGCATTAAAAAAATCATTAGTTGAACGCTATTTGCTTGAAATAAAACAAAAGTATTTTAAACTCATTGTAATCATGTTCCCTCACTTTTTGACTATATTATTTAATTATTTTCTTGCAGTTCCCTTCGCCACCACTTTTATTTAGAGGCTCAACAGTTCGCTTAAATGACAGCCACTGAGAGTTTATGGTTGGATCTTATTTTAGTCAATTCTTAGCTTATTTCAAATATTATTGATTTACAGCAGGTCTACATCACAATAATAAATTCATTTCACATTAATGTAGTTGGCGTCATTAAATTTTGACGATTTACATTGCTCCAGATTATACGATTGCATAAATATTATATTGCAGTTGGGAAAATAAATATTCCTTCAAATACCGGAACTAGAATGGCTATCTATAAATTGAAATGATAGAACATTAGTTAAGAATTCCTTTGACTCAAATTGACTATGAGGTTCTTACATATCTACAAGGCTTTTTCGTTTGACCTTACAAATATGTCTGCCAACTGCGTCGAAAAATCGTGACGCAGATTTCCCTCGACAAGGTGGTATTCTTTGTCGCAGTTTTATTGCACACGACAAGTTTACTGCGGTGTCGTCCTTTTGTTTTTGTACCATATATTTAACATAATTTGTTGTTTGTTTGTTTGCTTGTTCATGTGGACTGGCGTGGTAATTAGGGGTCCCGTGACTCCGCATACATAAAAATGAATAAAGGGTGGCTGGAACTCGAAAGTGACCCAGGTGGGTAGTCAGTTAGCTAGCTGGCTAATATTCAGTAATCATACATAGACTATATTCAAAATGTTATGGAACATTATAGACTGTAATCGTTAAATAATGTCCAGCTACAGAGAGATTTAATAATGTCATGTAGGGAACTAGTTTAACATTTAAAGTGCTGGGTCATTACCTTAGCGCCAATTGAAATCACAGGCTAGCGAGACTGCAAGCTAATCTTTACAGTGTGTTGTAAGGACGCTTAATAAATTGAACATTTTACATTTTTGGATAAATGCTTGATTCTGTAACATCTGAGTGTGTATTCGTTACATTAATTATCAGGAATTTACCAGGAGCTAATTGTAGTTTTATTGTGTATTCTTCCGCAGACATTGTTTATGTATTATTTTAAATCGCTGCAGTTATTAGGATAAACAGGCTACCAGGTTGTTGCATTAAATCGATTGTTGTTAATGTATTTCCCTCTGTCACTTATGTGACAATTATGTGTAATGTGTTGTTGTTATTGTTATTATTATTATTATATAATAATAATAATATAATAATAATAATAATAATGATAATTTGTCTTGACTCAGGACTCTTCACGCTCCTGGTGGAGGATTTTGGTGAGTTAACCCACATGTTCCTATAAATAATGTGTGGTCCTTTTCTTGTGTTCAGCAATATTAAAACTAAATTGTCTCTTTAGGTGTGAAAGGTGTTCAGGTTGAGGAGATATATGATTTGCAGAGCAAATGCCAAAGGTATTTGCATCACTTGTTTTCTTATTGTAGACAGTTAGATGGTTTTGCCAGCAGACCCTATATGCTGACTTCTGACTTTCTTTAGCCCAGTGTATGGCTTCATCTTCCTGTTCAAATGGATAGAGGAACGCCGATCCAGAAGGAAGGTGTCCACACTGGTAGATGAGACTTCAGTTATTGATGAAGAAATTGTGAATGACATGTTCTTTGCTCACCAGGTATGTGTTTCAGTACATGGTACATAATATCATCCTCCATGATTCTGGTACAGGCAGACCCTGGGTTAAGAACTTCTGACTTATAAACAGAATGCCATGCATATTATTATATTCAAAATTTTGGTTAAATACAAGGGTTTTTGATGATGAATGCACATGCTCTTGGAAAGGTATGGCTTCAGAAGTTCGTCGTGTACAGCTGAAGTTCAGTATCATTTGTATATTATTATTATTGTTATGTGCTGATTCATTCTTTTTTGGAATTACCTACAAATTCGACTTAAGGACAGACTGAGGGAACAGATTTTGTTTGTAACCTGGGGCATGCCTGTGTTCATATTTGTCTGCTGGTGAACTTGATCTGGCTGTGAGTGTTTAGAAGGCATTGAAAAATATTGCATATATTTTGTTTTCTTGTTTGTTTTCTTTGTTTAAAACTGGGCAGTGGTGACTTAATGGTTAGGGAAGCGCACTTGTAATTGAAAGATTGCAGGTTCGAATCCCCAACCAGCAAGGCAGCACTGAGGTACCCTGAGCAGGGTAGCGCCCCTAAGCACTGCTTCCTGGTCGCTGAATTAGCTGCCCCCTGCTATGGCATGATGTCACGTATGGGTTAAATGCAGAGGACACATTTTGTTATTGTGCACTGTGTGCTGTGGTGTGTCAACAATGACCAGTGATCACTGAATTTAAAAAAATTAAAATATTTTCATTGTAAGCAAGTGTTACATTTGAAGACTAACTTTGTCTAGTGTACTCCTCATGTGCAGCAGAAAATTCAAGTCTATGAAATGTATTATTGAACTAAGCAGTTAATGATTTCCAGACCAGTTTCTGAAGTGTTCTGAGATTCAGGGGGCTGTGCTGAGCTCTGTCTCTGCCATGTTCAGCTCATCCCCAACTCCTGCGCTACCCACGCCCTGCTCAGTGTGCTCCTCAACTGCAATGGTGTGGAGCTGGGACCCACCCTCAGCCGAATGAAGACATTCACCAAAGGCTTCAGTCCAGAGGTAAACCCCAACCTGGCATCGGTCTACAGCAGGAGGAATTCCACTGATGCATTGAAAGAAGCCCAGATGGCTTCTTAATGAGATTCATGTGTCTTGGTTATTTTACATATCAATTCTTAGAAGTTGACTGTGGCATTTCTTAGCTTCTTACCAAGGGACCAACCATTTCCTAGCTGTAAACATATATTTACGCCTTTCAATGGTTTAAAGGCTAAATAATTTGTTTATACTGTGCTGTTGATGTTCTGCTCCTTCAAGAGTAAAGGATATGCAATCGGAAACGCTCCTGAACTGGCCAAAGCACACAACAGTCATGCCAGGTGAGCACTTTCGCCTCTGTCGACGCTCATTGTGCAGCTGAAGGCCATTTGGCTTCGTTGCTTCCTCTTTGTTTTATATGCAAAATTCTGAGCAGGGCCTTTTGCGGTTAAATTCTGGATTGTGTCATTACATGGAAGCTGTACCTTCTGCTTTGTGCCCCTTGGGACTTTGTCTTCCCTGGACTGAAAATTAGTTCCGCTAACTGGTTTTTATATGGTGACCATTTACAACTGTGAAAAAAGCAATCCTGTGTATGCTTATTTTATGCTGAAGGAAACAGGTTTGTACACCAGAAATAAACATTTGTCTTCTTTTCCCAAGCGGGATAATTTATTATTGTAAAAACGATCACAGTTTTTCATCTCGTCTGCTTGCTGCCTCCCAGACCCTGGGCTCAGAGGCGCTGGGCTCAGTCATTTTTTTTTTTTATAGTATTTATTTGAACAGGGACAATGTACAAAATGCATTAATCTCAAAAAAAAGGAGAGATGCTTTGTACCAGGTTATAGCACTATTGCTAATTCACACCTGTAGTCCCTGGACCGGCTGGTGTCAAAGATGCAAATTAAGACAGATCATTATAAAAGCAGCTATCATATATACAATCCAGTAGCATACAACCACCATTTACATATAGTCATTCAGAACACTTCAACTCCCAAACTTCAGTATGCACGTGTGTGTTGCAGGCCCGAGCCCAGGCACCTTCCGGAGAAGCAGAATGGCATCAGTGCGGTCCGGACCATGGAGGCCTTTCACTTCGTCAGCTACGTGCCCGTCAAGGACCGTCTGTTTGAATTAGATGGACTCAAGGCCTACCCCATTGACCACGGTACCCACTTCCTTCACTGAAGCTGTCTGCTCATTTATTGGCTTACTTGTTGTGGTTGTTTTAATATCATATTTATTTGGTGAGTAACCTGTTTATACTGAATACCACCCTGTAACTTAAACAGGCTTAATGTTTAAAGATATTCATAACAATTCTGGAGCTGTTAATGTTGTGTGATTTTATATGCTCATATCTGTCATATACAGCATTGGTGTTATTCAAATTTGAGCTCGTATTTGTTTTATGTCACTGAAATTGTATTTATTAAGTTGTACATTATTATTGCTTTGAATTTACTGAAATACAATCAAAGTAACTGAAAAATGTGTATTTTGGCCTGGATTTTTTTTTCTTTCGGGATGTGGGTCCCTCTGGTCTGTCCATGTTGGTTGTAGACTGATTGCCAGACTGCTTGTTTGCTTTGTCTGGTTCCCTCTCTCATGGATGCTGAACACATCATTTGCCAGCATGGCTGTGTTTTACTGTGTTCCATCTGGTTTTGGTCTCCTCCCCTTTTCTAGGTCCGTGGGCAGAAGACGAGGAGTGGACAGACAAAGCCCGCCGTGTCATCATGGAGCGGATAGGACTGGCTACAGCTGGGTGAGCCCTGCTGCTTTCACTGCCCCCTGCTGGCTGATACTCATCCCAGAATAATGTGCACTTACCTTCTTGTGCTTTTGTAATAGAAACATCCACCCACTGATGATAAAACTGTTCTGTTGTCATGGCAATCTTAGTGAGCCATACCATGATATCCGCTTCAACCTGATGGCTGTGGTTCCTGACCGGAGGATGAAATATGAGTCCAGACTGGAGATCCTGAAGAAGAACAGGCAGACGGTGCTGGAGGGCCTACAGCAGGTAGCTCGTACTTCCAGCCGAGTTAGCACACATGCTAAAGCGTGCACTCATGGGTCTGGGGTCACCATGGCTCTGACCTTGCTGTGGGTCTATAGCAGGTAACTCAGGCACCTGACCGAGTTAGCACACACGCTAAAGCGCGCACTCATGGGTCTAGGGTCACCATGGCTCTGATCTTG
>JAODJW010000127.1:14018755-14028779 GCA_026777045.1 Hyperopisus bebe | reverse complement strand
CACCCTTCCGCTCTTTTGCCACCTGCCCCTGTGTCTTCCCGCTCTCCCACCGCCTGTCCCAGCATCCTCCTGCTCTTCTGCTGCCTGTCCCATCTACCCCCCAACACCCTCCAGCTCTCCCGCCACCTGGCCCTGCATCTTCCCGCTCTCCCGCCGCCTGTCCCAGCATGCTCCCGCTCTCCTGCTGCCTGTTCCATCTACCCCCTAACACCCTCCCACTCTCCTGCCACCTGTCTCAGCGTCCTCCCACTCTCTCCTTCCCTGTCCTGGCTGCCCTCCGGTGCCCTCCCGCTCTCCCGCCGCCTGTCCCAGTGTCCTCCTGCTCTCCCGCTGCCTATCTCGGTGTCTTCCCGCTCAGGTTCCTATCCCTGCACCCTGGCGCTCTCCCGTCACCTGTCCCGGTGTCCTCCCACTTAACTGCCCGTCCCAGCGCCCTGCCGCTCTCCTGCTGCCTGTCCTGGTGTCCTCCCACTCTCTCCTTCCCTGTCCTGGCTGCCCCCCGGTGCCTTCCCGCTCTCCCACTTGCTGTCCCAGTGCCATGCTGCTTCTTCTGCCGCCTGTCCCAGCTGCCCGCCTCTCACACCTTGACATGCCTTTTGTCTGACAGGCATGCTGGCCAGCCTGGTGGAGCAGAACATCTCAGTGAGGCGTCGCCAGGGCGTGAGCATCGGACGACTGCACAAACAAAGGAAGCCGGATAGACGGAAACGTTCACGCCCATACAAGGCCAAGCGCCAGTGGCGCCCCCCCCCCCCCCCCCCCCCCCCCCCCCCCCACACACACACACACACACACACACACACACACACACACACACACACATACAGGGCCTGCTAGGCAGCCTCACATAAGGCTATCCAGCCATGACACTGCTCTTCTCACCACCGCCCAGCACTGACTGGCAGTTACGTCACACCTCTTCCCGCCTTGCCCAGCCAATCAGGAAGGACCCCCACCCCCCTCCCCGTATTACATGAGCTGGAAGTGAGCACTGCTGCGAACATGAGAAACTAGGAAATTCAATTTTCCCTTTGTTTTTCTAACCAAACGTTACCAAGAAGGATCATGCAGATGTATAAGTGTATTCGGTGACTCATTTTGACCTCTTTTCTGTGTGGGTTTATGTGATATGATCATGTCTTTCCAATGGTGCCAATGCACTGATACATTTAGTGAACAAATGTAATTAAAAAGTCTGATAGACTATTCATTTGTGTTTGGACTGAAAGTGTTTTTAATACCTTTTACAATTTTTGAATATTACTGTTTAATATCTTATGGTCAGTATGATTTTAAATGGGTTCGGAGCCTGGCGAATGGGGACTTTGTCCTTGTCACGGGGTAGATCCTGTCAGCCACTTCAGGACTGCCTTCCCGTTAAGCTCCCAGCAGACAAATAACCGCAGACTACTAGGTAATTGTGTAGACTAGGAGTCTGGGCAGTTTAAATTGCATAAAAGATTTAATCACCCAGGTTGAGATTAAAGGCCTAGGGGATGTGTCTTGCACCTTGGCCGTGTGCAAGTGGCCCCTTTTGTTTTACTGCAGTCTGTAAGGGGTGGGGATGTGTGCATGGGTGTGTATTTCTTTCTGTACATTTGTTTTTCTGTATCAGCTTGTAGCAGTTATTTCAGTTTTTTTACAAGACACTGTAATTTAATGCAGTAGCGGAATGCAGGAGTTTTTTTGTCAAAATAAAAATGTAAATCAAACAAACAGCAGCAGAAAAGATTGACCTCTGGTCTGTGCACTCAGTAAGTATTTGTAGTAGAAAAGACTGCACTCAGATGGTTGAGACAAGTTCCCTCTTTTTATGATTTAGATATTTATGCTCCATCTGAGAGAATTGAACTCTTTAAAGGAATCTATCTTGGAGATTTGGTCCTTGCAAATTACAGATGATAAGCAGTGTTCCTCAATCTGAAAGCCAGTTAGCGTACTTTACAGCACAGAGCTCACAGACGCTCATAATTAGAAGGCTGGTCACTGTCACTATTGGAGTGCTGTTGTACTTTTAAGGAAGACGCTTGAACTTCATTAATAAGAGAACAGTATAGCTGTTTCTCTGATGACTAGAAGAGTCGTGATGGTAAAATCAATGATTATGAGAATCTTACCTTAAATGACCTTAATTGAAGACATGGCTCTCTGATTGAAGATCAGGGGTATAGTGGACAGAAGAAGCTGATCAGATTTTAAAACCAAATGCATATGGGTGTACTGTCACGCCCCGGACATTATGGGGTTAGGGAGGGTTTTAGCAAGTTATTCCTACTGCCCTTGAGACCTTTGTACCTAATCTCAACTAGCCAAACTGCATTGGTTACCTAAGGCCTGTAACATTAACCATGAAATTGTTTCTAAATATATTGCTCAGATGAAACCTTAATTACAACCAACTATTATAGGTGTATGCTGTTCATTTTAGTCCAGCTAGCCTGCATCCATGTTGTAATACAATAGTCCCACTGCAGGTAAAGTTCATGTTATATATAAATAATTCAGCGGCTGTCCAGTGGCAAACCATTGCTTATTAACATGTAACAGTCAGGGCCTTACTGTCCTGCAATTTATAGCATGTTTCATAAATTAGTACAAAAATATTTTCAGCCAGTCATTTTCCTGTTCAGATTCTACTCATCTTAAATTATCAAAGTGAAAACAAATTAAAGGCTTTATAGATCAGAAAGATTAGTTTTATAGTCACAATATTGTAATTTTTGGAGAATTTTACACGCATCTTCTGAACAAGCTGAATGTTGATTTCTATAGTCTGTTAATAGACAAAGGTTAGAATTCAGAATTTACCCAGTACTTAAGGCAGTGCAATTTCATTTTTAGTTGAGTGACTCGTTTTGAGGGTAAATATATTTTATTTAATTCATCATTAGTCTATTTTTTATTTGGTAAGGAAGTGTTGATTTTTTCAAACTGGATTTATGCTGGGTGTGGCTATGGTCCAGTTGATTTTGCCGGATTTTCCCACTAGAGGGAGACAAGTGATTTGTAGTTCAGTATACTGCCGTGTCATGTTTTCAGGATGACTTGTTCACTGTTTTCTGGGCGTGTACAAAGCTTTGCTAGTACAGGGTTTTATTACCTTTACTTGGGCCACAGCTGGCCCTGATTTCTCTCAACATCTGATCTACTGTATTCATGAGCAGAGGTGGATAGTTCAGGTCCCCAAAGTAAAAATCCAAATTATTGTTTCAACCAATCAGTTGAGTATAAAGAGTCAGAGTCACAGAGTACTCAACTGGTTGGGTGAAATAAAATCATGGCCTGGGTTTTTACTTTGTGGACCTGAACAATATACTCCTGCTCATGAATAGGGCTTTTCTCTGGCTCTCACAGCACCTAAGTTGAGGTTGTTTTTTTGTTATCATGAAATACGTTTATATCCTGATATATCGCTTTGGCAAATCCTGTCACACATTCAGTTCTGGTCTAGCAAAAATACAGTTGACCCTTCTACATCCTGGAGGTTAGGGGCGTGAGTCCACTGCGATCTAGAAAAACCGCACAAATATTTTTTGGGTCCCCTTGGCGAGCGGAGCGAAAAAACATGAGAAATGCAAGATATCACGTGAAAGGCTGCCTTAAACACACATGGCGTCCTCCAAACCAGCACTGCACTTACATTGATGTGTCATCTGCAGTTCTTGCATAAGTCCCATTTAATTTCGTATGCCAACCACACAATATATGAACCACAATGGAGAAAGTTGTGGTGCAGAATGGTCGACTGCACATCCATCTACAGAAATTCCTGTAATTTGACATAATCAATGGGTGAACTGCCAGATTGCAAAATTCAGACAAACCCAGGGTACTTTCTAGCTATCAAAAACATCAGGGACTAAGAAATTTACCTGGGGCTTGACAGAATTTGAGTGTAAATTACAGTATATTGCAGCTTTGTACTATACATTATTAGAAAGTTTCTAGCGGTGTGCACATTCAGCCATTCACGTGACAGGTAGGGCAGCATCCAGTTAGGCACATCACACCTTCTTATATCAATCTGATCCTTTTACAGCAGGGTCTCAAACTCCAATTCTGGGGGGCCGAAGTTCTGCACGTTTTTGGGTTTCCCCTCATTTAACACAACAGATTCAACTCCTTGTGCTAATTACCGCACAGCTCTTGAGCTGAATGATTTTTGGTGGAACAGGGAAAGAACTAAGCTACACGTGAGCCCGGCCCCCCAGGACTGCAGTTTGACACCCCTGTTTTATAGTGTGATGGAGATCTGTTCATTGCATTTTCTCGTCCCATCAGCCCCAGTCTCACTGGGTCGTGCTGTTGCTGGTTTGGGCATTCAAATGCTCTCATCCAGGGAGTACCCAAATCTTGGGCCCTCTGCTGCCCCTCAATTCTGACCAGGATGGATCAGCCTTAAGGTATTGGTAGGCAGTAGTTAAATACTGGATCAAACGACAACTATACCTCTTCATATTCAGGTACAGTGAGAATGTGCAAGATGGAGTCTTTCATGTAGAGTTTGTGTGCAAACAAGTTTTCAATGGTGAAAGCGGTGTCCTACTGCCACAAGTGCAGCTATCATGTAGCTGTTGGATATCTCTGGAATGCTCCCAGCTGTGGCCTGCCCTACAATGGTAAAGTATCATCTGTGGAAAGGGGCCAACCCAGCACTGGTGCTTTGTTGAATCGGCTAATCTGGGATCATAAAAATGACTTTTCACATTCATGTTAAGCTTCATCTCTTATATCAGTTTTCCCACAATACATATTCTGTGCAAGCTTTTAGTAAAATGCTAGAATAATGTAATCTCAGGGATGACAACTTTGATCAGCTGGCGTTAGATTTTCAGTTTGTCTGCAAGCACATTTACATGTATGTAAGAGTTGTATTACCTAGCAAATAGTCTGTAGGGTTTGCAAACTACCCTACTGATTTGATGTAGCTAATTTTAGGTTTATAATGTAATAACATACATTTGCTGTGAGGGTGAGTCTGGAAGTGTCACGCCAGGTGTGTGTGAGTTGGCAACCATATAATTTTCTAAGGACCTCATTAAATGTATAGCAAGAAAACCAGCATTTTTACACAGACTATCAGTGGAATGTTGTAAACGACATCTAATATAATATTATAATTTTTTTATAATTATAAAAATTCCACCCCTCACATAGTAGGGTGGTCCTCCAACAACCGGATCACCCTACTATAATTCTATTTATAATACATGATGCTTTGGTACTTGTTGAACTCCTTATTTCTCACCTGATTTGTATATATTTAGACGTTGTTTGTCTAAAACTATTATTTTTCACCAGTTTTATCGACCTCATAGCCCTACTTTCTCAAAATTTTACCTTAAGCGTTTACCTAAAGTGTACCTGACACTTAATACATCCCGCGGCCTAAAAAAATTTACACGGTAAGTGCATATACATACAATTTTGGGGAAAGTTTCGGGACCAAAGCCTCCACCCGAGGGAAACGGAGCCCGGCAGGCGACGTGCGCGCTTCCGCGGCGCCACGTCAACGCGCGCGCTCGGCCTGCTTCGGCGTCTCCGCGCGTGCTCCGTGCAGGTAGCAGGATTGTCGGTGATGATGGCGGAAGAGGAGCGACGCTGAACTATCTGTGCTTTTATTTAACGGTGATAAATCGCTGACACGCATCGTTTAACTCACCCCTTTGCTCGTCGGTGAGCATGGGGAATGAAGCCAGCCAGGAGGGGGGCGGTCAACCCGGGCAACCGGCTCCCACACCCACCAGGACGGGCGCTCCTGCTTCTGGTTCAGCACCACCGGGCTCTGGACAGCAAGTGAAGCCGAGTAACGGTGCGCCGGCCGGGGTGAGAGCGGCAGGAGGCGGCCCGGGAGTTAAAAGGTAAAAACCAAAATAAACAATGTAAACATTTCTCTACATTTCTCTTACAATCATCGTAAAACCCCCCCGACAATTGCATAAGACTGTTTGATTCCAATGGATTGAGTTTCAGTGGCAAAAGATGCTTGTATAGTTTATTGTCAGTTAGTTATATTGATAGCATAATCTTTAAAAACTACTATTTAAGATGAAGAATATTTGATTTATTGTATTGGTCGGTGACAGTTTATTGTTTATCTTACATATTTGCATTGGATGTTTGCTAAACAACCTGTCAGTATAGGATGACATGCACGCTGTCTGTCTGCATTTTGGAGCGGTTTGCAGTTGTAATTGTGATATGGCTTCTCGTGGGGGTTCACTGAGGAAGTTGAAATGGTCGCTGTTCTGCTTGGCCTGGTGGGGTGTGAAAAAACTGATTTGTACCTGGATCGCTGCCCGACATACCGTAAAACCGCCACTGTTCCCAGTCTGTGTGTATCACCATCTGCAGACGTTTGTAGAGTTATAGGATTGGCGGGGGTCATTTGTTGCTGGATGTAACATATTCTTCACAAAGAAATTCGAATTGCAAGAGAACAATAATATTAAAAAACATTAGAAACAAATCCGGCTTAATCATGAACTAAATGTCAGTTTCGTGGGAAAAGTTCATTTTTAGTATTAGACTGATGGATAATGTATGCAGTAAAATAATGCAAAAAGAATCAGTTGTTACAGTATCTGAAAAATATTGTAGCGGACTTTTTAGTTATGTAATGCATATCAGTATTTTGTGAGAATGGCACAAGCTCTCCAAATGCTGGGCTACACTAATTAAAATTTAAAAAGGAGTATGATGTCACAGTAAATATTTGACACGTTACCGCTGCCAGCACAGATAACTAGACCTTTATGTATGGTAGTTGTATATGACCTATTAATAGCAATGTCGCAGAGCAATAAAAATATCTATTTCTCCAAGAGTGACTGGAGCACAGGCTTTCCCCTAGCAGTGTTTAGAGTGTGGCTGAGACTCTGAGGGATGTGCTTGCCTGCACACTTGCACTGTCGCAGGTGGGATGGAAGGAGAAGGGCGGCCGATGTCTGCTGGTGGTCTTGTAGAGAAGATGCACACCCTTGATTGACAAGGCTGTGCGGATAGTGCAGCAGCTCCATTTTTAGCTAACAGGTCCTATATTTTATGCACGGGACATACGGGTCGACCTTTTCCGAAGTTATAATGTGCTTACTTCACAGTTTTTATGCAACATTTTTATGCCATCTGGTATTCCACCATGACTGGCATTGCAATGCAACTACTACCAGTATCCATGTTTTATTTGATATTAAAGTTGTTATTGAATCTTTCGGGTATGTCCAACTGGGAAGAGACCCCAGGACAGACCCAGGAGACTCTGGAGAGATTTTTTGTCTCAGCTGGCCTGAAAATGCCTTGGTATTCTCTCAGTGGAGCTGGAGGAGGTGGCTGGGGAGAGGGAGGTCTGGGCATCCCTGCTTAGACTGCTGCCCCCATGACCCGACCCTGGATAAGTGGCGGCAGATGGATGGATGGATGGTTATTAAAGTTTTTCAGGTAGTACACTAATGCTGAAACAAATGCGGCTTGGTGGTTTTTTCAAGGCAGGAGGGTGTCTTGTACAATGGCTTAGCCATAACTTCCAGTGTTAGTAGAGAAGCCTGACTGAGCTCTACAGGTGTCAGTAGTGGCCCAAATTGAACTGCACATGCTGTGCCATTAATATACTTTCATTTTTTACCTTTTATGCGATTTCCTGAAACCCCTCCACAGCTATAAAAATGACTGTAGAGTGCGCAGTGCTGCTGCAGTTGAGTCTAGTGACCCCCCAAACCCTCACTGATAGCTGGTGTTTACAGCTGCAGTAGGTAGCTTAGGCCGACAAATGGGGAAGATAACATACTGCTCAGGAGTAAAAAGCTGTGGAGGTTTTTGATCAAACAGAATTCACAAAGTATAAGGCCTAGAACCAAGATCCCGTGATTTAAAACTTATAGCCTTGGAAGTGTTTTTAGAAATAAAATACTTTATCATTTGCATATTATAAATCTTTTAACAAAGTATATTACATTGTTCTCGGCTGTTTCCAGAGCATGGTATTATCCAAAGATACAGAAAAAGGCATTTTGAAATGTGCTGGACAAGCTGAGATTTCCCTACATTCAGAGTTGGACTTAATGCCATTTCTGTCTTGAGGCTTTTGTTGCCTGCTAACCTGAATCATTCTCTTCACCAGCTTTGCAGCCCTTGCTGATAAGGACGTGACTGCCGATGAAGTCCTGTGCGGTGGTTTTCAGTGAGGAGCCAGAAATAAGACTTGCTTTGTGCTGTCTTCATATGTGTGATAGATTAGTTACTCTCAAGCAAAATGCAATAATGCCAGGACTCTGGAATCTTTCCTAAGGCTCCTCACTGTGGTTTGTGAAGTAGCAGAATTGAGAGGCAAAGGTGGGATAATGGTGGTTAAATCATGGCAGAATGGTATGAGAGTCATTGGAGATCTGGATTAGGGAGGAGTGGTGCTTATAGCACTTCACTGAACGTGCAGATTGTGGTTCATATTGACACTGATCCATACAGTACCTATTAGATTTATTGGGTATTGGCCATACGTGACCGATCCATGTCCGATACTTACTTATTTAGCTTTCGGCAGTCTGCGAAAAGATAACTCCTATTTCTTGTTCAATCGATTTGAACAATCAATCACACAACAGCTCTTTCCCATTTTAGATAAGGCTTTTTGTGGCATTCCTGCTGAACTCTAACACTGCCACTCACTGGGTGTGAGCGCAGTGCCTTCCGCCTGCTGTGATGTCATGTGCATACCCTTTGCAGAAGGAGGAGCGTAAGAACATCAGATAAGATGGTGATGATATGGAAGTATTTTATGCTTTTAACAGCAACTCATAATACAAAACAAAGTGCACGCAATTGTGCAAGACAACACGAGTAATATGAAGAAAGCATGGATGATCTGGGAGTCACTAGCTTGGGCTGTTTGTGCACTTGCAACAGCTTGTTGTGCAGGAGGGGCTGCGGTCACAACAAAGTTTAAGTGTTGCTGTTGCCAGGGGGAGAAAAATTGTGGGCCATTTTAAGCATTTGCCACTTGCATTAACTCAGTTATTCAAACTGAACCTCAAATGCCTGAAAAAACACTTAAATCAAGACGTACAAACAAGGTGGAACAGTACATTATGTATGTTTCTAATAGCCTAATTAAAGATTTCTTTCATTTGTATTTACTTGCCTAATAATATTAATAATATATGAAATATAAATATTTATATATTTTATATACATATTTACTATATTGAAATATTGCAGTAAAAAGAGCTGTATTGCTATCGCCAGTTGTGTATCAGAATCGGACTGAAACTGAAAAAATGTGGATTGGCCATCCCTTGCAGATTGCAGTAAGGGAAATGGCTAAGCTGAACTCGCAGCACAGGTAGCTCACCCTCTGTCCCCTCTCAACACAGCTGCATCTTTAGGTAAACATACAGTATTTAGTGTGTTACTGAATCTCATATCAAGCTGCTGATCTGTGGGAGCCAGCGCAGTAGGCAGAGCATGGAGACTGCACTCGGGTCGGTCTTCCTGCACCTGAACATCGAAAGCAGGATTCCCAGCCCGAGCTGCTGATGGACAACCTCCCCTTCTTTACATGTCATCTCATCAGTGCATTTCTGTACTGCTGTGGATTAAATACATTCTGCAGAACTTGCTTATTTCTGATCCATTTTTTGTTCACCCATGAGCAAGCTTATTCAATGTTTGGTGTGTACCAAAGTTCTTTTTTTTGGTAACTGTTTCTAGATATTTCATATGTTTCCTAAAGGTGCACATTATGGACATTTTGGCCAATATTGATAACCTATATCTGGCTCATATTGCCAGCACTAATATCGATTAATAAGTGGGTAATATTGCCAGCACTAATATCGATCGATATCTGGCTCATATTGCCAGCACTAATATCGATCGATATCTGGCTCATATTGCCAGCACTAATATCGATCGATATCTGGGTAATATTGCCAGCACTAATATCGATTGATATCTGGGTAATATTGCCAGCACTAATATCGATCGATATCTGGCTCATATTGCCAGCACTAATATCGATCGATATCTGGCT
>JAODJW010000127.1:13996213-14011075 GCA_026777045.1 Hyperopisus bebe | reverse complement strand
GGTCTGTCATGCACCTCTCCTGAAATGTATCTATACTTTGCAGCGACCCAAACCACAAGAGGTGTGACTGGTCTGCTCGGTAACGTTTTTTTTTTTTATAAGAATGAAGACAAAATACACCCATCTGTGCTTATATTTGCGATTGAACCTGAAGCATTGGTTCTATCTAACATGAAATAACTAAACTTATTTAATGTTTGATATAAATAATGCGTCGGTTGCATTTTCTCTCGCTTTTCCATAAGTTTGTTTTTGCGGTCTTTCTTTGCTAGCATTAGCAAGTTCCGTGTACTTTGCATTATGGTGCGTCGTTTGATGAGATTGCTTGTGTTAATTCAGTGGCGTGCTGTCCCTCCTCTTCACACTTTAGCATAACAGACCTTACAGTCTGGGGGAAAAAAATACCGCAGCTTTGAGTTTTAGCGTGATATTGCAATTAAGTGGTATCGGTCCTTGGTATCGGGCAGTTTTTACGAGTATCAGTGAATGAGTGCAGTATCGGCCCGATGCCAGTATCGGTATCGGTGCATCCCTAAAATGTTGTGTAGAGCTGTCACGATTAAACTTGATTACTCGATTATTAAAACCGTCAGTTAAAATATTTGGTAACATTTTACGTTAAGTGCACCTTCAAAATGCATTCATTATGCATGCATAGAACATTCATAAGCAGCATGCAATTACATCCATACAAAAACGAAGGTTAGCCCGGTCACATTTTGCATAATACGGTACATAATTAACCTATTACTATGAATGATTTTTTTGGTAACATATAGTGTTTAAAATGCATTTATTTGATTTGAAATTAACTTTAATATTGTTAAAGATTTGTGTGCGGTGTTTCCTGGCTGCTCCATCATTTTTCCTGAGGGCAGATAACAATCATTTATCACTATAACTATGGTGCTTCTAGCCATTGTCACAATATGCTGTGCAGCCAGTAAAGGACAGCAATAGCTATTTATCTTAACCTGTAACGGAGTTTGCTTGTGGCTTTCTACTGTTGTAGTGTAGCAGTAAACATGTGGATTGTCCAAGCAGGAGAGTCCCTTATGCCTGACTAGCTGTTGAGTCACAATGGAGATCCCGTAATACATGCACATGCGTGCACAGGATTGTTTTTCATAGATACTGGCGGTGTGTAGCTCAGCGGCTTGGGTATCTGTGCCAGAGTCCGGAAGGTCATGGGTTTGATTCTCATGAGTAGCAGAGTTATCATATTGCTGTTGCTTTCCACAGTTTGTCTGTTGCTTTGGACACAAGTGTCTACTAATTAAATAAATGTATGTGTAATGTATCTCACTCCAAGCATTGCTTATTAAAAACAGTCATTGCTAATTACTAAAACATTTTTTACAAAAATAGACTCAACTCCTAATGACTTAAATAAAATATACTATGAATTTACCCCCCCAAAAATATTCTAACTTGGTAAAATATAAAATGAAAAAGCATACAAGTACTGTACTAGGCTTAAATTAAGGCATCAGGAGTTTAAGATAAGGTAAACCTGAAACATCCCAGGGAGAAATTGGAACAGAGCATCAGGATTGGGACTGGTATTATGAAAAGGAAAGAACCCATCAAGTAAATCAGACATAAGCAAGGAACATGTGGTAGGAATTGACAGGAAAAATCCCAGTCACATGACTCTCCATCCCCGAAGCCCTGCCTCCTCTGTCTCACACACATGCACTTGATTTTGTAGATGCATGGTAACTGACATGACAGAGAAAGCCGCAGCCCCGCATATGCGTGTGCAGCATAGGGCTCTTTGGCTGGTCTGACCGGGAGCTCAAAGAGGCCTGCAAAATAGGCTGGGAAATGCAATGTGAAATTTACCAGTACAGCCGCTGACCTGTGTCAGCCAGCACGGCCATGCTGAGAGTGTCTGAGTGCTGTTGGACTGAATTAACTCTGCCAACTTTGGTGCTTTGTGGTGTTTTTAATACCTAGATTGATCAAAAAAAGTCACCATTTGAATTTTTCATTGGATCGCCTTCAGCTTTGACTATGGTGCACATTTGTCATGGCATTGTTTCCGCAAGCTTATGCAACATCTCACCCTTTATTTTCATCCAGATGCATTCATTTCTCACAGAGATCCTGTATTGACAAGTGAGTTGAACCACTCTATAAAGCCTCCTTCAGCTCATCCCAAAGACCTTCAATGAGGTTAAGGTCACAACTCTGTGGTGTGTGAAAATGATTCCTCAGGCTCCCTGAACCACTCTTTGACAATTCAAACCCAATGAATCTTGGCATTCTCGTCCTGGAATATGCCCATGAAAACAGGGAAGAAAAAAATCCATTGATGATGGATGGAGGTGTAATCTGGCCATTCAGTAGATTCAGGTATTCAGCTGATTTCACTTTATTGCTGCATAACGTTGCTGAGCTGTAATAATAATCCAGTCATTGCCTCAAGTATCTGCTGATATAAATTCAAATGGCGACTTTTTCTTTGGCCGGGCAGTGTATAAAACAGTAATGGGAATAATTTGTTCATATTGTTACTTTGAATGCAGAGTAAGGCAAAACACAAAGGTGTTAAAGCCTTAAAGACAATAACGATTCAATTGTTAAATTAATTTTAGTTCAGCTGATTTTTAGAAGCATGTATTACTATGAGTAACTTTGGTACATTTTTAAATTTTGTTTTAATCTAATTAGACTTGCTGAACAATTGTGGGCAATTTCTCCTAGAAAGTTACCTTCATTTTACACATGAAATGCTGATATGCACATCGGTGCTAATCGAATGTTTCAAACTGAAAAGCCATTAAAATTATTTTGTCTGTAATGGGTGAAGCAGAGTTATGACATAATCGGGGTGCAGAGGCTCAGCATGAGTGGTGCGTTTGGAGGCTTAGCATGAAGAGAGGGGGTGCAGAGGCTCAGCATGAGTGGTGGGGGTACAGTAGATCAGCATGGGTGGTGGAAGTGTGGAGGCTCTCAGCATAGTCTGACCCAAGTGTCTCACCACTGCAGCGTACCTGCGAAGAAACCCCAGCCCAGCGGAGGGGATGGAGGAGCGGGGGCAGGAAGGCAGGCCTTGGACAAACAGTCCCCTGCGGCGAAACAGGGCGCACCCCCGACCCAAGCTGATAAGGGTGGAAAGACTCCCTCAGCACCCGATGGAGGCGGGAGTGCGGCAACCTCGCCGTACACTGTGCCGCAGATTGCTCCCATGCCCAGCAGCAACCTGTGCCCTGTGTGCAAGACGGCGGACCTGAAGGCAGAGAGCAGCAACACCTGTACCCAGTGTCGCCAGGTGGTGTGTGGCCAGTGCGGCTTCAATCCCAACCCGCACCTCACTCAGGTAGGCCTGGCAAAGAGGGCCAGAATCTTGTATTACGTATCGAAGTAACAACTCCTCTAGCTGCTAACCCTAAGCCGATCTCGGTCCTGTGTCACAGGAGCAAAGAGGGCCTGAATCTTACTATATCTTTGCAGGCTTGTAGTCATTTCTGTTGAGGTGGGGGCGGTGGGATGGGGATCTGTGACTATATGTTGGTTCCAGTCCTTTGCTGGCATCATTATTGTATTGCTGCTGGGCTCTTGAACAAGGCCCTTCATGCCACTGAATACTGGCTGACCTGGGGCCTGTACTACGAAGCAGGGTTACTGGCTTATTGGGATAACTTGTCGGATTTAAGGTAGCCTGGGCAAAATGTAAGTGGAAAAAATAGTAAGTCCATTTAAACTTACCTTAAATCCGACAAGATACCCTGATAAGCCAGTACAAACCTTCACTACTTTTGTAAGCTTTTTGTAAGGTTGTAAGGTTTGCTCTTTGCTCAGTAGGACTACTATATTTTAAAACAATCACTGTTTTACTAAACATATGCTATATTACTAAATGTAAAAAATAAATCTCTTAATTTCCAAAAAAAGAGAATATAATGAATACTGCGTGCTGCCCTTGTTGACTGGCATGAATTACTCCTTTTATAAATGGTCTGTGGGGGGGTAAATCTGGGAAAAAAAAATGTTGAATTAGAAATATAAGGGATAAGAACAAAAAGGACAATAGTCTTTAGTAGAGTTCTCTAACATGGATGCACCGATCTGACTTTTCAGTCCAGATGCCAATAATGGTACTTGGGCTTTGGGGACAAGCCAATATCAAGTACTGATTCAATACTGGTGTGTAATTAATACATTGCATGGCTCTCTGTCTTCCATGCAGAGACTAGGACCATTCTTTGGTGTGTAAGGCAACATCAGGCTTGACCTGCTTTCATAACTTTAAAATAAAATGTGACAAACGCATACATAAATAAATACATGCACACACACACATATTTAAGTTTACTGAATTGTTAATTATTAAAATAATCATGCCAGCAGCTTGGTAAAAATCTTCAAGATTAACAGGAATTGCAATTCAAGTGTAAGCCTTTTAATTCAAAAACAAATTGGACAGGAATTAAAATTCCAGTGCAAAACAATAAAACTGCATCAAATGAGAGAATTAAATATTAAATCACAATTAAGTCACAAACTAGTGGAAACAAACGATCAATCAAGTCACAATTCACACAAGTAGTTTAAACAACTAACTTTGTAACCAGTGTTAAGCTTCAAAGTGACAATGGGCACACTTTGGAGTTCCAGATATTTCTGGTGAAGCTCATTGTTGGTACATCTTTAAACTATTCTGATGTGTTAGCACACTTTCTTGTAGAGTTCAGGTACAGCGGTCTCAGAAAAATATATCAGATGGTGAACTGTACCTTAGCTCCATTTGTTTGATCAGGTGGTAGAAGGGGATAGAAGTAATTTAGCAAATTATAGACTAATCAGTTTAATTTGCACAACTGGAAAAGTAATGGAAGTTATAATCCAAGTGAAAATGGTAGATTACCTGGATTCAAGTAACATTCTGAGAGAGCCAATGTGGATTTAGGAGAGGTAGCTCCTGTTTAACTAATTACTTGAGTACTTTGAGGAAACTACAAGAGAAATTGATCACAAAAAGGCCTAGGATGTGATCTACTTAGATTTCCAGAAGGCCTTTGATGTTGTCCCCCACAGACGACTCTTGCTTAAGATCAAAACTGCAGTGATTTTAGGAACTGTAGCAGCTTGGATTGAAAATTGGTTACTGGACAGGAAGCAGTGGGTAGTTATTAGAGGCACAGTGTCACAGTGGGCCTGCATTCATAGTGGGGTTCCACAGGGTTCAATTTTAGGACCACTATTGTTCCTAATTTACGTTAATGATATTGACACCATACATACAGTAAACTGGTTAAATTTGCAGACGACATCAAGGTGGGTGGTGTAGCAGATTCTGATCTAGCAGCAGAGAGGCTACAACGGGATCTGGATTTAATTAGCAACTGGGCTGATACCTGGCAGATGAAATTTTACGTAGACAAATGTAAGGTAATCCATGCAGGGAGCAGAAATATAAAGTACAGATATTTTATGGGTTCCACTGAAATAAAGGTAGCTGATTACGAGAAAGACCTCAGAATGTATGTTGATGCGTCCATGTCCCATGCTCCCCAGTGTGGGGAAGCAATAAAAAACACCAATAGGATGTTAGGTTACATCTCTAGGTGGGGGGAGTTTAAGTCAAGGGAGATGATGCTACTATTAGTTAAGTTCTCCCCAAACGCGCTTGATGGGCCAAATGGCCTCCTCTCATTTGTAAATTTCTTACGTTCTTATGTTCTTAAGCTCTCATTTTCAGCAGCTGTCTGGGGTCGCTCATCCAGAATAATGAATTTGAGAGCCTTTTCTGTTATTTTTGGTGCTTTCACACTGTTACTATAGGAAATTTCTTGCATCTTTGCAATCCATCTGGGAAAGTTCACCGCTTCTTCAAATCATCCCCTTTTCTTTGTTCGGTTGAACTCATTGTGTTCTTTGTCTAGAGGTGTCTGAAGTTAGTTCTGTTATTGTTTAGGGAGGTACCACCACCCTTTGAAACACTGTAGATACTGCAAATGGCTGTAGAACTTGTTGGTGTAGCAACTTCAAGCATAAAATACTGGCAAATTGCTGATTTTTTTAACTCCTTCCATGCTATGCTAGCTGTACTTCTAGCAAAAGGACAGGTCTTCCAGCTCACTGCTGACGCATGAGGTAGTACTTGGACATGGATGTAAACATACAATAACAGAGAACTAAGTTGAATAGATCAGTCCCATAGATTGGCCCCGTTGTCATAATACCCGATTCAGCTATTTGAGTCAGTATCGGTGCGATATCTGATATCCACATCGGATTGGTCCATCCCTGTTTTCTAAGACGATAACTGAAATGGTGGGCTCTCTGACTTCTGACTTTTTAAAATAAGCCTTTATTGCTATGAGCAAGTTGTTATATTCATTAATGTAAACAAGATACATACAAAAACATAGAAAAACAAGACAACTGGTAACCTTGACATCAAGAAATTTGATCATCGGTCTGCTGCTAACAAGTTAGCTGTTACCACCTCATCCTTAATTAGCTGAGCAGAATTCCTTTGTGACTAAGATGAAATGTAAAGTCTGGCAATTTCTTGAAATAAAAATACAAGCTCGTTAATATCTGGATGCTTTGTAGAGGATTAGTTCAGCCATAAACTAAATGAAATTGACTGTCTGCCAGTGGATGTCTGATGTTGTCTTAAACTGTGTGCCATTTGATTCAGAAAACTCTACGGTACCTCTGGCTACCGTTCATCACTTGCCACGTCAGATTAAGTTCTTTAACTTTGCCAGGTGTTTCAGAGTCTTCACTCTAGAGGTCTCCCCTGGATACTAGTCTAAAAGTAAATTTTACTGATAAATATGCAAGATAGATGGAGATTTAGTTCACCAATCTGAGAGAAAGCGTGATATGAAGCTCCACTGGCAGTAAGTCATCATGAGCAAAGGTTACTTCGCTATCTACTGTATACCCCTAGTGAGCTCCTCGCTTGGGTGCGTGTCAGGGACTGCAGGCATGCAGTAAACCAGCTGTGCCTTCAGCTGTCTCGTGGGGGACTGCAGAGGGGGCAGATGGGGACTGTCCTGTGGAGGATTGCAGAGGGGATGAATGGGGATGGTCCCATGGGGGTTTACAGAGGGAGAAAATAGGAACTGTCTCATGGGGGAAAACCAAGACAGTCCCATGGGGGTTCGTAGAGTGGGCAGATGGGGATTATTCCATGGGGGACTGCAGAGGGGGCAAACCGGGACTGTCCCATGGGGGTTTACAGAGTGGGCAAACGGGGACTCTCCTGTGGAGGAGGCAAATTGGAACTATCCCATGGGGGACTGTACCGGGGGCTAACAGGGACTGTCCCGTGGAGGACTGCAGAAGAGGCAAACCAGGACTGTCCTGTAGGCGTTTGCAGAGTGGGCGAACGGGCACTGTCCAGTGGAGGACTGCAGAGGGTGCAAACGGGGACTGTCCTGTAGAGGACTGCAGAGGGGGCAAATGGGGACTGTCCTATGGGGAACTGCAGAGTGGGTGAATGGGGACTGATGGTGTGATTGGGAGAGTACATGTTTTGCAATGCAACATGGTAGTTAATTTCTTCCGCAGTTGGCTGCCTGTGGTTTCTTTGAGAAGTGGTCCGGTGTTGAGGGACTTTCAGCCCATGTAGCAGAAACATGTACGTCATGGGTCATCGTGGGTTCTCTGAAAAATCATCCAGTTTTAAGGAACTGTGTCAACCCACATATCAGAAACATGTACGTCATGGGTCATCGTGGGTGTGAGGTAATTACTTACATGACCCCAAAACTGATGTCTGGGTTCCCATTTGGTATGTGTTTCTATCCTTATGGCTACATCAAATCCAGCTGCAGATTCAGTTTACAGCCAGTTGGTGGTGTATTGTGACCATTTCTTTGTGACCTAGTTGAAGTCATATACTACAGCTTTTAGCTAGTCAGACCCAGGGGGCGCTAGAGGACAATGAGAAACTGGCCACATAGACAGCATTTCATTGGTCCTTTTGCAGTGACCTTTTGACCGAGTGGTTTCACTGTTGACTAAATAGCTCTCAGAAAGAGGATTGTGTGTCTTCGCACTGCGATGTTCTCCTCTGTGTCTGCTGGGAATAATGCATGAAGCTGAGGCTCACTTCATGGAATTTCCTAAATATTTTAGCCCATAACTCTGCTCCACAGTGGCATTATGTCATGGAGACATCACACTGTCATCTTCTTTGGAGGAAGGTGAAGAAGAGACTCCTGGGAACCTGAGAACAGGAGTGCTATTGAATTTTACTGACTTCACCAGGCCGTTTCAGAGAGACCACAGAGAGCTGTCTGTCAGAGAGCCGCTTCACTCTAGGGCCCCGTCATAGGCCCCATCATGGCCCACATTTGATGTCTGCCGACATGCGTCTTCATAGCTGCGGAACAGGTGCCATTTGGCTCCATTGTGCCGGAAAGGGGCAGACGGTGTTGTTGGGTTTTTAAGCAAATGCCAATGCTTGGTTTAATTATGGGCTAGTGACCATTGGCAGTATCCCAAAGTCGCACCACGCCCATCGCCAGCCAAGCCTCGGCTCCCGGTCTTTCAAAGGCATGTTGCAAAGGTTTCAGTCTGAAAGATAATTAACATAAGTGCTTTGGCTGCGGCTTCTTTGGTTGGTCACCAGCCAGAAATGTGGCTTTGCTTATGTACATGTTGCAAAGTTTGGGTGGTGCATGAATTTTGAGGCAAAGTAAAGGTACCTCTTACTGAACACAGGATTCTTGCTTCAACACTGACCCAACCTTTACCAATGGATTCCTGCTTCAACACTAATTCTAATCTCAATATTGTGATGTTACCATGCTGCATCACTACAGTACATCGTCCTGAATACTTTGACATCAACCCCACCCTATCATGACCTGAACACAGTAACCGTATTTCAACATTACTTTAACCAAAGCACAATGAGTGTACCCCAACACAACTTTAACCTGAATACAGTGATGCTATCATAATTCAAGTCAAATAGATTTAGCCATTTTAGCCACAGTGAAACAAAGCATTGTTACTCCAGGACCAAGATGCAACACAAAGAAAAAAAAACCGAAACAGCACAAGACTACACAAGTGCAGGCAGGACAGAACTATACAGAGTGCAAGGATAGCAAAGAGAGAATGCAAGATAAACACAAGAGCAACAAGACAGTATTACAGGACAAGGTAACATGCAGTGCAGTCGACAAAAACGGTAACAGTACTAGTGTGAATGAATACAGTATTATGACAGGTACTGTATTTTGGCAGCAGAAGTGTGTAAAAAATGCAAGATTGGGCTAGATTACAATAAATAAATAATTGTGCAATGGCAGCAGCAGGACAGAGAATGTGCATGATATAATACATAAAGGGTATATACAGTGTGTGTGTGTGTGTGGGGGGGGGGCGGCTACAGTTTATGATTCAGTTCTGATTCAGAAGTCTGATGGTCTGAGGGAAGAAACTGTTTCCAATCCTGGCAGTGATATAACAGAACCTGGTAGACGGAAGGAGGGAAACTTGCGTATGGGGGTGGGGTGTGGGGTCATCCACAATGCTGGCTTTGCGGATGCAACGTGACATGTAAATGTCTGCAACAGATCGTGGGTCAATAGTGTGAACAGCAGAGGGCTGAACACAGCCCTGGGGGGCCCCTGTGCTCAGTATGGTGGTACTGGAGATGTTCCTGCCAATTTTGACTGGCTGAGATCCAGTTACAGAGGAAGGTGTTCAGGCCCAGTAGTTTCAGCTTTCCTATCAGATGCTGAGGAATGATTGTGTTGAATGCTGAACTGAAGTCTATGAACAGCACTCTCACACAAGTGTCCTTTTTGTCCAGGTTTGGTCAGGGTCAGGTGGAGGGTGGTGGTGATGCCATCATCTATTGAACGGTTGAGCTAGACTGTCACTAGCTAGGCTGTCACTTGAAATTCAAATGTCACACAATTCATTCAAATATATTCAGATACCTGTGACCCTACCCCTCCCTGCCCCCCTAGGACAGGTCAGGTTGGGGAGCATGCGCTGATGCAGCACATTGCCGCACCCACCACACAGCAAAACTCCTTAGGATCCCGGCCAGCGACCCCCCAGGTAGATAGACGGTCCAAGCCCACCCGCCGGAAATGACCATCCATCTGCCGCATCCAGGTGTTACATGGTGTCCCCTAGGCCTGGTCCAGCCATTTGGGTCCTTTCGGGTATCCTTACCTGGTATTCTCACTTGACGATGTATGTTGGAATATGCAGATCAATACTGAAATACTCCAGAAAGCGGGTTTTAAACATTAACTCCAAAACTGCAATAAAGTTAGCTGTAATAAGCTGTAACAAGAACAAAAAAGGAACATAAGAAATGTAGAAAGATGTGGAGGCCATTCGGCCCCTTAAGCTTGTTTGGGGACAATTCAAGACAAGACAAGATTGGACTTTATTGTCACTATTGCTCTCTGTTTAGCAGCATAAGTTAAAGTAATAAATATTATAATCTTATCTAGCTCAGATTTAAAGGAACCCAAGGTTTTTGCTTGCGCTACACTTATAGGAAGACTATTCTATAACTACACGCTGTGTAAAGAAGTGCTTTCTCAAATCCAGTTTAAAATGTTCTGCAAATTTCCACCTCCTTGTACTTCAACTAATATTGAAGTATCAGATTCAGGTCAGCTAACCTCTACTCATAAGACCTTCCTTTAAAACCAGAAATCATTCTTGCAGCCCTACATTGAACCTATTCTAAGGCAGTAAATGTCCCTTTTAAGGTTTGGTGACCAGAACTGCATACAATATTCTAAGTGGGGTCTTACCAATGAATTGTATAATTGTACATATCACCTCCCTTGACTTGAACTCCACACACCTAGAGATATAACCCAACATCCTACTGGTCTTTTTAATTGCTTCCCCACATTAGTGACAGTGGGACGTGGAAGCATCAACATACACACCAAAGCCTTTCTCATAATCATCTTAAATCCCTGCTGCTTTGAGCTTAAGCAAGCTTAAGTTTGTGGGGAACATCAAAGGCCTTCTGGAAATTTAAGTAGATCACACCCTAAGCCTTTTTATGACCGATTTCTCTTGTAGCTTTCTCAAAAAACTCAAGTAGATTAGTTAAACAGGATCTACCTCTTCTAAATGTTGGGTATCCCTCAGAATGTTATTTGAATCCAGGTAATCTACCATTTTCACTTGGATTATAACTTCCATTACCTTTCCAGTTATGCAAGTTAAACTGATTGGCCTATAATCTGACAGATTACTTCTTTTGAATATGGGTATTATATTAGCATGCTTACTATCAGAAGGTACAACAGCAGCAGATGAGGATTTGTGAAATAGCAAAGTTAAAACTATAGGTAAGATGCCATCAAGACCCTGTGATTTATTTATTTAGAGCTTAGCTAGTCTTTGTAGCACATCGGCTTCAGTTATACATATACTGGTGAAAGACGAAGCTGGATTAGGAATAAGAGTCGGTATGTTACTCATGTCTTTCAGCGACTGGAGTAGTCTGGTTTATGCCTAAGAACAGTGAATACTCGTGCAAAACAATCATTAAATTCATTAACTGTATTGATTTCATTTTCAATTATAAGATCCTTACTATCCTGCAGATTAGTCATTTCAGCTCTTAGAGCTCTTTTGGAGTTAAAATATTGGAAGAAACTTTTAATGTCATCTTTAGCCTCCAATGCAATCTTCCTTTCAACATTCCTCATAGCAAGTCTAATACTAGTTTTTAACCCAGCCTGACTTAGGTACTCTTGCTTTGCTCCGACATCATTAATTATTTCCCATTTGTGAAAGAGAGCCCTTTTCCTCCTGACTTTATTCTTAATTTCAGTAGTAAAACCACCTTGGTTGCAGTTTCCTAGATGTTCCTTTTTTTTGTTGTTCATTTTTACTAATCTTGATATTGTTGTACTGCTTTCCTCTGCAGCTACATTAGGTGCTCTATAACAAACACAAGCAGTTAGGCCATTTGAGTTTTTAGCATCTGGTTTTAAAATATTGGAAGAGCGTTTTTTTTAGCATCTAGCTTTATTTTTATCAGTGAGCTTCCGTGCCTGCACATTTTCTTTTTATGTATGCTGCAACACCACCTCCCTTCTTGCCTATCCGGTCCCTACGGAATGTGTAACTATTTGTAATATATTCTCCATCATTGTCACTCAATCACATTTATGTTATTCCTATATCATCATGAGTCTGATTAAATAAAAGCCTAAATTAAATAAATTATGAATTTTGTTTCTAATGCTCCTAGTGTTTACATACAGGGTGTCCATAAAGTCTCTTTACAATTTCAAAAATTTATTACAAAGGCAAATGAAAAGACAGATATATGGAAATTATTACAAAATGAGATGTATATATTTAATTTTTTTGCCTCATTTAATACACCAATATATGGGCACCATTAGTTGCATGAAGCACATCAAGACGGTACTGGATTTCTTGCCATGTTCGCTGTATCATACCCTCAACAATGGTGGCAATGGCATCAGTGATCCTCTGCTTTAGATTAGTCATGTCCTGTACCTTTGTTTGCAATGTGATTAAAAACTTTGATAACCACTGAGTACATAGAACAAATCCGATGAAGATATCTCATCAATTGCCTTTGTAATACATTTTTGAAATCGTAATCGTAATTTAATTCTTACTTAGTCAATGGCATTGAATGGACATAGTGCAGTTATTAATAAATTCACATAAAAACACATATTAAAGTTACATGGTATAGATTGTCCCCCATAGCTTAATGCTTTTAAAGCATACTTTACAGGTCATGTCTATATTATTTAGCATTGTCTTGTACATTGCAGCAAATAGCAAGTGGACTAGTGTAGTGAGATTCCACCTTGAGCTTTTAGGGGTCCGTAGACGGCAAACAACAAAGTCACAACAGATGGTCTAATGCGCTTATAGGCTACAGTAACATTTTAAGATTCAAATGGGTTAATTATAGTTTGAATGTGAGTGTTTCGTATCATGTTTGAACGAATGTTTGAATATCAATTTAAAAGTGACGGCCCTAGTTGGGATGATACGCACAGTGCAAGAGTTCAAGTGAAGGGGGCAGCTGTGACTTTATGTACCTCATGACGAGTCTCTTAAAGCACTTCATGATAGGTGTGAGTGCGATGGAGTGGTAACAGTTACCATCACAAGCAGGTGGAGATGTTCTGTAGTTGGTGATGGCCCGGATGCCCTGCCTCATGCATCATACTGTACGTCCCCAGTGTCTTGGAAGTGGCAGTGGATTCTCTGAGCATGTGTACACTTTGCCGCTCTGATGGCCTGGGACAGGCTGCCCTTGCTGTTCTTAGGGCAGCCTTATCGTTGGACCAGAAGGCAGTGTCTTGAGTTCTCAGCAGCTCTCCCACCTCTGCAGTAATCCATGGTTTCTGGTTGGGGCTTGTGATGATGGTCTTAGACAGTAACATCATTGATGTACTTGCTGATGTAGCCAGTCACCAGCGCCTTGTACTCCTTCAGGCTTTGAGTGGCCATGGGTCCCAGCTTCACTAAACCTTCCCTAAGCATGTCCCAGCCAGTGTGCTCAAAACAGTCCTGAGGCAGAGAGATGGCTCCTGGGGCCAGGCTTATGTCTGCTTCATAACAGAGAAGCACTAATACTTGCTCAACTCTTAACTGTCTTGCCTTTTGCCAGAAAACTGGGTGGTCTTGCTGAAATATTTGGGATATGTTGTCAGTCTTGCATCAAAATCCAAGTTGTCTTCACATCAACTCTGTGTTTTCTCTGCGGTCTGTTCTGTGGGATATTTTGGTGATACATATATTCTGATATATGGAGATGAAGACTGAAGTTTGTCAGTTTGGGGTCTAAGCACAAAAACAGCATATTTTTGACATGCAGATTTAAGCAGACTTTTGGTGTCAGTGATGTTATCACCTGTGGTAGTGTCCTCCGAATGGCACAACGTTAGCTTGCGAAAATCAACTGAGAGAAACAGATTGGTGGAGACTGATGAAATCAATCCCCTGGATCCTTCCAACAGATTCCCCTTTGACTTTGTGTTGGATATGGATGGATGGATGGATGGATGGAAATTGATTTGTTTTATTATTAATATTATAGTTATATTAAACCAAGTGAAAACTAAATATGTGCACAGTAAAATAAGAAACACATCTGCTGTAGATTTCATTACCACTGAGTTCTCACCAGATGTAGTTTGCTGTTTGAACTTTTTTCCTGTCTAAGAAAGTGGTTTTGTGTTGAATTATCTGTTTACTGTGTATCTCTTTGTGTCTTCAATTCTCTGTTAAAATGTCACATTATGTGCAATTTGAGTCTAAGGAGGAGCAAGAGTGAGACTTCTAACTCCGTCAGGCTTATAAATGTCATCTCACTGCTCTCTTCTCCAGTTTCGCTTTGTGCTCTTTTTCCTGAGACTATTTCACCAGTCCCACCTGCCACAGGATGGTAATGATTCCCTGATTTTTAGGTGTCAATAACAGCCAGGAACCATTTTAAATGGGGCAAAGTGTGGCCATGTGGGTTAGGAGTCTTCTTATATCCAGGAGGTTACCAGTTTGAATCCTGGGTCCAGCAGAGTGATTATGTCACTACTGCACCTTTCACCATGGGTTGTAACCCCAAAAACTGCATCATAAAAATACCTGACCCTTTATTATGACATTACTTACTGTTCTGTGACAACATTAGTAATCTGTTCTGTTCTATCTTCACGTGATCCAAACTGCAAGTGAAATGCACCTTCTCCGTCCCTGAGTGAGATGCATCTTCTCTGTCCTCCAGTGAGATGCATCTCCTCTATCTGCGCGGGAGATGCATCTCCTCTATCTGCGCGGGAGATGCATCTCCTCTATCTGCGCGGGAGATGCATCTCCTCTATCTGCGCGGGAGATGCATCT
>JAODJW010000127.1:13962229-13979112 GCA_026777045.1 Hyperopisus bebe | reverse complement strand
GCAACGTCATACACACCACTAATGCAACGTCACACACCACTAAAACAATGTCATCCACTCATGCAACGTCACACACACCACTAAAGCAATGTCATACCACTAAAGGAACGTCACACACACACCACTAAAGCAACGTCACACACACACCACTAAAGCAACGTCACACACACCACTAAAGCAACGTCACACACACCACTAAAGCAATGTCACACGCACCACTCATGCAATGTCACACGCACCACTCATGCAATGTCACACACACCACTAAAGCAACGATGTCACACACACCACTAAAGAAACGATGTCACACGCACCACTAAAGCAACGATGTCACACGCACCACTAATGCAATGTCATACCACTAAAGCAGCGTCACACACACCACTAAAACAATGTCATACCACTAAAATAATGTCACACGCACCACTAAAGCAATGTCATACACACCACTAATGCAATGTCACACACACCACTAAAGCAATGATGTCACACGTACCACTAATGCAACGTCACACACACCACTAAAGCAATGATGTCACACGCACCACTAAAGCAATGATGTCACACGCACCACTAAAGCAATGATGTCACACGCACCACTAAAGCAATGTCATACCACTAAAGCAACGTCATACACACCACTAATACAATGTCATCCACTCATGCAACGTCACACGCACCACTACTGCAATGTCATACCACTAAAGCAATGTCACATGCACCACTAAAGCAATGATGTCACACGCACCATTAAAGCAATGTCATACCACTAAAGCAATGTCACATGCACCACTAAAGCAACGTCATACACACCACTCATGCAACGTCACGCACACCACTAATGCAACGCACACATACCACTATTGCAACGTCATACGCACCACTAAAGCAATGATGTCACACGCACCACTAAAGCAATGATGTCACACGCACCACTAAAGCAATGATGTCACACGCACCACTAAAGCAATGTCACATGCACCACTAAAGCAATGTCACATGCACCACTAAAGCAACGTCATACACACCACTAAAGCAATGTCATACCACTAAAGCAACGTCACACACACCACCAAAGCAATGTTACATGCACCACTAAAGCAACGTCATACGCACCACTCATGCAATGTCACAAACACCAATAATGCAACGTCACACACACCACTAATGCAATGTCACACACATCACTAATGCAATGTCACACGCACCACTAAAGCAATGTCATACCACTAAAGCAATGTCATACGCACCACTAATGCAACGTCATACACACACTAAAGCAATGTCACACGCACCACTAACGCAACGTCATACCACTAAAACAATGTCACACGCACCACTAATGCAACGTCACACGCACCACTAAAGCAATGTCATACCACTTAAGCAATGTCACACGCACCACTAAAGCAATGTCATACCACTAAAGAAACGTCACACACACCACTAATGCAACGTCACACACACCACTAAAACAATGTCATCCACTAAAGCAACTTCACACACACCACTAAAGCAATGATGTCACACGCACCACTAAAGCAACGTCACACGCCACCACTAATGCAATGTCATACCACTAAAGCAATGTCATACGCACCAGTAATGCAATGTCATACCACTAAAATAATGTCACACGCACCACTAATGCAACGTCATACAAACACTAAAGCAATGTCACACGCACCACTAATGCAACGTCATACAAACACTAAAGCAATGTCACACACACCACTAATGCAACATCATACACACCACTAAAACAATGTCATCCACTAATGCAACGTCACACACACCACTAAAACAATGTCATCCACTAAAGCAACGTCACGCACACCACTCATGCAGCGTCACACACACCACTCATGCAACGTCATACACACCACTCATGCAACGTTACGAACACCAATAAAGCAACGTACACACACCACTATTGCAATGTCATACGCACCACTAAAGCAACGTCACACGCACCACTAAAGCAACGTCACACGCACCACTAAAGCAACGTCACACGCACCACTAAAGCAACGTCACACACACCATTAAAGCAATGTCATACCACTAAAGCAACATCACACGCACCACTAATGCAATGTCATACCACTAAAGCAACGTCACACACACCACTAATGCAATGTCATACCACTAAAGCAACGTCACACACACCACTAATGCAATGTCATACCACTAAAGCAATGTCATACACACCACTAATGCAACATCACACACACACTAAAGCAATTATGTCACACGCACCACTAAAGCAACGTCACACGCACCACTAAAGCAACGTCACACGCACCACTAATGCAATGTCAACCCACTAAAGCAATGTCACACGCACCACTAAAGCAATGTCATACCACTGAAGCAACGTCACACACACCACTAAATACTGACAGACAACTGCAGTTGCATTCACTTGTCATCAGAAGTGCTTCCACAGAACCGATGTCTGTGTTCTTTAATTGGGCCCTCATATATTAGGCACCATCTTACTTCTGCTATATTGCAGAGTAATCGAGAACGGAAATTTTTAATCGATGCTTTTTAGTAATTTAGTAATCGAGTTCAATTGAGTTATCATGACAGTTCTATTTTTGTTTGGAGCTGTCCTTGATTGAGCGTTGTGCCACCTGCTACAGCTGAAGTATAAGAGGAAGTAGAAGGAAAGTTACCAGGGATTCACAAAACAGTAGATAACACAGCTCTTGATTCTACAAAAGAGTTTTCAGAGCCAACATACTGCACATACCCTCCAGGTGCTACAGTAAAGACCAGAGGCCTTTCCGACCTGCGCCATGCCTCTTATTTGTATCAGGAGTGAGAGACACCTCTCTAATGGATTGGTGTACTCCTTGCAGTAACCTGGTATGAGATGGAGGGAAGGTGTGGATGTTCCAGTGTAGGGGCAGGTTACGGGAGAAGCTCCTCCAAATGCCCACAATCTTTTGCTAACTGTAAGTGATGTAAAATCATCCTTGTCAGAAGAGAAAAAAGGTTGAAAGGTATGTTCCAGCTCTGTTTTCTTGATGATTCCTCATTGCTTACTTGACATTGTTAGAACAGATGCCTTGGATGTTTGCTCAGTCTCCAGCTTGTTCTGTTTTATGGCAGCCCATAAGCTTCCCATTCATCCTTTAGTCCTTGTATCATATGGATCTAATTTCTGTCCCAGCAGTCTTTCACCTAGTGATTTATATTTCTTTCTAGTTAATTATTTAAATTTGCAGGTCGTTATAAATCCTGATGGCTCAGTGGGTAGCCCAGGTTACTCCTACAGTTGAAATCTACATGGAGCTGGTTGAATTGGTGTCTGTAAATGATCCACAGACGGCTAGCATTTATGTCAGTCCATACCCTGTGATGGGAGGGAACCCTAGCAGAGTCACTGGATGAGAGAAATTTGGCTCTTATGCCGTTATCGAACATCCCTCATACATGCAGCCCTGCAACTGTCTCATCCAGGAATTAGATCTAGTCATCAACTGTGCCATGAGATATAGGCCCTTGAAACTGTAATTAGAGAAACTGTATTTAGAGAAGCGTTAAGAGTATTCCTCATTTAATCATTCATTTGCTAAGTGATTGAAGTTTTAAGCAGTTATTAAACTCAATTCAGTTCATCCAAACCATACATTCAGTTAATCCACTGGCTGCCTGCCCCTTGTGGGATGCTATGGCCAGCAGTGCCAGGTTCTTTGGCTATTGCCACTCCAGCTACTTCTAAATAGACACTACCATTCTAAAAACATTAACTATACATCCAAATAATCTGTGGTAGGTTCAAGTTAACAGTGAGTGGTGGTTCTGTGAAAGCCAAAGATCCTGTTTAGCAAAGCTTCCCCACAGAGTCTGTTAGTGTGATGGGGCTCACTAAACAGCATTCTGTCCATGACCTCTCCCGACAGGCGGGCTGCTGACTGAGCTAACGTCCCGCCCTCAGTGCTGACCTCTCCCGACAGGCGGGCTGCTGACTGAGCTAACGCCCCGCCCTCAGTGCTGACCTCTCCCGACAGGCGGGCTGCTGACTAAGCTAACTTCCCGCCCTCAGTGCTGACCTCTCCCGACAGGCGGGCTGCTGACTGAGCTAACTTCCCGCCCTCAGTGCTGACCTCTCCCGACAGGCGGGCTGTTGACTGAGCTAACTTCCCGCCCTCAGTGCTGACCTCTCCTGACAGGCGGGCTGCTGACTGAGCTAATGTCCCGCCCTCAGTGCACCTCTCTTTGCACACTCAGTATTGAGTGACTGACATAGGCGAGGTCAGCCAGGTAGGGTTTTGTACCCGCGTGTCATTCTTTATTCTTTGTTAATGCAGATGGAGCTCATTGATATAGGGTGTTGTTCATGTGGGCTCATCTTCATCTGAACAGTGACATAATAGGCCAGCCTTGGTTACAAGCTTATTTGTGACTTTCAGGCGCAATAGGATGTTGTTCATGGTTCTTACTGAGGTGATGTGCTGAAGATCCAACCGTACTCGTTGCCACTTCAAATTGTTTTCACCTTACTCTAGAAAATATGCTATATATACTAAATAATCTATTATTTTAATAACTATACATTGCCCTCCAGACTTACTGGCATCCTTAAGATAAAAGTCATAACAATTATGATAATTATGATAATTCCCTTTCAATTATTTTACTTTAACGTTTTTGTTCTTGTTAATACTTTAAGGGTCAAGAGGATCAACAATAAATGCTCTTTTTTTGACAGCCGCTTTCGCTTTTGGTTACCATGGGTGCCAGTAATCAGGAGGGAACAGAACTTATCAGTTAAGTCAAATCAAGTCAGGTTTGTTTATGTATCACATTTAAAAATAAAAATAGTCAATCCAAAGTGCTGTACAAGAAATAGAATCAAAACTAACAAGACATAATAAAACATAAAACCAACTCAACTGCTATTTAACAAAATAAGTGTTTCAGGACATGACGTAAAAGTGATAATGCATAATAGCATAAATTTAAATTAAATTGAAAATTTAGATGGTCATTAAGACAGATCAACAACCATAAAAATTAAAACATTAAAAATTAAAACATCAAACAGACCTTAACGCTAGGCTAGTTTTAAGCCATAATTTAAAAGTGGTAATGCAGGGAGACTGGTAAACCTGGAGTGACAAGTTTTTCCACAATCTGAGACTGGCAACATGAAACGCATGATCAACTTTGCTTTTTAGATTGATCCATGGAATTGAAAAAACAATTGGTTAGAGGATCTAAGCCAGTGTTTTTCAACCTTTTTTGAGCCACGGCACATTTTTTACACTTAAAAAATCCCACGGCACACCACCAACCAAAAATGTTACAAAATGACACTCTGTAGCCTAGTAATGACAAAAGTCTGAATTTTTTTATACTCACTCAGTGTGAAACCTGAGCCTGTTTGGATGAACACAAAGCTGATATTTTGGCAGGAATTGAAAAGACACACACAAAGCTCTTCCTCAACAGCGGTCAGTCTCTCTCTGTTTTTAGTTTTTAAATGAGTCAGGCTTGGAAAAACTCGGCTCACACAGATATGTCATAGAAAATGGGACTAAAGTGATCGCCCGCCTATTGCGGAAGATGCGTTCCACACCCATCAGCGATAGGTGAAAATCCCCGATATACAAAGACAGTATAAACATTCTTTTTATAGTTTAAGCCTTAAAATACCTCTCCCACATACTTTAAACACATGTAAACTTATTAAAACAACACATATGATACGTGGATGTCGGGCTAAGGATATGAGTAACATAATAATAATAATAATAATAATAATAATAATATGTAATGTATATAGTTTCAGATAAGACTACAATATCAGCATTTGTTGAGTCTATCCAGATCTTTATCATATCCAGTTTAGAGAGTAAACTCCGAACATTGATATGAGTAATCCCAAGACCAGATCTAGCTTTAAAATCTGCAGGTGTAAAACATTGTACAATGGATCCCAAAGACGGATGAGTCATTGTTTTTTTCAGCATCAGAGATTGCATTTGCAGCTAAGCAGGAAAAGGGGCTTTTCTATTTCCTTTGCACTGACATATTTTAAGGTGATCCCAACAGGAGGAGATAGAACCAGCGAGCAGCCACTCAGAAAATGACATCCCAGTTACTTGAGACAGGAAGGATACCAGCACTTGGTATCTTGAGTCACATGACAAGCCATTATTCTGCCAAGTTGTTAGGCCGCAGCCTAAACTAAATAAAACTTGGCGCCAGGATGCTTGGCTATTTTCTTGCTTCGTTAAACTGCGCTTATTAATTTAGTATGGAATATACTAAACACATACACTGCCAGTTGAAAGTTTTTGGTCGAATTTCCAGCAGTGCACTTGTCAAAAATACCCGTCAGAACCCTTTGCAGAAGGAAGAAGATGAAAGAAAGTTGAAAGTGATGGTCTGGCCTGCACAGTCACCTCAGCTTCAGTCCATTGAGCTGGATTACAGTGAAATGGAGAGAAAGGTCAAGGCTACGCAGCCGACTGGTGAAGGTCATTTGTGGGTACTTGTTCAGCAGCACTGGAGTGAACTCTCATAGAAATAACATACTACTTTTTAGGTGTTAGGGGTTAGGTTTAGGATTTAGCATTAGTGGTTAGTCTGAGATCTTGAAAAGTGCAATATGAACAAAAGTGCAGTGACAGGGACCCTATGCTGTATATATGTTGCGATCCTTCACATGAGATGTAAAACTGAGGTCATAAAAGATCCCTTAGCATCTTTCGAAAAAGCAGGGGTGGTACCCTGATGCCTTGGCTACGTTGTCCTCTGTAGCCCTTTTAAATCTGGCCTCCTTATCATCCCCTATATCTCATTGGTGAATTCTCTCCTGCCCCTTCACCACCTACTGAGTGTTGAGCATACAGGCACAGAATAGCTGCTGTTGGATCATCCAGGTGGATGCTGCACAGTGGTGGTTGAAGTGGCAGCCTGTTGGTTCTGTAAAACGCTTTGGGTGTCTTGAAAAGCGATATAAATGCAACATTCTGTCACGGTCAGCACGGGTTTGTCCGAGTCTTGTCTTCTCCCTGTTTGGCCAGCAGGTGTCTCTGGCGATCCTGTCTTCCCCATCAGTCTTTAGTGTGTTTCCCCTGCTCCCTAGATGGCTGCATGGCTCAATCAGCTGAGCGTGTGGCATCCTGTATACCCCACAGTCTTGTGTTCAAATCCCCACTCTGTTTTTATATTTTTGTAGATTTTGTTCCCTTGTATTTCATTTGTATCTGTTTTCTAGTTCCTGTGATTCTGTGGATTGTTTTTCAGCCTGGGTTTTTTGCTTTGCCTTGGTTCTGTTTTACCTGCCTCCATTATTTTCTCAATGTTTAGTTTCTGTTTCCTTGTTTCTTTCTCAGTTCTTAGTTACCCCATTTCATATCTGATTTCCATGAGATAATTATTAGTTTCAACTGTTGCCTGTTCTTGTTACTGCCCTTGTGTATTCTACTCTGATTGCTCGTTGTCCTGCACCCTCCCCGATTGGTTAATTGTTTTCACCTGTCCTGTATTATCCTTGTTAACCTTTTGTATTTAAGTTCCTTATCCTGTTTTGTTCTTGGTGGAGTCATTGATGTTGAATGTTCTGTTATGTGTACTCTGCCTATCCGCCTGCCTCTTGCCCTGACCATTTTGTTATTAGTCTTTGTTTATACCTTTTTGTTTTGATCCCTCGTGGTCCATTTTTATTTTGTAGTGTTTTTAGTGAGTTCAATTTTGTTTAATAAACCCCCGTGTTCCTGTGAGCTGCCAGTGGGTCGTCCATATTCTGTTCCTGCCTGCTCCATGCCTTGCCCCAGTGCCTTCTCTACTCGAGTCCGTGACACATTCATTTATGGTTAGATGTTAGTTTAGACATTATCATTTAGTCTAATCAATTAGCTGATTGTGCTTAAACTCCAATATAACAGAAAAAATTTCCTCTGGCAGTGTGTGCATATGAATCACTAGAATTATAAATTTCCTGTATTGTATTCCTTATGTACATGTCTATACGTTAGGGCTTTAACAGTCCACGCATTCATCATGTTCCATTTGGTTACATCATTTTCGGTTCAGTACTTACAATGAAATGAATGAATACATTGCTTGTCAGAAGCAGAACCTGAATTCACAAGCAGACATTCAACATGGAACACATGATACTAATTGTCGTTGTGAGTTGGTTACGGCTAATGCTGGCTACTGTCCATCATACTCAATAGTTTGGGAACATTTTGGTTACCACTAAATTACACCAATATTGGAGAGGGAGTAGCTGATAAAACTAAGACAGTCTGTAGGCTGTGTTACACCAAACTCAGGTATATTACATGAAATACATCAAACCTGCTAACTCATTTGAAATGACAATCATTTGTTAATACGACCAGAAACAGCCCCGGAAAGTTAGTCTCTCCATGGCAGTTAAGGCTCTTTTGCAGGAAAATATTTAGTAGAGTAGACGTGAGTGATATTATGGAGCCCCTAAAGGGACTGGATTGGAAAATATTTATTATAAAAAGTTTGGGACTCTGGTTCGATTTCCCCCTTGGTGTGATTCGTTTGGGCAGCTATGAACACAGTAATCACACTGTACCATACCAAGACCCTTGAGAAGAGGTTGTCTCGGTCCAGTCCCAAAAGAACTCTTGAGCGGTTCATTTGGGGAATGAACGTGATTCTACCTCAATTCAACCCAACTTCCAGGTGTACTCTTTGAGTTTAAGCTAAACGGCTCCTGTAGCCAGGTGTGCTTTGCATTTTGGGATGTGGCAGAGCATGCAAACCAGTAGCAGCAGCTAGATGGAGAAAGAGAAAAGAACCGAGGTCCTACTTGGTCTAGCAATGAGGTACTGTACACTGCATTCTTGAAATCCGGCCAGATATCTACAGTACAGGCCAAAAGTTTACACACACCTTCTCATTCAATTGAATGAGGTGTGTCCAAACTTTTGGCCTGTACTGTACATCTGTCAGCTCATAAAAACAACTCATGAACAACTCAAGTTTTCAAAATGTTCATTCAATGGCTGAAGGAGAGAGAATTTGACTGGTCAACTGAATTGTGCCGTCTGAAAATAAAAAAAACTGAGGCAACAATACATAAACGTGACAGATGTTCAACTGCCTAGCCCAGGACACCGGACCTTCTTCCTGTATTTACTTTGTTGCTCCCACCACATGTGACCAATAAGCAGAATGAACGTTCTCACATGGTTTGTAGTGGCTTGTTGCTTTCGTTCGGATTTCACACTCTGAGAGGAAAATGCCACAAGTTTACAAACTCATCAACTGATTCCGATCAAAGATACTAAACCGTAGGTGTAGACACACCCTAAAATACATTGGTCAGTTTATTTGGGGCGATTAATGAATCCAAATTAAATATCTGTTAATGCAATCAAAAAAACTAAAAATGCCAAAAGTTTCATATTTTGTTTCATTACTTATGGTAAAGGTTAGGGGTGGGTAGGGGGTAAGGTTGTCATGTTGCAGTTTGCCCCATGGAAATTAATGGAGTGTCCCCACAAAGATAAAAAGGTCAGCAAATAATATTCCTCACTTCTTTAAAAATTATAGGTAAGATGTCATCAAGGCCTTGCGATATATTTTTTCTTGAGCTTCGCTAGGCTTTGTAGCGCATCAGCTTCAGTTATACATATATTAGTCAAAGACGACACGAGATTAGTAATGAGTTGGTATGTTACTCGTGTCCTCTTCAGTGAATACAATCAATCATTAAACTCATTAACTATATAAATTTCATTTTCTAAGACCCTTACTATTCTGCACATACACATTCCCTTTGGTTTACTACTCTTCCTAATTGTTCTTTTTAACCCGCTGTACCGAAATTGCACTAAACCATGCACCTAAAACAGTGATTAACACGGGTGATTTAACTGAGCTAAACTAATTCAAATTTTCCCAATGTGTGCCTGGTGGTGGACTTCGTCCCATCCAAGGGGTACCCCAGCCTTAAGCCCTGTGCTGCCAGGGACATGTTCCAGATCCTCTACCCAGGACCTTGCCCAGGATAAGCGGTTGGACAATGGACGGATAACTGATTCTATTGTATTTGCCTCAGTATCTGGGTTCACTGTTTCTTCACCGTTCATTTCATTTTCATACAGTATACTTCTATCCCTTGATAGTTTTCTTAGAATATCAATGCAGTAATTTTCAAACATTGTAATTCTTTAATTTAATAAAAAAAGCTATTTAGCCCTTCAAGTCATGGGTGGGCTTTCCTGTTTTAGCAAAAGTAGCTTCTTGACAGGTACAACATATGTTAGTTATTTGAAGTGTCAGACAGCAGGAATGAATTCATGGTGTGATGCTGAGATTTGCTCTCACAGCATCCTCCTACTACCGTCTTCCAGGGTCAGGAAGGTGGTTGACTAAATCCCTCTCTCATAATCCCTGCAAATATTCACACCCTGCATACTCAGTCTATGATTGCATGCATTCTCTGGAATTGATTAAACTGGTGAATACTTCTATGAGGCATATGCTGAACGTTAAACACTGTTTTTACACCTAATTTATTTGTTGAATTCCTAATCAACTTGTTTTTGAGCATTTTATGGATATATTTTGGAGTGACTTGGTTTGTTGTCTTTTGCATAAGGGATCTGGAGCTGCATTAGTTTTTTATATAAATATGCCTCCACACTTGCAATGACGTGTTAATTCAGCATGTAAACTTGTGTGATTTGTCCAAGTGTGTTGGTGGAACAAGGTTGCATTGTTTGGAATCTGCTTTGACTGACAGCAGTTATGGTCCACCTGACTAATTTGATGCCCACAAATGTAGGAACATATGAGGCACTGGATTAAAGAAAGAGATCTTTGGTAAAATCCAAGGCCATTCCTTCACCTTTTAATGCCCTCTGAAGATTATATTGCAGAAATATTATTGAGAGATCATTAATGTTTTTCTATTATGTTTTATACACACATAACTCTCAGATTTGTTTTTAAATTGATTCTGTCAGAAAACTTTCTGTTTTGACTTCTTGTCATATTGTTTATACTCAGTCATGTGAGTAATATCAGGTCCCTCCTTTCAGCCAGTTTAACTGTATGCCTGTCTGCCTGAACAACTACATGTGATAGGTACATTTACAACAGACAAAATGAAATATTGAACAATCCCTGTGCAGTAGGGCTTTTTATCAGAATGTAAATTTCTATGTGTAGAACATGGGGAAAAAATCCGAACTTGGTAGCATTTTCCAGAGGTGGGACCAAGTCATTGTTTTGCAAGTCACAAGTTAGTCTCAAGTCTCGAGTTAAGTCTCAAGTCAAGACATGCAAGTCCTGAGTCGAGTCCAAAGTCCTAAACTTTGAATTTCGAGTCCTAAACAAGTCATTTGACCAAATATGTTATTTTATTACTAGGTAATAATAAATAATTTTCAGAAATGATAAATGCATCTTAAAAGGTGTATTTATTTGACAGCAGCTAGTGCAACTGAACTTAATCAGAGAAAAAACTGAGTGCTGACGTTGCATTTCACAGTAATTATTAACCCAGTGCAACAGCATTATTTTTTATTACTGTCCGTTTTTACTAAACCCAACCTCATCTCATACTGAACCAACACTTATTAAATAAAATAAATTTTCTGTAAGAGTACTGTTAATTTAAAGTGACACTATATGTAGCTGCACATGTTATGTGTAAATTAAATAAAAATGTAAAAAACAATAGATGCTTTCTAGAACATAGTTCTAAAGTTAACTACTTTATGGAGGAATATTCTGTGTGCTGTATGTGAATGTGTGTGTGTGAGAGAGAGAGAGAGAACGAGAGGTAAAAACACAACAGTTGCATAAACAGAGAAAGTGCATGAACAGTTCTAATCATCTGTAGGATTGTGCTTTTTTGGTTATCCTAGAGCCCTTTCAAGGATTGCATTTGCAAAAGACCAAATTGGAAAAAAGTCTGTCAGTCATTTGTGCACGATGGGGCTGAGGTATGATGCCACCGTAGCTGAAAACTCGCTCCACTTGAGCACTGGAGGCAGGCACTACCAAGACCCTTATGGCCACTCGGAACAGTGAAGGAAGAGCCTTTTTGTTCATTGCCCAGAATAAAAGGGCATTCTGACCTTTGGATATGTCAAGGTAGTGACTTAGCTGTAGTGCTGAAGTGGTACCAACACTCTTCTTCGGCCTCTTATGGTATGCAGTAAACATCCCTTCCCCTTGCCCAAGTTCCTCTTGCTCTTATTCATCAACAACAGACACAGGTGACTCTGCAACATCATGCAGGATCAGATCTAGGAAAACATTTGAGACTTTGAATGAATGAATGAATGAATATATTATGTATATAATAAAGGGAATATGTACTTACGTACATCCATACATACATACATTAAACTCGAAAATATGTACCTTTCAGTTGTTTTTCTACCTCTGCCTTGACCTCACGACTGACCAGCACATGGTGCTCCATCCACATCAGAGAAAAGGCAGGATCCAAGGCAGCTGCTTTGAGGTAGACTGGATCTGAAAAGGGGGCAGTGATTCCATCTTGTGTCCTAGTCATCTTCACATTGATGAATATTTCATGAAATCTTTTGTTTAGGGATGCCTGGAGATTTCTGACCAGGCCACTCAGGAATCTGACTTGAGGCTTTAGCTTCTCAAGGTGGTGATTCAGGGACAGGACAGAGGGAACCACCAAACTGATAGTAACCATCTTCTCACCTTGGGTCAAATCTGTTGCTTCTCCAAACGGTTTAAGGATGTCCAACAACTCTTTCAACAAATTCCACTCCTGTACTGTAAACAGCAACTCCTTGTGTCCAGCCTTTTCTAGAACATGACAGAGATTTAAATAGTCATACTGGAGGACTTCCTTCACTTGCATTAGTGTTGAGTTCCATCTTTTATTGACAACATCAGGAATGCCTCTTTGTTCAAATTCAGCATCAAATACATCTTTAAATGTTGTGTTCATGTGCAAAAGTGAGCTTTGATAATTTAGAAAGAGAAGTAGTTGTCACTTTTGTTTCTTTCAAACTGTCTCCAACCACAAGCTGGAGAGTATGTGCAAAACACTGCAATCACCATTTTTTTGCCATAGCAGCATCTACTGTTACCTGATCTTCCTGGGTTAGGTCATTCCAGAGTTCTGGGTCATCAAAGTGGTCTTCATCATATACTTCATCTTCTTGTTCAGTAGGAAAGCATAAAGCAAATGCTTACCGTATGTTGGCAGCATTGTCACTTATAGTCCAGTTGATCTTTAATGCTGTATTCATCACACATGGCCTCAAACAGCTCACAGATCCTGTCAGCTGTGTGTGAGTCTCTGAAGCAGTCACAGGCCTGGAGACTGGACTTAAGCTGTATCCTCTCTGTATCTTTCTCTATGTAGTGCACTGTGACACCAAGAAACCCCCTCATCTTTCAGTCAGACCAAATGTCCACAGTGACAAACGTTTGTTTCTCAGCTCAGTTTTCAATTTTGAACATCTCTGAAGAAGGTTCTCTACTTTTGATGACAGTGTTCTGCTACACGCTGGGCTATACTTACTGTCAACTAGAAAATGTCAAAAACTCTTGTTTTCTATAATAGACAAGGGTAAGTTACAATCAATAATCAAGTCAGAGAGTATTGCATTGGTGATAGCTTCCTGCTGTGGATGAGTCATGCTGTACTCTTCTACACGGATGACCATGAACTGTGAAATTGAAGGCTGTTGGGGTTCAACTGTGATGCTTTTATTCATCTGGTATTCTTTAAACCTATAAGAGGTATTCATATTAATCAGAAGTTGGAATATGCCTTAAAGATAGTGGTAGAATGTAACTTTATTTTTTTAGAAAAATCTAGTGAAGGTGTTACTTTGGACTAGGTAATTGTTAGGGCATTTTTCACTATTTTCAGAATTTTTCAAATCAAACAACCAATTGAAAAAATAATAAGCAGATTGCTTCATAATAAAATCAACATTAACTGCATTCAAAATGATACAATACAAAAAATCTCAACGTTAACCAATTACAACAGTACAAATCTGCTTTTAAAAAAACACCAGATGACACCATAATATCAGATCATATATACAGTACAATAGTATAACACATATACAATATAGGCATTTCTGATCATTCAAGTTGATTTTTAAGACCTGATAATGGTGCTACCATCTGCCAGCTGTGTAAGTCTTGGATGCACTAACTGTGTCTCGGCTCAGGTTCAAAATGTGGATAGTGAACCGCTTACACAGTAATCAGTGTAAATCAAACTATTTCAATGACGGGAGTAACGGTAACATTAGGTTATCGTGTGGTTTCACTGCTGGGAGGTTAGAACATTGTAGTGCTAGCTGTCTGATTAAACAAAGATTTGTCATCTAATTTCAAGTTTACATCTGAGTGGGAACACGCAACACTTTTTGCAATGGTTGCAAAATGACTATCCAGCACCATGATTTAACCAGGAAACTAGAAAATTCACCAGGCCATTAGGCTAATATTAACTAGACATTAGTCACTACATTAGCCTCAACTTACCTTTCTTTGTGTAATTTCAGATGTCGAACGAAGTTAGACGTTGTAGTCTCTCTGTCTGTAATTTTTGACCCACGTTTTACATAATGCAGTTCGTTTCTTGTTGACCACCTCATAATTAGCGAAAGCAAATTTCAAAATTTGAAGATCTGTGCGTATGTCGAAATCTTTGTGCTGAAGCAGTAATGTAATGTAGCAGCAAGGTTTGCTTGAGTCTTTCAAAGGCTTGGTGAGTTGCACAGGAAGCTTGGAGTGTCAGCAATGCCTCTACCCTAACTCTAACCCTAACCCTAGTCAGTACTACCATTCTTTGCTCCCAGTAAAAGTTCACCTGGCTTTTGTTTCTCACAAGAGTACTTAGGAAGGGGCCATGGGCTGGGCTGTCAGAGCTACACAGGAAGGAGAAGCCGACATTCACTATAGAAATTGCATCTTGTCCCTAAATCAGGCCTGTATCACAAGGAATAACAGAAGGCAGTGCATGTCGCATTCATTTATCTTTATCTATGGAAATACAGCACAGATAGCTTTCTCAAGAAACCTTCCACACATTTATATTTAGATGGTTAGAAATTATGTGGGATAATTAAAAAAGCAGAATTCATCAGGTTGCCAGTTTTGAAGTATGTTCTATGGTATAATGTCCTTACTTGTTTCATATTATTGGATGTTTTACTGTTTCAGAAAGGAGAGGCTGATCATATGCATACTTTGTGTTTGGCTTTACTTCACAGAATTAAGCTAAAGCTTCAGAATCCTTTTCATTCAAGAGAGTACAGTATAGTACAGTACAGTATAATATTCATAATTGGCATATTTAATGTTCATAATGTGTCACTGGGCGTAATTTATCTGTAACCAAATGTAAGTACTCGAAAGTCACGTTATATATGGGGTCCGCAGTTTTGGCTTTCTCGGGTAGGTCTTGGAAAAAATCACTTGTGGATACGGGGGGAGTGCTATAGCGAACAAGTACAGACACTCCTCACTTATCGACCAAGTTCCATTCCCATGACTAGATTGTTAAGCGAATTGGTCTATAAGTGAGGATCCATAAGTGAGGGTTTGTGTCAACTGTCTTTAGGCTAAAAAGAGCCTTAAAACAGATAGGTTTATTGGACTTTTCACAAACAGTAGTATATCCATCCGTCTGTTGATCCAGCTATTGTCTGCCACTTACCAGGGTTCGGGTCACAGGAGCATCAGTCTAAGCAGGGATGCCCAGACTTTCCTCTCTCTGGCCACCTCTTCCAGTTCCTCTGAGGAATACGAAGGCTTTCCCAGGCTGGCCCTATCTCTAAGGCTGAGCCTTGATACCCTGCAAAGGAAATAATTTCTGCTGCTTGTATCCACAATCTCATTCTTTCAGTCAGTACCTAAAGCTAGTAACCATAGATGAGGGTAGGAACGTAGATCAACTGGTAAATCAAAAGCTTTGCTTTCCGGCTTAGCTCTCTCAACAAAGACAGAACAATACAGCATCCACGTTACTGCCGAAGCTGCAATGATCTGCCTGTCGATCTCCCGCTCCCTTCTTCCCTCACTTGTGAACAGAACCATGAGATATTTAAACTCCTCTGCTTGAGGCAACTCCTCCCCCACCAGGAGATGACAATCCACCATTTTCTCGTTAACTCTTACACACTCCTACAACAAATATATTGGTATGAGAGTCACTTGACATGTGCCTTTGAGACATGTGGCCAGAGACTTGGAGGTGTTGATCCTCAACCAGGCCACATTCAGCTGTGGCCTGGATGCATGGTGCAGGTCATAGCTCGACGATGCCAAGAGGACCACATCAAGTGCAAAACACAATGACGTGATCCTGAGGCCACTGAGCTGGACCCCCTCCGTTCCTTGGCTACACCTAGAAATTCTGGCCATAAAACTTATGAACAGATTTGGTAACAAAGGAGAGCCCTGGAAAGTCCAACACCCCATTGGGAATGAGTCTGTCTTACGAAAGAACATAAGAACATAAGAAATTTACAAAGGAGAGGAGGCCATTCGGCCCATCAAGCTTGTTTGGGGACAACTTGGGGAAACTAATAGCTCAGAGTTGTTAAAATCTTATCTAGCTCTGAATTAGAGGAACCCAGGGTTTTAGCTTGCACTACACTAGAAGGAATGGTAAATGGACTGCATTTGTATAGCACTTTTTTCCCCAGCGCTTTACAAGTTACGCCTCACATTCACCCATTCATACACAACACTCACACACCGGTGGTGGAGGCTACTGCACAGGGCACCAACCAGCTCACTGGGAGCAATTCAGGGTTCAGTGTCTTACTGAAGGACACTTCGATGGGGACAGGAGGACCCGGGGCTCGAACCTGCAACCCTCCGGTTGCCGAACGGTAGCACTA
>JAODJW010000127.1:13943043-13962129 GCA_026777045.1 Hyperopisus bebe | reverse complement strand
GAGTCTTGAAGCACTTATGTAAGTCGCTCTGGCTAAGGGCGTCTGCCAAATGCTGTAAATGTAAATGTAAATGTAAAATATCTGTACTTTATATATCTGCTCCCTGCATGGATTACCTTACATTTATCTACGTTAAATTTCATCTGCCAGGTATCAGCCTAGCCACTAATTAAATCAAGATCCCATTGTAGCCTCTGTGCTGCTAATTTAGTATCTGCTACACCACCTGCCTTGGTGTGGTCTGCAAATTTATCCAGTTTACTGTATGTATAGGTGTCAATATCATTAATGTAAATTAGGAACAATATTGAAATTGAACCCTACAATTGAACCCTGCGGTACCCCACTATGAACGCAGGCCCACTGCAACATTGTGCCTCTAATGACTACTCACTGCTCCCTGTCTAACTAGTTTTCGATTCAAGCTGCTAGAGTTCCTAAAATCAATGTTGAAGAGACTTGTCAGCTAAGACAGCCTACCAACATCAAACGCTTTCAGGAACTCAGCACAAATCTCATCCACCCCTGGAGCCTTACCACGAAAGAATTGTTTGACTACTTCAGTGATCTCAGCCCTAGATATGGGTAAGTCCTCTTCTGAGTCTTCCAGCTCTACTTCCTCCAAGGAAGGCATATCAATGGGAGTCCATGAAATACTCCTTCCACTGCTTGACTATATTCCCATTTGAAGTCAACAGTTCTCCATCCCTGCTGTAGACAGTATGGGTAAAGCCCTGCTTCCCTGTCCTGAGTTGCCTGACAGATTGCCAGAATCTTTTTGAGACTGACCAAAAGTAATTTTTCATGCCCTCACTAAACTCCTCCTGCATGCCTGTTTTTGCTTCATCACCTACCAAAGCCACATTCTGATTAGCCTCTTGTACCTGTCCATTGCTTCAGGAGTCCCACCAGACAACCAAGCTCAGAAGACCTTCTTCTTCAACAAACAAACAAACAAACAAATTTATTTTTGTATAGTGTGTTTTCACAACATTACATTGTCTCAAAGCACTTTGCAGCATCCCTGCCCAGAGCCCCCAGTGAGTAAGCCAGAGGCGACAGTGGAAAAAATCCCTAGAAGGAAGAAACCTTGGGAGGGACCAGACTCAAAGGAGGAGTCCATTCTCCAGGGCAGCAAGGAAAGTCAAATTGGAGAGAAGGCTAAGTTTAGCCTGACAGTTCCCTGTACTGCTGGTGTCCACCGCCAGGTTTGGGGATTGCCACTGTGACAGGCACTAACCACCTTATGGTCACAGCCCACCACAGGTGCCTCAGCAATTAAGTCCCTGAACATCGCCCATTCAAGCTCAATATTATATGCACAGACGATAGTCAGAGCCCATCCCACAACTCGTAGTTGAAGAGAGGCGACCCTCGTTCAACATACAGGTATCAAACCAAGAAACTGTTAGTAGACCAACAATTGCCCGCTGCCGCTGATCAATGGAAACTTCATAGTGGAATATAGTCTAGACCCGGTTCAGGACTTTGGTTCTAAAACCTGAGTCACACATTGAGAATAGCCCAACTATATCGAGTTGGTATCTTTGTACCTCCTGCACCAGTTCAGGCTGCTTTCCCACCAGAGAAATTACGTGTGCCTAAAGCCAGAATTTGGCCCCTGCCTTCAGCTTCCACCTGATCTACACTAAACCCCATGGCCCCCATGCAGGTGGTGGCCCCACAGGAGGACGGACCCATGTACTTGCTTTAGGCTATGCCCGGTTGGACTCCATGGGTAAAGACCTGGCCACCAGATAGTCACATGAAAGTTCTCCCCCAAGGCCTGGTTCCAAGGCGGGGCCTTAGTCTCTGTAATCCAGGTGGGGTCACATGATCCTTTATGTTGATCTTACCAGTGGTCTGTGTGAACCATGCTTTGTCTGGCTGCTCACCTAGGACCAATTTGCCTTGGGAGACCCTACCAGGAACAGTTACCGCCAACAAAATAGCTTCTAGGATCACAGAGGCCCACAAACCCCATCCACCACGATAAGGTGGCAGTTCATGCAGCAAGTACAAATACTTTATTCATCCCTTTGGGGAAGTTGGTTTTGCCTATCACATCCTGCTGTGATATCATCCAGCTATGATATTTGAATTGGCAACATTCCCATCACAAGGTCAGATCAGGTCAGGTTGGGGAGCACGCAATGCTGCAGCGCGTCGCTGCACCCACCACATGGCGAAACTCCTTGGGATTCTGGCCGATGATTTCCCAGGCAAACATGCAGTCCAGTCCCATCCTCTGGAAATGGCCATCCATTTGCCACAGTCAGGTGTTACGTGGGCATCCCCTTGGCCTAGTCCAGGCGCTTGGGTCCTCAGCAACGAGGATCCTGCCAGCAGGATCACCCTCAGGGAAACGTGCCACACAGTTATAACACAGTTTGTGCTATAACTGATGCCTCCTCACAATGCAGGCAATGTGCCTCATTCAGGACACCAGTCCAGTTTTCTTCTCAGCTCACTGGGTGCCGTCCATGTCTCACAGCCATACAGTAAGACAGGGAGCACCAGTACTCTAAAGACCTGGACCTTCGTCCTCTTGCAAAGATAGCGGAAGCCCCACACACCCCTTTCCAGTGACATCATGACCCCCCATGCTCCTTCTGTGCTTGTCCCCTAAAATTATTACAATTACAGTTAACAAATTGTATAGGTTTACTGAAGGGACAGCATGGTGGTGCAGTGGTTAACACTGTTGCCTCACACTTCTGGGACCAGGGTTCCAGTCTCTGCTATCGCTCCATGTGTGTGGTGTTTACATGTTCCCCAGTTTCATCATGGGGTTCCCTCCAGGAACTCCAGTTTCCCCCGACAGTCCAAAAAACATGCTGATGCATGGAGTTAACAAATTGCATGTGTGGGTGTGCTCTGCGAGGGGTTAGTGCCCCATTGGGTTGTTCCCTGCTTTGTGCACATGGCCTTCGGACTAGGCTCCAGACACCCTGTGACCCTGAAGAGGACAAATGTTACAGGATGGATAGACTTAACACCAGACTTTTACTATGTCCAGATGGGATGCTTTCCTAATGTATTATGGCTGGGGCTGTTTCACAGTTTTCTTATTGCACACATTTGCACACACCTTTTTATGGTATATTGCACATTCACCAACTTTTTATACTGCAACGTAAAACTTGCACATTACTACAGTGACATTCCTGATGTGGGGGTCAGTAGTTTCTGTAGCTTCTGAAGTTCTCATTGTACCATCAATTGTTTGTCCATAGTACATCTGGAATTACAAATTAGGGTGTTATTATGTATTAATTTTTTGTTAAGACATCATACACACACACAGTAGAACCTTGGAACTCGAACGCCGATTAACTCGACCAGCTCAGACGTCGAACAGGTCTGTTGAATTTTTTTTTTACTTGTAGCTCAACCTAAATGTTGAAATTCAAGCATTCCTGCTAAAACTTGTATGGGTCGAGACGCGTTCAATCAGTTGGGACCTCGAACGGGTTGGTCGAGAAAAATCTAACTGCAACTCAACGGAAAATTCGGAAGATAATAAAACAGACCTGCTACAACATGTATGGATTGATACGTGTCTCTGATGGGCTGAAACAAAGGCAGACAAACCTGTGCTCTCAGTGTCATGGTAGCTCTCAAACAAGTTCGAATTGCGAAAGCTATGGTCCTATGTTTGGTGTGAATTTTTTGTGCTTTATCTACAGTATATTTACAGTTACATTTCTAAATTTAGGTACGTAGGTAGATATATCATGTATATGTATTATACATTCACAGACGCACTCTCTGCATCTACAATCCTTGTATTTTATTCCATTAATATGTGTATTATTGTGTCTATCATTGTGTTTTTGTGCTGGATGTCTAAATTTCCTTCGGGACTAATAAAATATGTATCTGTCTGTCTGTCATCTCACCTTTGTGCTAACTTAAATCAAAATTATGCATATGCTAGGGCTGGGTGACAAACAATAATAATTATCGCAATTATCTGCTTCGATATCGATATGCCAATTGAATAAAAATTAAACAATGAATGCTGAATATGATTTACAATGTTGCCAGCAACATGCTTTGCATTACAAAATGATGTCACTTCCTCTGTGACTACTTGTCACACAGCTTTGACAATAGAGATTTATTGAACAAATCACAGAATGCAATAGGGCAGGTAGGCAGACAACAGATAAAACCATGAAAACAACAGGGCAACTTACAGAGAGAGCAGATAAGTCCAAAGTAACCTGTTCAATACCGGTAATCCAGCGAAATCCAGAAGGAAAGTCCACAGTAAATATTCAGTCCATGAGAAATCCCGATAGTAATAATCCACAGAGAATTATGAAACAATAGGAAGAATGCCAGCTGAGGCGTTTTTTTCGGCGCTGACTAAAATAGCCTGTTCATCTTCTGTCTCAGACTTGTGAAATGTGAAATGCTGTTTAGTAGAGATGGCCAAAACGCTTCATTAACCATTTTTCGAGCCCACATGGCGCTTTTGGTTTCCTTTTGGGCATGTTTTGAGCCCTTTTTTGATATAGCTCCATCTATTGAGGTCAGAAAATAGTTCCAGAACTGTCATTTTGGCTATTGCTGCTGTTTGCCAAGTGTTTGTTGCAGTACGCTTACATTCCGTCAAAGGTATTCCCCTGCTTTGTGCTCTTTTCTTTCTGGGGCAGAGTCCAGGCTATCTCTGTGAGCCTCTGCTGGAGGAATTGTTGGAAGATGCATAGTTTTTTTTAACCCCTATGGAAGTATATATTAGATATTTTGCAATGGTTTGGGGGGGGACCTTTAAAGTTAAATCATAGCTTAGGAAGTGTGATATATTAACAGAACACAGGTGTTGGTATTGAGACTGACAAAGCATGTATACACTGTTTTTATACCTGTGGTACTAGACTGAATTCTTGACAAATCATGATTGTTTGCTGACTGATGTTTTTGTTTATGTTTCACAGAAAAAAGAATGGCTCTGCTTAAATTGTCAGACTCAGAGGTTGATGTCTGGAGGCTTGGGAGACGCACCACTTCCCGTCCCTCAACCGTCTCCACAGCAACCCCCGCCACCAGCCAATCAGCAGCAAGCATCGCAGCAGAAGGAAACATGTCAACAGTCTGAACCAAAGCCTACAAGCCAGAAGTCAGAACAGAAACCTTCGGGGACTGAAACAAGCGGACAGCCGGACAAACTTAAGAAGGAACCTGAAATCCAACCATCTCCAGCCAAGCCTGATACCTCCACTGGAACAACAGATGGCAAGAAAGAGGAAGAAGCTCAAAGTCTGAAAAATGATAATGTGAGTGGTTAGTCTTAATCCACCTCATTATCCTTTTCATCATTTGGCGGTTTTCCCCTGCCACCAGTAACCGAGCCATACCCAAGCTGATCTGCGAACTGACAGTGAACCATTGCAAAGTTTGTGAGCCTTACCCAGGCCACACCCGTGCTGACATGGCTTTGCTTGCTAGCATAAAGCCAGCTGGTTGCATCACCACCATCCGAACAGTTGAAATACACAGAGATACCATGCAGTGATCTGGATTACATGAAGGAATAAATGCCATATTCTGTATAGTATTCATTATTTGCAGTATTATTAGCAGCATCACGCATGTATTAATGTGTTCCCAATAACTCTGAATTTGAAAATTTCCAATCTCCTACTATACAGCAGCTAAATGAAATGGACTTGTAAGACCACTAGCATGTGATACTTGCATGACTCGCCGATTCTCACAGACACCCTTGAGAAAATTTGCACACGGTAAAATAATAATAATACTAATTGCACATAGTAAATCTTGATGTACATCGTGTGAAGAGTGAACAAGTATCTCTTCAGTTTTACGTCACTGTCGCTCACCAAACTCACTGCCCTTACCAAGCCAACCTTTATGCAGTGGAAAAGCGAAGTGAGCTGGAACCACGCTGAAACTAATTTCATGGTATGGCTCAGGTACGGCTTGGTTCCTTTATGCCAGTGGAAAAGCGCCAGTTGTCTTCATGATCAGCAGAGTCCTGTTCATATTATGTGACTGAGTATTATATCTATAACACAGTTAAATTAATGCTTACTTTTGTCCTTGTTATCATGTTCCATTTTACATATTATTTAATGTTTTCTTTTTTAATTTATTATCCACACCAAATTCCCTATTGTATTTCTTAATATTATGTATCGCATATTTCATTGTTGTCTTTCAACTGCTTTTATGGTCAAATATTTATCAAATTTTATCAAATTTTGTTGCCTTTATTGGGATATATTTTTGCTATCACCTTTATACTCTGCTGGCTGTTTTTCTCTTTGTGTCCTTCATCCCCAATTTTATTGTTATACAATGTCTTACTTTGGTTAATCAATCTCATTAGTCCTCCTGTCAAAGATTGATATTCCATAGTATATCTGTGAACTACTGTTACTGAAGTGCAAAAATTAAGAATATGCTAAAGACATGAACAAAAAGACATGCATGCAGAAGACACCATTACAGATTATCCCTGACTTACAACTGGGTTCCATTCCAACAGGCAAGTCATATCCTGAAAAGATGTATGTTGGAATTGGTGTATACAGTATAGTGTACCACCTTCTGACATGAAAAAAATAAGTTCTCAGGCTTCAAAAAAGATTGTTATTTATATGTAACAAACAACCCATTAGTTTGGAAAAAAGTTTGGAACCACTGAGAATTTTCCTAGTTTATGAACAAAATTCACTGTGTCTTTCCATAGAATAAGATTCAATTTTTCAGAAATATAGTCTACATATTGTTAGTTTTGTAAATGACTGTTATAGATAGAAATGGCTGATTTTCTACATTGGTGTACAAAGACCAATTTTAAGTAACCATCACTCCTGTGCTCCAATGACACATTGTGTTAGTTGTTCTTAAGTTATCATGTTTAAAGGTTAATTCATCATTGAAAAACCCTTGTGCAATTATGTTAGCACACCTGAGAATCATTGTGCTGTTTAAGGAAGCAACAGAACTCACCTTCTCTGGTATCTGGAGCATCAACATTTATAAGCTCAATTGTGGCCTCAAAAGAAAATTTTCTTCAAAAATTCATTAGTCTGTTGTTGTTTTGACAACTTAATGCTATTACATGTGAGAAATTGCTAAGAAATTTAAGATATCTTGCAAAGGTGTGCACTAATCCCTTCATAGAGCAGTGCAAGCTGGCTCTGAGGGGGACAGAAAGAAAAGTGGGAAGCCCCAGGACACAACTCTAGTTTGAGAAACAGACACCTTGCAGATTCTAACCTGGTAATTTTTTTAAATTATATCTGCAAAACACCAGTCACATCTTTAACAGTGGAGAGGCGATTCCGGGATAGTGAACTATTAGGCAGAGTTTCAAAGGAAAAGCCATATCTGAGATGGACCAGTGAAAGGAAAAGATTAAAATGACTGGATTTCAACTCTATTGAGCTGTTTTTTTTCTTTTTACATGCATTTACTTAATTTATTTTATTAAATTACGATTGTGTACGCAAGTGGGTCTAAGTCGCATAGGTCGTATGTCAGGGACATATGGAATAAAATGTCTTTTCTCTTTTATCTAGGAGACAAAGTCCAGCACTCAGAGCCTAAGTGATACGGGATATTCCTCTGACGGTGTGTCCAGCTCACAGAGTGAGATCACAGGGCTAATACAAGAAGATGCGAATAAACCCCCCAATGCTTCTGAAATCAATAAGCCAGAGACCAGCGCGCACCATTGTGAAGCTAAAGAAGCTGATGATAAGAAGCAGCGCCCATGTTCCTTATCTATCAGCAACGAGGGACATGAAGAGCAACTAGATGGAGTCAGGGAGGAGGATCATAAGAAACCACAGAAAGACACAACAGATGGAGAGTTTATGAGAAGCAAGACTGCAGAAATGAGTGTGGACAAGGAAGACAACCCGATGACTTCACAAGGAGGCTTGCGCCGATTCAAGACTATTGAACTGAACAATACAAATAGCTACAATCGTGATACAGAGCTCAGGAACAACAGAGAACCAGAGCTTGAAATGGAGAGTCTGACTGGTTCTCCTGATGAGCGTTCAAGGGGAGAATATTCATCAACCCTCTCTGCAACCACATCCAGCTACACTTCTGCAATTTCTCCAACTTCTGTCTCATCTATGGAGGAAGACAGTGACAGCAGTCCCAGTCGCAAACAGAGGCTTGAGGATGCCAAACAGCAGCGTAAAGCTCGGCATCGCTCCCACGGACCACTCTTGCCCACTATTGAGGACTCTTCTGAAGAAGATGAGTTGAGAGAAGAGGAGGAACTTCTCAGAGAACAGGAAATGATGAGAGAAGTGGAACAGCAAGGTGTTCGAAGCACTGCCAGAAAAACAAAAAGGGACAAAGAGGAGTTGAGAGCTCAGAGACGCAGGGAGAGGTCAAAAACACCCCCCAGTAACCTGTCCCCAATTGAGGATGCATCTCCTACAGAGGAGCTCCGGCAGGCAGCGGAAATGGAGGAACTTCATCGGTCATCTTGCTCAGAATATTCTCCATCTATTGACTCAGAGGCTGAGGGGTTTGAAATGATGAAGTCACGCAAGACTGCAAACGAACATAATCTTCCACCTTTTATGTCACTGTACTCCCCTACTGAAAGACTAACTAGCACATCACCTTGTTCTGCTGATAAAACACTAAAAAGTACAGAAGTGGCCTATGAGGAAATGATAAGGAAGGCTGAGATGTTGCAGAAGAGTCAAGGAGAGCAACTGCTAAATAATTCTATGGAAATTGAAAAACAGCTATTAGATGCTCGGTTAACAGCTGCTAAATTACTGGAGCAAAATAGAGCTCCTCTGACTCCTGGGACTAGTCCTACACAAATTTCAGCCCCAAGCTCTCTTCCTGATGTTCATGCTCCTTCCCAGATAGCAAACAGAAGCATTTCCAGACAACAGTCCTTGCAAGAATCTGGCAGCCCTAGTAAGCTGATGACCATCAACTCCTCCACAACTCCACTTTCCTCACCAACAAGACTAAGTCGTCAGTCAACAATTCATAGTTATACACCTGAATCTAGTTCTCCAACCTCCACACAGCGCCAATCTCTATATCAATCTCCTCAACACAGCTTTCCTAAAGACAGACGTCCTAACAGCACAGGAAGAATGGAAGAGGAAATGGAAAATATATCTCTCTGCAGACTTTCAACTGTTCCTGGAACATCCAGGGTTGTTGAGCAAGGCAAGATTCAACAAAGCAGCAGTATTGTTGATCTCAGAGCACCAATAAAGCCAGCCCCACTAATTATGACAGAGCAGGGCATGGATTTAACATCTGTAGCTACAGAAATACGTAGGTACTCCATTGGCAGTGAGGTGAGTTATAACCGACATTCTACAGCTGTTCAGCCTCTTATCATGAATCTGAACACTCATGAACATCCACGTGTGGCTGCCTCAACATCAACAACAGTGAATGTCACTGTAGCCGCCACTAAGTTTATATCCCAGCCAAAAAAACCTGTGATTTATGGTGACCCTCTACAGAACAAAGTGGACCTTGGTCAAGGGTTAGGATCTGCAGTGTGCCTGACTCAAAGCAAAGTGTCACCAAACTACGCTTCCATTCCAAAGATAGATGCATGTCTGGAAGACTTAGGTATTCAACAACAACAGCTGCAGTTGCAGCAAGACAAATTACAAAAACAGAAGATGAAGCTTGAACAACAACTCCAGGCAGCTTCATTTGCTAGGTATAACTTGGCTAATCAAGCCCAGCCTATGCTCTTGAAGAAAGACCTTCTGGTGTGCCAGACTACAAATCCCCAGGCACCTGTTAGCAGGTGTGCAATATCCAGGACATCTTCTCTTCCATCACAAACTGTTTCTTCAACATCACATGACATCTATTGTGGCATCCCTCTGGAGCTGAAATCTAAACCGACTGCTGTGAATCTGACTATGGGCAAATCTCATGCTATGATGGTGCAGCTGGTGGACAGCACTTCTCAAGGGAAAACAGTTACACAGCTAGTTAAAGCATCAGAACTGCCTAACCAGGAGGTCCTGGACTTGACTGGGCAGATAAAGGCAGAGACCCAGTTGGCATGTTGTGATGTAGTCTATAACTTGCCTTTTGGAGGAAGTTGCAAGGGACCCTTCAGTCAGAAAGTAATGCTAGAAGAGAAGATGTCTGCTACAGATGCCTCACAAACCAGTTATTCGGCCCCTGCTCCTGAGCACCAAGCAAGGGAATACCTCAGTGGGAACCTCCAGGCAGAGCCTCGTCAAGAAAGTCACCAGTATCAAGAACATGCTTCAGTCAATCAAAATGTAAATGAAGACAACAAATCTCAACCTGCATCTATATCTGGACAACCTGTATCTGTATCTGGACCACCTGTATCTGTATGTGAAAAACTGGTATCTGGACCACCGGTATCTGTATCTGGACAACCTGGTTCTGAACCATCTGTATCTGGACCACCTGTATCTGTATCTGCACAACGTGGATCTATATGTGCACAACCATCTATATCAAATACTGATTTTGTTGAGGCTGGACTCCAAGGTGATAATTCTAAAACTAACCCTGGAACAGATTTAAATACCATACAGAAAGATTACGTAGGAGGTTACCTTGGAGTAGGTGCACAGTATGGATCCTACACAGATCTACGGCAACAAAATAACATAGGTCAATCATTCCCTATGCGAAGGTATGGATCCATGTCCAGCATTAACACAGACTATGGTTATTCCACTATCCCAGAATCCAGTTTAGCTCAGTATAGTGCGACCACTGCCCGGGAAATCAGTCGAATGTGTGCTGCTTTGAAATCAATGGACCAGGTTGGGGGAAGATATGGAAATAATCCTGAAGTTTTCCACTATGGTTCTGTAGCAGGAGGCAGTCCTATAGGCAGACCCAACTTACAACAAGGTTTAACATCAGTGAGAGCTAGTGTAATTTATGGTCATAACGGGGGGCACCCAGCACAAGGTCAAGTATATGGGAATTTAATCAATTCAAATCAAGCTAGTCTACGATATCCCTCAGCTGTTAGATCTGCAGATGGCATGATTTATTCTACTATAAACACCCCAATAGCTTCCACATTGCCAATCACAACCCAGCCTGCCTCAGTTCTATGTCCCACTCTACAGGGAATTTACAGACCCTACACACCAGGCAATCTGACTTCAGTACCTTTAGCTAGCCTCACCAGGTTTCCTCAAGTAACTCCAAGAATGCCTCTTTCTACACAAGGACCTTATTGTTATCCTCCACCCAGTCGTTTCCCTTCAGGCCCTTGTGCAGCTGCCAATGCAACACCCCAGATTCCAATCTATCTTGGAAAGCCTTCTATAAAACCTACAGTGCCCAGTACTATCCAGACAGCTGAATCCTTACCACCAGCTCAGTCTAGCCATCAAGTCACATATCCCGCATCTATCATAGTGTCCACAGAACAGCAATCCCAATCTCACTTTACGATGCAAATTGCACCAAAGATTCCAGTGCAACCCCAAACTCAAACACAATCACAAATTCAAATGCAACCTCAAACACACCAGAACATCCCCCGGGCTGCACAAGTTACAACAATCAAAACTAGCAACCCAGAAAAAGAGAAAGAGGAAGAGCAGTTGCGTCAAAAGCAGGAACAGCTGTTGCAGTTAGAGCGAGAACGTGTGGAGTTGGAGAAATTACGTCACTTGCGATTACAAGAAGAACTTGAAAGAGATCGCATGGAGTTACAACGACACAGAGAAAAAGAACAATTGTTAGTTCAGCGTGAGATTCAAGAGCTGCAGAGTATCAAGCAACAGGTCCTACAGCAGCAACATGCTGAAAGAGAAACTCAGTTGGTCTTGCAAAGGGAACAGTTAGCCCAACAGAAAGTGCAACTGGACCAGATCCAATCACTGCAGCAACAGCTTCAACAACATCTTGAAGAGCAGAAGAGACAGAAGACAGCTGAGACAATTACTCCAGCTGCAGCTACAAGTGCTCAAGGATTCTCCATATGTCCCATAACTGGCAGGGTAATTCAGAAAGATCTCACGCAACCTTATGCAGATGGGCAAGGGCTGATCACTTCCAGACCATTGTCTAGTTCCACTTCTGAAATGTCTCTAAAGAATAATGAGGAGCTTTTGGAATCTATAAAGAAACTAAACTCAATGCCTCGTTTGAGGGATAGCGCAGAAGGGGAAGACAATCAGCTCCTTGTGAAGAGGATTACTGACAGCTGTGTGCAGACTGATGATGAGGAAGGGGAAGAGAGCTCGATCATATCTCGACGGAGAAGAACTAGACATATTGTTGATAGTAGTGTCCAGACAGATGAGGAGGACCAAGATGAATGGGAGCAACCAGTGCGGCGCAGAAGATCACGCTTTTCCAAGCACTCAAGCTTAGAGTCAAGCTTAGAGAACAAAGTTGACACATCTAAAGTGTCTTCCCTGAATGTTGCCATTCAGACTATAAATGACTCTTCATGTCAAACTGAACTAGAGCTTTTGAGAGGAATCTCTCCTTCAATTCATATAACATCAGAGCCTAAGGTTGAATTTTTGCACTACATTTCTGCCCCAGAGAGGAACCGGCGGGGAGAAAGCCTTGCTTGTCAGACAGAGCCTGAGTCCCAGTCACAAGGGGTGGTTGTACCCCAGGTAAATGTGTCCTCCACTGCGGACCCCCTTTCCTTACGAATAACAGGAGCAAGTAAATTTGAACGCAGAAAGCCAGATCCCCTAGAAATAGGTTTCCAGAACGAACCTGTCTCCAGCCTGGTTCGACAGCCTCCTAAATCACCCCAGGTCTTATACTCCCCTGTTTCCCCTCTGTCCCCACATCGACTACTAGAGAATTCCTTCTCCTCCAGTGATCGTCTCAACAAAGCTCACGTTCCTCCGCAGAAGCACTTTTCAGTGGATTCTCCAGAACACCAACAGACTCTGCCCCATCCTATAAAGAGCATGCAGCGCTCTTTGTCAGATCCTAAACCCATCAGCCCTACATCAGAAGATCCTGCCCAGGCCAAGTTCTCCATTTACCAGCATCAAGCTCTCCTGAACAAGCAGGTAGGGAACTGGGAAATAAACATATGGGAATTGTAGTACTTAATTTAAATAATCAGTTTTATGCACAGTTTTATTATTAAGCACCTAATGTGCTTTTTATTGTATTCCCTGGATGAACTCTGCAGACACACGAGATCTGGAACTGATGAAATTGTCTTAGAGCACCACATAATGATAACAAAGAAAAGGGCGGTGTTGATATTTGATCTCATTAGCACAATAACTGAAAAATATTATATATATAATGTTAGATGGCTTGGCCCTAAAACTGAAGCAATGCTGCTTAGTAGCAGCAGGGGGACTACGGACCTTGTGAATGTGGTAAGTTAAAAAGTATTTGATGGAATTTAATACTACTTCACAAAAACATTATTTGGATGAAGATATATATCTGAATTCATTGTAAGACAGAATGCCCCAAAATTTAAAAGGGCTAGGTAGCAGCAAAGTGGTAGCTGGAGAAGACACTTGATCTTGTGAACGCAGTAACTCTAAAAATATTTGATGGATCTGGAACTGATCAAATTTTGAGACGCCTTGCATTAAAATTGAAGCAGCACCATATAAAGTTATAAAAGTGAAGGGTATCCTTGGACACTTTCCTCACCAATATAAATGCAAAAGTCCTTATCAGTACCTGTCCATTAGGCTATTGGCAAAATTAATTTTCGGGAACTTGGTGAAATGTATCCACCCCACGCTAAATCATATCAGCAGCAGCCCTTTTGTGACCTTTGGGTCATTACCTACAGCACATAACCATAAGAAACTTTGCTTGGATAAGGGTACACCCCTCAGTGATGTATTCTATTAGTCAGTTTTGATATGGCAAGATGCTAAGTAGCCTATATCGATGCTTGTAATCGATAATTTCCAAAATAAAGGAAGCTGCTCCTGTATGCTTCTTTTACAAGGTGTGTGTACAAAAATGCTTCAATCTTAAAACAGCCCTTGGAATATAGTTAATGTCACTATTATGAATTGGAAGGCATATTGCATCATCCAAGATGCTTCTAATTGGGGTCACTACCAAACTGGATGAGAAAACCATATCAAAGAGGAAACAAGGAATGACCATTCTTCAGGGGCAAAGGATGCCAATATTTGAATGTTATTAGGGTTACCATATTTGGTGAGATGAAAAAGAGGATGTGCCCACATATCAGAATATTAATGAGTTTCACATTTACTGGCCAATCAGGAAGCACTTTTCATGAATATTAATGAGTTACCCCTAACCACCCTGTCAAACGAAAATTCATGTCCGGGGAAACTTGTATGTATGGTACCCACACAGTTAACTCATTTTACACTCTACATACAGTGGACACAAGATACGTGTATGAATGTTTTTTTAAACAAAAGTATACAAAACGCTTAGCTAATCTTTGTTAAACTTAAAGCAAATGATGTGATTCACTGTTCATACGAAAACAAAAATAAAGTGTCAAAACACCAATGGTTTCTGGAAGTTGGCATCACATGTGAGCGGCATGACATGTAGAGGCATGCCTATCGCTTAATTTTTAAAGTAGATGTGTGCACAAGCCTTGCAAACACTGCGCGATGATACTGAGTGGCAGTAATAAAGAAAAACTTGCATCTACCAAGTTTTCAATCACTTACTGAAGCCACTGAAAAAAAAAATCCCTTAAAACACTGCGTATTTCTTTTTCATTTGGTGGATTGTATTTCAATGCATAAAGAAAGGTAAATAAAGGAAATTTCATTTTCTTTGTCTCTGCTTTTTGGTGGTTAAATAGTATTTTGTTTTTTAATTGTATCTAAACTTTCTACATACACTGTAGATGTTTATGTAAATCTTCATTGCATACGATTTCCTTTGCAATGTTGGGGACGTAAATAGATGTTACACTTTTAAGATTGGAATATTTTCCAGTCACAACTGTACATTTGATCATGCTGTGCAAAGTCAGATATCAAATAGCATGTATGTGACGTTTACAATTAAACTAACGAAATAGCATTTTCCATTTGTCATTCAAATTCTAGAGATGTAAATGTATTTGTAGTGCTGGTTTGCACTCTGACATAGCCTCCATCTTCCAGCAGAGCTTGCCGACAAGGAAGGTGAAAAGGACCCTGCCTAGTCCACCTCCAGAGGAGAGCTCCCTTCCCATCGTGACCCCTACCCACAATTCCATGTTTGCGTCTACGAATATGGCCCAACCAGCACTCAGTGCCCCCAGGCCTGGGCTGCTGAGTGATCTGAGGGTAGTGGAGCAGGAGTCCAGCAAGCTTCGCAAGCAGCAGGCTGAACTAGAAGAGGAAGAGAAGGAGATCGATGCCAAGCTGCGTTGCTTGGAACTCGGCATCACCCAGCGCAAGGAAACTCTGATAAAGGAGCGGGAGCGGCGAGAGTTAGCCTATGTCCGCTGCATGGGTGAATCCAGGGACTACACAACAGACAGTGAGCTCACTACCCAGCACTTGAGGGGGACACCCTTTGACAGCAGTGGCTCACTCACAAGACTTAGTACAGCTTCTTTAAACCAGTTTACAGCTAATCAACTGACCCCTAGCTCCTCCTTCCTCAGCTATGACTACCAGCAGAGCCAACCTGGACCTCCTCCACAAGACTGCCCTGCCTACCAGCAGAGAGGCTTCCAGCCCCCTCAGTACCAGACTGTCTCGCTAGGTCAGCCTCAGCCTGGCACATTTCAGCCCCAGTCCTCTGCTGCTGTACTCCACCAGTCGCACATCTTTCCCCAGAACCAGGCTTCCTATCACACAAGTCTATTACTACAGCAGAGCCATAGTGGGTTCCAGCCACCTCCTAGTTCTGCATCTTATGTATCACAGACACTTCCATATTCTGAGGAGACAGGCCAGGGTATTTCTCTGCAGCCACAGCCAAAGACCCAGCATCAGAAACCTAGACAGACCTCATTAGCTGACCTAGAACAGAAGATGCCCACTAACTATGAAGTCATTAGCACTCCCCCTGTGGCAGTGGCCGCCACAGCTCTAGAAGATATATACAATTCCGCTTACTCATCCACAACTATATCTAACACTTATGGGCAATATAGGCCACCAGAGCAGAGTCTCTCTGCCGAAATCCATTCTGCTGTTAACCCTACACCTGCCTATTCCTCAGAAGGCCACTATACAAACCTAGAGCAAAACATCCCCCGAAATTATGTAATGATAGATGACATCAATGAGCTCACTAAAGAGAGCAGAGATATGTATAGAACTGATAGAAATGGTGGTTATGGGAACATGAGCCATTATGGAAGGGCTGGTGAAAATCCTGAAGATCTGTATGATCATCAGGGTAGAGTTAGAGGGGACTACAATTCACATGTGGATGGATCTTCCTATTACTATGATGACTACAGGTCATCTTCATGCACGCATTCTAAGAACATGACTCCGACTGTCATGTCTTCTAAACGTAACAAGCACAGGAAGCCAGGCATGGAACAGATCTCAAAGTTCTCACCGATTGAAGAAGCGAGGGACGTGGAGTCTGACCTGGCCTCATATAACATGGCCACATCAAGAGGTGGCAGCACCATTGCATCTAGGGCCAGGAGGCTTCAGGATGATATTACATATGGACTAAAGAAGAATGTTCATGAACAGCAGAAATATTATGGCAAGTCCAGTCATGATGGCCTGGAAGAAGACAATCGCATGTATAGTTCTGGAAGGTCAAGGTCAACGGGCTATGGGATGGATAAGATTGCATCCCGAGAATATGGCAGCTATAGGAGCAAATCATATGAGATGAACATTGAGGAACGTTCCCACAGGGGAAGTCGCAGGCGTTCCCAGAATCTTGATGAGAGCCCAATGAATGAGGCACGAGGCCCAACTGGGTCAGAGTCACGTGATAGGTACAATCAATATGGCTCCAGTCACTCTTTGCCTGATGTACCGGACCGCACAACAGACTTGCCGAGAAGCCACATTTACAAACAAGATGATCCTAACCTGGTAGATGACATGAATTGTGCTGTATCTGATAGTGAAGGTAATTGGTGCTAAATTACAAATCCTGCTTGGGTTTCAGCAAGCTCTAAACTTTCCTGTAATGCACATGACAGAAGCATGCTGGTCAGTTTGAAATGACTGTTGAATGCTATGCTCAGGAATGAATTAACGTGCCAACAAATGTTCTGGTGTGTTTTGAGTTGCATCATCTGTGAATTATTTGTATTGTTTTTAATTGTGTTCTGTGAGGTGTAGAAATGCTCTGTAAAGTATTCATTCTGTTCGGTTGATTTTTTTTATTAGCACTTATTTGTTCATCTGTTTGTTTTAATTGTGCATGTTTCCAAAGTACTTTCTTTTGCATGTTTTTCTGTGCATGCTTTGCTGTCATTGCATGGATTGAGTAGACCGCACACGCCTCTCTTGGACAAAACAGCAGACATTGACTGTGATTTGTGTTCGGTTTCCAAAGCGTATCATTTGGGACAGGAGGAGACAGATTGGTTTGAGAAGCCGCGGGAGAGCCGCTCTGAACGCTCGAGACATCATAGCGGCAGTTCCTCAACTCACAGGAGGAGACACTCACAGCATGAGTACGATGAACCCCTTGAGAAGGAACCCTTGCCACAGGATGACTATGCTCAGCCACGTTCCTCTTCATCTGCATCACAGGACCATGGGCAACAGGGAAGTAGCTCAAGAAGGCACTCCACTTCTTCCAGGCACTCATGTGATGACCTGCGGTCCTCCAGGTCTTCTAGAGAACACGCTAATGACCCCTCTGTACATCCAGAATCTCGGGGGTCACCTTCCACAGCAAAGCGTAGGACTTCGGACTCCAGGTCCACACAGGACCACCCTTCTGATCAGTCCCAGGATCCATCCAGCCACCACCAAGGTTCGCCTGGACCTAGGAGGCAAAAGCAGACATCTTCGCCATCAACAAGAAGACATGAAATGCAGCGCATGGCATCCACGGAGTCCAAGTCACAGTCTTCCAGTCCAAAGCACCGAGCCTCCAGTGGGCAACAGCCCTCTTCTCAACAGCAAGAAGGACAACAAGGGCATGGGCAGCAAAAGTCACAGTCCAGGAGAGGGTCAGGGGCAGGAGTTGAGGCTGGGGCCGAGGCTCAGGCCGAGGCTGGGGCTGGTGCTGGGACAGCACAGCACCAGCAGTCCACACCTAGCCAGCCTCCAGCCCAGGCCCTGGCCCAGGTCCCAGCCCAAGCTCCAGCCCCGGCCCAAGCCCAGACCGAGGCCCCTGCCCCGGTCCAGGCCCCAGCTTCAGCTCAGGCCCCAGATCTTGCCCCAGACCCGGCCCTGGCTGAAGCTGGAGCCCAGGCCCAAGCACAGGCTCCGGAGTCAGACCCAACCCCAGCCTCGGCTCCCGCCCCAGCCCCGGCCCAAGCCCCAGCTCCAGCCCAAGCACCAAGCCAAGCACAGCAGCCACAATCTAGCCCCAAACGTACTCCAGTGGTTAGTATGATGCCACCAGTCTTTTGATTAACTGTTTCTTGTTTGCTGCTACACTTTTTTATCATAGCCACATCTGTATTAGTATGAAAGAATACATAAATAGATATATGTTACGTTATAAAAGTGGCTTGTAAGAGTTCCAAGCTGAAGCATGTTGTACAGCAGTCTAACAAACTCATTTTTCTGCATGGTTTTGTAAATAATTTTATGTACTGAAGTCCTACATTTTATGTAATGATCATTTGAGAAAGTATATCATTCTTGTTCTATGTATCTTTTGTTTAAACTTAGATTTATTCTTTAACTGATGCAAACATAAATTAGATGACAGTTTACATTTCTAAGTGATTGTTTTAAAAAGTTACTGTAAGCAGACCGGGTCAGTATCAACTGGGAGTTCTTTTATTGCCAGGCAAAGACAGACCCTACACCTGATGCTTCTAACCCGGGGATAAAGCCAACAGGGTCTCAGCCTGCCAAATCCCAGCCAGTGCCGTCCACGGGCATAGGTAAGCAAGTGCTCCAGCCAGTGCCGTCCACAGGCATAGGTAAGCAGGTGCTCTAGCCAGTGCCATCCATTGACATAGATAAGCAGGTGCTC
>JAODJW010000127.1:13913734-13930697 GCA_026777045.1 Hyperopisus bebe | reverse complement strand
TTTTGTTTTTTTAATTGCATTACGGACAATAAAGAACTTTATCACAATATTCTAATTTTCTGTGACAGTCCTGTATATATATATATGTGCGCCCCGCGATGGGCTGGCCCCCTGTCCAGGGTTGTTCCCTGCCTCGTGCCCGTTGCTTCCTCGTGCCCTGGACCCCCCGCGACCCGATAGGATGAAGTGGGTTGGAAGATGGATGGATATATATATATATATTATATATATATATACACACAAATACACAGAGAGAGAGAGAGAGTTATGTGTAATATATTATCTGAATACATGGTAACCATTGCTCTGGACAAGAATTTCTTATGAAAAAAATAAATTCCATTATTCATTTAAAGAAATTGGTTTCCAAAGCCCTAAACAGTATATGTCAACAGTGACATTGGTGAGGGTGTGTGAATGTAACTCCGAAGGTTCCCATCCGATGTGTTCAATATGGTGCTTATTGTCAGAGGACGGCTCAATGTTGTCCAAAAGCATTGTGTTCTGTGCCCAATAATTTAGTATAACATTTCCACCAAATAGGATCCCTGTTCCATTTGGTCCACCATGGTGACACCCCCCGCCCCACTGTAAATAGCCATCCACCTACGCGGTATTTATATCTAACGGCCTGTCAGACAGACCAACTGTAGCCTTGATGGTTTGTATACATACTGATTCTGTGTACCACGCAGTATGAACACACGAAGCATTGGACATATATGAATGTATATCAGGTCTGTCCGCCAAATTCCTGCTTTTGTGTCTACAGGAAACTAATTATAGAGAAGTATTGTGTAAGTGGTCAGCTCGTACTGACTATTGACAACAAAAAAAGAGCTTGTGGTCAATAAAATATTGATATTTGTAGAATTTCTATAACTGCTGTTTGTATAATGAAAACTTCTTAAGAGTTTGTTCAGTTTCCATGGCATACTGAGAAAAAAAAATTAATACAAAAATGTAAGACAAATGTAAGCAGTTTAAAAAGTTACATTCACTGTTGTAAGTGCAATGGCATAACTTCCATGTATTCATTGTGAAACTTTGTGTATGCTTCCGTGTATATCTGTAATTAGTTATGGTAAATTTGGTGCATCATGTTTTGTCATGTGATAAGATAATGAATTTGCCGTACATCTTCATCAGAAAATAATAAAAAACAATGAAACTAGTTGTATCCTTGGAATCACTGGGAGGTAACAGCTATTGGGGGTCCTGTGTGGACCCTCAGCAAATAGCCCTAGGTGCACAAAAGTTGGTGCAATTCAATTAGTCATTCATAATTTATTTGTTTTAGTACATTTTCAGAAGGAATTTCTGACAAACTATCATAACCTGTCTGGTCCATTCCCCGGTATGACCAGCAGGGGTCGCACTGGTCCTCTGGATTCCTTCTGATACTTCCAAGGTGTGTCTTTCTTGTGATCTCCAACCATATTATGCAAACTTTCCTACATTGTGTCAGCCCCTCGTTAGTCCCATGTGTATGTGCTTCCCAGTCCTGTGTTCCCCAGTCTGGTCATTTATGTCATGCCTCTTGTCTGCCCATATCCTTTCCTATACTCATTTGGCCCCTCGCAGGCTTGTTTGTTTCCCTGCTCCCATTTTGTTTATATAAACCCCTTTTCATTCCCCAAGTACCTTCCCTTGGCTCCGTTGGCTTTTCGTTACCACAGAATGACTGGACTCCACTTATTGTCTAGTGCAGGAGTGGCCAATCTTATCCACAAAGAGCCACTGTGTATGCGAGTTTTCACTGCAACTCCCTAATTAGATTACTTTTTAGAGGATTGATTGACTGGAGTCCTCAAACCTGGGTTTGAACAGCTGACCTAAAGGTTATTCCAAAAACCTGCATACACACTGGCTCTTTGTGGATAAGATTGGCCACCGCTGGCCTAGTGGGCATTTCGGGGAGCCTCTCAGGCTGCATGCATTCTCTGGCGCCTAGTCCCCTTCTGGCATCTGAGCCTCTCTCTCACCGATGGTTCATGGACAATCCTCTCATCAACCCACTAAACGAGAGTGACCTAGAGGACCCCGAGAAGGATGAGGACCCTGGTGAGTCTCCTGGCGTGTGGCTTGCCCTGCCTGTATGGATACCATACTGCTAGCTGCCTCTCTGCAGCATGAAGCTGCTCTAACTATCGGCTGCCTACAAATTGCTGTGGCTCTGCTTACCGTCTCTGGCCACAGCTGGGGTTAAGGGCCTGATCCAGTGGTGATATGATTGGCAACCAAGGATTCAAACCCACAAAGTTTCAGATACGGGCACAGCACTCTAACCTGCTGAGCTACGTGCCCCGCCAACCTCAAACTACCTAGGCACTCTGCCCGCCCTAGACTGCCTGGCTGCTCCTCCTCTGCTGCTCCATCTCTGACTGTCTGGCCTCACTTCTGGCCCCGCGCCTACCCAATCTTATCGCCGGTTTCCAACTGCCCAACCATATCGCTGGAGCGAGACTGCCTGTGTGCTCATCGGGCAGTGGAGGCTCTGGCAGACAGACTCGCAACCTACATCCTAGCTGTCAACCTTGCCTATTGCTGATTCCGCCATTCTGGAATCACCAGAACTGGTAACCTTTTTGACTACTCTCTTCATTATCCTGCCAAAGCCTGATTCCCTGGCAGTACCTCCAAAGTCTGATCCTTCAGTGGGACTTCAGAAGCCCAACCACCAGATCATGCCTCCCGAGTCCAGTCACCAGTCAGAGATCCGAATCCCTTCATTCTGGAGGTGGTCCCTCCACACAATTCGTAGTACTCAGACGAAGTTCCTGTCTCAAACTTGGAATGGGTCCCTCTGGGTGTCGCTCAGAGATCCTACCTCACCGTTTTCATCTTGGAGCCTGTGCTCTGGCTTCCTAGGGCAGATGATCTGGCAGAGGTCTTCTCTGCCCCAGGACAACTGATGGACTCAGAGAGAGATCCAAGGGAGGAAGCAACGATTCCACCAGCTTGGAGGCTATCATGGTGGCTCTCTGCTCTGGCACTGTGTATGCCTTCAGCCACTTGGTGAAATAATCCATAGGACATAGTGGTTGCCAGAAGCAGTGGTCGGGAATGGACTCAAAACATCCACAGCAACCTTTTTCCATGGAGCACCGGTCTGTGTGCACTGGAGAAGAGCTCAGGAGAGGTCATGTGGGCTGTTGTGCAACATGTGGGCATCACATAATTTCATTTCGTCAGTTGTTACGTGACAATAAACATTGTCAAAAAGTTTTTGAATTGTACTGAATTAATTTGATTTGACAGTTAGGTATTGACTACATGCAATGTTGATACAACTAATAGGCTACTTAAATATATATCACACTAAATATTTAGACATTATGATCTTCCGGACCTTTGCTTCAAGAAATTTTCTCTAACTGCACCTCTTTAAATTTTAGCTGAATACCCCTGCCCTAGAGAACCTCCAGCTAACGTGCTAGTTGTTCCTCAGGATTGCAGAAGCTTAACAATCAGGTGAGTCAGTGTGCAGCTGGAAGTGCAGTCCACAGCACTATATGAAAAAACGGATTTGTGACCATGAGAGTCGTTGTGAACAGTAAACAGAGATTTATAGCCTGTGGAGTCTGTGCTGGGAATATATCTAGTTACTATTGCTTCCAAAGCAGCTATCTTGTCAATAGGGTGCCTGCACAAACCCACGATCACTCTCTTAGGGTGCCAACTTCTGAAGGGTTGCTGATATCCAGGCGATTTCATTTGTGTACGGGACGCACACTCTGATACAAAGTTAAACTAGCTTGCTAAATCCTCATAGAAGTACTCCCACACTTTGCAGTGCTGGTATAGAATAGCTACGTGATACAGGGTGCCCTCTAGAAGTACTTGAACCCCCTGCAGTGCTAGCACAGAACAGCTACAAAATGTACAGAATAGGAAGGCGTGTTTGGTGTTGCAGTGTTGTTGAGGTTTCTCCTCCAGTTGTGTGTTCCAGGTTGCGAGGCGGTAAATGGAACTTGTACTAATTCAGTGGGATTGTTTTTGGCAGGGTGGGTGGGGTTCCATTATATCGCTGACTCAATCATATGCTCAGAGGCGACCAGCTTTCCCATGCTGTCATCCTTGCATCCTTATCTGTCTATTGTAACTGCATGTTTAACCTAGTAAAATCTCTGTCATCACCCAAATATTATGCTGGGCTCTACTTTATGAATGCTTATTAATCCCCAAGGTTGGAGTGGAAAAAATATTAGATGTGCATGCACATACATGCGACCTGTAGGAAGTCTGTTAAACACACCAGGTTAGAAGGCGAGTGTCACATTGGGTAGGTTGGGTGCAGAACGGGGAAGCAGGAGTAGGAGACGTAGGCTCAGGATTGGGATTTTAATGAGTAACAGAGAGGAATACAGGGCTTCACAAACACTTCTCAGAGATGCTAACATAAGTCACTTCAATGACAGGACTGGGGAAACATACTTGAACGCGGACTTAAATACAGAGAATCAATTACACAGGATTGAAAACAGCTGGAAACATAAGGAGGTTAACGAGGGGGTATGGCACACAGGAGGATAGGAAGAGCAGGGCATGACAGAACTCCAGGCACGCCCCCAAGGGGAACAAAGGATGAGACCAGGGACACGAGGAAACCTGTGGCCTGTACTACGACGTGGGGTTACTGGCTTATTGGGGTAACTTGTCGGTACCACAGTTTAAATGGACTTCATATTCATTCACTTACATTTTGCCCAGTCAACCTTAAATCTGACAAGTTACCCTGATAAGCTGGTAACCCTATTCCATAGTACAGCCCACTGGGGATACAAGAGCAAAACATCAACGGGACACCGGGAAACAGCACCGACACGCAAAACAGGCACAAGGAAAACAACCATGACAACAAACGACAAACCTCAGGGGATGCAGGGGAACCAAAAAAAGAATACACTGGGGAAACATCAACAGGAGGAATGAAGGGACCAAGAGTCAACAAAGGTGATGAGGAGTAGACACAGGGGGAACAAAACCAGGAGGCAGGAAGGCAGAGGGTGGGGAGAAACGAGGAGCCGGATGGAACCCCAGTGGGCAAGAAGTGGAAACTACAGGGGCAGCAGGCGGCTGCGAGGCTGGAGCCAGAAGGACCCTCGGTGAGTGCGAGGAGAGAGCAGGAGGGAACGTCAGAGGGGACAAGGAGGAAGGCGGAGGGACCAACGTAGGAGGCGAGGAGGAAGTTGAATGGGACACTGGTGCAGGGGAGGAAGGAACAGAAGCTACAGCAGATGAAGGCATAGCCACAGCCAGCTAAGGCACAGGCGACCAATAAGTCGGAGACAAGGGAACCGCAGGCGACTGACAAGGTGCTGGAGGTGGGACTACAGCCGGCTGACAAGGTGCCGGAGGAGGAATTAAAGGCAAGCCAAAGCCAGGGGAACTGTGAGCGACCACTGAGCAGGAGCCAGAGAACCCGCAGGCAACCACCGAGCCGGAGCCAGGGGGACTGAAGGCGAGCCGGGGGGCAGGGCGGGTGGGAGACGACCCCGGCGCAGATATCCTCTCCCTTTCTGGGAGACCGAAAGACAGGGACTCGGCCGGGATCTATCATGTTGGGGTGTTGGCTGGGGTGACGTCACTCCAGAGGGAGTCAGGATAATCCCAGAGGGGTCCCATTCGAGCTCCTCTATTTCCACTAAGGGAGGAGGAGCGATGGTCCGACAGTTGGGGACCTCCTTGGGGACAGGGGCATGGGAGTAGAGTTTGGGGGATCAGGGGCAGGGACTGGAACAGGCGGAGCAGGAACCTCAGGGGGTGGAGCAGGTGCATTGCAACCCTGGGCGGTGTAACAGCAGCGATGCAGGCTTCGGGTACCCACTCAGGCGAAGCGATGGAGGTGACGTCAGGGGTGAACACTGCCGGTTTGTAGCCTGTTTACGGGACTTGGGGACCCACGAGATCAGATTCACAACCGACCTGATCCCTTTGACAGCTAGGCATGCCCCTAGAGTGGGACGAGCTGTCGACGCTGATGGTAAAGTGGCAGGTGGACGATCCTTCAGCATCCGCTCGGAAGAACCAGCAGCAGTGATGTCAAGCATGAACCCTACCGGACTCAGGATCGGGAGGGGTTCCTTCTGACACCCGGCAGGGGAAGCAGCAGAGACCGAACCGGTCCTATAGAAGACCTCCAGTGTGCCTTCTTGCTTCTCGCTTTTCCGCTTCTTGTTTCCCCTGGAGGATCGAGACGGAGTCGGGGTCGCATCTGATGTCTCCGCTAGTGGATCACAAGGTAGCTTGCTGTCCTGGGCTACCTGCTTCAGTATGGCCTCTGCTACTCCGTTTCTCAGCTGCTGTATGTTCTCATGCACCTCCTCAGCTAGGTGCACGTCTCCGGGTAGGGACATCCCCTCGAGGATATCCTGGCTTCAGTGGGCAAAAGCTTGAGCTGTGGGATCCTCCTGGACCTCAGGCTGGGCTAGCCAGTGGATCACCTCATTCGCCATGTCAAGGTACTCCTCCTTGTTTAGCGGTTATTGTCAAGTCCTGTCATTATGTCACATCGGGTAAGTCGGATGCAGAACGGGGTTGCAGGAGCAGGAGACGTAGGTTCGGGGAATAGGATTTTAATGGGTAACAGAGAGGAGTACAAGGCTTCATGAAGACTTCTCACAGATGCTAACATAGGTAACTTCAATGACAGGACTGGGGAAACATACTTGAACATGGACTTAAATGCAGAGATTCAATTACACAGGACTGAAAACAGCTGGAAACATAGGGATTCCACACGAGGTTAACGAGGGGGTGTGGCACACAAGAGGATTGAACGAGCAGGGCATGATAGCGAATGCCAATCTATGTATATTTTGAAGGGTTAGCTTAACCTAGTGGGGATGCATATTGAGAATTAGTTAGTTAATATTTTTTTAATTCCAATTAATTGCATGCACAAGCATGTTGCAATACCATCAAAAACTACAGCCATGGCTAAAAGTTTTGAGAATGACACAAATAGTAATTTTCATAAAGTCTGCTGCTTCAGTTTTTATGGTTTTATACTCCAGAATATTAGGAAGAGTGATCTGATGAATTGCAATTAATTGCCATTAAAGTTCCTCTTTGCATTGAAAAATCCCCCAAAAAAATCCATTTCACTGCATTTCAGCCCTGCCAACTGCTGACATAATTTCAGTGAATCTCTCGTTAACACAGGTAAGACTGTTGACAAGGACAAGACTGGAGATCACTCTGTCATGCTGATTTAGTTAGAATAGCAGACTGGAAGCTTTAAAAGGATGGTGATGTTTGAAATCATTGTTCTTCCTTTGTTAACTATGGTTACCTGCAAGGAAACATGTGTAAGGCAAAGCAATGCTGTATCATAGCCTCATGCCTATGACCAAATCAAAGCTATGATATGTTGGAGTATAACCACACTCCACGTATGTTATTGCTAAAATATAATATAATTGGACTGGTCTGTGTTGGAGGCCCAGTGTGATGCCTTCATGGGGCCCAAAATCACTAGCAGCACTCCTGGCTTGGGCGATATCATGGCAATATTTTTAGCATACTGTGGTATTTTCGTTCAGTGAAATTTATCGTAAAGGAACCCCCACATTCACATGCTCAATGAAGTTTATTGTGGGGGATCCCCCCCGCACGAAGATGCTGAAAAGGCATTGTGTAATGAATGTGACTCAGTGGTTCTGGGTTATTAGATGTATTATCCTGCAGAAAACAAGGTCTGTGACAGAGCACCTCAACCTGGGTTGCCCATCCATCATGCCAGGTCTTCTGCCCCCTGGCACCTGAGACCAACAGTACCAACACTGCTGGGAACAAGGAACCAGGAGGCACTTGGCCCCTGACTGGATGGACAGCCTTCAGGTTGAGGTGGACCTGAAGGTAGATTCAGTTGCAAAGGACTGGAGAATGCAAACCAGAAACTACGGAAACCTAAATGGGGCGAATACACAAAAACCAGGACACGCACACATAGAAAAGCTTAAAGACAGGACACCAGCGGCACAGCACACCAGAGGCACAGCACACCAACTGTGGGATGCTGGCTATTTGGGACCATGAATCCCTAAACTAGAAACTGGCCAACCAGAAGCCCAAAGCAAAATGCCTGTCAAGAAGGACCATGGCCCCCAAGCCACCTTAACCACCAAGCCAGTACCTACTGACCACTGGCAGGCAGAGGAAACAGACCTACACCATCCAGCACAATAAAACAAACCTTTGCCACTGACCCTTATGCTCCAAGAGCAATTACTTACTGGTCTGCTTAAATAAGATTGGGCTCCACTTGCCACCAGCCCAGATCCTACTGGCTCAATTAGCTGATTAGTAAACAGGCACTTTTTGCTTTTAAAAACATTATCTAAATACTGTACACTTCAGTAAAACATATGAACGGTATGAAAGATAAAATTCTGCCCAGACCTAGTGCAGGGGAGCCCAGAGGTTATAGGGCGTGGGAGGCGCGATTGCTATATCCACGGGCACATATACCTGTCAGACACGTCGCTGTATCGCACTGTATCGCACGCTGTGGACGCTGAACGGAGGGGTGTGACCTCCAAATGGGTACCCCACCCCCCACCCCAATGCTATCCACGATAGAACTCATTTAAAGCTGTTTTTGAATCTTGCTATTTTTCTGTGTCTACTCTTGGTAGCAACGAATAAAATAAAGAGCCTGTATATAATCAAAATAGATTAAATTCCATTTTATTGCAATTACAAATAAAACGACGATTTGCGCAGTTTGACGAAGATTGCTTGCATGCTGGGCTAGGTGATGACTTCAGGACATGGTTATGTGTGAGTTAGATGGTTGCGTTAACATATAAAGTAAGCAATATGCAGTTTTTCTGCCCACCCCCCCAAGCGTGAACATCAAACTCCGCTTATGATTCAGGAGGAGAGCCATGGTTCACCGCTGACCTCTCAGACATGCGATGTTCAATGGTGACATTCACTTACAGCGATCCAGCCGCCCCTTTAACTACCAAGCTCCGGCCCCCTCGTGAGCGAATGTGAAGCCCAATGAAACGGGAGGTGAGGATGCTGGGAACGGTAAGGGGGGGAAGCCTGGATGCTGGATTGAGCTGGTGCTGAAGGGGAATTACCGTTCGTAAGGTATCTATAATTCATTTCCTTGAGGCGTGCTTTAATCAAATGATTTCTGCAGATCATAAGCAAACGATGTTTCGATTGATATCGATCGTTTGATGCTCAATTGTGGAAAGGCTTGATAAATAAATACATATATACTTGCAAAAATCATCTTCCTTTCTGTGGTCGTAGAGTCCCACGGTGGAGGACGTATGACTGAAATTAGCATTCGTTTCCTTTTTCGTGCATCCAAAACGCTGTATTTCTGCTGATTTGCTGTTAATTCACCTTAAACCCAATGTTTTGCGTTGTATGTCAGTTTATCAAAAATTACATTGGCGGAAACTATAATTAAGTGAATTGCGGCTTTTATTATCTCCCGGGCAACTGTCCACACCATTGAAATGTAACGTTTAGGTGCCCCCGTAGTGGAGCTGTATGTCATATCTGTAAGATGCATCGGTGTAGAAATGAAAGGTTTATGTGTATGATATGTGTTTCTGAAAAACCAGAAAACAAAACAGCAAAACATACGTTGAACGCAACGTAGTGATTATGCATTGTATAGATTTAGCCATAGAAATGTGGACTACACACACACACACACACAAATATATATATATATATATATATATATATGGAAACGGGGATATCAAAAATCGTATCCTATATGTCAGTGGCTTATTCCAAAAATATTGTAATAGTACGCTGTCGACCTTGTCTAAGTGCTTAATAAGAACAAATCCACTGTTTGATATAAAAGGTAATATTGGCAATGATTTTAATCGCTTCTAATTGCAATTTAATTATGGGGAATTATTACTATAGCTTAGAAAATGAATTTAAAATTTGATCGCGTAAACGATGGTCTTTCCGATTTAATGTTGGGTGTTCTTGGCTTTGGGGCTCGTACATAAATTGGTGGATTGGTGGTAAACGTGAATCATGCAGCTATACTTCCATGAGTATAACCGCTGAGACAAAAATCATAGCACACTCGCAAATGAACTAAAAGTGGCTGACTGAAATCCTCGTTACGTGCCTTAGAGTCGAAAAAAAATCAATTCCCTTGCATTTACTTCTGTTACAAGTGACTGCGCTTTCACTACAATAAAACGTGGAGCCACTTTTGAATGAAAGGTTATCCAACAACGGTCTAAAAATCACTGCAGCAAGGGCGGTAGGATGTACTGTAACAATTGGTCATATATAGGGAATGTATTATTTTACGAAAGCTTGTATTCGATCGCGAGAAATTTAATTTACGGCATATTAGCCTGTTTCCGATGGTCGGCTGGTGCTACCTGATGAATTGTCTGCAAAATGGTACAACAATTGTGTAGCCAATAAAAAGCCTCGGTATCCGTATGGTAACATTGCGTATTGCATAGACGTATTTGTTTTATTATTTATCATTATTTAATTATAAGGGTAGTTCGAGGTTGTGAAATATGCATCTCACCCAGTCTTTATATTGTTTACACCCAAACTAACCTAACCACGACTATAGTGAAATAATTTTGTTCAGCCTGTACTCCAGTTAAAGCTCTCTCGACTATTTGGTTTACTGAGGGGACCGTAGATTTGCTGAAGGGATTTTCGAAGCAGCATCGAAATTTCATTTTGTCTGATACAAACTGAGGAACAGAACTGCCTATAAGTATACTGGCAGCAACTGTCACGTTCCTATAACAATTTTACTACACTGTATGTTCTTCAGTTACTAGTCTACATACTGCAAACGCACCTGGCATTATTTCCTGTACGTGATGCCTGTTTGGTGTCTTGATTTTCTGCATTGCATTTCCAATCACAGCATCAGTTGCAGCTTTTGATTTGATTTCTGAACTATAGGGAGTAACCTAGTCGATGGCTGTTTTCTTAATTGGGTGTCTATCATTTGAAGCTCTATTTTCTTTTTTTACAAAGTCGAACTAAATTTGACGCTATAAGCTTTCAGATCTATGTTTTCCATTCAATTGGTATGGTTAGTCAAAGTTAATTAGACCAAAGTCTAATTTCATGGCAAATTAAAGTACCTCATGGTGTTGTAGGTTTTGAGAAACTTAGTGTGGAGCTCAGCGACTTAAATTAAGGGAATAAGCAATTCAGTCCACATAATAACAATGTTGTATTGTGTGTTAATAATCAATACTTTATTGATCCCCATGGGGAAATTGTCTTTACACCTCCCTCAACTTGCTCTTTTTTGCAGAGTAAGTTGTCTGCGAATTATATGGATTATTTTGAAATGTGTGTGTGTCTAATCAGCAATAAGAAGAGCTCAGAACATCACTAACCTAAAATACATGTGGTACAGTGATTCAGTTCTTTGTCCAAGCACATATGTTTATTTGACTAGCATTTGTGCAGGTGAAAGCCATAGTATTGGTGGCAAGCTACCTCCACCTCCACTGACAGATATGGAACAATATCACTACTATTATACACATGCCTGTGAAGTACATACCATCGTGATACTGGTATATATCAACTGATGATTTAAAAAAGCCTAGTTTGAACTCATCATAGTCAGCTGATGTTGATTCCTGTACAAGCATACCTTAATAAAGCTAATGAGTGCTGGAATGCAGTGAATAACCACAGTCTGCTGCTATACTGTTAAATGTGGTGTCTCCCCTTGGTATATCTTCAGTATGCTTCAGTTTGGTTGTGTAAAGTCCAGTGTCCTTGTCATTTTTGCTTGTGTTTTTAAAGACTGTTTTCCTTTCCAGGTCTATATGCATCACTCTCCTCTTTCCAAGGGCTAAGATGCTCTAAGCAGGTCTGCTGAAAAGTGAAATAAAGCACAACCCTCCAGTCTGAATACTGTTCTGCTCTCAAAGGATTTTTCCCAGTCTTGGAGATGTATGGGAGCACTAGGACCATGGGGCACGTGGAAGGCAGTCCCTCACGGTCCCCCCGCTTGCCGAGGTCACCACGCCTGGGCCATCGGCGGGCTGCTAGCAGTGGGGGCGGGGGTGGTAAGACACTATCTATGGAGAATATCCAGTCCTTGAATGCAGCTTATGCGACCTCTGGGCCCACGTACCTGAGTGACCATGAGGGCCTTGGTTCCACCACCTACCCCAAAGCCATGGTGGGCTTGGGTCGTGCCTCGAGTCGCGCTCTTCATGGTTCGCGTGTCACTGCCATGGGCAGCAGTCCCAACATCGCCACCATGGGGCTGCCTCACGCCGATCCCATGTCTTATGGTGACCTGGGCTCCCTCTCCATGCTTCAGCACCATCACCACCACCAGGGGGTGCCAGCGGGTCTGAGGCCGGCCCGCGATAGTGGCGTGCTTGACCTCCAAACTCAGCTCAGGGAGCTACAAAGAGACAACGAGCTCCTGCGCCGAGAGCTGGAAGCAAGGGAGGGGAAGCTCATCTCGGCTTCTGGAACTGGCACCCGTGGCTTCTGGAGCCCTGAGCTGAAGAGGGAGAGGGGAGTACGCAAGGAGGAGGTGGCCCGTGCCTCCTTGCTGAGGGAGCAGATGAGAGTGGCCCATGAGGAGAATCAGGTGAGCCATCCTGCTGCTGTTCTCATTCAAGGTCTCTACTACCACCCCCGTCTGTATTCCAAAATTACCAGCTGTCGCACTCCCTCATCCTACGGAGACGTGGCAGCTGTGGCCCCCTCGTCCTTCCCACATAGGCATCCGTAGGCCCCTCATATTTGTATGTGTTGTTCTTGCAGACTGTGTGAACATATTGGATGAAACAGCAGTGCGTTAGTCATTGGCATGCTGTGTGATGTCGATACTCGCCACAGCTGAGTTAGCGTGAATGCCTTCCCTGGCGCCACAGGGCAGTCACGGCGGGTAAAAGGAGACCGAACGCAGGTAACTGAGAAGCAGCAATGTACAGCCAGCTTTAAGGGAAACTGCACAGCATTTCTTGGTCATCAGCACAATGGTTACAGTTAGCAATATATTATAAAAACAGCAAATCATTCTAGCATCAGTTGGCCTGTTTCTTGCAGTTTCTAAATACTACTTAAAGTGCACTTTAAATGTTCAGAATATTTTCTAGAAATAAAACAAGTATTTTTTATGCAGGTGAAAAATAATAGATTAACTTAGAAAAGTATTTATAAATAAACCATACATATGACCATATATTTTGATTGTACTAGCACTATACTAGTACTGATAGCCGAGATGGATGTTTGCAGATGAATGCGGGTGCCCATGAAGTCAGGGGATCCATGTTGAAAAATATTCCTCTGACAATAAGTTCTGGTATACTGCAGGCAGTGTGAAGTGTGTGTAACTTCCATGTTCCAGGACAATACAGCCACTCTGTCAGGCATCTCTGTAAATGATCCCATGCTTCAGTGTGATCGCTTGCCAGGGCTTTCAGACATTTACATTATACTTTATTTTTTGTAATGATTGCATCTAGAACAACTTGCATGCCTGTTATGGGAAATTCAGTACATTAAGTGGCAAAGAACAGCACACATCAGCAGAACAAAATGACAGTATTAGCTAGTCAGACAGTGTATTAGATAGTTAATCAGTACAAGCATCAGATCAATCAGCCAATAAATAGTTCAGTAGCTGGTACATCAAATGCTGCATAGGTAGAATTCCGGGACGAGGACTTATTCTTATACGAATTGCATATGACTGTAGTAATGGATACCTACGGTTCCTTTTAGAACTAAAGCTCTCTTTCTTTTGCTCACAAGTTAAATTCCTTAACCCGCAGTTTTTTTTTTTTTGCATTCATTTTATAGTAAGATTATTTATATATGTTGGTGCAGCCGACAGGTACCTTATACATATGTTTGCCTACTTAATTTTTTTTTTCAATAAGCAGTGCAAGATAGCAAATAAATGTTTTGATTTTGATCAGAGAATACAATAACTGAATGAAACATGATGAGCGTGGAAGACATGAAGTGTTCCAGACAAATTTGTATTTCATTGTTCTGTTCATAGATGTAATTTAAATGCCTGATTCATATAAAATATGTTCTATGACACCATTTATATGTTTATAAGAAGGTTTTACCGGACTTTAATAATAAAAAAAAAAACCTAAAAAGTAATAATACCCTAAAAATTGTATTTACTGTGAGAACATATAAAGCACCCTAGATTATTGTACGTTCTTCTTTTGCATAGTCTAATATTAGTATATCTGGATGTCATTAAGGAAAGGGGTTTAGTTAATGGCCTAATGATATTTTTGTAACATTATAAAGGAGATGACAGTTATTATTAACAGGCTATAGCAGTCCTATTATAGGAATCATTAAGGATTTATAAAGATCTAAAAATAGCTGACTAGCCATTATGTGGAACCAGAACTTCCAACTAAAGACTGATCATACCTTATATTAGGCCTGTGTGTTTTATGTTGATGTAGGCATATGTCTGTTACAGGTTATCGGTATAATAGCAAAAGAGTTAAAAGACTTTAAAAAGTAGAATAATATTATGTGCTGGGAAAAGCCACCGATACTTAAGATGCGATTTTCATCAGAAACGTTTGAGAGTGAAACACCCACAGCTCTGCACCGGGCAATAACAGGAATACCTTTGCTTTATGGAAAGGTCCAGGAAGCGTAATGCTCCTAACTGATGTTGCCATCTTCAGAGACCGCATCTGAATCTCCTTCCTCCTGCTGTCTGTGATTGCTGTCATCTGCTATTTAAAATTTTTTGAAAAAGTGTTATATTAATTAAGCAGATTTGACAAGCTGTTTAAATAATTGGCTGTTCCAAACAACAACAACAACCACAATAATAATAATAATAATAATAATAATAATAATGTCCCTGTCACACTGACCAGGACAAGCAGTTGGAAGACGGATGGATGCATGGATGGATGACAAATATGCCTCCACATCTTTATCATGCCATTGTGTTCCAATTCGAAAGCCCCACAGGATACTCCAGAATGGTGAGGGCGTGTAGTGAGCTGCTGTCTTACCTGCAGTACTGCCTGTCATTCTCTTCTGGGAGGATATTGCTGCTGTACTGTGATTGCTGGTATTGAAGGGTTTCACTTTAAGGACAACATGCAATTGTAGGGATGATTTAATGTTCTACTTTACATTTTAGTATAATGATTCTGAAGAAGATGAAAAACATATAAATGTAGATTTGACTAAAATGTGTCATTGTTTTGTGTACATTTGCAAAAAAAATAACTTCTGGTAATAATGAATGGAATGCTTAAAAAAAAAATACGACAGAAAACATTCATTTTTCATAGCTATCCCATCCATTCATCCACCCTTCCATCCATCCATTCATCCATCCATCCATCCATCCATCTATCTTTCCATCCATCCTTGTCAGTGGTACAGGGTATCTGTGTCATCCAACATCAAAAATAAACATGATATGGCATTTTTGTAGGTATACTTAGTTTCCCTGAGCATGCAAAAACATTCCAGTATTGGAAAGTAAAGCACTTCGGGTAAGAGCATCGCCTAGATAACATGACAGTAATCAAACACAGCCTTATTAGCTAAAGTCCTGGGAAGGAAAATCATTTACTAAAATACAGTAACTGCTGCTTGGACCTGAGCTACTCTGTAAATGCAGAGACTGTTTTTCAGGTCTAGCAGGCTCTAATCTAATAGCTTATAGAAGAGCACAGGAAACAGTGTCTCAGGCCATGAATGTCTTTCTCTTTTGGATAATCTTAATTTAGGGTTGTAGGATAGAGCAGTGTTTAGTATGTGTAATGACAGAAGCGCTGAGCTCCATTTTCTCCCTTTACATTCCCTGTTTTGACGTTTGATGTGTATGTGTGCGTGTTTGTGAATTCCTGTGCATCTGTGTTTGCCGATTCTGTTTGTGTCTTCTCGGGTACATATGTATTGACAGCTTTTCTGGGCATCACCCTGAGGTGAAAACTGTCACTGAAGCTGTCTCAGAAACACTGATAAAAATGTCCCTGGCACACTAGAGAAGACAACAACCATTTGTCATGAATTTATAAGGAATATTCATAAGAAAGCATCACCAAAGCGACTCTTAGTGTGAGATATTCTCATCCGAAAGTCTAGATTTACCGGACAAAGTGCTTTGCTCAAGGCCATTAAAGCAGTGTCCCAGTTGAGCTGGAAACCAATGACTTGTTCTCAGATGAAGTTGCATTGTGGTAGAGGTGGTCTATATTCTCATGGGTTTCTGATTTGGGTCACCAGTCACTTATCTTTACGCTTCCCTACCTAATTACCCTCTCCGTCTGTATCTGCATCTGTATCTTATTTTATATCCACTGGAACAGAACAAAGCTAAGTTCGAATATCTCCTCTGCATTCTCCTACTGTGAGACATGACTTTACTTGTCATGATTTAATACTTGATGTGACTTCAGTCATTCCTGGCAAACTAGTTTCACATATTAAACACATAGTATGTAAGCCGAGGGACTCAAATCATTAGCTGTTTATATGTATGGTAAGTAATGCTTCTCATTATATGTTATTATTAACAGTTGTCTCATCAACATGCAGCTCAAAGGACATGCAGCTAAAATGGAGCTTTATCAGTATAATGAAAGAATAATGTGTGTAAATGTTTTGCAGCGTTTGTAAGTCTCCTGACATCACATCCAGTTTGAAATAAACCAGCCTGTTCTATGCTTCGTCATTCAGGGTCACATGATCGATCCATCTCCTTTGGAGTCCAGTCTCTCTGACTGTCAGCTCTCCTCCTTGTGTGTTGCTTTTCTTCTGAGACACCATGTCTGTCCCAAGGTTATTATAGTTTTGCATTTTTAAATTCGTTTTTATTTTAATATCGTTTTCAAATTTGCTATGGATTTTAGTTTAGTTTTAGTTTGTTTCATTAATGGTTTTCTTAGTTTTCGTTTCGTTTTTATTTTGTGAAAACATTTCTATTTTATTT
>JAODJW010000127.1:13875906-13886746 GCA_026777045.1 Hyperopisus bebe | reverse complement strand
AGCAAGGGGGGGTTGTGTCTGTCAGTTAGCAAGGGGAGGGGTAATACTGTCAGTTAGCAAGGGGGGTTGTGTCTGTCAGTTAGCAAGGGGAGGGGTGGTGTTACTGTCAATTAGCAAGGGGAGGGGTGGTGTTACTGTCAGTTAGCAAGAGGAGGGGTGAGTCTGTCAGTTAGCAGGTGGAGGGGTAATACTGTCAGTTAGCAAGGGGGGTTGTGTCTGTCAGTTAGCAAGGGGAGGGGTAATACTGTCAGTTAGCAAGGGGAGGGGTGTGTCTTTAACATCATGTTTATCAGTCACTCTGCCCTTGCATGTTCTCCAGATTTTCATTTTAGCTTTGTTCTGTTCATATGCATGTGCTAAAAATGCAGCTTTGATATAAATCATTTATAATGAATACATTTTACATCGTATAGTTTTAACAGAATCACAGGTAGGTTTCCACTATAGGCACATTGAAAGTAAAAAACGAAATAATGAGGAAGGGTAACATGAACCCTCATTTTAAAAGAGACAGTAATGGATTCAGTTTTATTCATCAATGTAGCACAAATTCAAAGATGCAATTCACACGAGTGTAACACATAATTTGCATTGTCTTTCAGTTGTGTGGCAATAATTGACAAAACAAGACAATTTACTTTGAGACGTTTATTAATAACTGAAAATCAACTGTCCTCAAACTGGTTCCTATGACCACAGACAGCAAATATCCTTGTCCGAGGAAATGTACAGTGCCCTTGACAGCATTCTTTGCTACTAAATATCTGAACTTCAAATGCAAAAGTACCATCATACCAAATATACAATCACATTGCAACTGCCTGGTAAAGCTTCAATACACGGCAATCACACAAGAATGTTCAAATTGTATATTTCATGTATGTAAATACATATAATTAACATTTGACTGAGTAACATTCATTGTTTTTGCCTACTAATACAGCAGCATCCAGTGTTAAAATAAAGCTAGTTCCTTTCAACATTTAGACATCTGTACATGAGAAAAGTAAAAAATTAAAGCTGTATTGTACACTCTAATAAGAAGGCTTTAAAATGGCTCTAAAATACTGCAATGTGTCGTTTTGAAATGTGTTGTATATACCTTGCATTGCATTTATTTTTGGGGCGCACAGACAGCTGGTTGTGCAATACAGGTTGTTCATTAACTTCTGTTTTTCCTCTTAAGAACCATGATTACAATTTTATATAAAACACTGACTTTTAGACTAGATGTGAAATAAACGTCAATTTATTGGTTTCAGGCCTGTTGCAGGCTGATAAGCTAAATTATCGTGGGACTTAACAGTCTAGTTTTTTTTCCAAATGAAAAACAGCTTTGAGATGTTTTCCATTCCCTGTCTTGTAAATGTATTTATACCAGGTTAGTCTTACTAGTCATATTGTATCTTTTCAGACCAGTTTAATAGACTTGAAGGAGCATGCTTCATCCTTGGCTTCAGCTAGCCTGAAAAAGGACTCCCGCCTGAAGTCACTGGAGATAGCAATAGAGCAGAAGAAGGAGGAATGCAGTAAGCTGGAGACACAGTTACAGAAGGTATGCAGGGTGGCAGCCCAGGGCCCGAGCTCGGGCCCCGCACACACTTCGGTAGGGCCCTTGGGACCTGCTATCATATTAGTGTAAACACCCACACCAATCCTTAACTCCAGTGGTGCTGTTTAGCTTTGAAGATTCAAGCTTTACCCTAACCCTAACCCTAAACCCGAACCCTAATTGTCCATATTCGTAGTGCTGGTGTAAATTAACAAACGTGAGCATGGCTTACTCTCCCAGCTGCTGTACCGTTCATCTGCTCAGTTTGCTCCTGTAACCACTGAGCAGCTTTTTTTTTTGCTGCTGTTGTTGAACTGAGGCAAAAAACACAATTTTATTAGGTAACTCATATCACTTTGTCTCGCTTCTTAAGCAGCCACACAAGCTAAGTACTAAAAATATCTGTAATGTTGAAAGACTTTCAGGCAATAAAGAAAATTTCTCAGAAAGCAGTTTTGTACAACCACCTGATTATCTCCTTTGATTGTCACCACATTGCCTCGGCCGGAATGGCCAGGATAATGTGGACTGAAATCCCACGAGTGAGCCAGATGTTGATACTGAAGTCTCAAAAAAATGCTTCCACTTTGCAAATTATTACCCGTGACTGCAAACTTTGCTTATGACAAGCATCTGTGATCGCAGAAATATGAGAAAGACAGATTAGTGGAACCTGAATTTAAATAAAATCGCTTCTCTTTAAATACACAAATTCTGTTCTTTTGAAATATATATAGAAACATACTGCCTAATATGTCTTTAGAATGACTCACAATGTCTCGCTGTTGACTGATTTCACTTCTTCCTCACGTCAAAACCCTGCTGTATTGTTCCCATTCCTTTTGTTGTACTAATCTATACAGGAGTTCCAGTTTCTACTCTTCATTGTATAGCTGTCCTATGTCTGCTCGCTATGTCTCCTGTATTCTCTGCATCATGCCCGTTTCATCTCTATTCATGCCACATCCCTATTTACTATGTCTGCCTCCCACCGGCATCCCTATTCTGTATTTCCCCGCTTTCTTATGCTGCCATTTTTCATTGTTTCTGTCATCCCTTGCTTTTTTGATTCTTGTCACTCTGTCTGTCAGCCACTGTTTCTCCAAACCACTGCAACTCTTGGCTCTGGGAGCATTTTTCTAATATTAAATAAGCTTTACACTACATGGGTCAAATACTCAATAAGTATATCCCTGTACTTGGATGATTTCCTGAGTTATTAATACTTTGCTACATAATGATGTTTGTTAGCATGAGTAGTTCTGTTATATCTGTTCTGTTTTTCATGCACGCCCTGTATCACCCCAGAGAAACTGTAAAATTTGACATTTAAAGTAGTTATTTGCAATAAGCTAGTTGTATTCACACTGATGTCAACCAAATCCTATTGGCATGAAATATCACTGTCATGATTACAAATTACATTTTTTGTAAACGTAAATTACAAAAGTTATTAAATTCCAGTATTTACCAGACCCATTATAGGTCATCATTTTGAAAGGTTTTTGATACATTCATGAATTAATAAGACTTTCGGAAAAGAGTCATGTGATTAACACTGAGAGTGTTCTTTTTAACAATAAAGAAGTTTTAAAAGGCTTACTTTCATGAAGAAAAAATATGTTCAAATAGCAAAACAAAATATCATTATAAAAGCAAACATATTTTCTTGGTGTACTGTAGATATAGGGACATTATGTCGGTCAATATTTCAAGCTTAGTGATCAGATCATGGGCAAAGCCTTGTCCGGACCTTGTTGTCTAGCTATTCATTATCCAAGCTAGTGGTGTACCATTCTGCTCTGCTTGCTACTGCCCTCTAGGGTCTGACCAGAGAAGTACCAAGGATTATGTGTCACATACTTACACCATGGTTTCTTATCTAGTTGCAGATAATGGTAAAGAAAAAAACAAATTAATGAAATCGGTCTGCAAAATTTACTTGTCAGGTTATATTCTCAGTGTTTGTTGCAGGTAAATAATCCTTGTAGAGAAACTTCTGCAGTCTTTAACAATGTTATGACCAGAGGTTCACCTGGCTAGATTATAGCCTCCTGTTAATTCAAAAAGGTGTGTAACCAGCATAACACCGCATTCATTAGTGACATCAGTCAAACACTCACTTCTGGCTTGTTTTGGATGGTCCGGCTGTGTACCTGTCCTTGTGAAACAGTCAGAATGGCTGGTGTTTACTGGTGACAGTGTGGATATGTCTGGATAACACTGTCCTCTCGCCTCACTCTCCATTTCTCTGTCTTCCCTCCTCCATGCACGCCTTATGCCTCCTAAATCCCTGCTCCCATCATGCTACTGTAGCAAGCAGAGCAGCTCTTCAGCCAAATCAACAGCAGTGTAAGTCCTAAGTGGTATGGTGTTCTGGTACCATCATAACTCCACTGAAGTTATACTAAATCAACTGGCAAATCATGTCTCCCCAGACTTCACACATTCCCACACCTCGGACATTTACGTCCTCCACATTGTTTCCTTGTTTTCTTTGACTTATTCACCATCCAGACAATTCTGATTTTCTGCAAAAGCCATATGAAAGTAAATGGCCATAGTCTCAGATATATAATTTCCAATGTTTTGAAAATCATCTTCATATCTTATTAAAGCTGAAAAGCTAGAATATTAATATTGAAAACCATTTTTATAAAGGATTAACTAGTTATCAAATACTTAAATATATGAATATTTAAACTTATTGGAAAACAAACAATTATGTGTATGCAATGTAAATAATTTGTTTTAAATTTTTTCACACCATTTGGCTAACAATGACGCCCAACCTGCAGATATTATAACCATGCAGTCTTTTGTTCCATTTGGTCTTAGCGCTTTCCTGTTAGCCTCTGTTAGCTTTTCCCTGTTGTCCATACCCCAGTTTAGCCTAGTGTGGATTTTTTCCTATACCAAATGTGCTCACTTATATCTGGTCTTCATTTATTTGGCTGTGTTGGCCTTGTCCTAATTTTTGCCTGTTCTGTAATACATGATCCACATTTACCCTTTGCTAGCATTCTTGTGCTGCATATCTGTATATTTTGTGTATGATTTGTCTAGCTCTTTGTGTGTTGTGCATGTCTTGCTACATAGCTACATAGCACAGAGTAGTAACAGGTATGATGATGATATTACTGTTAAGCCTGATTTTGCTTTTCTGTGTTTGGAGCAGGCCCTGGAGACAGATCAAGGCCGAAGCCACCCCGAATTGGTGGATAAGGCCAAGCAGTTAGAGCAGGAAGTGTCCTACTACAAAGAAGAGTCGCACAAGGCCCAGGCTGAAGTGGAACGTCTGCTTGAAATCCTAAGAGAGGTGGAGACAGAGAAGACTGATAAGGACAAAAAAATCACTGACCTGGAAAGGTAAAATCTCTGTTCATTTTATGTAATCCCTTAACAGGAGAGAATGATTTTTCGCATTTATCCCGCTGGATGTTGTTAATGGAAATCCTGGTGTGAGGTGCCTTTCCATTAAGGTTTGACCGCACATCCTATTCTGGGGCTTAATCTAGCAGTCTCCAGGTCACATTTTGTGTCTGTAACCAGTATATTTTCTGCTTCTTCTGTGTTTTGGCTGGTTTTGTGTGTGGAGAAGCCCAGTTCTGATATTATAAAAAGAAAACCACATTCTGTACTCATGCAATTATTTTTAAGTTAAGTATAATCTACACATTAGCCTAAAACCCGAAACACAAATATTGATTTTAAAAAATCCCTTTTCTCCTCCATGCCTTAATCCTCCGAGGGAAAAAGGTCCCACCTAGGAAAAACTGTAATTTTGTGCTTTCTCTGTTGTTTTATTTCATGATGGCTTCTCTCTGGTTGTCACCTTTGTGCTGAGTTTGAGTGGCCCCACCACTGGAACTCATAGCACCGATTCCTTTGCTGGATGAGGTTGGTGATGAATTTTGTGAGGTAGCAGTCAAACCTGATCTTTCCCTAAATGAAGCCTGCATTTTGTAGTAAAACAGCACTTGCTCTTTCCCTGAATTACTATGGGTGCTGTGCATTGGAGAATTTTGATTGACAGGTCAGGTTGGCGGCCTGGGGTTCCAGCAATTACAGTCTGTCCTCTACAGAGCCATAAAACACAGTCAACCTTCTGCTGGTTCTGGTCTGTCTGTAGTCTGTCTTTTTTCAATTTAACTCTCACATACACACTCTTAGTGTTGCCTGTTTCCCCATTTTGTTTATTTGTAGTTGAAACAAATCAGTACCGATGCACTGAACTATTCAGCTTGATTTTGTGCAAAGTGTTGTCTGCAATTGGTGAACAAGGGACAAACAGACGTTAGCATAAATATTAAGTCAAAGACTTAGGGTTAGTAGTTGATTTGTTGATTGATTTATTTCTCTAAGTTTAAAAGTAATATATCAAGAGCTTATTATTTTTACATAATTTTTGTACTAATGTGAAATGTTACTGGCAAATGGAAGAATGGGTGGGCTAAGAGTTAATGATTGAAGCTCAGGTAGATTTGGAGGTCCTGCTTTATGGGGAAACTCATTTGGAATATGAATGCATGGCTTTGGAAAATGTGTAAGATATTAGGATCTCAAGTTTTTAATGATTCCTAGTTGGTGTTTATGGTGTTAATGGTCTTGGAGTTAACCTAGAAGTGATCTAGAAATAATTTCCCATTGACTAGTGAATTACGGTCAACGGCATGAAATGAAAGACCCTCAGAGCTTAAATGCCCTACAAGGGGACTCTCTGCCATTGTCCATTGAACACTTCTGAACTGATTACTAGTGTGTGCTCACTTAACTGTGTTCTTTACCCCAGTCCCCCACCCCCCGGCCCCCGCTCCAGTGGCAGACCCCCCCCTGAGCGGCACGCCTCTGTGTCAGCATCCCCGCAGCAGATAGGGGGGATGATGTGGGATTTCTTGGGAAAGTGAGTGCTCTGCCCTGGCACATCCAGTTGGCTGCACAGTTTACCTGCATTTGCATAAGTCCGGATCTGCATCTATGACCCTCTCAGAATATGTGTTTTCTCCTGCATTTACATTGACGACTGATGTCATGCACATCCGTATGTATGACTCTATGCTACATTGTGTTGCCGTTGGAGTCTGCACTTATGCCTGCATTCACTGATAAATCTTCTCTCTAGACCCATGCACTTACTCTGTATTACCCAGTGTCTACTTCCGCTTTGAAGCCTGTTATAGCATTTATGTGTATACCCGTGCCTGTTTTATATACACATCTACTCTTTTGAGTCTTTTAAGATCTCGATAAGTATTTCTTGATTTGACCGGCATTAATACTTTTTTTTCAAAGCTGCTTCTGGATACATTACTCTGTTACCATATCTACAACTGCTTTCATAGTTCTTTTGGGATCTGTGGCTGCATTCATGACTTGGGGTTACCGTCTCAATTTTCATCTCCAAAATGTGTGCATCAATAAGTATGTTATATGCTGCCTCAGAAGCAATGCTTGCATTTATGACTTTATTAGCATTTCCACCTTCTTATAGGTATGTTGTGTCATTGTGTTAGTGCCTTCATCCACAATTATCAATTGTGTTAGTGGCCCGTGTTCCCTTTTGTCTAAAAGCAAACTGTATTTCTGTCTGCTGCTCATATGCTTCTGCATCTGTGTCTGCCTCTGTGGCATTCCAATCATTCTTCATCCTGTTTTCACATGTCATGGTCTGTATCCCTTACCTTATCCATCTCCATTCCATGTCATTCATACCTTCCTTCAGTCCTCTTCTGAATGGCCCTTACTTGGTTTCATCTCCAAAACCATTGTCTGTGAATACTTCAGGTCGAGCACTGTTCATTTCCACTAACCTGAAAATGTATACTTGCTTTACTTGCTTTTTCATCTTCCCCTGGTCCCCTGTTCTGTTTGCATTATGTCCCACCTGTGCTAAGAAGCTTTTGTCTTGCCAACTCGATATCCTGCTTTTAAGGGCATAAAGCTCAGCCTGTTGGCCTTTCCACACAGTTTACGCGGTGCTTGAGGTTCTATGGAGGCATTTGCTCCTCCAGCCACATGAGGGAGCTGTTTCTGCTGCTGGTGTCCCAGAGTGACTGCATGCCCCACACTGGAGGCTGCCGTCCCCGCTGCATGTTCAGTCACAGGAACTGGCCCCCGTACCTTCCCGTTCCGCCCAAGCTTGGGAATGCATACAGAAGGGCATTAGGCACTGGTTATCATCAAATGCTCTTCCCTTTCTGCCTCTTATGACTACAGGGATGTATGGTAATTGGCTTATTGGTTTATGTGTTTGTTTCTATTCCTTGTTTCTCTTCTCTGCTTCACTCCTCTTTTGCTGAAATACAGTCTGGCTCCAAGGTAAGTGGGGCTCTTACAGCCTTTCCCTTTGTTATATTCACCCTGTCAGTGGAATAAAAATAGAATTCAGAAAAAGGCAAACTTCTGCAACCCAGAGTGTTACCATTCTGTAATATTTTTCATAACAATTCTGAAATTTCTATAATTGTTTTTGTTCCTATATATTCTCTGAGCATGTCTGAGTATATGGATTCTGTGTCCACACTGTCCCTACAAATAAGATCTGTATTTATTTTTCTTTGAATAATCTTTCCAGAGCCTTAACAGACAGCATTTGATTCCTTGTTTGTGCAGAACAGTGAAGGACCAAACAAAGAAAGGGCCCAACCTTAAGCACAACCAGCAGGAGGAAAAGAAGAGCAATGCACAGCTCATGCAAGTGGCCCGCAAGGACAATCTGCCAGACAGCTCACAAAATGTAAAGGTATGGTACGATTAGTTGTGTGGTGATGTAGATAGAGGCCTTATAGATATTGGCAAGGTACTATAGTGTGTATGTAGTAGCGGTATAAATACACTGCATGCGCAGTAGCTAATGGCAATGCTCTACAAAGCTGGAGGAGCTTGCAGCCACACTTGAGAAGACCAGGCAGGAGCTGGATTCAACGAAGCAGAGGCTGAGCTCCACGCAGCAGTCTCTCGCTGAGCGGGACAGTCACCTGACCAACCTGAGGCAGGAACGGAGGAAGCAGCTGGAAGAGATCCTGGAAATGAAGTAAGTTTCTCCTATTTTCTGTGCCCTCTCTAACCCTCCTTTTTCGCATAATCATTACTTGCAGTGTTTCTGCAGTTATGCAGTTGTCTCGCTAGTGTTTCACTGTGCCAACTTGTTCAGATCATAAACTCGCAAATCATTACCCTGGCCTCAACAGGCAACAAGCCCTTCTGGCGGCCATCAGTGAGAAAGATGCCAACATTGCCCTGCTGGAGCTGTCTACCTCCAACAGGAAGAAGACACAGGAGGAGGTGATGGCCCTGAAAAGGGAGAAGGATAGGCTGGTGCACCAACTCAAGCAACAGGTGAGTGGAGGGGCTGTCAAACTCTCTATATACCGTGAATTTCACCAGTAATGTGACACTGTTCTGCAATCCACACTATTACCTACACCTTCCATGTTTATTCTTACATTTATGTAACCCTGTACTGGCATTACAGTAGGCCAGGTTCGTGGGAGTGGTGTATATGACAGTAATAATGAGACCAGAGACCAGAGGTGAATTTCAGTCAAGATGTTTGTTAATTTGTAGATATTCCAATTACAATAAGTATTGGGTAAGCAACAAAGCAAAAGGATTATTAACCAAATTTATTAACGAAAATTAATATGAACAGAGAATGCCAAATATTTATTAGGTGCTAATATTAATTGAACTCTACAGATTTAAATATTATATCAAGCTAAGGTTTATTTTAATTTGCATTACTTTAACTTAAACTATCACAGAATGACACTGTAAAACTTAGTTCTATTTAAATGGCAAGTATGCCATAACACAAGCAAGGGAAAAAAATGCAAATTCAATGCAGCAAAACAAGCAAACAAAGGATATACCCTTTACAGATCATACAGAAAATGACATTGATCGAGCAATATAATTAGTGTCACAGGATTTAACTATCAAGCAGTGGTAAATTAACTTAAAATATAAGGCAAGTGCTCACTACTATACTGTTTCTAGTATAGTATAAGTCTGATTCAGAGTCCACAAATCCCAAAAAGCAATCAAATCAGACAAAAAAATATAGTCAGATGATAGTCCTGATGTCAAAAAAAATACAATGATTTAGTTCTTACCACACCGGTGGGTGTTCTTTGGAATCTTCAAGAAGTCTTTTTTTTGTGGCTATTTCATTCATTCCTAGCAACTGGGTGGCTCACAGTCTTGATATAAACCTCTCAAATTCTTTGCACAAAATGGAGTGTAAAATAAAATTAAACGGATCCATCCAATAATTCTTCTCTAAGTTCAACTAAATGGCATCAACAGTGTGTTTTTTTTTTCATTTCCAATGGCAGGTTTTAGCAACCGACTTCAAATAAACCCATTTATAATCAATAAAACTATTTGGCTTTGTGAAGACCTTCCCTCTCTCACCAGTCCAATAGGCTTCTGCAACTAGTGCTTTGTGCATTACCCTAATGGTTGAGGGGATTTTACCGCTGCCTTAACAAATGCTTGTTTGAAATCCCCGTGTTCGCGTGGCTTTTCACCAGCTCCGGTTTCCTCCCACAGTCCAAAAAGCATTCAGGGTAGGCTGATTGCCGTGTCTAAATTGACCCTGGAGTTGTGTGAATGTGAGTATGGATGGAGTATGAATTTGGTATTTATAGTCATCCATTATTTATTCTGGGTTACATTTACAGTGGTACAAACAATTCATTCCAGATAGCTGGTCAAGTTGCGAATTGGTTGAGTTCCAAGTTGAATTTCCCCATAAGACATAATGTAAATGAATTTAATCCTTTATAGACCCCCAAATGATTTCCTATTTAAACTAATATACCATACCTAACAAAAAAAAGCATTAACAACCAATATGAAACTAATACACCCATGAAAAAGCACACATACGAAAGTGATAAAGATGAAATAAATAACAATCCAAGACTCCGAAGTGAGAACAGACGCACGTGCACCACCTTTAAGTCTCGCTATAATTTCATTTATAAGTTCTACGATTACTCTCACTACTTTCCTCTTTGGTTTGCTGCTATCACTGCTATCACTGCTCACTTTCTTAGGGGTCATGATTACTGTATCACTAAATGTACTGTAGATAAAGCACAAAAAAATTTACACCGAACACAAAACCTAAAGGATTATTAGGAACACCATACTAATACGGTGTTTGACCCCCTTTCGCCCTCAGAACTGCCTTAATTCTACGTGGCATTGATTCAACAAGGTGCTGAAAGCATTCTTTAGAAATGTTGGCCCATATTAATAGGATAGCATCTTGCAGTTGAT
>JAODJW010000127.1:13853408-13866969 GCA_026777045.1 Hyperopisus bebe | reverse complement strand
AAATAAATAAGAAAAAGCTAACTCATGTCACTATTTCTGGCTCCTTTCATTGAATATGTAGCAACTTTCATGTGTATTAATGAGCCATTGTCACTGGGCAAGGAACCAAACACTGGACTGGACAAAACCCAACCAGACAAAAATACACAGGGACGCCAGCCACATGAGAGTAAACATCACAGAACACAGGAAAAACACACATGCTAACAGGGAACCAGAAATTGCAGTGACAAAGGGTGACATATGGACAGTTTGAACAAGACAAGTCTGACAGGACAGACAGGCAAGAATGCCACAGGGACAGGAGTGGAAAGAGGACAGGGAACCAAAGGTAATATGGAATGTAGAACACTGGTGGGACAGGGCACTGGGACTGGAACATAGGGCCAAGCAATGAAACTGGTAAGGGCTAAACAACTGAAGCGGAGAGTAGGTTCTCTGGGGTAGGACTCCAGAAGAGACAGGACCCCTTGAGAGAGCAGGAGTCATCGGCCTACATACCTGTAGACAAGCATGGCTGGGGAGTTTTGAGCAGTCCTTCGGTCTGGAGAGTGCTGAGATGTGGGCAGAACTGGAGGGTACTGTGGGACAGGTGGAACTGGAAGGACAGGAACCGAGGGTAGCTGTTGAAGTAGCCGAGGAGGTTAGGTGGTTTGCGGACCAGGTGGGAGACAAAGGAACTGCTGGAAGGGACTGGGGTGTGACAAGACCCTGCAGGAGAAGAGCACAGACAAGGGCAGGAACAAAAGCACAAACAAAAGTAACGGCCATAGGCAGTGTATCTACCTCTCCCCCTTCAGGAAACTGAAACCTGGCCTGCCCATTTTCTGGATCCCCTCAGTCAACAGGGACAGTTCCAGGGACCAGTGCTGGGGCCATTGGAGTCATTGATGGAAGGAGAGCCATCCAGAGTGGAAAACTGTCAAATCCTCGCTTTACTTTAGCAGTGCTAATCACATTATCCAAATTAACACCAGCCTAGGTAGTCGGTCCACATTCAACATGGGTGCAGGGTACAATGTACCCATTCAGTTTCAAATTCCCCACTGAAGGCAATATCCAGTCCCTCCTTCAATATTTTCTAGATGCAGATAAACAGTGCTCTGTTAGTTCCATTGTGATACCAGGAGAGCAAACAAGAGGCAGACCCTGTAGTGCAGGAGACAGGTAGTTTACTTCTATAACCAGGTACAACCAATACCAAGTCCACAAGCCAAAATTATAGTCAGGTCGGATGCAGGGAGTTGAAAGCCGGAAGGGTCAGTCCCACGAGCAGGCACAGGACAAGACGACAAGAGGGGAGGACGAGCAGTGGAGACGGGTCGGGATTGCAGGAGAAAAAGGCAGGCGGGAGCGGGCAGGCAAGGCAGGCGGGGCAGGCGTGATTGGGCAGGCAGGCAAAGCAGGCAGAACAAGCAGGCAGGACGCAGGAGGTCGGGATAATGGGGAAGACAATGAACAAAGAAATGCTCAGTAAAGCACATAACTATGGCAACAATACCTTGCAACATCAGTAGCTTGTGATCCGCTTAAGAAGCGGAGGCAATCAGAGATGATCCCTGCTGTTGGTACGTCCCGCCCCTGTGGGCATGACATCCATAGGTTTCTTTCAGGCCTACCAATCTCATAGTATTCATTTTCTTAAGATTTCCAAGCACTTGCATTCTACCCCACTGATTTACCACATTAATGTATTTTAACTTGTGGGTGATCTGCTGTTAACTTAAAGATCCACCATCTTCCTCGCCACCCCCAAGTGACTCACCACTGAAAATTAATAAATTAGTGAGCAATCTTTTATCACAATTCCATTCTGTGCTGTTGTGTCATTCTTTTAAAATGATCAGATAAATTTAGAAAGTGGTGAAAACCATTTCAAATCTGGTCACATAGAGGACTACAGCTACTATAATGGGCTGTTGGCAGGTTCAGTCAGAGCAAGCATGAGGGTCAGAATGTACCAAATTTCATTGAGTTATAGCAGATAGACAGCAGGGGTCCTTTAGGTTAGCATATGATTATTAATAGCATTTGGCATTTAAAATAAATAACTTTTTAAAATAAATTTGTATGGCTTTTAGATATATTTTATTTGAAGTCCCATTCAAAAAATTACACAACTGCGAGTACACTAAACTAAAATATGTTCAAAATTATTTTTTTAATATAACAAAGATAAACTAAGATGTAGAGCAATGTGGTTAAAGAAATTCTTCCTTCAGGAGAATACAAGTCTGGCAAAAACTGGTCTCAGATCAGCGACTAGACAGCTACTGGGAGTGATGTTAGGAAATTGCCACACTGTAGTTCTATTATTTACTTCCTACATGAATTGCCATCTTATCATGGTAGGGAGGTTTGATGATGATAATGATGAAAACTCTTTATTGCTGTTGCAATACACCATGTCACTAGTCACAAGTACCAGAAAAAAACTGACCATCATCCCGACCATACATATACAAACATCACATTTGTCATCAAAGGGGGTAGACAGGTCAGGAAGACGGGGGATATAGAAAGAACAGAGAAAAGAGAATTACATGAGGAGAGAGGAGGAGAATAAAAAACAGCCCCAGACTGTACTCCAGTAGGGAGTACAGTGCAGGAACAGAAAAAAACACCTCAGCAACATAAGCACATGGTCACTACACCTTACAACATAAAAAGTTGTGACTTGCAACAGGGGAGGGAAATGGGGAGGTGGAGGTAGCCCAGCATAGACAAACAGCCATCCGGTCCTGCAGCCATACGGTGCTGGTCACAGACCCGCCTGTTCCCGCTGGGGATATGAAGCGGCGAAGGCATGGGATGGGGGGAGGGTGCGGTGAGTGTATATCTGTACGTATGTATATGTGTATGTGTATCCAGGTGTCCTTGGGATTGGGGGGGAAGAATGCAAGAGAGTCTCACTGCCTTGTTCTTCTGGGGGAGTTGTTAACTCTAGGAGCTATGTTGTTGGGGGCAATTGATGCTGGTAGGGTCTCCCACGGCAAATTGGTCCTGTGTGAGAGTCCGGACTAAGTGCGATTCAGAACTCCCCCATGAGAATTTCCATAAAGCAGTGGTTCTCAGTTCTGCTCTTGGTGCCCCCCCTGCCAGAACATTTTATTGCAACCCTACCATCATCAGGCTTATATGGTCCTTAATAGGCACTGATGCACCGATACTGATACTGGCATCGGGTATCGAGCCGATACTGCACTCATACACTGATACTCGTACTCGTAAAAATTGCCCGATACCAAGGACCGAGACCACTTAATTGCAACATTACGCTAAAACTCAAAGCTGCGGTATTTTTTCAGACTGTAAGGTCTGTTATGCTAAAGTGTGAAGAGGAGGAAGGGACAGCACGCCACTGAATTAACACAAGAAATTTGATCAAACCCCATCACTAAAGCAGCTGTGTAGCTGTGACCATAAGGTTGTTAGTTTCACCTGACAGGGTGAAAAAATAGGCTTTCCAAGCTTAGTTAGCTAGTGGGACTCCTGAAGCAGCTGTCAAGTACTGGCAGGCCAATTACAGTGCAGCTTTGGCAGTTGCTGAAGCAGAAACTCGGGTGTGAGAGGAGTTTGGTGTGACCATGGACAATGACTTTCAGTCATCCTCAAAAAGATTCTGTAAACTGTCCACCAACTCATTGAAGATGGTGGACCTTTGGAAACACCTGGGGACCCCAGACTGAGCCAGAGATTCGTTGAAGGTGGAGGTGAAAATTCCAGCCAGCTGGTCAGTGCATCAGCATACTAGGCACCCAGAGATTTTGTGTGGACCAGGCGCTTTGGTGACATTCACTAGCACCTTACGCACATTATGCACTGCTATGGTGATCACCCTTTCATCCCTGGTGATGTCACTGCTCCCTGTAAGAAGACCATAGCCAACTCTAGCCACATGGCTCTGGTGTTAGCATGATTACCCTCAAAACTGATGTAAAACTATTTGAGCATGTTGGCAAATGAAGTCGGCATTCACGGTCATGGTTGATTTGTTTTTTAAGTCCATGATAGTGCGCAATTTGTGCCGCATGTGCCATGTGTTGTCCTGGTGGAAGTGCAATTCCATGTATCCCCGTTACTGATGCTTACATTTTACATTACATTTTACATTTACAGCATTTGGCAGACGCCCTTAGCCAGAGCGACATAAGTGCTTTAAGACTCTAGAATGGTGAGACCTGTATTATAAGACATGATGTGGGCATTTATTGGTTCCATCGACCCACAGTTTCTGATTGGCATATGTTTTTATTGTGATCATGGGGATAACCTTGTCAGGCAGCATGCTAACAAAACTATCTGCTACTTCTGCAAACTATTTGATGTCATCTACACATTACATGTCCCAGTCTACCTCCTCAAGCATATTCTGTAGTATAATTACTGATTGGGCAAACCAGCACTTTACTGTACCTTCCTCGTCACCTAAGTTTCCCTAAGAGACTATTGTTTATATTCCGGCATGAGGAAAATTGTGTTGTGGTCTGATCTCCCAAACACCGGTTGTGAAACAGCTTTGTAGCCCTGCTTGTATGGGGTGTAACAGTGATCCAGTGTGTTAACTCCCCTGGTTCGGCATGTGGATAAAAGTTTGGCATGGTTTGCTACAAGTAGCAGAAATGAGTTTCCTTCATGGGGTGTCTGGGTTCAGCCTTAGAGGTAGGGTGAGGCACTCAGACATTCAGGAGGAGCTCAAAGTAGAATCACTGCTCCTCCACATCAAAAGGAGCAAGTTGAGGTGGTTTGGACATCTGTCTAGTATGCCACCTAGACGCCTCCCTGGGGAGGTGCTTTGAGCATATCCAACTGGGAGAAGACCCTAGGACAGACCCAGGACACGTAGGATTGATTATATCTCTCAGCTGGCCTGGGAGCACCTTGGTATTCCCCTGGGTGGGCTGGAGGAAGGGGGTGGTGAAAGGGAGGTCTGGGCAACCTGACTCTGGATAAGTTGCAGATAATGGAAGGAATGGATATTCACTACCTTTAGCGAAACACTAGCAACATACTCATTTCTCTTACGTGACATCACGTAAAGTAAAAAAGGATATATCACATACGACAAACCTTGAAGTTTTTTTTAATGCTCATTTTAACCGCCGACATAATTTCTATTCAGTTTTCACCTAGACTTTTTGCCAAGGGAACCGGACATATAAAAATGCTAACAAACCGACTACAGAATGACATCAGGATTGTGCTCCATAAAGGATCAACAGCTACACTGTTGAACATGGGGTTTATTTTAAAGCAGACAAATCAGGAACATCACGCACACAAAGGACAAACGTCAATAACCGGACTGGGGAAACATACTCTAACGCGAACTTAAATACACCAGACTAATTAACAACAATGAGGAACAGCTGGTAACACGGGGATTCCACATGAGGTAGATGAGGGGGCGTGGCACACAGGAGGATCGGTCAACCGGGGCATGACATACACAACAAAGCAAGAATCAAATATAACAAATATTCAAATTTGCAAACCATGTAACACTAAGAGCATTCTTTTAAGGTGTGCTTTTAAGTCATAGGTGGCCAATCTTATCCAGAAATGGTTACTGTGTATGCAGGTTTTTGCTGCAACTCCTTAATTAGACTACTAATTAGAGGACTGATTGACTGAAGAGCCCTCACACCTGCTATTGAACAGCTGGCCTAAAAGTTATCCTAAAAACCTGTATACATACTAGCCCTTTGCAGATAAGATTGGACACCCCTGTTTTAAGTGCTCTTAAGGCTATTGGAGGTATACCTGGGACAGTGAGGACTTTTTAGCATCTGCACGATTGCATCCCATTTATTTGGGGGTGGTGAGTGGCTCAGTGGGCTAAGTCCCTGTGCCTGTGATCAGAAGACTGCTGGTTCACCAACCTCAGCAGAACCATTACATGTCCATGGGCACTTGAGCAAGGCCCATACTCCCCCAGCAATGGAGAGTAAGATGGGGTAGGGAAAGAGAGGAATTTCAATGTCCCTTTTTCTCATACTTGTGCAAATGTAAAATAAATGTTTATTTACCTGCACATAGCCTATTGATCTATTCATCAATACACTCCTACTCTAACAAGCCAAATGTTATTAGTCACAAAATAAGAAGTATGGATTGTCTTCCTCCCCATTCCAGACACAGAGCCGAATGAAGCTTATTGCAGACAACTATGAAGAAGACCATCACCATCCTCCACAACCTCACCCCCCACAACCCCATCCTCAGCCCCAGCATCCATACCCTCAAGCCCATCTCAACCCAAATCCTCAACATCCCCACCCACAACTTCAACACCCTCAACCTCAGCCCCAACACTCCTATCCTCCACCCCAGCTAAACCCCAGCCCCGGTCCTCAACACCCCCATGCATCACTCCAGCACCCGCACCCTCATCAACCCCAACACCCTCACCCCCAACACTCTCCTCATCCTCAGCCTCCACACCCCAACCCACAGGCACATCATCCTCAGCCTCAACTCCATCACTCCCAACCCCAGCCACCTCACCTCCAACCCCAGCCACCTCTCCCCCAAATACAGCACCCTCCACCTTACCCTCCACAGCCCCAACATCCACCGAGCCAATACCCACCCACTCCACATCTACAACATCCCCAAGGGCAATACACCCAGCCAACACACCCTCAGCCCCAATACACCCAGCCAACACACCCCCAGCCCCAATACACCCAGCCACCACACCCCCAGCACCCTCCACCTCACCACCCTCAGCACCCCCCACCTCACCACCCTCAGCACCCCCAGGTTCAAATGCAACATCCCCCACCGCATCAGCCCCAGCACCCCCATCCTCAACACACCCCTCATGCTCCACACCCACATCAGCCACCCCCCACTCATCGTGGGCCCAGCCGTGGTCCTCCACATGGCAGCCATCGGCCATCTCCCGATCAGGTCAGTGTTACCAGAATGTTCCCCAAAGCTACGCCTAAACGCCGTAAAGAGGCTGTGATTCCTTTAGCCTCTTACACTCACGGCTGCTTCTTCTAGGTTCCTCTGAAGAGCATAACAATCCTAAAGACTCAAAACTTCTTACTTTTCCCTTTTTTCTTAATGCATGTCCTTCTCTTTACCTGAACATTGTCTTCTAATCCCTGCATGCATTTGTTGTCTATACTGTCATTTCATGCCTTGTAACCTTTCACCTAATAGGATGACGAGGAGGGAATTTGGGCATAACTGCTTCCATGATCTCCAAAACTCTGAGGGGTGAGATGACATCTTTTCTTTATTTATCCCTGCTCCTGGTCCATTTTTCATCCTATCATTGTGAGTGTTAGTTGCCTTAATATGTTTTCTATTCTCCTTTTTTAATAAAATGTCACATCAGACGCCCTGCTTAGGAATTGTGTTTATCATAGTTTGATATCACTTAGAAATACTGCCTTATTTGTATAAAATGTACAGTATATACTGTATATGTTGTATCAGATTCTGTTAAATATCAGAAGATCAATATGTGAACCATATTCCTAATCTGGTGATGCTATGCATCATAAATGGCCTTGTAGGCTTAGATATAACACAGTCATTACCATTTACTGTAGATATGTTTAATCTCTCTCTGCACATGAGATCTGATTCTAAGTTCCCTTTCAGATAGGGCTACCTTTATGAAATTTATCCAGTAGTAGGACATTCAGCAGGTTAGCCAGTTGGTAAGGTGATCAGTCACTGTGGTCCATTGTATGTGGACATCAGTTAAGGCTTTGAATTATTTAGTTATGACATTGCTATACTGCCAGGTAAAACATAGTGAATAACTTTTTTGACTGTCCACCTGTATGTCTAGTAGGTAGGTAAATAGTATTGTTTTTTTTTTCAAAACCGAACATGGTTGAACTAAGGTATTTTGTCATGAGATGAAACAGAGCCTAAGAGATTTAATTTTGGTCTTAACTCAGTTTTAAAGTGCTTTGCCTTGGTGCGGCAGTATATATTTTAGGCACTTGACCAGTAGTCTTGAGTTTAAAAAACATGTGAGGAACAGTACATACCTTCAAGGGGAATATGTTTGTTTCCACAGGTAAAGAATCACAAGGGACCTAAAGCTTGCAAAAGTCCTTCAGAAGCTGAGAGCAGCCCCAACTGTTTTTCATTGATGGACTTGTCCATACTTAGACAGCCTTGTACACAGATTCCATTACAAAGGCTTGCATTAGCACAGCTGCTGTTGTGTATAGACCCACAAATATACGTCTTCTTGAACAAATCTCTTCAAGAAAAGTCCATACGAACAGACTGCAGTCATAATGGGCAGTTTAGTGGGGAACACACCCTCCATGAGAGCTTTACTGACTGGCGCCGTTCATGCTTATGTCCTGCGTTCGCGACCCTCAAACAAGTGTAACTGATTTTTCACTAATTTCATTTCAGTCTGGTAAGAACACATACCTCCTCCTCCTTATTAATCATTTGGAAAGTGGCACTTTGAAAGGCACCAGTAAAACTAGGAACTTTGAGTTGGAGCTGCAGTCAGTCCTGCTACAACGCAACTAATACATTCCTGAAAAACCTTGTATTCACTAAAGTCACGTACTGAAATACACATATCCAATGGGAAAAAATGGGGTTGGGGGAATGCAACTCTGAAGCTTAGTAACTTACACCAGTGATAACAGTGGCCAATAATGTAATTACAATAGAACCTTGGAACTCGAATGCCTCTTAACATGACTAATGCAGACGTCGAACTGGTCTGTCAATTTTTTTTTTCTACTTGTACCTCGATCGAAATCTCAGAACTTGACCATTCCTCCTAAAACTTGTGTGGGTTGAGATGCATTCAATTGTACCAAGTCAACCAGGTCAGTCGAGAAAAATTTAGCTGCAACTGAAAACTCGAAACACTACAAAATAAAACAAACCTGCTAAAACTTGTACAAAGGGAGACGCATCTACCCTTGCTCTTGTATGTGTGCTTTTTCATGTGTGTTTTAGTTTCATATTGATTTATATTGATTGTTAATGTTTTTATCATTAGTTAGGTAGGCAGATAGGTTTAAATAGACAATCATTTGGGAGTCTAGAATGGATTAAGATCATTTACATTATTTCTTATTGGGAAATTCGACTTGGCCCTCAGCCAAATCTCAACTTGACTAGCCATCTGGGATGAATTAAGTTTGTGTTCCAAAGATACCAAACTGGTTAGGTTCCAAACTGTAAATGCATTTTAAATGAGAAATAACACCACTACATTAATAAATTATACCATAAACATCCCCTTTGAGTCTCATGAGAATTGCTTAGTAACTTCTGCAACCGAACGTGCCGAACTGGCTAATTTGTTAATTGCCAAAAGTTGGGAGGAGTGATGGTCACAAAGATGCTTCAAGAACCATTTGCTCTATTTCGTAACCCCAGTAGATGGTGCTGTTGGTTTACCTTTGGGCATGTTTGAATCCTTTTTTTGAACAGAGATCTCAATCTAGCGAGATCAGAAAAGATAACAAATGGTTCATGTAGTGTCATGTTGGCCATCATTAGTCGTGAGCAAGGAGTCACAGCCACCAGGCGGCCAGGCATGCACTCTCCACAAACACAACGGATTACAGTATTGTGAGGGCCACTGAAGGCAGCATGGCTATATACAGTCTACAAAAAGTAATTGAATTTTAAAAGGCTTCTGTGTTTTTTTATATGATAATTAGTCAAATATTTTTGGATTTTTAGAATCTTTAACTTTGACTTGTGTAATTTGTGAATGTACACAAAATTTGATTCTTTAAGATTTGAAAATCAATTCAACCCATTCACTGGAATGAACTGGACGTCACTATCGATCACTGGGATAGTTGTTTTTGCGTGTGTGTAGTGTTTCTCACTAAGACCATATTACGTGTAGTTTGCTTAGTGTTGTTCTCTCCATCTGAAAATCACACATACAAATGTGATTCCACGTTGTATTGGATTTGGGTACTAATATATTAGAATTTAGAGACTGATTGTCGACACACCACAATGAAATGTGTTCTCTGCATTTAACCCATATGTGACGTAGCAGAGGGCAGCTAATTTAGCACCCAGGGAGCAGTGCTTGGGGACACTGCCTTACTCAGGGTACTTCAGTGGTGCCTTACTGGTCAGGGATTCAAATCTGCAATCTTTCAATTATAAGTTTGCTTCCCTAACCAATAAGCCACCACTGCCAATCAATTGTGGTAGATAATATTCGCATTGTGATGTCACATGTTGTAGCAGGACTGACTATATTCTGTATTCTGAATCTCACGCCATTTCATCCTGCCTGTATGTCTGATGCTCATCTTCACCTTGTGTTGTTTTCATCTATTGTTCTATATGTTAAACTGTATTTTAAATTTAATACATTTCAAGGGGGTCTCATCTCTTGTGCATGTCGTATGTTGTAAATCCTCACAGGATTTAAAGAAAAAGAGTACACCAGTAAACTCCTCACCTGGTATTCGTTTTTTGACTCCACCAGGAGATATACCCGTTGGAGAATATCCCATCCTAGAATGAGGTAGCCTCATCACCATTGTTTTGTGTCCAGTTCTGTACACATATTGTTGTGAATACCTTTGCTGTTTATCCTTTGACATTTCTTAAGGTGTTTTATGCATTTCCAAGCCATCCAGTCCACTGTTTCAGTGCCCTGTTATAGGCTCTTTCATTTAACCTACCATTTATTTTTGAGAAGACTATGCACTGGAAAAGACCCATGCATGTCATCCAGTGTGGTTTCAGGGTATCTTAATCTTGGTGGTGCTGTTCAGTCTCTATGAATATGATGAAAAATAAGCCATATTGTAATTCTGTCATCCCTTAGCTAAAAAAGATGGAGGTACTTTGTGTGTGTAATCCCATAGAGTACTGTTCATGTGGAAAAAATATATACAACCTGACTACTGTGGATCAAATTGCAAAATAGTGGAGCGCACAGCAGAATGACACCGCACCCCTGGATGTGGATAAGCTTTGTCCTGGATAGTCCCCATTCTAGATAACCCCTCAGCTATAGCTTTCAAGCTTCCAGAAGCTGATTATAATTCCGCAGAACTCCTCTGACTGGCACACCTGCTCTGAGCAGACTGGGAGGAAGAACGTATCAAAAAATGTTGTTTTTTATTTAGTTATGCAAATAAGCATGAGAAAACTAAAGTGTACAATTTTTTGTGCACCCAAAGAAAATAGAAATATATTTCTAATGTGGGACCAGTGACACTGGATGAAACATCACATCAGGAGAGGTTTCAAACCTCCTGTAAATGTAAAAACTGTCCTCGGCTATATTACGACCACTGAGCTCTCAAGCTTGAGCTTTGTCATATCTGCCCTACAAGGAGCAGCATTGCACTGAGATGTCCGTACACACAGACCTCAGGACAAACAGACCTTTAAGGATAAGGATGGAGCTGGAATCCATTTTTGGGACATCCAAGTTCCATTTCCTGTCTGCAGTCAACTCTTGAGAGTGTGACGGTTGCAGACGTTACCCGAAATGACTTGCAGTGTTTTCATGTATATCTAGAGACCATTGCCACTGGAGTGGCAGTTAAAAAGTCTCAAAATGACACTGTCTTGTAACTGTTGTTATTGTCAATGTGTCTGATACAGTGGATAATTTTGTACACACGGTGCTGGAGGGATTTCTGTTAAAACCCACTGAACTTGTGTATGTCCTCAATAGTGGTTGTGGTAGTCATTGTCACTGTTGTCTGCAGTTGTTAACGTTTACCGTTAGATCAGGATGAATGTGAATAGTGTCTTTTCTCCTGCGTGTCTTTAATGCAATTAGACAAATATGGACACCCTCCTCTACTTACAGTAGAGTCAGAATATCCCAACCATAGCTTAGCTTACTACATTAAATATTCACAAAGCATCAAAGTCAGTAAAGAACAAAATGGTGGTCAAAGCTAACTGAGGAGCACAAAAGCTAATCACTTGAATATCATGTTAGGGCATGGTATTTTGAGTGGCATAATATCAGGTCTTTAACAATAATACTTGAAGTAGGGTCTCCTACCACAGAATGCCAGTACATATGTAATGAATCCATCAAATTCAAAGCAATTCGCTGATCCCAGCTCCTTTTGAGTATAGTGCCAATTTTATGGTCAATGGATAGATCTTGTTCTCTATGCATAGGGGGAGTAGAATTCAACTCTCATAAGATTTTTAAACTGTTCTGTGGACTCACAAGGGTGGCACTAATAAGTGAAAGGAATCCTTTTGTTTATCATGGTCATATCTGAGAATGTTTACCTTTAGGGTATTTGTTGTTCAATGCAAAACTGGGCTAAAGAAACACTGTGAGAAATGCAAGAAACATTTTTATTAAACAATATGATTATTACTTTTTAAAATTTTAATTTTTCTGTCATTTTCTTTCTATTATTTGCACAGAGTAAAATTCTGTTTGCGGTTATACAGTGTGTATTTGTATATATGTATTTGTTTTGCTGTACAGTACTGTTTTAAGATGTCTGTTTTTGTGGACGTGGATGTATTGTGCTAATCACAGGTGAATGGCTAGCTGTAACATAGGGCTTATGTCCCTGCTTCATCTGTGTTATCAGATATGTCAACTGGTTTGGTGCATAGGCGAGGTGATTCTGTGATGTTGTATCTGACCGTATGTGGCTACTGCCGGTACCCTCATCTTCCTGCTGATGTTTATGTAGCATGTGGAACGGATGGCAGCATGTCATGGACTGTAACCGTAGTAACTGTTAATCGGGTTGTTATTGACATGTGATACGATGAGGTTAGAGAGCTTAAATTGCTGTTGTCTGTGTTGTGTCAGAATCTGGAGTGTTGGCCAGCGGGGGTTTATTCATAAAATAAAAGATGGCTTTTTTATATGAATGGCTCACTTATCTGTGTTGGCTCTGAAACATTTGATTGTCATGCATATGTTAGAGATCCTAGATATTTACCTTCAAACCTGACTGTGTTTCATAGTTGCATACACTGGGAAATTCATCTCAATATTACTAGAATGGACTTGCCACATTGTCAAAGGCCATTATAGCTCTTTCATGAGTTTCCTAAGAGCAATACAATGACAAATGTATAAGCTGAATGAGGTTAAAATTCTGCTGTTTCGATATGCAGGTTTAAAAAAAATCATTTTTTTCTTTTTTTTAATGAAAGTGTTGCTGACTAGTATACATTGGTAATTTCATGTCAGTGTTCATCTTCTGATGGTATTTTCAAACATATGGGTAGTGTTTCATATATAACAGGTATAAAACACGATTTCTGTGCATTATTACTGCAGTGTCAGTTTTGACCACAGTTACTCATGGGCATCAGCAGGGGGCAATGTTGTTCTGTGGCTGGAGTCATGCAGTAACAAATGTGCTTCTGCACTACATGTGGAAGACTGCAGTAAACGTTTATGCAGGGATGTTGTGATGTTATAGTCTTATCAATGATTACTGGAGTCTGTTTCTACCTGGCGTTTACTTGGTGGTCTTTACTCTATTGAGGACTACAGTACAGGCCAAAAGTTTGGACACACCTTCTCATTCAATTGAATGAGAAGGTGTGTCCAAACCTTTGGCCTGTA
>JAODJW010000127.1:13827887-13851391 GCA_026777045.1 Hyperopisus bebe | reverse complement strand
GGAGACTAAGGGGGGACATGATCCAGGTATATAAGATTCTAACAGGTCTGAATGCTGTTCAGCCAAATGGCTATTTCAATATTAGATTGAATACTAGAATTCTGGCCATAAGTGGAAATTAGCGGGAGAACATTTTAAAATGAATTTGAGGAAGCACTTCTTTACACAGCATGTTGGTAGAGTATGGGATAGTCTTCCTGCCAGTGTAGCGCAAGCTAAAACCCAGGGTTCCTTTAAATCAGAGCTAGATAAGATTTTATCAACTCTGAGCTATTAGTTAAGTTCTCCCTAAACGAGCTCGATGGGCTGAATGGCCTCTCGTTTGAAAATTTCTTATGTTCTTAAAATGACCTACAAGTGAGGATCAGGGAACAGGGCCAACCAGTCCCTGGAGTGATTGGAAGGAAAGGGAAACTGTGAAATCACTTTGTCAACCAGGATTTGAACTGGCAACCTTCCGATTACAGTCACAGAGCCCTAACCCATGGAACAACACATCAATAGAATATTATTTTGAATAAACTGAAGGCTTACCAGAAAGCTCATTAAGACCTGTGTCATCAAAATTCAGTCTGCTAGCTGCTGCCCTTGTTGGCTACATTTGCTATATTTCAAAATGGAGGACGTGTGATTCGAATACACACAATCATACAAATATGAACAAATGTACACCGCAAACACACAGGCATAGAAGTATGTGCTCTTTTATATACAGGCAGTGTGGCCAGCTGTACCTCAGGATGGAACGGATGGCAGGAATCAGGCCGTCTTCTGTCCTTCTGAAATTTGAAGCGCTCGCACGTCAGGGACTCGTTGTGTACATTGAAGTTAATGAATTTATAAATTAATACATAGAGCACAACTGTCATCCCCAATCCGGTGACTTCAACAAACGTGCACCATCTCTGAACCCAACAAACGTTCAAAAATGTTCAACCATACGGCACACCACAGAGTTTTTATATTTATGATTTGTAATAGAAGAAGTATCAATCTTCTGAAAAACTGCAGAATTACACACATGTTTTGAAGGCTAACCTGGCGATCTCCAACATTCAATATACTGCTCTGTGAAGCAATTCATTCACCCAGAAGGGTTAACAACTATGTGTCAGGGTACTTATTAGTTCAGTTTTAGAAAAAAAAGGCCAGTGAGACTCATTAACCCCTCTCTAAAGTCAAATACAAACACATTAACACAGTTTCCAGCATGTTGGGTGGATATACATAATCTCGATGGGTTCCATGGTAACTGGTGGTGCGGAGCTGCAGTCACACTGGTCGTCGACCACCACCATGAACAAGTTACTGCTTGGGATTTGCTGTATGACAAAGGACCTGCAAGAAAAGGACAAACAAGTTTCAATGAACTTGGCCCAGTGTCCCATGTCTTCTTATGCTGAACATATTACCTTGGATTTTCACATCCTATCCCTCCAGAATGACATTCCCACCAGAACAGCTAAATAACAATGAGATGACAATGCCTGCAGATGAAAGATCTACAGGTATAAGGTATATGAGGTTACAGGTAGTACAAGGTGTGCTAAGACTGTAGTCTCAAGGGTTGTCTGCCTTATAATGCACTACTGAAGACAGAAAGAGGTACAGAGACTATACAGTAGATACTGATGAGACTGTTACAAAATAGAGCTGTGTTATCCGTAGAAATTATGAGAATTCTATAGGCTGTACCTCTGTTACCATGAATTAATTCAGCAAATTTATGCCGTAGAAAAAACAGCATAATTTTATCCAGCACCACTTAATATGGATTATTATGACCATATAGGCAAATTGAATTTTCCAGTTGCTTTGGTAAAATTGTCTAATAGATCCTGATCAAACAGTATTTCAGTATTTCAAGAAAATTACACTGGTGAGGATAGCTTTTATACAGTTTTTTTTTTAGTTTTATTTAGTTTTCTGTGACATCAGTGTTTGTCAGACAGTATGAAACTTGGTAAGCCAGTATTCATCATTCGAAATATTTCAGGGAAAACTTTATATATGCACTTCATGTATATAAAAACTGGATGTTTCAGTGCCATTTTTAAAAATTCAGTTTGCGCAATTACAATTCAGGTACCTGTCACAACCATTGCAGTCAACGATCCCTGAGGTCTCTTTAATGATGCGTTCGGAAACAAAGGCTGGATACTCCGTTTCACATGGCACTTGGACAGTCTTTCCTCTCACCACGTCTTGTGCTGGAGGCATAGCATCAACTTTATAACACGTCACAAAAAATGCAAACGTACAACAAAACACACAAATAGGCAAGGATGCACAAGCAAAAGCACTCAGACAGAAGCAAATACACAAAATTTGTTCACAAATTAAAAAATAATGATTTGTGAAAATTATAATCTTTGTATAAGTCTTGCATACAGCAAATCCAACCCATGCCTCATGAGAATCCCACGGGATTAGATATCGCACCCCTGCAGTCATAGACTTGCTAAAAGGCTTCCCCTTACGGCACCTGACCTTTAGCTGTAAGCTCAGAATGCCACCAGCTGTACACGTTGAACTCCAGAATAAATCTGAGGGGGAAGTAAAGCCCGACATCAGTGATAAGAGCATCATATGGCTGGTAGTTAGAAGCAAAGCTACAAACTCCTCTGGCTGACTTGCAGAGTTACCAAATTATCTTCAAATGCTTTAGTTACTAGTCTGTACATTCATGTATAGTGATCATTACAACTCGACAATATTACAAAAATTCAGAATTCGGAGCTAATTATTTGTATACAGAAATTTCATATCAGTCACATACTGGAAGTCTCCTAATGGAAGTATTACTTATTTATCTTCATTTTCTAATGCAAAAAAATGTGAAATTGTCCTCACATCACCAATTCAGTAACAAGCCACTTGATAGTAGCAAAGACAGCAAAATAAGGCTGTAAAAGAGGAAAAATCAGTGTTACAGAATCATGAAAAACCCTGTTTCCACTCTTATAGGCCTTTATCTAAGCTAAAACAAGCTCAAACATTAAAACCACTGCTAATGCGAAAACACAAGACCTGCATGGATTTTACTATGCTAACCCTGAGCCATCCCTGTCTTAGCTAAATGCTAGGTATAGATGATGAGAACATTTGTCACCACATTTTGTCATTGTCTTATGCAACAAAAATGAATATAGATGGAGCAAAGAAAAACACAACAAAATACTGACAAATTAAAATGGAGCAACACACTTAGGAGACGTATTTTTTCAGACTACTTACATCTAATAAACTCCGTGGGCTGTTGCTACTTTCAACAAAGATTTTGCATATGGCTTGATAGTCGTATAGAGTAATCCTATGGAAAGGGTGTAAAAAATAAACAATACTCATTAGTCATATTGTTACACTGAGGTGGACGATGTTGTACTACGAGCCCTTTAGAAGCAGCTTGTTCATCACAGCTGCTTCCACCTCACCAAAGACATGGCTAACAAGGCCAGCTTAAGGACTGTTTACTCCAAGTCCAATCAGCACGTCTGCTTTCCCACTACGGGCACAAACACATTGAATTACTGTTACAAACTAAACAAAGAAGCATACAGCCCACTTTCACCACTGCACTTCGGCCAGTCAGATCATTGCTCTGTGCTGCAACTCTCTGTTTAAAAGCAGCTGCTGAAACATGTGGATCCAGTGACGAAAGCGGTGCAGAGTTGGACCCCGGAGAGGAGAAGCTGCACGACTGTTTGGAATCAGCAGACTGGGTTATGTTCAGAGTCCTCTGGCAATCTGGTCAAGTGTGTGAAAGTCGTAGTAGACTTTATCAACTTTATCGAATTAAACAGTCCACTCATTCCTGAAACAGAAACTTTGGATTACAGCAGAAGTCCGCAGGCACATCTGAGCCCACAGTAGTGTATTCCATTCCAGAAACATGCAGGTATATAAAAAACAGCAGATTCCCAGTTTGACAGCACAGGGGACGCACACTGGATGTGGCAGGAATCACGGATTACAGACCCTGATCACACACAGTCACAACCAACAGTTGCACACTGACAAATGAGCTGAACGAGTTTTATGCTCACTTCGAGCTCGAAAATCGTGATGTTCATGTGCAGCGCTGCATGAGCCCTGCCTGACTGTCTCTATGGATGACATCAGGAGGACCTTCTGAAAACTCAACTCCTGTAAGGCAGCTGATCCAGATGAAGTCTCTGGTCACGTTTTAAAGACCTGTTGTCACCACTTGTCAACTGTCTATACAGACATATTTAATATCTCTCTGAGAGTATCTTCAATTCCCACATGCTTCAAGAAGACAACCAACACAGGCACACTGCAGAGGAATGTGCTAAGCCCCCTGCCTTACTCCATCGTCACCTATGACTGCGAAGTGTTTGCTGACAACACCATTGTCATCAGTTAGATCTTCAATAAAGATGAGATGGCTTACAGGGAGGAGGTCAGAGACCTGGGAGGATGGTGTCAGGACAACAATCATGCCCTCAACGTCAGCAAAACCAAGGAGCTGATCTTGGACTTCTGTAAGCAGGTGACTTTCTAAAGTTGCATCTACATCGGAGAGGACACTGTGGAACTCATCAGCAGCTTCAAGATTCCTTGAGTCACCCTCACTGATGACCTTAAATGATCACACCACGCTGTAGCTGGGGCTAAGAAGGCTCACCAACACCTCTGTTTTCTCAGGAAACTGAGGAAGACCAGGGTGTCATGCATAGCTCTGACCTGCTTCTACAGGGGCACTCTGGAGTCTATCCTCAAAGGATGTTTCATACCCTGGTATGGCAGCTGCTCAACACAGGAGCGAAAGATACTGCAGAGGGTGGTTTAGACAGCACAGATGATCACAGGCATACAGCTTCCGGCAGTCCAGGACATCTTCATAACTGCCTCAGGAAAGCGAGCAGCAGCTGGAGAGACTCCAGTTACCCTGCACTGCTGCTTTTCCCTAAAGTTCATTCATACATGCACTTCCAGACTTAGAGACAGTTTCTTCCCTATCGCAGTAAGAGTATTAAACAGCAAATGATATTAACATTTCCTCACACTGCCACTATGGTCTCATGCTGTATTGTTGCTGTATCTGTCTATACTGTCGCAATTACTTTTATTTTATTCATAATGTACTTTGTACAACCCCATTTCCAAAAAAGTTGACACTGTACAAAATCTAAATAAAAACAGAAGATTTGTATGATTTGAAAATCATACAAACTCATATTTAATTGAAAATAGAACAAAAAAAACAACATAGAGCATACATATGAATTTTATTCTTTTATTACAAACATATGTTCAGTTTGCATTTGATGCCAGCAGCATGTTTCAAAAAAGTTGAGACAGGGGCAACAAAAGACTGGAAAAGTTGTGTAATGCTAAAACAAAACACCTGGTTGAATATCTCACAACTAATTAGGTTAATTGGCAACAGGCCAGTAAGGTAATTGGGTATAAAAAGAGGCTCCCAGAGAGGCACTGTCTCTGTGCAGTGAATATGGGGAGAGGGCAAACAGTGGAACAATTTAAGAATAATGGTTTTCAATGTAATATCGCAAAGAATTTGGGAATTACACAACTTTTCCAGTCTTTTGTTGCCCCGTCCTCACTTTTTGAAACCTATTGCTGGTATCAAATAGAGCATATATTTGCCATAAAACAATACCATTTCTGTTTCAACATTTGATATGTTTTGTTCTATTTTCAAAAAATATGGGTTTATATAATATAATTTCTATGTCATTGCATTCTGTTTTTATTTTCATTTTGCAACGTGTCCCAACCTTTTTGGAAACGGGGTTGTGTTATCACAACTTCCCCACTGCTGCTGCCTGTACATACTGCTGACATCATTATTTATATCATCATGTTACTGCTATACTGCTGCCATTTATTTATTTGTTTATTTATTGTCTATTTATGCACATCTTCACTGCTGCTACTTGGTACTTATTATCACTCAAGCGTCAGGCTGTGAGAAGACACACAAGTAAGAATTGTATTGTATTTTAGTACATCCTGAACATCCCTATCTGAAGATGGAGTTAGAGAGATGAAAGAAAGCAAGAGTTACAGACTGGACAAAAAAACGTGTTTTTTTAAAAATGGGGGCGAAAAGACATGTGGGGAAACTACCAAATAGAACAATTCAGGTTAATTTGCTGAAAGGGCATCAAATACAACCCCTTGAGTTATAAGCCACTATGGTACCTGCAGTCCTAAGACACCAAGTTCTGGCATAATGCAAAAATGGAAGTCAATGTAGCAGTCAGTGGGGTTAGGGAACTGAATCCAGGAGCCAGTGCTGAAGCCAGGTGTACACCCAGACATCCTGCATTGCACTACAAAGCAAAGGAGTTAACAGGAAATCAAATGCCGGAGGAATGAAAGGAGAGGGAGCCATTTAATTAAGCCCTTTATGAATACCTCATGGCCAGAATTTAAGCAAATGGTCTGTATGGATACAAGGTAGAGTTTCTCTTCACCTTTTAAAGGAGCCCATGAGGAGCAGCTGGTTCATCACAGCTGCTTCCACCTCACCAAAAAACATCCCTGTCTGAAGATGGAATTAGAAAAAGGAAACAAAGCAAGAGTTACAGAAGAGCATGTCCAGATAGAGGACTGCCTATGTATAAGGAAAGCCATGCACGGTCAAGGTAGAAAAGAAGAAAAACTAAATATAACCAAGATGGGCCTCTGTGTATGACTGTCTGTCTGAGATCAGGATGGGGTAGTAGATGTCTGTCTTTCAACTGTCAAAAAATCACCTTTTGTTTTCTGGTGGAATTTCATTCAAGGCATAGGGGAGAATTAGGATGTTTTCTAATTTTAATGCAGAGAAGTCTCTGAAATGCTCTTCACGAGATTAGTTTAGAGACAAACTAATACACTAGATACACTGTGAATCGAGAGCTGATAATCTCTAGAGCAGTCCAAGGTCCTACCTGGGAATAGTCTTCTGATACCAGGATAAAGCCATTATTGTCGATTAGATAACAGCTGATGCTCTGCAGGAGAGGGAAGAAGGGAGACAGCAATAGCCCTATTGATTCACACTGTCCAAAACACATTTGGTCAAGTAGACTTGGACAAGTAGATTTTTCAACTCCAGTTAGTCCAAGAGTACATTACCTCATTGTCACAATTAATGGGGCACTTTCCATCCAGAGCAGTGCACTGAAACAAAGCAATTAGGATGTTATTAGAACCTTTTCCAACCCTCATTTTCTAGAAGCATTTGTGAGAATAAGAAACCATCCAGCTACAATATGTAGGAGTGTTCTCTACTTGCTAAGTAACTCTCACAAGGGTACCCTGTTTACCTATCACACCCTTTAAATGTCTTGGATTTATTCTCTGGCAACCTGTTCTTTTTACCTGTCGACTGGCTGTCCAGAACTTTCTTTGGAAGAACTCCAGCTTCATCTGAATTCCCACTGCTACATCAATGAGGAGAGCGCATAGTCTTACAAGCATATTTAGTAACGGGCACAAGGATATATTATGACATGTCTGTTGACAGTTCAACGAAGACTGTTTGTCTCCACCCTTCATTTCCAAATTGGTTGAGCTGAAGGTGTAGAGAGTTATTCACAGTCATTCTGACTCCATAACTTACCAGCAACAATGGGGGACCATCTGTCATCAAGCAGTTGGATGGCAGTACTGGCTAGTACAACACTGTTATTGTCCATTCCTGGGAAAGACAACATCTGCTTGATTGCAGAAAACATTTTGCCATGTCAGTTTTTAATTTGTTTTTATTTAATTGTGATGTTATCCACACCTTCTTTCAAAGGGCCAAGCTACATTAATGTTAACTACTCAGGGTTGGCCTGGGTTATTAATTATCCCTCTAAAAATCATGCATTAGTACTCCTATCTGTCAGCTGGATGTAAATAGAAATTAGCTGTTTATTTTGTATCTGACATGTTGATTATTTGCTTAAACAGGTAGCTAAATGGGCTCACAGCACCATATATTACTGTAAATCTTAAATACAGCACACAGAGATGAGCACAGGTATACTTTTGGCAGTTGAGTTGGAATGTACCTCTTCTGAAGGGAACAGAGTATACAAAGGTGCCAGGAACATGTTCAGCAGCTCTCTGGTACCACAGGGGAAAATGGTCAGCATTGAAAACGCCCTCTTGGTCCACTTCAGGAGTTAGAATTTCCCTTTATATACAAAAGAGTGTTGAAGGGGAAACTTGTTAACAAGTACAAAGAATCTCTTAAAAAGAATCATAGTTGCAAGCTTTTTGGAAGTTGCATTGTCCTCACCTAAAATCAAAGAGAACCCTAAAATAGATAAACACAGGACTATGCCGTGGGGTCACACTCACCGATTGGTCAGTTGCTCTGGAACCACAAAGAGGTTGGTTCTCAATAGTCCAGTCCGTGTTCCGACAAAGGCAATTTCTACTCCTTTGTCTGAGTTTCTATGCAAAAAAAAAAACCCACAAAATAAAACAAGCAAATAGGCAAGTATTGCTTTTGATGTGAAGAACAATGCTATGAAGTTATTTTTACAATTTTATAAACTGTTGCAGGCAATTCAACTTGCCCATGCCTTAACATTCACAGATGGAAGATCAAGGTCTTAAAGATCGAAACAACCAATGCAACACGCATCTCACTGGAAGATGAGGTGCTAGATGAGGTGGAGAGTTTCACCTACCTTGGTAGCATCCTTGACAAGCAGGGTGGAACAAATGCTGACATAAAAGCATGAATAGGCAAAGCAAGGTCAGCTTTCAGCAGCTGGGGAACATCTGGGATGCCACAAGCCTGACTACCAAAATAAAGATCAGGATCTTCAACACCATAATAAACCCTGTGCTACTCTACAGAGCTGACACATGGAGGACCACCACTGAAAACATGAAAAGAATCCAAAGTTTCATTAACACCTGCCTGAGAAAGATCCTTCGCATACACTGGCCTGACACCATCAGAAACGAAAAAGCTGTGCCAGCAAATGGGACAGTTGCCGGTACAGGCAGAGACTCTCCAAAGGCACTTGAGGTGGACTGGCCATATCCTTTGCAAACCTACATCCAGCACAGCAATACAAGCCCTCACCTGGACCCCTCAGGGTAAAAGATAAAGAGGCCGACCAAGGAACACTTGGTGTCACAACCAAGGCTGATATCAAGTGAATGGGAATCTCCTGTGGACAACTGGAAGAACTGGCCCAGGATCGAGATGTCTCAAATCTCGTTAGCAGCCTACGGATGAGAGCAGTCACAGGCAATGATGAGGATGTCATGAATAAATAACAAGATATGTAGAATAAATGCTGCTCAACCACTTCCCTTAGCACTGCAGATGGCAGTTTCCTTGTGGAAGCCATCGTCTGACTAGCAACAAGTAAAGACAATTGGTCGATCAATTACTGTTGCTTCATTCTGGTTTGCCAGCCAGGCCACTAGTGCTATATAAACAGGCTCACCACATTAAAGGAACATTTCATCCCAAAACTGAAAAAATCTATGTTTTAGAGGGGCTTTCAGTGGATGAGGAGTATACTCCACCAAAGACGAAAATAGTTCCTTTATTAAACTACTCACTACAATGTCGGTGGATTATCTTTAATAACCAGATCATGATTTCTGGTACTGTTGGATTTTTCAAATGTACTCTTCTGCCGCTTTAAATACCACAGAAAGAATGCCATTCACTCCCATTATATTTGAGAGAAGTCCAACATTTCTACATGGGATATCTCCAAAACTAGGCAACTCCAGCAGAAAAACCTAGATTGATAGACAGCACTAAAGCCCTTGTAAAACTTAGCTTTTTCAGTTTTGTGATGAACTGCCAATTTAAACCTAAAGTTCAATAAATCAGGAAATAAATAAATAAATATATAAATCTGGAAATACATAATCTTTGGCGTGAATAAACAAACAGATATTGGCTATTTAATATTGGTTATTTATTCATTTATTCGAAAGATTTATTTATTAATTTATTTAGGACAATGATTTATTTTTACCAATAATGTATTTCTTTATTTATACCAAAGATTTATTAATTGACTGGATTATTTATTTGTTTTTCAGTCACGTTTCGTCCCCCATGGGCCTAGCCATGTATAAGATAATACATAAGCTGTGTCCCATTTAAGGGGCTGCAGTCTTCTAAGGCTGGATTTGAAGACCGAATGCATCACAGAGGCGCGACAAGGTCATCTCATTTCGAAGGCTCCTTCAAATGCGGCATAAAAATGCATCCTCCATTTCTACCCCATGGATTCTTCATGGCCCAACCTAACCCAAGGTTCAAGTGCAAGGATTATGAAAAGGATGCGACCTGCAATGGCCACACCAATGCCACGCGTCCATGGAAGAGTACAGCCCCTGAACATAGCCGTAATGACTGATGCCACACGTCCAACGAAGAGTACAGCCCCTGAACACAGCCGTAATAACTGATGCCACGCGTCCATCGAAGAGTACAGCCCCTGAACATAGCCGTAATGACTGATGCCACGCGTCCAACGTAGAGTACAGCCCCTGAACATAGCTGTAATGACTGAATGATTCAACAAGTTGCACTGTAAGCAAAAGAATGAAATGGACTGATTCCACTTACTCAGACTTGTTCAATGCCAGGCGCGTCCAGTAACTCTCCAGAGGGGCGGTCACTACAGCATCAAATAGAACCTCTTGGATCAGTTGCCTGTCACCTACAATACAGCAGCTAATGAATTCTCTACCAGCTTGGCACATTCAACTGAACAATAAAAAGACAGTGGGGCATAAGGATGACCTTAGTGAGACAGTCACGGAGACTATGCAGCTAGATAACTGACACACCAAAATAGTGATGTACAACAGCAACATGGCAAATTCACTGGACTCACACTTCAGGTGAGGCTGTTGTCCAGTCATGTAGAGTCGAAGTGCTTGGATCTGTGACAGATGTTGATGTTCACGGCGTTTGCTTGTGTCACAGTACACCCTGCAGCATACACAGGGTGACATTAATTTGCCTGTGATGCATTTTAATATTTAGATCAAGAGCTCTGCTAATAAGTCTCTTGTAATGTCATGATACTCACACATACTTATTCACAAGCACAGGATTTAACCACATGCATCTGTACAAAGACAGATCTATGTAGAGGTACAACAACATACAGAATAAAGCTGAAAAATCACAAAACAATCAAAGCATATAGACATAAGGGCTTTACCACTCATGTGCCAAAGAAACATCCGGGTGCTCCAGATCATGCAGTCCTAGCGGAATAAAACTCAATAGCTGTACATTAACTGTACATTATCCAACAACCTATTTCAGTCACATAGCAGTAATAATTAACAGAGAGGTACATACCTGCATCCACTGTGACATTTCCACGAAAGTAGTATTTTCCATGACCTCTAGGAAGTGCCACACCTAGACTGAACATACAAGCAAACAAAACTGCTACTCAAAGTCTAATCAGACTCCCACTGCATAGTTTCTCCTCAATGAAATTTGCCGTAGTACAGTGTGACAGACACTATGATCTAATGACATAATACAGATTTGTTATAAAACCACGCATTTATGTTTCTTATTTTTTCAAAATATATATTTAAGGATGTAGAACTCCTACCTGAAAGGTGTCCCTTTAATCTCTGTGTAGAAATAGTCATTGTGCATGAATAGGACACGTTTCTGGAAGAATAAGGTAACAAGGATGCCATTGCACCTGGACATGATGGACTTGGAGACTGATGGGTACCTAAGTGATATCACTACCATGAGCTACGTCACCCCTGAGAAAATAATCATTATAGATCTCATAATCACTCAATGGCTTTACCACTTCACTGCCCACCACCTATCTTCTCAATCACAACTGCTAAGCATTACAGTAGTGAAATCAGCTGACCTATTCTGCTGACCAGTGCTCTAAGTGATAGAACACATTTCATTCTTGAATGAAGTCTTGAGTTTCAGCTGTTTATTGGCATAAAATCTGCTGTGTAGGTCAAATATGTACTGAAGCAGCTTGAAGATAAAACTGAATCACATTATAGTTTCTGCCCTCGGGTCTTACCCCCTTATCCATGGTCTTCTTTACCTCCATGGAGAAAGTTCCTGTCTTCCTGTTCACCATCGCATTGCGCAGCTAACACCAAGAGGCACATACATGTGCATAAACATATACACAAAAAATTAAGTACAATTGTAAAATGTATAATAAACTTCAACATTAAACTGCGTAAATAGAAATCCATCGTACGATATTGTCCTTATCCTCCCACTCCACCTCGGACAGATCCACACTGCTGTAGCTGGGTTTCCTCCTCTTCCCATCTTGGTACTAGAAGAAATGCAGGATAGGGTTGAAGAAACATGTACTTTTGTACACCGGTTCATTCATGATGACACAGCGGTTACCAATGGCCGCAGGTCAGGGTGGGTCAGGATGTATCCATTGTTGGTGACGGCAAAGACATAGCCATGGATCCCCAGCTGGAACGACAGCCAGAACAAAGCAATACCTGATATTTTACTCATCATCCATAAGTTGCTTTATATCAAGTAATAATTTTGTTGCTTAGCTAATCTTTCTTTTAAAGCAAGAGCTATAATTCTAAGATACTACAGCAGGGCATTTCACAGCACTTCAAACATTAACCTTCACATTATAAATCCCGGTATTGTAAAAAACAATTTCTCAGCCATAATTATCATGCTACCTTTGGTGTGTTTTTATAATACATTTTTAGTGAATGTTACATGTTCCAAACGACACACAGCTTCAACAGTTACAGTAGTGGCATATACTACTGCAGGGGATGGTTATTCAAAATGAAGTTGGCTATATATATGTGCTGTGAATTGAATAGCATGGAGTAACCGTGGATCTTGTCATTCAGTTTGCTTAACACCTCACTTTGGCTGCCCCATGTTCTGAGGTTTGTTACTAATCAAAATCTTCCATCATGTAGAGTTACTATGTATATTTTCTACTTCTATATACTAAACCTCATGATTAGCCTCTTAGAAAACATGGCAAACGCTATATTTCAATTCTGTAAAACCCCAGTGTAAGGTGATTATATTATATATTATTCCAAAAATATCAAAGGTTGATGATAAATAAAAGGCCTGGCCACTAGTTTACACAAACATAAGGACACGATAGTACCTTGTGCTTGGGAATAGCTTTTAGCAGTTCTTGGAGAGGAATGTCAGTGCCAACCACACCTAGGAGGACACCCTTGTTTTTCTGTAGATAGAGAGAGTTGCACTGTAACAACCACACACACTGAAGGTAGAACCTCAAGCCTAAAAGGACATAAACTCACCGTCTCATTCTTTGTGCTGAAGACTGGCATGGCAACGGTTGTCATGAGAAATGGACTTTGCTTTTCATCAGACTGTGGAATCAATCAGACAAAGCGATTCATCTCACATGCACAGAGCAGGGAATGAATAGGAACTAATGTCTCATTGATGGCAGTAACGGAGGCTCCTGTGATTGAACTAAGAGGCCTACCAAGAGAACTGGTTGTGGCAAACCAAGCTAGCAAAATTAAACTCCATCAACAATGGAGACTTTGGGAGGTACAGCACACCTTCATTATGTAGCTTTATGAATATAGGGGAACACCAACGATATACAGCAGAACAAATATAGGATTACCCCCATAAGACAAGGAATCCTGGGGATTATCCAGCAGTTCATTCATCTCTAAATTTCAGACTCTTCTAGGAAGTGCCACCCCTCCCCCTACATCCTACACCATCCTCCCAGAGATAAAAGGCAACGAGCTGGAAAATGATTAATGTATCTGCTCAGTGGCTGAAATACCGTGTGCATCGCAATTACAGGGTGAGCGGCGCAGAGAGGAAGTCAAGGGTAACAGAGGCAAGTCGCACACCTGCGAGGTCCTAAAAATTACCGCTCAGTCCCAGGCTTTGCTCCCCTAGCACTGAGTGGCCTGTTACCCACGTCGCTGGGGAATCAGTTCTGTACAGCATCATCCTGCTCCTCATATCTGCTACTTGCAGTTAAGCCTCTAAAGAGGTTAAGCTAATACAGATATAATGTGTTCCAGAGGCGGTGCATATGACTTGCTTAAATGGAGCTAAAATTTCAGGAAATACCAGTTTCTGTGTAAACTACATCTCTGTCTACCTCACCCTGGAAACGTGATGGTGGAGCATAATCAGCATGCACTTGGGGTAAAGACAATCTAAACGCATATCTAGAACATTAACAGAGTCAGCTCTTCCACAGAAAGTATCAGCTACCTCAGAATGAACTGCGTAATTAGAGGTCTGCATTCCTCAGTAACTCCTCTTGTGTAAAGGGATACTGTCCACCTAGTATTCGAATAAAACTAATGCTTACTCTGTAACTCTGTTTTTTTTGTGATTTTAAGAAGTGTAGTAAATGGCTGAATACAAAATGAGAATTATAATATTCAAGTAGAAAAAGGTGTGTGAGGAAAAGGCTCAGGTCTGGCTGAAATGCTTTCCATAACTTGGTAAGAACATTCACTGAAATAGTAAGAATGTGCATCTATAGCCTGGACAAAACATTTACTTTTATTCTTCAGAATAAAATGGCACTTAAACTTGTAAGGTATACCACCAGAAATTTCCTTCACACAGCAGTTTAGTCATAATAAGTTTTGTGGGATAGTTCTGAGCTCTAGTCACATTTGCACATCAGTATTACCCATCCATCGTTTAACCTCTTCCCCTAGACAGCATGGCAATCCATTGCAAGGCCCATACACACTCATACAATCAATCACAATAAAAGGGCAATTTAGAGACAGCAGTCAGCCTAACCTGTCTTCATACTGCAGGAGAAAACCCCTACAAAATGGAGAGAACATGCAAAGTCCACACAGGACAGAAGCAGGATTCAAACCCACAACCCTGGAGGTATGAGTGTCACCCACTGAGGCCATGCACTCTCTTCATGTCAGCATTAAATATTTTAAAGGGTACAATTACCCTGAGGCCAGTTCCCTGTTTTAAAATTTGTGCAGTTTGCATATGTCAAGGTTACGGTGAAAAACAGTAATAAACTTATCAGGGAGCTTTGATAACACTGCATCAGCCCTTCAGTACAATAGTGGCAACTAGTGGCTCATTAGAAAAACACACATCAAATTAATTCTGCTAGTGAAAATAGAGCAGTCATTTTTCCAACAGAAGACATATATCACATACATGACAGGTATATGACAAAATGAGAATTACCTGAGCCTGTGGAAGCTACATCAAAGGAGACAAAACATGGAAAACAAATATTACCAATGAAAGAATCTGCTATGAGCATTCAGTGTATACCTTATAAAGAAGGACACTTAAGGGACACTTTCTTTGTGACCTAGAAATAATGTTTCAGGAATGATGTTGTCCCCAAACGAGCTTGATGGGCCGAATGGCCCCCTCTCACTTGTAAATTTTTTATGTTCTTATGTACTAACATGCTTGATTTTGCAGCATATCCCTCTGCTTTACTTCTGGCATTCAACATAATTATGTGAAAAAGTGTAATTGCTTTCCTTTGGGAGAACTCCTGTTAACCCTGTATCAGCCTTACAGGCCTGTGCCTGTGTGCAGGACAGTGTGGTGCAATGAACATGGATACAGTCACAGCAGTGTGTACTTTTACTTACAGTGCTGTCCATGTAGGCCTCAGTCCATATGGTGTCATGTTCATGATCAATGACTTTGGGTCTGCTGAGAACATGAAGGTAGCGCATGACGTTCTCCTGGACGTCCGCTAGGGTGCTGAGCTGGCTGAAGTAGCCTGATTAAAGACAACACATTGATTTCTGTATGGTTAATCACCAGTGTGAATGATACCAAACCCAAAACTCAGAAACATCCGTCCATCCATCCATTTTCCAACCCGCTTTATCCTATTGGGTCGCGGGGGGTCCGGAGCCTATCCCGGAAGCAACGGGCATGAGGCAGGGAACAACCCTGGACAGGGGGGTAGCCCATCGCAGGGCACGCTCACACACCATTCACTCTCACATGCACACCAACGGGCAATTTAGCATCCCCAATTAGCCTCAGCATGTCTTTGGACTGTGGGGGGAAACCGGAGTACCCGGTTTAAAAACTGTAAATAACAAATGCAAACAGCCACCAATGCACAGAATTATACAAAAGCATACAAAATAAGTGATCTATCAATGACTAGATGAACATGTCTTCTGGTACGAGTGTAATCTGGGCTGTTCTTGCCAGAGAATTTCAGTTCAGCATCAGCACGTGTTTAATGATGCAGATGGTCTGGCGACTGAGAGTCATGGTGCAAATGATATAAACAACACAATGATATTAACAACATAACATAATACGATATGAAGCACAGCAGAACAGACGCAAATAAGAGACACTGAATCCAAGTGATTCTTCCCTAGAATAACCTTTTTTTCCTCTTTTCCTTTTACCTGGCATCAGCCAATTCCTGTTAAATGTTCCTGTTAAAGGGCCATGCACCTTCAAAGCACAAAGCTTGACGAGCGTGACAGAAAGGCTCTCTGAGGCTTGCTGACGCTATCAGGCTCTGGTAGCACCTCCCTGACTGTCCCAAGGTGTAACATATTTTGTGTGTGTTTTCTCAATCTAACTCACAATGCATTTTCAAATTGGAACCTATTCAGCTAGAATGCCAGCAAACAGTTTGTCAGCAAAGAGCTCCCAAAGGAGACTGACATCAGTACCAAATACAATTCTAATTTCCCTTCAGTCTCTAGAGAAAGTCATTTCACCTCAAGCCAGTGCCTTCAACCAGCTTTAGCTACTCAGTATCTTTGTTTGCCCAGGATGCTGATATGCACTTAGGTTTGGAAGCTGTATATGGTGAAATGGTTAAGGGGGTGGGTGCCTTCCCATGGTGCAGTGCAGTGCTGAGTGCTGAGGACATAACAAAGATCACACCTTTGTTAGCACAGGCCATCCACTTCAGGTTGTCAGCAAAGGCAGACTCCCGTCCAATCAGATAGGGGAATATACGGATCTGCAGGTGACAACAGATACTCCTCATCTGAGGTCATCTCCACTTAGGTAATAAAAGCACTTGCACAACAAATACATGAATATTTATTAGCAATATCATAGGAACTTCAAATTTAACACATTCATTTAACACATAACATTTTAATTTCAAATAAAACTGAAAATTAAACTTCATTTCATTTATTATAAAGATTATGGCAAATATTAGTATTCAATGTTAAATAGTGTAAGTAAATTTGACAGGTTGTGTTTTTGTTTCAAATTAGTGAAACATTAAAACTTTACGTAATTGGGTCACCTGCAGTTATATGAAGCAAATGTCAAAAAGGTAGTTAAAATAATTTACAAGACTGATATATGCAGTAACTATGGAACATTTTTTGTGACAAAATGAAAACATAATTAAAACATTAGATCATTAAAATGTGAAATTATTAAAATATGAATTGATTAATTTAAACTTGGAATATGAGCTGGGATAATTGGATGTTAGTGTCTATTTTCACATGCTTTTAATAGAATTATTCATAGTATCATTTATTTATTTCATTATTGTTGGTACATAACACACCATGAAATAATGTCATCTGTCAGTCACCCATCAAAGTCGGTAGACGTAATTTGACGTCTGATTGGTTACATTACACTGAAAGTAATGACAAATCAATCCAGTTGTGATGATGTGCAAACCAGAGAGGTGTTGTGCTCTAAACTGCCCCCCTGCGTGCATGGATTGCCTCCCCTGACGTAATCGTTCTTTTTTAAAGGCAATATCACTTCGCTTCTCCTGTGCGGCAGAAGTGACCGCTCGATGTAACTTCATTATTCTTGATTTAATCAGACTTTAAAAAAACTCACAGTACTTGTTTATTATAGTATTTTACAATCAAACCTTAAGTTTAGATTAACAATCCCCTGTGAAATGTCGCAGATGTGAGTTTTCATTCAAATAAGACTGCAATGCTTTTCTTTTCGACAACGCTTGTCTGTGCAAATACAGTTGTCACAAGAAACGATTCATTTACTTGAATAATATGTTTGACATGGTGAAGTCATTCTGCTTCAATATTTTCCCTATTCTGTCTTCTTTTCATTTGCCGATTAGCTTCAAACTCTGCATCGTCACACCTGGAAATGATATGACATCAAACCGAACATCAAGTAATCACTATTCACTGTAGCGATGATGTCAGGGGAGGCAATCCGTGGCAGGGGGGCAGTTTAGAGCAGAACACCTGTTCCGGTTTTTATGCCAGTGGAGAACCAACACTGTACTCTTGGTACTTGGTGCAGTGGGAAAGCACCCTTTTATTAAAGAGAATGCAGAATTATGGGATGCTTGAGACTCTCTGAGGTAAAGTAAGACTACTTGTTTTGATCCAGCTAATGTAATACAATGAAGAAGAACCATAGTAATTTAGAAATGATAAATTATATGCAAAATGATATATATAAATTATATTGGTTAATTCTGGGATTGGGGCTGGCAACTCTAATCATGGATCAGCATAGGAGCATGCTGGTTTTAAAATGCTTACAATTTTGACTCTGTGCTACATAAATATTGTAAATCAATGCATTTATTGATAATTTATCACCAAAAATCAATGTCCTATCTCTTTGTATTTAATACATTCAAATGGCCTGCCAAGCACTTCCTGAATTTGAAGTCTACAAAAACGATCAAGCATTTTTGTCTTTTGTTGACGTGACTGTCTTTCTCTACACAACTCCAGTCCGAACTATAGATATAAGCGCTAGTTCTGCCACTGAATGCTAAAGGTATAGGCTACTATCCTACTAATGGTGCCTTCCAATCAGATTTTGGCCTTGATGCATACTGGTTCATGATTGGTGGGCTGTTATGAGGTAACCTTTTAAAGTTTACATGAACATTATTTTTACTCAGATGATGCCCCTAGTGATAGACTTGATAGACTAACATGATGTCTACGATATCTAATAAAAATTGCCCCAAACCAAAAGCAATTGGTTTGAGTAGATCAGCCCTAAGTCCCACCTACCAGCTTTAATGGGAGACAGATTTATTTCATGGTGTAAGATATATCACCGATCATGATACAAATAAATGACACAAGTTAATTAATCGTATTTAATTATTTATTATTTCAGAACATAATCAAAGTTTTAGGTAATTACCATTATAAGAAATCATTTCACATTTAATTTCAGATTTTAATTATTTCATTTACATCTCATTTTATCATATTTTCATTAGTTGTTTCATTTACGTTTTATTTCATTTTGTCACAAAAAGCATTCCATAAACTGCTCTAATAAGGATATTTTGTAATAATGTCAGACATCATAATGCTCAAGGCCATACTTATGATAGAATAAAGTCTGTTCATCAGCTGCAAAATTGATCAGGTCAGACCGTGTCCCAAATGTCCCAAAGATGAAACCAACTAGATATAGCAGCAAATATGTGTGGGAAACACAAGCATCGGGCAGGGATGCTATGCTCACCTGTACATCCAGACATGTCCCTTTGCCGGCCATTTTCGGTCACTTACCTTTCTATCTGGCCAATTGTACTTTTCAAAAATGGTGTCATAGGTGTCTGTTGCACCATCAGTGACCAGCATAATGGCCTGACTGCAGAAACTTCCTCTCCCACTTTGATTGAACTGAAAATGGACAAAAAATGCATGAAAATTACATGCATGCATAAGGATAGTAAGTTTGACTTAATTACATCATTTGGAAATTAATGCAATATTTTTAAATAAAATATTCACATATATAGGCTTTTGTCATTGTCAAAGCCCTTAAATATCCATTTTATGATTCTCTGAAGGAAATAAATGCTTTGTTCTTTGTATCAATATGGTATACTACCATGCAATGAAACAAAAAAAGGGAATTAATAATGCACCCTGTTTGGGGTTTTCCTTACCTTGTGACTTGTGCTTCCTAGAATAGGTGCCCTAGATAACAGTGAAGATGGATGGATGGATGGATGGTTGCACATACCTCTTTTAGGAGGGTGAATGCCTCGGTTAAAGCATTCCCCAGTAGGCCTGTGCCTTTTGCAAACAGCTTGTCTAGATGCTCCCGGAAATGCTGGTGAAGAAAAGAGTGCAAGAACCCATCACAAAGAAAATACCACAATCACGCCAATGCAACATGCAAACACAAACATTGGTTTCGGTTTCTGTGTCCCAAATGAGCCATAGGCATATTAATTGTAGAATGTGGTTATGAATAATAACAAATCAAAGCTATTCAAAGGTCTTTCTGATGAATCTATGCAGCCCTGATGACTGGGGCTGACATAAGCAGCATTCTACAGGATCCAGGGTGACTGATATAACGGGATGGTCTGATAATGTAGCAGAAGTTGCGATTTGATAGTTTGACTGCATGTAGATATATAGAATATTAACTGAACAGAGAATTATTACTAATATTAGAGCTTAAAATTAGAACTAATATTCATGCTAAACAGAAACACGATTTATGGGACATTCTACCAAAAACCTACATTTTCACTTCTAAAAATCTTGGGAAGAAAAAGATCTTATTATTGAATCTGACCTTTGAGTCATACAGAGGATATGTTAGTCTATGAGAAACATGTATTTTAATGCTTGAACAAGGTACATTTTGTGCACATTTCACCCGTAAAAATTATATGTTAACAAAACCATAGTGGTGGTAATATATGGTGCTCATGGAAAGTCTTGGGATGTTTGCTTAATTCAGTAAAAATATTGCAAATTTCTTGGTTTTATGACAAAATCATTACTTTATTCTTTTGTTTACAAAAAGTATATGTCACATTAAAAACAACCAGTAGTTTTTAAGTAAAACATTCATTTCAAGTAGTAATAAATTGAAACCAAATTATAGCTCTAAAAGAGCTGTTCTGAGTTAAAAAGTTAATTGACAAGCAGTCTCACTGGGTGCTTTTACACCTTTGCAATAACATAAAACACCAAACATTTGTGTTTAGTATCCGTTTGGGAGCCAGTGACTACAATTGCAATTAATAGGAAAATAGCAAGAAGTCAGTCAAAAAAATATGATACTTAATAAAAAGACATTGTGTGGAAAAGATGTGCAGATATATTAAACACTGCTTGTCAATGCACTTTCGTTATGAAACCAATGAATATGAAACATTTTTGCAGAATTAAGCGTCAAAGAATATGTATATGTACAAACATACACACACACACACACACACACACACCTTCATCTACACAGTTAAAAGAAGTAATTCACTAATATTCTCAAATTGCCAATTTTTGCATCATAATGTCCTGTGTGACAGGACAGACTATGGTGTGACAGGATTGGTGGTCTTGTGACAGGACTGACTATATGGATTTTGGTGCAGCAGGAAAAATTACGTTTTGTATTTAATTAGTATTGTAATTAAGTTTTGATATGCATTCCTATTTCAAATTAATTATAATTATGATTTTAATGTTAATGTGATATTACATTAATATGGTAAAGTTCATCCAAGGATATATACAGAGGCTCCTCATTTTACTATGTGTGTGACCTAAGATTTTTAAACTTCATGATGGTGCAATAGCAATGCACAGTCAGCAGTCCTCAAACTTTAAATTGTGATCTGTTCCCAGGTTACCAATATGCGGTACACTACATTATACTGTTGCTAGGTGACGGCAGCATCCACACAGCCACGCTTCCAACCTCTGTACTGATTGTAAACGGCTCATACAGCGTTTAAGAATGCCGTTTTTTTTCTGTGTTAAAAAAATTCCCAAACCTCACTATATATACTAAATGCCAAAGTGTGTCCTATCAGTTCATATTCGGCTTATTTTCAATTTATGATGGGTTCATTGGAACGTAACCCCATTGCAAGGGTTAGGGTTAGGTAATGTTTTATGTAAGTATGACTGGACTGACCAAAAACATGGGGGTAGTTGTAAAATGCTATTTATTCATAGAATTTTGCATGATTTTCACATTTTTAAACAACTGATGTGAATGACAACTTAAATTTGTTATGGTGTTTTTTTCTAAATAAGTTTTTTTTCAATCATAACAAAGTTATGAAAGATATAGGTCCTATTTGGAATTTTTCTGCATTTGTAATATTCAAAATTGTTTTTCATAAAAAGAAAAACATTTGAGGACCTAATGAATGATGTATTCCATTACAGACACACTCAACGAAATGATCTAGTTGGGTTTCAATATTTATGCATTATATGACTTTTATTCTCTGTAACAATAAAGGACAGGTAATGTATGCCTCTGGTAGAATATCCCTTATTTTAACTCTTGAGAAACATTCTACTATAGGCGGAAGGACTTCCAGCTCACATCTTTGTTAGTCCGGTCTGCCTGAACCAGCGTCCCATTCAGGCATGGCTCCACATAGTTGATCTCATTGTTATACTGTGGACATGACAGACAGAATATCATGAGAGATACATGCAGCTGCAAATTACCATACTAGTGCCATTAGGGATTTTCAACCCATACTGTCCTTTTGGGATTAATTTGAGCTTGACTGGACCTGCACATTAATACACGAGAGCACAGAAGTATTCAAGTGTTTAGGGATTACAAATGACAGTGACATATCTTCGTCCAATTACTTGTTTTATTACACTCAACAGAAAATATCCATCCACCCATCATCCAACCACTTGCCGTGATTAGTATTCCAGAGAGACATGGAACCTATCTTAGGCCACAAGGTTGGGGTCCACCCTAGATTGGATACCAGTCCATCACCAGAAACACATACAAACATTCACACGGTACAGGCAACGTAGCGACAGCAGTCAGCCAGACTGGAAACCCCACATGACATGGGGAGAAGATATAGGATTCCAACCCCCAATGCTGAGCCCCCCTATAATTCAACTGAATATTAAATGTAATGTTACAGTTCCCCCAGTATAAGGGAAGAGTGCTTTTTAAACTTATTTTCCTTTACTTAATAAAAAACATTCTGATGTAACAATCCTGTTAAGAGTCACTGTGATAGTAACATGGCTAAGCCAATATTTTATATAATGGAGATATAAACTACATATTTGAACAGTCCCATCCGTCCATCCATTCACCAACCCGTTTCATCCTATTGGGTCGCGGGGGGGCCCGGAGCTTATCCCGGAAGCAACGGGCACGAGGCAGGGAACAACCCTGGACAGGGGGCCAGCCCATCGCAGGGCATTGAACAGTCCCATAAAACTCAATGTGATGTAGTAATTTTGAAAAACTTCTTCTCATAACAATCCAGTAAAAGTCATTGTGATTCATCACAACACAGTTTGGTAAAAACACAATTTGAAAGGAAATCCAGAACGGCTTACATTAATAATTAGGTTAAACTAACTTGGATGTAAGAACCACGTGCCCACTGGACCCAATCCCCACCAAGCTTCTTAAAAAATCTCTGGGACCTCTGGCAAGACCTTTAACTTCCATAATGAATGCATCACTATCATCGGGTGTTGTGCCTGACCAATTTAAAGTAGCAGTAATCAGACCATTACTGAAG
>JAODJW010000127.1:13769604-13817501 GCA_026777045.1 Hyperopisus bebe | reverse complement strand
GCTCCATTGAAGGAGAAGGTGACCCTACACTCCACACACCCTAAAGCTCCACTGAAGGAGAAGGTGACCCTACACTCTACACACCCTAAAGCTCCATTGAAGGGCATGGCGACCCTATACTCCAGACACCCTAAAGCTCCATTGGAGGAGAAGGTGAATTGAGTACTCCATGTACCATTGGAGCTCCACTGAATCAGTTTACCCTATGTTACTTACACTCTCTGTGCAACGAGAAAGTGTAATCTCTATTTGTCCTAAAGTCCTTTTGAAAAAATCTCTAGAGTATAATATATAGAGAACATCCTGAAACAACTAGGAAGAGAAATGCATCTTTCTGATGTTTTTCCATAATGTTCTTAGCCCTGCAGAGCCAATGTTTTCACCTTGAAGACTAAATAAGGTATCATGGGTACTGCCTGCAGTCTGGAGTTTTAAGTGACCTGAGCAGTCTTTTGGACCTCTTTCTAATTATAAATCCCTTTAACAAGCCTACTTATTGGAATTAACTTGTGACACCAGCAGTGTATTTTGCTTATGTCTCTTATACTTGCTTTCACGTCTTGTGTTCCTACGGTAATTAGTGATTTCACATGCAATTTATATAACAGTGAATGACATGTATTCATATAGATACAATTTACATTATGCTATTTAGGATTATGTTAGTATAGGAGTATTGTTATTAGTATTGTTGTTTTTCCTTTCAGGAAGCTGAAAGGTTTTTACTGCTGTAATCTGTCATACAATATGAGGGAGCACGTTTAAGGGTATGGACAGAAGCCTCCTGTTTCCCATTTCCTTACTGCAGACAAGCCAGTAATGTACTGCATAAGAGTGCTGGCCGCTAGTCAGGTGGAACAAGTAGTTTCACGCCTGGTGTGCGCCGAAACCCTCCAAAAGTCCTCTGCACACACAACTGCAGGGGCCACCACTACAGCACATCCCTATGAATACTTCCAATTAAAATACTGACAGAGATGAGGACTCCTAAACGGTGACACAAATGACAGAAACATCTGATGATTCCCCACCATCAGCTGACGTAGGACCTTGGAGAGCTAATACCCAGGAATAGCCATAATGGTCACTCATCGCTCCCATGTTTCTGCTTTGCTGGCCGCACTGAGGAAAATGAAGGTTGTGCAGTGGTTTCCCCAGCCTTCTTCAAACTGAGCTGAAAACAATAAAAGCAGCAAAAAACTAAAATAAACTTTTTGTGGGTTTTGGCCAACCATCAGCTATTAATACATGATTCATAATTTCATAGTTGGTTATTACTTATTATGTACATTACAGTATTATATGATATAATTCCATCTATCCATTTTCTGTGCTTATCCTTACCTCTGATCACATAATGTCAGTTAGCCTGAAGTCTATACCTGGAAGCACAGCAAGCAAAGTAGGGCTCACCCTGGATGTGATACCAGTGTAGACACAATGGGCAGTAGAGACAATCAACAACCACCAAACCTAGAGAGACCTAAGCAAAGTGATTCTACAGAAACACTGAGACAACAAGCAAATTCCACACAGACATACATAAAGCCAGTGAGGGAATCGAACAAACAACCCTGAAGATATGAGGCCACTGTGTAGCCATACAATGTATAGTACAGTATAAACAATTATTTACTTCTCTATAATGCATAGATCCATATGATAGTGTATGCAATGCTTTTTGTAGCAATATGTGGGAGTACCAGAACCATTTTATGTATTTTCATTTTTTTTCTAAATCTGAAAACTTTTAAAGTCATTTAGAGTGCTTATAAAACAATTTTTGATGACTTTTGATGATTTTTTTAAACAGTGATGCAATTTATTGATAGCTGCTAGTGAGATGTAAATAAACAATTTCAAAGGTTAAGGTTTATTATATGAGTGATTTATTACCATTTGTGAAAAAATGTCATTTTAAGCATAAAAGCACCTTTTATTTAAAAAAAAATGATTTGCTGTATGGGCCTTTTGCAGAAAATGGTTGCGTTATGGCCCAGCATGGCAGAAAGTTCATCCACAGTGCGGCTTACTAACACAGAGGGAACTTTGTTTCAAGTTCAGGTAATAAAGCTTATACAGTAAAGGGACCACAAGGGGTGAAACAAAGGGAGGAGGGTAAAACAAGTACTGAACTGCCAAGAGCTGAACAGGAAAACTAATACCAAGGAAACACTAACACCAAACAGGATTCAGAAATATAGGCACAAAACACATGACAGGACATCACAGGAACAAACACAATGCACCACATATGTTGACCAACTACTATAGCAAAGATAACTAGGGCAAAACAAGAAATGGGTGTGAGCCATTTACATTATACCAAACACTAGAAACTAAGAGTAATAAGAAACAGATGAGGGCAGTTACAATCAAATAGTAGAGCTATACTTGAGATAGTGGCAACCAACGTGAAGCAATTACAAAACAAGGTACAGGAACAAAGATCCATAAATTCCAAAGAATACCTCTAGCCAACTTTCCATCGACCTGAGGAGCAGGAAAACACACTAGGAACTTTGGGGCTACAACACTGAGGAAGAATCAGGATGGCCAGCGACACCTTCTGGCCAAACGGGGAAATGAGACAAAATAACACAAGGCAGGCACATTGCACCAGTTTATAAAATCTCCCTTGTTCATTTGTTTAATTGTATAGCTATACTCTGTAACATATACTATAAAATATTAAAGTTCACAATCACAAAAAAGTTCACAGGAATACAATGTATGCTGCTGTAGGGGTCATGGGATCACTGGCCATCCTGTAAGATGCTTACATTCCTGTGCGCCACGCATCCTCTGGGATTTTGTGATATTTGCGGGCATTTGTCCGCAACGCCTAAGGTTAGACTGACACAAGCCCCATTAAATGGCCATTAAATTCCTGAAGGGGAAGGGAAAAGAGAGAATGGATATGGTAGATCTCATCTGGGATTTGCTAAAAACAGTGGTAGTGCTCAGCATCCTTAGGTATTAATAAACTTAAGGTATTAACTGAAACGCATAACTGGGTTTCTCAGTTGTATTGAGTACCTTTATGTCACCAAGCAGTCATGATGTGAAACCAAATATCAGGTCGATGATCAATGCTTTTGAATCTATTTCCATACTACGGATTGCAGCATATATTCCTCTGCCAAACCAATCCAGACTGAGCATTAAGCACGGCAATGTACTGAGATGGAACCATCATATCTGCAGCCTTATGGTGTCACACTTAGCTGTATCTTATCGCTCACATTGTCCACAAAGCTCTGGCTCTGTACAGTTTTACAGCATCATGCTCTATTCAGGCAGCAATTCTCCTCTCTCAGAAACACAGGTAAACACAGAACAGAGGCATCTGTCAAACTGGACATGTATTTCATTCATATTTCTGCAAATTACATCAAAAGCTGCAAAGTATTGAACAGTATATCATTGTCTATTAGACATTTAGGAATAACAGAGTTATAAAAATTGATTTGTATGACTGTAGTCAAAGAGGGGACAGGTACACAAAAAGATTATAACAGGAATTTGTCTTTTTTTTTTAGAATTAATTGCTAATCATGGTGTCTTGCCAAATCTTAAATGTATGATGTCATATCTGTTAAAGCTTTATAATGAGCTGTGTATCTAATTAGTACCGCAGTGATTCTGTAAATCCTGCCTGGGGCTTTTGTTATATTGTCACTATGAAGTACAGCCCCGGTCATTGTTACAATGGTACAATGAGGAGCATGTTTCAGTGTTGCAGAGAGCGGGAAAGGAGTGAGCCCCAAACAGGCACACAGCTCTGCATTCCAGTCTGCAATGGCTTTCCAAGTAGAATAAGAAGGTGTATGTTAAACCAAAATGAGAATGAGAATGAGGTCGTTTAATGGCCCGTGACAATGGCTGAACTCAATCGATCTGCCACTGAGAGAGGGAGCAAAGTCAAGTGACTGAGGGCTTATGTCATTCTCAGCTTCTTTATGCAGTGTCCTGTTGTTGCTGGTCATTTGGTGTTTAATGCATACCCTGCATGGAGGAAACCACCACCAAAGTAATGTCAATTTCAAAAACCTAAGGCTAGCTGGTGTTTGACACAAAGCTTGCAGAAAATGAGTCATGTTATCTGAATCTACTGGAACCTTTCAGTCATAAAAAGAAATCGGTAATTTGCATTGTAGAAATGTACCTTTTGCAGGAGCTGAGCGCCGGAATATTTGGCAGAGATAGATTTGATTTCACCTCCGAAAGCTGAGGCCCACAGCTTAACCCTGGATGGGGAAACATCATCAAAGATTGTAGGAACATCCTGATGATCTCATTTTCAGATTAGGAAAATATCTGGCAGTTCAAATACATTGTGCTCTCATTTCCTATATGTTCAAATTTTGTGCAAATTACAGTGAATATATAAAGACAACCATGTCTTTTTAGTTTCTATGTACTTTATATTATAAACAATACTGCAGAATATAGGCAATTTATTATAGATATCATTTGCTTAACTGCAAAGCATTTTGTAACTCTGGACCTATTAATGACCAAGAATAATTGTTGTTTCTGTCCAGCAGCAAAGGTCTTATGACATTTTGTCCAGACATAGGTTCTCCTCTGGTTTTTCACGAGCAAACAGGGAAGAAGCATACTTATACTGCATGAATCCACCGTGTTACATAACGTGATAACAAGTAAACAATAATTTACTGCATAACTTTTTTTTTCCAAATTCATAGAACAGTTTTCCCACTCGTTGTTTGAGCTGTAAAACTGAAATGAAATCTGCCAACGAAATGAAGACAATGTAGAGAATAACTGAGGACTTACATGGACGAGGGTATTGCTTGTTGGGTCGCGACTCCATCAGTTACTGTCAGACCAAAAGTCAGCCAAAGGAACAATAAGCAGGCATGACATGTCTGAGTGCAGAAGGACCTTGAGTTCTCCAACATCCTCATGCCCATTCCAGCGGTCAGTCTTAGGCTTGCTGGTTTCCAATTTTTTCAGCACTCCCACCTTGAAATGGACTCAGCACGAATACATCCTTACTTTTTATTTATACTGAGTATTCCAGCGGGTTCTGACAAGAAGCATCCTGAAATATCCTGTCTGGTACACAGAAGTTTTCTTTGTATGAATATGTATGTATATATGTGGGTGTTCCGCACGCCGCTTATGGAAAATAAATTTCATATAGTGAGAAAATCCCATATGGCACTGCTCTGAGACACAACATACTCGGTACTGTGGGTCATCGAAACTCCCATTTCAGCAGCAAAAAATAGTGGTGGCTGAGAGAGAGAGAGAGAGAGAGAGAGAGAGAGAGAGAGAGAGACACTGGGGGTGAGAATTAACTACGTGCTTTCCTGGTGAGTGAATGACATATTAGTCGGTATATGCAAGCATCTGCATTACTACCGTTCCGATGGAGGTATTTGCCAGAAAATCAAGAAGTACAAGAACACGGCTGGGTAAACGACTGCAGAAAAACCCGGTGATCATGATCGCGAAATGAAACGGAAATTCATGCTTAAAATTAAGTTGACATTTTATATAAAATTTACTGTGGGGCAATTTTGAAAGGAGTCTGGCACTTTTCAGCCTTTCAGTGCGGTACCAGATTTAAGGTCAAGGTGGTAAACAGCACATTGAATCGTTTTATTAATGAAATGAAGTTTGGGCTAATCAATCGAAATTATTATTTTTTTTTAGAAATATTAAAATCATACGTTCGCTGCTTTTGTTCTGCGAAGCATGTCCAATACACAGTATACGGTGTTTGAATTTCAGGCATTGCATAGCGAAAAGTACCGGATCCTCTGTGACAATTTTCAATATCTACAGTGAAATAACTTGCAGTGTAATAGCACCATATGTTGTATTCACTAAAGCGGAATGCGCCATATACTACTTCATTAACAATCAGTTATTTCAATATACAAAGCGCTAGCAATTTTATAAATTGCGCTAAATACACAATATAGAGTGCATGTGTAAAATTCACGAGTTTGGCTCGGCAAAATTATTAAAATAAAAACATCCTATGGACCCATAAATGCATTTGGCTTAAAAGAGCAAATACCCCTTGTCCTTACAAACTGACAGAAAAAATCTGCTGATGTAGTTTCTCGATGGAAAAAAGCAACGTTGCATAATCCCCAATGCAACCTACCGTTCAATGTTCTTAATCTATTATTTGAACGTGGGCACACGGTGCGGAAAATGGCTTGCCAAGTCAACCAAAACCGTAAGCAGATCCATATTCCCGGCGGAGAACAGACAAGTTAGACCGTGTCCAGTTGTATTTGCCTCATTTATAGTGACTGCAACACTACAGAAAATGGTGCCGTTAGTATTATTTTTCTATTTAAAAAAATTGAACTACATGGGACTTTGAAGATGGACACGAGACCAAATAATATACTTCCAATCAGATTGCACAGTGGACTTTGCAGTGTTTTATTTATTTATTTATTTATATATTTGTTTGTTTAATTTTATTTGCTTATACAGCTAAATAGTTCGTGTTAACGTGTTACTGAAAGACGTCTCAAATTTGCGGACCTTCACAGCAATCTAATGGCAACCTAATATTACGATCACTTCCTGGAAATGAGGAGTTTCCTGTTTTTTTTTCAGGGAGATTTTGTTGCAATAATCATATAAAATCATATAAAATCATATATTATATTATTCATCGCCCTTACTGGATAAGCAAAAATTATGCAGTTTCATTGTTTAACTGCAGCTAGTGTATATATACCTGAATAAAACATCGACTTAATATTCAATACTTAATTTTAATTTTATTCAATTACAATAAGGACCCAAGCCACGTGCAAAGATAACGTTTAATAAATAGTGAAAAGTAATGTTTATTGTGCTTCCTGTGCAGTTAAGGTCAACGTTATAGGTTTGATAAAGGTGAGCTCAGGCTCACTTAACAGCTTTAAATATCAATCGCAGGCCAAGTATAATTTATAAATTGTATGATCCTACAATTGGATGCCCGCCTTCGGTGCCACAGCAAGGACTGGTACTGACCCTATACAGTATATACACATAACTAAATACGGGGATAGCCAAAAGATACCAAACTAACTTTTTTATAGTCATTTATTGGTTACAAAAAAAAAAATGGCAAGGGTAGAATAAATATCAATTAAAGTAGCTCTACTCAAAATATTGGTTTGGTAATTACTTGAATCGAAGTTGCACAAAATGTGACCATTTTATTTTTTTCATCACAAATAGTGTTATATGCAGTGTCTGAATAAATAATTCACACATTAATAATTTACAAATGCTTTCGAATGTCGCTGATTTTCAAATGATACAGACAATTCAGGCAAGTTGGGGTATTTATTGTCAAGTGACATTCTCAAAAAGACGATTTAAATCAAATATAACTATTTGTCTGTGGATATTGGGAAGATCAAAAATAACACATTCTGCTTGTGTAAGTATTCAGGAAACTTTATATGAATCACAAGTTAAATTAAGATTGATATGAAGCACACTTTGTTGTTATATCTAGTGCAAATCCATATTTCAATGCAGCACAATTTTTTCCCAAGTGTCTGTAGCTGTTACACTTAAGACAAACTGCTGACACTTCACCCACACCAGAGATGATGAGGATGTCAGATATCTGAGCAATAAGAGTTGCACAGAGCTTTGCGTGGGATGCATGTCATTACTCTGGTTTCCTCCCACTGTCCACAGACATGGTTTATGTGACTCAGTGTATCTAAATTACTGATAGCTTATGACTGTGTATGTCCTGTTTTAGACCAGCACCTTACGCAGGGTACAGCTCGCCTTACTTCCTGTGTTTCCTGGCATATTGTCAAGGCTCAGGACAATTTAGCTTTAGATAAACTTATGGGAAATGCATGAATGTAAGAGGAGCCACAAAAAACCTTTGGCAGGTTGTTGTCCTAAACTGTTCAACAAACTTTAGCATTAGGAAACCACTGATCTTTCTAAATTCCACAACAAAAATGTGTATTTCCTGATTATAATGATTGTTTGTTATCCAGGCTCACCCTGTTAACGAAGAATGGATGGATGGATCAAAAGTAACTCCAATGTATCTTTGGTTGGGAACCTAAGTACTTGAACACCAGCCACTATAAGAAGCTGACTTAATATTCAGAAAAAAATACATCTTTCCTGTACTCAACAAAATTTGTTTTCAAATATTTCTGAATATAATAATTAAATTGAGATGAAGAACAACTCTTCATAAACAGAATGAACTTCCATATGGACAAAAAGCCCTTCTGACCAAAAAAAGAGTTAAAAGCTACGGAAGTGAAATGGAAGTGATGGTCTATATCAGAATACCAAAGAAGCGTTTCATAAAGAATTATGCAGATCCATCCATCTCCTAGCTGCTTATCCTGGTCAGGGTCTTGGGGTAAACAATTTTGTCCAATTTAAACTCGAGGTAATGCCAAACTAAGCAAGTAAAAATATTAAAAATAGTATTTAACACACTGACTTCAAATATTTCAAGTTTCAAATATTTGGGTGCGTGTAAAAAGGTATATTGCCAGTTAAGTATGTGTAAGAAATTTTAATTTTAACCCATAAAATGTACACAGAATGGGTTTCTCAACAGCAGTCCTCTAGTACACCTATAAAAGTATGTACACAAATAAACACAAAACTGAAAATCCTTATTTCATCAAATAAATTCCACAGCTTCATTCACAGTGGAGAAACACACACCTCCCACCTAGAATAGGTACTCTGTGTTGTTCTCGCTTTTCTCTCTTCCGTCTCTTATGCATTCTTTCCTTCACTTTATGGACCGCATTATTAGTTGAGGGTGATGACCATGTCAGTTGTAGAGAGAGCTGATGGATCTCCAGTTACCATGGCTGCATTTTTGAGGAGGATTTTCAATGATTAGGCCAGTAATTACATCATAAATCAACACGACAGAGACTGTTTCTTAAGCTATAATGTGCTGATAAGAAGCAATAAGATGAAACCAATTAATTGCCACAAAGAGATCTCTCCGAGTGGTTCCCCTAAGATATCGAATGTCATTCCACAGTATAGCACCTGCAGTCCCATTCTCATTACATGAAGCTGTGGCAGATTAAGTTAACAATCTTGAATAAACAGAACAAGATAAAAACTTCTTTTCTCTTCTCATTGGGTAAAAACACAACAGCTGTCCTCATCGCAGTGAACTGGCAACCACAAGGACATTTTGAATGCAGGCTGCCAGTTGAGCCTATGCTGAAGAAGATGCTGAACTTGTGGAATGAGAGACACATTTTAAGCTGTACAGCCATGCCGTTCCTTTCATCAAGGCTCTATTGCATTTCCTTTCATTTTCAGTTCTGATCACTATGGCTTTCAGATTGTGGATACGCTCCACTGTTTTCCAGATGTCCCTGTTGTCTCAGTAACTGAATGTCATCTGTTCCCACTTCCATCTGCTTCTCCTCAATGCCTGTCCAGGTCCCTGTGCAAGCAGAAGCATGCACTGTTTACCCTGTAATGTGTGGATGTGAGGTCAGTGCTCTGTTGTAGTAGTTTGAATACTGAAATTGAGCTTGATTGTTGCGGTCTGGGCATGAGATTAGAGTACAGGAGTCTGGATCCTAGGCATAGCAATGGAGAGTAATGGCTAATCCAGTATAATCTGGACCTGAAAGTAGTAGAATGGAGTACAAATCAAAGAATTCCGGTCTGTAACAGCAGTGATTCATGATGTCATCTGTAATTCTGACTTTGTCTTTGTTTTAGGTAGATCTGATTTCTACATATCTTCTAGGGTAATTTAGGCCTTTTTAATGATTGATAAGGCAAAAAAAGATACTGTGTGATTTAAAAAAAAATATTTTTATTTCATTAGAATGGAATACCATTGAGTCAAGTGGTGCAAATAATGAATTTTCTGTTCTCCTGCAGTATACATATTAAGTCCTATAAACAAACTCAAAATTCAGTCAGGCAGCATTCCAGAGAAACACCACAGCATTAAATATGCGATGAAATCACATTATTTACACACATGCATTTCAATGTCTCCTGAAAAATGTCAGCCTTATCTCCTTGTCCTTATGAGTTTGGGCTCTTTAAAGGTTCTCAAATTATGGAGTTCAAAATGGAAAGTCTTCACATTAAAAGTTCCAACACAATAACTGAACTTACATCTTCTCTAGTACTGCAGTCTGACATATCACATGTTCTTGTGAAAATTACTGAGCACCGCAAGTGCCCAGGTGAAATAAAGAGCTCTACCTGAGCTTCTCGAATCGTATGACTGGACTGTCGTGACCAGGAGGACAGAGGGAAACGGACGGTTTTAAAACCACCACCGAGTGACATAACAGAGACATTTTTCAGTCCTGTAATAAACTAAAGGTTGACTAAAATTCTGGAACATTGTGAAGTTATGTAATTAATTTCTTCACTGTAGGACAGAGTAGTAGTCTCTGTTTCTCTTTTCACTGAAGGTATGTTTAAAATTTAATTTCCCCTGTACTCAAATTGCATCGTGATCTTAGTGCACATGTCAACCTATCATACAAATCACAAAAGCTTTTTCACACCATACAGTTTCCAGTAGACAAATAATATTATACTATATAAAATATTATATGCAGGCAATTGCAAAAGCATAAAGTATAAAAGTATTTGTAATCATACAAACAGCCAAAACCCAGTGTAACACATTAGGAGGAGATCGTTTTAGCAGATATTTGCACTTAATGGCTAAAATTCACACAATCTCACTCAAAGCAGCATATCAGCTATAGAAATATTAAATGTCACATCTGTTCTGCAGCCTTTCAGGTGCAAAAATCAGCTGACACCTAGTGGTCAAATAAGAGTACCTTATATGTGAGACATCACAGCAATTCTGCAGCCTTTCAGCTGCCATCTAGTGGTCAAATACCAGTACTTCATACTATGGCCTGTATCCCAATTAAGCAGCAAAATATTGATACATTATAATAAATATATTTGAAATGACATTTAAATATTGGCCTAATCTTAACCAAAGTATTGTTCATTTACGTTCATTATGGATTTATATGGTGAAAACTATTGTTTTTGGGTACAGTTCTACAGTATTACACCATTATGTGCAAGGAAATGACAGACCTTGTGTGTCACAGAAAGCAGACATAAACTAAAGATGTACTGCTGATGGGCTTTGCTTGAATTTTTGTATAAACTTGACCCCCATTAATATAAACATAAACATTCAAAACGCAGTCATTGTATCCTAAAGAAATGCACATAATGGACTTTCTGCAAGAAAATATGGGTGTATAAATGCACATTAGTGTGGTCATTCAAGTACTACATGAATATATATTCAAAAAATACTGTGTCCATTGTATTGGGTACACATATTTAGTACTGAGATAATCCACTTTTGCCTGCAGAACAGTTTCATGGGTAGACAAAGTATGTGTTCAGTGAAGCTATTCTGCCATGACTTGTACTGAGCTGTTCTTTTTACACTTCTTCCTATTAGCTTTAATGAGTCTGGACATTCTCCTCTGACATTTGGTGACTCTCTAACTCCTCCTTTTGTCCATCACACCATGCTCTATAGACTCTAGTGGAACCAACATTTCTGGCATCAACAATCACAGCATGTCAGGGCTGGAAAACAGGGCTGAGAACAAATGTTAGGTCTGGACTTCAGTGTCCCCCATGAGAATTTTTCCAGCCCATGTGCCCACCAGCCCAGTACCATCTTCAAAATTGCTTCAACTTCGATCTTACACTTTCTAATGTTAAGTCAAAGTCTTAAGTCTTGACCCTGACTGCATGGTATATGTACAGTAAGGGCCCTATCCAGCATTTGAGTATCCTGTACTCTCAAGTAACTGACACAAATATAAAATCAGTATAAAAATAAAAATTCACAACAATAACAACCCTATTAAAAATTCCACTAAACTAAAAATACAAAAATAACAAGTAGTAGTCTTGCTTGTTCCGCTATTTACCTCGTGACATCTTGCGTTCTAACAAATATCTGATTCACAATAAAAATACATGAATCTTTAATGTGTGCATATAAAAGAATTAAAGTACAAGACGTGTTATCCTTCAGGGTAACATTTTACTTGAAGGGGCACAAATAATGTAGTATTATGCACTTACTTATGTATTAGTTAACCACATACTAAGTCTTAGTTACATACTGATCTCATGTTCGCTCATTAATAAATCATGACATTTTTTATCGGAAATTACTATATTTGTTACTATACCTGTTAATTCTGCAAACCTTTGTGAACTACTGAAGGAACTTCAAAGGAACTACTGAAGGAGCAAAAAATGAATAATATGTGAAATACTGACCTCATGTTTATTCATCATTAATGAATCGTGACACATTTTTTTATCCCAAGCAGTTACTGTATTTGTTCCTAAATCTGTTCATCCGGTAAATTTTCGTGAACTACTGAAAGAACTACTAAGGAACTGCTGAAGTCATGAATAAGAAGTGAAATACTATTCTCATCTTTGTTCATCATTAGTGAATCATGATGATCTTTTATCGCAAGTAGCTACCATATTTGTCCATGATTTACTCTTCAGTAGTAACTGAGTATTGTTTTCAACATGCAACTATCAAGAAAATTCTAGAAACAATCTAGAAAAGTCAACTATGCATCAGTGCTTAAGTCCCAAAGTTGCTGGATACAAGAACTTTTGCTGTATTCTGTTGCACCCATATGATTCACTACTTGACTACTAACTGTCTATGCCAGCTGAAACACTCCATATACCTCTACTGTATATCCACTCAACTATAAACATGCCCACTGAAATGCTGGCCTTCTGGGCATGATTCTTGATTAAAAGGGCAAGGAGAAGAGCGAACAGTGATAACGGGTCAACATGAACAACCGACACAGGTAGATAGATATTTTTGAGACTTTGAATATTTTGAAATTAACCACCTCCAGGTTGGAGAGGAGGTTTCTCTGAGATTACATATATTTTCTACTGTATGAAGGTCAACTTGGTGAATACACTTGAGCATCATGTCTTTGTACCACTCATTTCAAGCGTCACAGTTCTGCCATATATGGTTCAGAACCCCACACCCAAAGTTGTTGGTAAAAGTTGACGATTGGCAGCTGGGGAGATGGCGACGGTTAAACATTTTATGCTGCATTGGGGAATCACTCATCTTGCTCTTGACAGGACCCTCCACTGAAAATTTTTTGAGCTTTCAAGCGATGTCACTCCTTATAACTGGAATCCCACAATGCATCACAACACAGCCCAACAAACTATATTTGTTATTTTGATGGAAGATAGTTACATTTCTTGACACAGGTCCATCTGCAAATTCAAGGCACTCTCATACAATGTACAGATCTCTTGCTATATATTATTTGGTTAATTGGCAGAGCCAACCTGCAGTTACATCAATCCTAGCAAGAAGAGGCCACCTGGAAGAAGCGTGGCCATTGTCTGCTTCATCACCTTTTACATGATGCTTATATTCTTGATGACCTCCCTTCATGTTCATGAATAAATCACAGATTAAATATCACTTTGAACTTTAGTGTAAGTTTATTCAATAGTAATCATTAGGAAATAAAATTTAGGTATTGATTCAAATCAGTTAAAGGCCAAAATTAAATGAAAAAATACAAAAAGAAATGCATACAAAATCTAGAGGGTACTAAGCTGCTACGGAAGTTTGCAGAATAAAAACCTTAAAGAGGAAATATTTCAAGTAAAATAAATAAGAACAGGTCTTTCCATACTTTATATACTTTTCATTGTATATTTAAATACATCTTGTCAACTATTCTAGTAGTATTAAACTGATTAAAGTGTTTAAATTAACATATAATTCTCTGTAAACTTAAATATTAAATATCATTGAGCCGCAAACTGGTTTTATCACAAGGAAAAAGACCAGTGCTGCTTAATATTCTACCATATATCCCAGCATTGTAAAGTGACAAGTATGACAAATATAGATTCCACTAAACCATACACACAGCCACAGGAAAAGTACAAAATCGCCTCACCCTATTACATATAGATCTGAAATTCATAGAAAATGAAACAATATCACTTAACAATTACTTGTGCAAAGACATACAACTATGTGCTAATATTTAAATACCATTTTTATTCAGGAATCCCTGACATGAGGTAAAGTAACTTGGTTTTAGTCTTTAGTTTTAACACCATTTACACAAGTGTTTAGAAAATGCATATTTCTAGTTTCTCTGTAATTGCTACGTTACAGTACAATGTGCCTGGCCGTGAGGGGTCATCTTAGATATCCGAGACACCAGTACACGTTTCTCACAGACGAGTCAGAGCCCTTTCAGCGTGCACCTCCTGGAGGACCCCAGTCGGGTTGGGTGGACCAGTTATACCCCCCCCCCTTCCCTCCCCCCGCCCCGGACCGCACACTTCCTCATGGAGAGTAGAACTGCCCCGCACTGTGTTCGGCCAAGTTTGCATGCTGGTAAGTGTTGTTCTTTTAAAAGACGATTTAAAGTGATTGTTTCATCCCTTTTTTGCAGTGCAAGAAAGGGAGGCTATAGTTTGGAACACCTTCGAAGTTAAAAGGTTTAAATCACTGATATGTTACCCTGCTCTTCTGGAGGTATATGTATAAGACTTCGTATGGAAAGAGGGGGGGGGGGGTAATATTGCTTTAACTCTCCAACTTCCTGCCCCGTGCTGTAGCTGCGTCACCACCGATCAGCTTCACAGAATTTGTGAGCGTGCACTTAGTCTAGATGCTTTTAATAACTACATTATAAAATGCAAACGATTAGAAAGTTGACACCAGAAAGGGGGGAAATGAGTCGACTTTAACAGACCTGGAAATACAGTTTTTGTTTCCTATTAAATGAAAACGATCATTTAGAACGTGTCGTGATTGAAGAACGAGAAAAGTCGCTCGGAGTTTATGTGGCCGGTAATACAATGAATAATTTTTCCTTCGGGTAATAAGCGCATATCAAACCCAGGAAAGTGATCTGCGACATGTTTTGTTATTGTGTGAATGACAGGGGCACAGTTCCTTCATCCTCAAAGCAGCATTGTCAGTCACAATAGAAGAATTTAACATCCAGATGTAACCATGCACACAGGTTAACACAAGCTAAACAAAAGCCGGTCCCTTTTGCTTACAAGGAGACCTGTAAAAGTCAAACACAGCGGCGAATTAACACACACACCTGAGTGCATTTTGAGTGGTGTGGCGGGGGTGCGGGAAGCGAACTTAGTTCTCAAACTCCTGCAGTGGGTATTTAAGACACGACAAGAAGTTCGACGGTTCAGGTCTATCGACATAATAATTTTGCATATCTCGTGCGAATGCATGTTCACCTCGACACAACATCTTATAAAAGGTTGCGAGCAGATTGAGAATATAGTGGAGCTCAAAAGAAAAGGTAGATAAACATTGTTGTACAGTACCTCATAAAATAACATCAATCTATGTTTGTAATATATTAAGAACCGTATTGCTGTTCTTATGTAAGATACATAATTACAAAATATAGAACATCTCTTTACAAAGTTTTCTGATGTAATATATTACAATACATTTACAATATATCAACTAGGAAATATTAAACCGGCTATTTTAATATTCCAAAAGAACTGTCTGATAGTGCATAATTGCTTAATCATTTTTTTCAATGGGAATCTTTGTAACTGCAGACATCTTAGCCACCTTATCTGGAAAGTGATAATAAGCAGACAGTGATATATTTGTAAACGAGCATATAGTCATTTTTCACGTTAGCCACAATTTAGTTCTAAAAGTAACTGGAGGATTCGGTTCACATCCACATGTGAGATACGCCTGTCTTTCTCTAGGATGAAAGCTGTTCCTGATATCATGCTTTCACATAGTATGTCGGGGAGGCCTAAAGATGCTCCGCTGAGCCCACGTCTGGTTCCTTGGGGATTGAGACGGGTTCTGGAAGGGCAGCAGAGCGCTGCTCCTGTTAGCCCCATCACCTTCAAGTGCCTTTTGTACTCCACTAGAAAAAAGGCACTTCTTTTGTTAGTGAGCCAAGAGATTTAGAGTCTCTGTGTTTTGTTCTTTACAAGTGGACCCAATGCTACAAACTCGTAATGCATATCATTTCATCAGCTAAGTCTTCCTCATACTTCCCAGTGAGATCTTGCTCCAGTTCCTCATCACTGTAGCTGGCAGAGACATCCAGAACCTCATAGTCTCTCCGGCCCCGGATGGGGAACACGTCCCTGCCACCATTCAGCAGGTGACTGGCAGCACTCTCCATTTCATCAATAGTCATCTCACAAGCATCTGCGATTTCGTGCTTCGTTGTGGCGACAAATTTCGGGTCCCTGGCATACCTCCCCAGTCCCTCAGATATCAATACCTTTGGGGAAGAAAATGAAAACCAGTGTTACTAACCTGGCTACCTTTACTGTGTATAAGGCCCCGTACCCTGGCAGATGTCTAGTGGAATGGTAAAGGCTAGGAAACTGGTGCCCTTGGCTTGACTCACTGCTTCTACAAGGCTTGTGGCGCTTCCTCTCTTCTGGTAGTACTGGTTTCTGTACTCATGGGGGAGCTGCAGATGTGCTGGTGTATACGTCCTGTACTGGTAATCCGGGTCGTCTGCGTACCAGGAGCTATTGCGCACATGGCCATTCTCCCGCCCAGCCCGCTCTACACGGATCAGGGGTGTATAGTAAGGAGAGAGGTCCTTGCTAAGAGGTGTGGTTGGAGGTGTAGCCCAGGACCGTGTGGAGCGGGTTGGGGAGAGTATCTGGGCTCTGCTAGAGTCCAGACCAGCGACAGCCATGACCTGGTACCAAACAGGTGAGAAAGAAAATGGACACGACATATACATGTGAATAGCGATGCTGTCCGGAAGCATTAGCACTTGATAAGAATGGCACACCTACCTGGTGTTGCATCAGATGAAGAGGCAGCGCCGTGCGCTGACGTAAGCCAGGGGAATGGGGGATTTCATCCTGGCTGCCCTGTCTACGCAGGCACTCAAAATTGAAGGACGGCCTTCTGTGGCCTGAACACATGCACAGGAAGAACAATTAAATATATAATATGGCAGACATAAAGGGATGTGGACTCCAAAAGCAAGAGAAAATACAGGGCAAAGTGAGTATCAGACAGAAGTTATGACCTCTAAAGTACAAAGATACCAAAGTACTATTGAGTAGGCTATGAAACCTCCTGAAGTAGTGCACTAAAAGTCTGTTTCCAGCTCCCAGTAACAACTTGCTTTCACAAGAACAAATTCAGCCATTTATGGAGCCTTTTTGCATATGCAGTTTTCAGGAAATATGAAACATGGTTCCTTCGGTCATCTGACTGAATGGGATGCTCATCATACTGAGTATTTGATGTACATTCAAGGATGATGTCACAGTCATCACCCAGCTTTGCTTCAGACACATACTGGAGCTTAATACATTCATTTCCAGCATACAACATGCGAAAATATTGACTTTCAACAGCTACAGGTATGGTGATAGAGCGCAAGGTGATGTATTGGGTGAGCAGCAGGAACCAACATTTAAAGCTAAATTAACTGAAAAGTGTTTGAGAGGGAAATACACATCCATACTATCTTGTACACTACATGGTTAGCTAGTCCAGTGCAGGGCTGTGGAGGGGGGGGCTGTAGCCTGTCCCCAGGCAGCACTATCCTCCACATAGCAGGGGTACAGTTCAGATGGGATGCCAGTGCAATGCCATCATACATGTTTGCATGTTGGAGCAAACCAGAGTACCTAAAAGAAGTCCACATGAGCCTGGGAACATGCGAAAGTGGAGAATTTGGGATCAATGACACTGGAGGTGTGAAGCAACACACAGGAACCAGAAATCAGAGTGTATAAACATCTCTTGGACAAAAACAAGCAAAAGGAAAAGGGTGATTTTATTGGCATCTCACTAATATGACAGGCAGGCATAAAGAACCCATTCTTGGAGAGATCTTAGAGCAACCTCCAGTGCTAGAGATAAATCTGATGGTAGAGCCTGTTAGATTGACAAATTACCCCTGATCTGTTAGTCTCCATTTGCAAATGTTCTTTAGTACAGTAGAATGATGGATTTGCAAATCTTTTTCAATGGTTTTCTATCTGTTTCTAGACATGGGCATCAGCAGGTGTTCTTCTAAGGTCCTTTGGTCCTTTGACAGTGCGCTGACCTTGGAATGATGCATTCTGTCTTTGCCTCTCATAATTACTTCAAAATTCAAGTAATTTGCTTCATCCAACCCTGGGCCCTTAAAGCTATTCTTTATTAATTTGCAAATGATTTTCAGATGTTTTGGTGCACCAGAGGCAAATTATAATCAGTTAATGAAGTAATGAAAGTACTAAAATACTAATGAAGTCCACTGTGGAAAAAAATGGAACCACTTCTATTGAATAAATAATCACCAAGTACAAATTTCTGTAAGCTGCCTAGTGTTAGACTGGTCCCCCATCGAGAGTGTACCCCAGCCTTGTGTCCTAAGCCGCTTGGGAAGGGTCCAGGCCCCCGTGACCCTGATCAGGATAAGCTATTGAAAGAGGGACAAAGACTACAGTGCTCACCTTGAGGTGTGGGAGGAAGAAGCCGTCTCTTCGGGGACCTTTTGGAGTCATGGTAAACCGACTGCTCATCATCATCATACTGACGCACATGACGATAATACCCTTTGGGCACATCGTAGTCCTGTTCTAGGTTATTAACCTTGTCAAGGTACTCCTTATATCCCTTCCTGCGAATATGTCAATAAAACAATATTAGTGTATACTCCCCATTTCTAAAAGTGCACATATTTCCTAAATGAATGGGAGTTTTATAATATATATTTCCCCACCAAAGTCTTCTGCCATCTATAATTAAAGTTTCTCATTTGTTTTACATTTTTGGACCCAGTACCACCCAAGGGTGCATATTTAATGCCCAACTGATTCTACCTGTCTGCGATCATAATGTCCTCCTCATAAGGCTCCTCCCCACTGCAGTACTCCCCATAGCGTTCTTCCTCAGCACTTTCATCTCCTCTACGAATTGTCGGCTGACAGCTATCCCCAGCATGGGCTCTGGAGGGCAGCACAGAGGGAGTCAGGTCCTGTGATGGGCATGTGTAGGAGGACGTGCAATGCCAATGGAAATCGCACCTCCAGAAAGGCAGTGTGAGCAGCCTTAGCCATACGTCGGATGTACAGACTTGCAGAGGGAAAACTGTCAACAGAAAGCCACTTCCTCATTCTAAGATCTATTTCCAAGTTCTACAGACACATATGTTTGCCAAGCTCTAATGATTAGGGAGCAAATTCACAGTGGTCCCTTCTAGCATCTATGTCTGCCTGTGTTGTAGATGGAGCATCTCTATGCTGCAACAGACATACCTAATATAGGTCTCATAGTAGCGTGTCCTATTCCAGAAAGCAGAGAAACGTTCAGGGGAAAGCAATTCAGATAAGTATAGATGGAAAGGAAAAAGAGAAGAAGGTTTAACATAACATATATTTATTCAGTAACTCAGACTTATGCAGAATTCATATATTTCAGGGAATGGTCATCAGTGTATAGAAATGATAGTGTATAGTTTGCAGCTCAGTGCTGTTACAGAATAGAGTGTGAGAGTCATAGATTCAGGATTTAGTTATGGGTGGATAGTATGTTGGCTGAAATAGTTATCTGGAGTTTGCACAGTTACAGTTTGGGTAGCAGACGGCTTTCAGTTAGAGGTAGTAGGGGGCACTACTCACAATTATACAACAGGTTATTGGTTAAAGTGTGTACTACCATTATATAAGTAATAACTTAAGCTTGTAGGTCTTTGGTACCTTTGGATGCTGGAGTTCTTGGGCTTGTCATAGTCGCCTGGGTAGTAGGGTCCCTTGTTTCCAGCGTAGCCATTTGCATGCTCATAGGGACCAATATGTTTCCCATTAGGCAGACTGGACACATTGGCATTGTTGAGGTTGATGTTGGTAGACTTGTGATAGGAATGGCCATTTTGAGCCAGGGTCTGGCCCATCCTGTCCAACCGGCCAACTGGTTGTTCCATGTTAGCATAGTGTGGGGGGGGATGCACCTGCAGGGGGCGCTGTGTGGCATTGGTCTGATATGAGGGGTTCCTGGCATCTCCATTCATGTGATTGACATGATTTCCAAAAATTCCCCCATTTTGCTGTCAATAAAAGTCACATTAAACTGTGCATTGCAAATCAAAAGTAGACATACATTTTCAGTGAATTACATGATAAAACATTTACTTTTTAAAGTTTATATGAGCAAAAAATATTTTTAAAAGCAGATTAAATGGCTTATGACATGCAAAATGAACTTCCTTGCACTGCTTTTTTATTTAAAAATGTTCCCCTGACATAACAGAGTAACATCACAGGTAAACCAGGGCAAAGTCAGCTGTGTTATTTGGCTTCCTGCCCTGCTTTCATTATGTTTACTGCTAACTCCTGTACATTCAACTCGTGTTGGTCCTGCATCCACATATTTTATTCCTAAAAACTTTGGGTAGACTGCTTTAAATGGACTAGCCTTTCCCAGTAAGCATGTTCTCACCAATCTTTATGCTATAAATATGAAGAATTACCCTATAAAAGCTTTATAGCAAATTGATCTAATCATTTACAATGAGCTGTCCTATAAGGGTTACCTTGTTGTTTAAATTGTTATAAACATAAATTATTACCCTATAAAATTCCTGGTCTTCCTCAGGAATAAAGTCTACAAGCTCCTCGTCTTGTAGGTCACATGATATCGCTCTTCGAATTTCAGGCCCAATATCATGCAGTGTGCGAAGACCGGCCTGCAACCGACGATAACAGGTGGTGAGAAGCTGCAGGGCGATGCAGTCCAGGCCAGCTCCTCCTGGCCTCCCCCCAAAATAAAAAAGTTTGCTCATCAAGTCGAAGTCAACCAATGACATTCGAGTTACAACTGTCACCTACTGTACTCAGGAACCTTGTGGCTGAACTGCACTTAGCAGACAGTGAGACATGGGAAAAGAAGCCACTGAAAGACAGACATTCTAAATGAGAGGCTCTGAGTGTATAAATCTCCCTGTGGATTCTCTGCAGTGTACAGACCTCTGCCGCTGCTACTTATATGAATATAAAACTGTGCCTCAAGCTACCTGCAGAAGAATGCAAATGTCTTGTGGAACTAATGGAATTTGACTTGCAGTTCAGACCTAAAATTAGATACTGCTGATCATCTCAAAATGATCATATAGGAGGTCTGAGTCAACTATGTACAATACCAGTTGAAAGTTTGGACACAACTATCAACAGAGAGGTTTATTTGTACGATTTTAGACTAATTATAAGGCATCAACATTACAGTTGTTTATATGGAATTATGCACTGAACAAAAAAGAATAAAAAAAAACAATCTGTTTGGGGGGGCAGCTCTGTGGATTGGAACTCAGAAGGTTCGAATCCCTGGGTCAGCAGAGTGATCCCACCATTGGGCCCTTGAACATGACCCTTAGCCCCAATTGCTCCAGGGACTGGCTGACCCTACGGTCTCCACTATGCCAGATTTGTGAGGCGGCCTCCTGGAATGCTTTTCCAGCGCTGCTGATGAACTTCATACACATTTTCTGAGCACTCACTGACTGCTTGTTCTTCACTCTCTGGTCAAACTCATCCAAAGCAATTTCTGTTGTGTTTATGTCATGTGGCCAGGCCATGTGATGTGACATCACTGTCCTTTGTAGGTGGCTTGGTGTATCCAAATTTTTGACTGGTACTGAAAGTTATTGATCTTTAAAAAGGGAAGATGCTTCAATTGAGGAACACTAAGACTAGGAGTAAATCCTGGGTGAAATATTGATCTTCTACTCTTCAGCTATATACACACCCATATCCACTGATTCTACCTGGGCAGGCACTGCAAGAGGTTGCCACTAAATATGCAAGTGCAAGTAACACCAGTAATGTTTATGAATGCAGAGTAGAGACTAGCAGCAAAACAAGAGGCTGGTTAGTTTGAATGGGGGTGAAAAACGGGGTTATGGCTTCATAATGGTCATGAGGGAAATGTGGGTCTTCATTTGTCCTGGAATCCACTGAGATACTGGGAGCACCATCTGACTGAATATGGATGTTATACAAATCCACAAACATGAGTAAATAATGCAGGGAAAGCTGCAGCTTTCTTTTCCAATTACAGAAAGGAGTGAAAAGTAGCACATATATTGAGCACAAGCGATGAACACACCAGGATGTCAAAACATCACTTCTGTCTGGAACACATACTCCTGTACAGTACATATACTGTTTTTAAATCACACTTGAGTTCCTCTTTTATTGGAACTCTATTAGCACACTATCCTGCAGGACATAAGGTATAAACGCATTGTTTCTCATGTGATTTTTCATAAACGCTTTTCTCTGGGCTTGAAGGTATCAGTGTTGAGTAATGGCTACAGAAGCAGACCCTGATACTGACTGTGAACTCTATTCCATGCATAATACCAGGGAATTCCATTTGAATGACGGAGTGTAAACAGGGAGCTGACCGTCTTTTAAGGGCCTCGATGCCTAAAGCAAATGATCCCGCACACCACCAAGACCTGCCACTACCAAGCACTCTGGAACGGGGGAAGGATACACTGGGAGAAGGAGGGGTAGATGAGGACAAAAGTGCACCATGGGTAATGATGCACAGATAAAAAATGGAGGAGAAAGAGGATACGGTCTGTGGATGAAGCTTACCTGCAGGGCAACGGCCGTGCTGTTCTCAGTGGGGTGATCACCCAGGATGCCTCCCTCTTTGCGTTTCTTGAATTTCCTAAAGTAGTCCTGTATCAGGAAGGTGGCATAGAACTTCCCCAGGGTCACCTCATCATCTGAACAAACAGACCACTGTCAGCATGGGGGCCCTCAGCCACCCACAGGTTGACTCAGAGCCGGCCGACTGTCACTACGACTACAGAATCCTCACCATGGGCTAGGGCCCCCCGAGGCAGCCGGGAGATGGCTAGGTTACACACTTTAAAGTGACCACAGATGTGCAATTGGAAGGATACCATCAAACAAAGTCTAGAAAATTCACAGCGAGCCCAGTTAAAGCCTGTATCCCATATAGCTTTGAGAAGCCACTGCCTGTAAAGTCTAATGTGCCTGCTTATGTAAAAAATGGTGGGTAAGTTTGTTGATTGTAGGAGGATCAGTTCAAGTAACCTATATCACCAGGGAAACATGAGGATATCATACATCTTATTTTTGTATAAAAATAGCAATCACACGTCGATAGCAATGAACAATGAATCTTATTTTTCTATTTCTTGTCTCTGGGGTATACTGATTAAGTGGAGATTTCAAACATAATATGTTGTGACCAAGTTATACCTGGACTTAACATGGTAAAAGACAGGACAAGACTTTAGTAAAATACAGAAGACTAATTTAACCCTTGACCCCAAACAGAACTAATGATGGAGTGGAAAACCGAAATGGGAGATGCTGGAGAAGCAGGGAATCTTTAGTCTTTAAATTTCACAAATAAGTTGTGGATAATACATTTGAAAGGTTTCATTACCATTAGGTACAATACATTTCTCATTTTAAATCTACTGCTTACTGACACACAGCAGTACTACTAACAAACTCAGTGATTTCATAAGGATGACTAACTGTACAGTAGTCAGGTCTTTTGAGCAATGTAGCAATTTTCTCCATCAGCAGGGCCTGTTCCACTAAATTCTGCCTCTATCCTTCGCAGGGCACATGCAAGCAAGCGGCGTGATCCCGGAGGAATCATTCTGAAGCAGGGTCCGTGTCAAGTCAGCAAACTCTTTGGGGAAAGGGGTGCGAGAGAGGTGACACCAGTTCCATGCCACCACCCTAAAACAGAATTGCTTCAGAATATTCGGTAGGACCCCAGAATATGTGCAAGGAGCAGAAGCTGCAGAAAAGCTCGAGTGAAAAGAGAGAAGGTTTAGTGTGAAGAGAACATGCAGTGCTGCTGAGGGCCATGCAAGCTGTCAGACATACGGACTTAGTCCTGAAATTATAGGCGCGTTGTCACAACTATTGCTGTCTCTACAACTAATACATTATCTATTATTCTGGAATGGGAGAATTGTTCTCTGCAAGTCAAGTTAGTAATGCGAAATGTCTTTGGGTATAAATTGATATTTCACTGTAATTGTGCACCTTTTTTAATAAGAAGGTGTTGCATAACTGTCGGCCAGGAGCGCTCAGTCCTGGTTCTTGGCTGCTAACAAAGCTAAGAGCACTGAGCAAAATCCCTTTAATCACCTATCAGAGCGAGGTCATGAATGTACAATGAAGCCCAGTTAGTAGAAAAGCAGAGAAAGAGCAGTGGAATCAGCGTTTGAGGTCTAGGGGTCAGTATGGGAGGCAGCATGACTGACCGCCTGCAGGGGGACACACTTGGTCCAGCAGCTTCATGTTGGTCCGTTTCCAAAGCTTCTTAATGATACTGCGGAGCTCCTCGTTTGCCTGTTCCAGGGGACCTACCAGGTACAAGCAAACCTCTGTGTCAGATGACGGTGCCAGTACTGTGGCAGATCACTAGCAGGCTCTCCCACATTCCACAGCAGCACAGGTGGAATAGTAAATATGTGGTTCATATGTTCATTCTTCAGTACAGTGCTTAATGTGCAGATGATAAGCCAAGGTTTTTGTGCATTTTACAGGCAGACAGGAAGATAGAAGTTTCCGTGCCTTCAGTCTTGATCTTCAGAGCTGTGCGGACCAAAGCAAAGAGCGTGGCATTGAACATGACAGTGCCGTCGCTGTTGAGAGGCATGTTCATGGCTACCAGCCTCTGAAACAAAATGTGGTTAATATCAGACAAGTAGAACATTTACAGATGAGTGTACAATGCCAAAGTTTCGTCAGTGTGAGTGCTTGTGCTCACATGACGTGAACGTTTGTGGCCAACTCTGGTGCTCGTATTTGCTTGTGTGCTAGTGTGCATTTGAATCTGTACGCACGTATGTGTCTGCGTGCATGTGAGGACCTCAAACACCACCGAGGACACACCACGAATATATGAATGTATGCATACGTGTTCGCATATTCTTGTACCTTACAAGCCACCCTGTGAGGACACAGCTTGCCAAAGCCCAGGGGAGGCTGGATGCGACGAAGCAGAGTCACCAGATCCAGGTGCTTGATCCTGCCACTGGAAAGAGGAGTGAGGAGGTCACAAAGTCTGGGATATACCATGCTATCCAGTCTATGCAGTGAGTTCACACTTAGCTGCAGAAAAGTCCTGTATAGTTGATGGCACTGATACTCAGAGAAAATTTAATAATGACACTTTATCAAAATTCTTTTATCATCTTCCCAATATTGCTCTCCATGACACACAGACATATATGTAGGTGAGAGAAATCTTGGCAGTGAAGGTCAGCCACCTGCAGCAGCACTCATGCAGCTGGGGATTAAGGGCTTTGCTTAAGGGTGCACAGACATGTGACTATTCTGGTGAGGTCAGGCACGAAGCGGCAACATGCTGCCCCAAAATTCTGTTTTTATTTAGGGTACAAAAGCTTTTAAATACAAAATTGTGTTCTGACAGTGTCAAAATGAAAAGAAAAAAATTAACTAAAAGGAACATTTAAAAATAAAAGGATTTAGGAAGGTTTGAAAGAGAAATTAACTATGATGTACATAGACGCATTTAAAACTAAAAGACTTGGATTAGGAAATAGCTTTCAAATTGTTAATACTAGTTTATAAAGTAATGAAAGGTTGCAGTCGCATTGTTGCACTGGATCTTAGTCACTCCTTATCTCTTATCTTCTCTTGTGTAATGCCAAACCCCTAACCCTGCTCACACTTACATGGCCTCTGGGTCGTACTCGGACCATATCCTCTTAAATTCATCCAAGTGGTGAGGACCAAGAATGGACCAATCACGGGTCAAGTAGTCAAAGTTGTCCATGATGACGGCCACAAATAAATTTATAATCTTTAAATGAATAAAAAAACAAGTCTTAATGATGATGTTAACATTTGTGCATGGGAATGTATGTGTGTGTATATATATATATATTTGTAGTTTTCTATGTGTTTGTGGGTAGGGTCATACCACAAAGGCACACAGCATGTAGAAGGTGATGAAGTAGACTATGGCAACGTTGCTCCCGCACGATCTCTCCTCCCCTGGATTGATGTCCGATTCTGGATCACACAGCCTCCCGGGCAAGCAGGCCAGCATGATATTCTGCCATGCCTCACCTGTGGCACACCTGAGACACAAGGAGGCAGATCAGGGGAGCCCAGGTTCAGTATCAACACTAACAAGCTCAATTGTTGTCAATTCATCCTTTGACTTGACCAGTGTTAATTTCATTGATAAACTATGACGAAAATGATTTGTCAATGAAGATTTTTAATTGACAAAAATGACATGTAATCCATCCCCCCATTTTCTGCAACTGCTTGTCCTATTCAGGGTCGCGGAGGGTCTGGAGACTACAGGTGCAAGACAGGGAACAATACTCAAACAATGTCTGTATACTTGTTATTTCTGTGCTGGGCTTGGGCAGCTTTTATCTTGGGGTAACATATACTGCTTAGATTAGATTAAGAAATGGTTCTCAAATTGTTAACACTAGTTTATAAAGTAACATATACTGCTGTGTGATCTGTGAACAGTATAACAGTATAACAGTATGAAAAATTAGATCCTGCCCTACCCTAGTCTGTGCCACATTTGTCTTAGGTAGGAAACAACATACCGATATATGTGCAATTTTTACATTGGATGCAAAAGGAAACAATTCTCAGTGCAAGTTGTATGGAGTGGTAGTAAAAGGAAAATAAGCACAATCAATAGTCTGAGTTTTGTTTATGTTTTTGAGAGAGGACACATTTTCTTTATTTAATTTCTATACACTGGTATTTATAATTGCAGATGTCATATGCAAGCATTTTGTTAGTGTCTAAATTTTGGTTTTATTTAAATTTTATTTAATGATGAATAAAGTTACTACAAAACCATTTTTAAATTAGCCTTGTGTAATGTTTCGTATTGCAGCCTTTACAACAGTATCTGTGTTCAAGATGACATGTTCAAAACAATTGCCATGCCAAACAGCTTTACGGATGTTTCCTGCAAGAATCTGTCTATTCTATATAAGGCAAACAAATCTATGTTTGTGATTGTGTGTATTGTATATATGCACACAGAAAATTAAGTGAAATTTTCACATAAATGTGAAAACTATGTATCAGACTACAACTGAATCTGTTTCACTGACTGCATGTATTTTGGATTTAGTTGACTAAAGCTGAAGCAGACTTAAGCGACTGAAGTCAATTTAAATATCCTGTCATTTTTGCCAACTAAATCTACACTAAAACAAAAATAAATCAGATTTTTGACTAAAACTTAATTGCATTTTCATCAAAAGACTAACGCTAAAACTAAATAAAATATGCTGCCAAAATGATCACTGAATGTGACTGAAATCGGACATCTCCAAACGGTGGGCAAACGGTGTGCCTGTTTCAGATGGATCCAAAAGCCACCGACCTGAAGAGCAGTAGTACGGCCTGGGGGAAAGTTTGAAAGTTGTTGTTGCGGTTGATGCTTGTGTTGTCCACCATGGCGATCTTCCCAAACATCTGGAGACCACACAGTATCACTGAAACACTTTCAAGCTCCAACTATGGCCTGTCTATTCTATATTTTGGTACTGAAAGCAGAATGTACCTGCATTCCAATTACGGCATAGATGAAGAAAACCATCACGATCAGGAGAGCAACCCATGGCAGAGCCTGCAAGATGGAGACACATAAGTTTGCAAACTCAGCAACAATGCAAACTGGGGCTATACATGGACTCACAGCCCAGAAGCCATAACAAAGCAAGTTTGCATCCTATCTATGGAGTTTAATAAATCCAGAGACAGTCACACCCAGAATGCTTCCTGTAATGTCAATGGTAGGGCTGTGTTTCACCTGAAATGACTTGATGAAGGTCCACAGAAGGGTTCGAATGCCTTCACCCCTGTTTAGCAACTTGACCAGTCTCATAACCCGGAAGAGACGGAAAAAGGAGATTGAGAAAGCGCCACCTTCTTCTGGATTCTGTGAAGAAGACGACTGCATTAGTACACAGACAAGAGGCAGTCACCTGAGTGCATGCGCAGAACGTTGGCAGTGCAGAGAAGACAGCAGGAGGCACTGACGTAGAGTCATATTACTCCTGCCATCTCCAGTAGACCAAACCAAAGGGTGTTTCTTATATTGTGCTGAGTGATTTCACTGTTCGGCCTTGCTTGCCTGCTTTCTGAACTACACATCTGATAGATATATAGATGTAAATGTAAAATACTGGCTTTTCATCCAGTAGCTGAAAACACTGCCAGACGTCGTGCTCATACAGTGGGGGGCAGAGGGGAAGGAAAGCATGTTTGGCCCCTGGGCATATGGCGCGCCATAGCCCGGCCTCAGCATTGCTTCCTCTGTCCGGAGCAACACATGCGGCTCCAGGATCATGCAGCCAGCAGGTGGAGTTCTCCACACTGCTGACCGACGGGACGGAGTGACAACGCTGTGCGGGACACCCTGCTTCAGACCCCCAAAACACAACTGAACCCCAAACATGGAAAGTAAAAATCAAACAGAAATACAAAGGAAAAAAAGAACAACCCAAACAAACCAAATGAAAAATGAGTGAAGATTTTAGGGAACAGATTCCAGAGAGTAAAGCAATTAACAAATGAAAAAAGAAAGCAAAGTCGAAGCAGGGCTGGAGCCCACTAGGGGGCGGTGCATCTTACCCCAGCATCGTTCACCTGGGGAGCCTCTGTGGGCTTTAAAATTAAAGAGCTGTATTAATTCCTCGAACACAACCTCTAGCATCTCTAGCGACTATAACTGGAAATCCTTAATTGTTTACAAAACAATAGTAACGCATTACTTAGCGTTAGTGTCCAGACATATGTGCAAATACAACAACTCTGTGGTGGATATCTGTGACATCAACGACTAGACATCTGTCATAAAACAAAACATTGTCACAACATCTCTTCAAAGTTAATGACAGGACGTAAGACGGCAAAGGACACCCCTCAATCTGCAAGGCTTCTTTATGTACCCTTTCAGTGTACATCATGTTCTCTGTAGTGGCGTATATGTCTATATTACATTTCAATTGACTGTCCATCTCTGTCAAATTTTTACAGCTGTCAATCTCTATACTTCTTCTTCGGTACCAAGCACAAGATCATCTCAACGTTAGGACTAAATGTATCTACTGAATATACAGTGAGACTGCAGATTGATTGTCTTCTTCTGCCATCAGGAACTGAATACCTGCAGCATCATTCAGAAATCTCTGAGATGGCAAGAGAACCACAGGATGGTGACACCTCCTTGCCAAACTCCTCAGTGACCATTGTGTTGTGTGGTGGTAATATTTACCGCACTTTGGATAATAAGGGCTGCTCTTATCATAGTACATGTGAAAAGCCGCAGAACACTGGGCATGACAAAGACTGACAAACTGTAAGCAGACATAAGAATGCAGTAAAACACAAAGCCAGATATGGCTGGTAGACCCTAAGGGTCTTCACATCACCGAGCAGGAGGTATGGAGACTCCAGCCTAATTCAGCTGCCTGTCTCACTCCCCTATGGGATGGAACGGGAATGAATACAAAGTAAAACATGAATGGGTTCCATTCAGGTTCAGACAGATCCTTTGGCAAACTGGCCGTAGCATTGATAGGACATGCGTCCAGCACGTCAAACACTTCAGGCAAGACAATTGGCAACAGGGAGAGCTTTCGGCTTTTTTATCGCATCACAGCAATGCATGCAGTTATAGGACAGGTCCGCTTAGACTAGAAGAAAGGCTTAGAAGCAAAGGAAAAGTAAAGCAAGATGGGAAGAGTGAATTGAAAAGGTAAAGTTGGGAGAAACAATAAAGGAAAGAGAAGCTGTGTGCTGACGGAGCTGAAGGCAGGGCCATGCACCTGACTGAGATCTACACACCTGAGGTGTACACACCTGCCCCCTACACTCGAGCTCCTCACTGAGCTAAACCAGCTAATGGCAGAAAACAGAACAGAGCACAGACAAGCATTCCCATTAAAACAGAGAGACCGCAACGACCCATCACTATAGGTTGCTTTACCAGGTCTGTAGGAACCCTCTACAGAGGGATCTGTGGACAGGAGCTGGTCAGACACAAGGACCAGCGTGTGCAATAGTCTAGTCATTCCCTCACCAGAGGATTTTCTGCAAATCTTAACCTGCTCTGACACCAAGCACACCCAGGGAGAATTCTTTATTGTGAACACCAGATACTGTCGTGTGAGTGGGTAGTTGTGTTTTTAACCAGCAGCTAAAGTCACAGCTAATTATTCTGCATGTAATTACTGGCTGACTGTGTATCAGCGAGCAGTTATTCTCTGCCTGATAAGACATGCGAGCAGCTCTGAGCTCCAGAGGCATTCTGACCAAAATGAGAGCGATGTGAGCGATGGCAGCAAAGTCAACACAGTGAACACAGACGGTAGTGCGGGACTGACCAAAAGTTCTTTGGGTCCGAGAAAAAACTGTGCATGGGGGTCAGCGTGGTGGGATGACATAAGATGAATATTAGGGTGGAGGGTGGCTCGACTGGCATTCAACAGCACACAGAGGAGTAGAGCGGACATGCAGATAGGTCAAAGGGCAGGAAATAGACCAAACCCCCATATATAAGGATTCACATTCAATGCTGCCGCCACAGATACTAAATTACTAGACTGGAAAGTTGATGTTTGTGACACAAAGAGGCACAGCTAGACTGTTATATCTAGTAATTTTGTATCTGTATTTGTATCAGACATTAAAAATATGAGCAGAACTGTGAAGCACAAATAGGCATTTAGGTATGTTATTTGGCTCACAGTTGTTCATCTTAGGAGCCTTGCCGAAGGGATTTAGTGGTTCAAATAAGGCAAGAATTGGCATTCTGAATACAATGAATATGAAAGGCTTTGTAAAAATGACTTGGTAATTTATACACGAACACACAAACAAACACACACCACTGCAGCTCAGAAAGCAATCTACAGAGAAAGTCACTTAAATCAGAGGCACTATCCTGGACCTGATTATAGTTCAAAGCTAAGCTGTGACCTGTAAATTTAGTATTTTGTTGTCTAAGAAATGAGTTTTTCAATTTTTATTTATATTTTGAAGAAAGCACACTTGTACTCTGGAATGGTACATAACATCTGTGAAAGGCAGTTAAAAGTAATCAAATATAATTAATCGATTAATTAAACACTAATGAACAAAGTGTACCAGAATAAACTGAGAAGTCTGGACAAACCACTGGTCGTGAAATAATAATCGTTTACAGTTCCAGCCAGCATGTCAATTCTGTTGACAATATGAATCAATGTGGAGGTTTACATCCCTCACAATGAGTTATTGTTTCTCCTTAGCTGTAGTTTATGTCAGCTGACCAGATTGTAAATTTGCAACCTTTATTTATTTAAATTTTTTTAGTTTGGGATTGCTCAGTAAAAAAAGAATACCTTAAATTTTGTTTATGTGTCTGTAGCATAAATGTTTTATAAAATGCAGCCCAAACAGCACAGAGTGGACACACAGGTAAAGAGATTCTGACAGTTATACTTGCCTCTTTAAATTTCTAGGGAAAAGATTTGGTGAGAACAATGATTAGACAGATTGGGAGACACGCAGACTCAAAGAGCACTTACAAATGTATTGAATTTGGGACAATGTAATACACAACAGACAATGTTACAGACATACAAATATAACAAGTGGATACACAATACAAAACAATAGCTGTAGTTTAATATTCAAGTAACACTTAAGTAAACATTAAATTTAAAGTGCTTCATGCAGGTCTGTCTCTTAAAATGTTGTTATGAGTCTGTATTTTTGTGTCTTTGAATGAAGGTGTGCTTTGGTTATTATCTGAGGTAGTGCATTTCCAGCTAGGTGACTCGCTGTGTATGCATGTATATGGACATTTTTGCATATCAAGTAAAGACAGATGAAAGAAATACATTTTATGGTCACCATATACACTTTTTACCAGTACAAAACACAAAAATAAGTAAACAGTTGTCTTGCAATAAATAAATGTTTATTTTGAAGTCTGTCACTATATACCTTTCTGGATTATTAAGGGGTTAGGTTTTAAAATATGAAGTGATTTGTTTGCTTAGGAGAAAAATGGTAAATGAACAGTAATGTATCTATAACAGTATGGGGATAAAGGGAAGCTGAATTGAACTAAACTGATTCAGGACTATGAAGGTAGGATTATTGCAAGACATTGTGAGAGTAATTTAGAAAAAGCTGTGAAGAGGGGTACTTACATTGACTTCAGTGATAGCGATATCAACAACGCTACCCACTACAATTAAGGCATCAAAAGTGTTCCATGCATCAGTGAAATAGTGCTGTGTCCAAGAGGAGGGAAGAGAAGAAGGGATAGGAAGAAAGAAAAGAGGAGAGGAAAAGGAAGTCAAGTTTGGTGATTCCAAGAATTCCCATGGAATTGCACCAGTAGAGGACAGGCGTGTGAGGGCCCTTTCCTGTTTGCCACATGACGGCTCGTCGAAGGAGGCAGTGTTACATGGTAGAGGGACCAGAAAGACAGCTCACACCTAGTCTGATTTCTGATCGGAACCAAGAGAGCAGTAAGTGACAGAATTGAGGTTTCCCTGTGGGCAAGGCCTCCAGCGAGCCCTGAGAGACAGAGGATAACTAAGGACAACAGCTTCAGTAAAGCACAGGTCCAGCGGTTTACTCCAGGAGTACAAGAGACAGTTGACAGCGGCTTCAAGCCTTGCGATACTCACATCCATCTGGCCGAGGGTAATGTCTACAAGGCTCCCAACCACCACTAGGGCATCAAACACATTCCATGCTTCCCCAAAATAACCCTGTGTAATGTAGGAAGTGGTGGCAGCAGCAGACCAAATAGGAAGTGTGAGTCACAGGGGTTGTCAAAATGTTTCCAAACACACAGCGAAGAGACATACAGAAAGGAGCACCCAGAAGTGAACAGAAAATTTGATCTTCTATGGCGAAGAGTGCCTTTACTGATCTGGGACCCTGGCAGGGGGATGGGGAGTTCATAATAAACGTATCAATGGCTACTCCTATCGTGCCAAAATTACTCAAAGGTTTTTAAATGGGTCCAGGTGGCAGGCAAGGTAATCATCCAAAGTTCATTAGGTTAGACATTATAGGGACATTGTAGGAACATGCACGTAATTCTAGGAAGGGGGTCAGCATGCGAAAAATGTTTCACAATAAAGAGGTAATTCAAGGAGAAAACAAACCAACCACACATATCAAGGTGAGGTTTTTGCCTGTAATGAGTGCATTTGTTCAGATGAGTTATGTGCATTTGTGATATGGCTTTATGGAAGAAACATCTGGGCATAAACCAGGAAGTTTGGGGATTATCAGTTGCTGCTGCCCTGCAGTCTCAGCTGAAAATGCTCTCACAAAGGCAAACGCACATACACAGCACATCCCGGACTCTGCCACTGCACTACATCAACTTACAAGTGTTCGTTCCTTCTTTGGCACAAAGAGCTGTGACAAGATGTTACAAACTTTTTAAAGTTTACATCGCTGGTGAATATGATTCAGAGTCCAATATCTTAATATCTTAACTAGGGCCTTTAGTTATGCCTGCTAGTTGTAATGGTGTCATGGTATTTATGCATTGTCCAGCTTAACGCAAATGCGACGAGGCATTTCTGCATTATGAAATCATTCGTAGGGATAAAAAGATTTGCTGCTGTCCTTTCAGGTGAGACATCATGTAGCATACCTGAGGTTTATAGGCAATGATTTTAATGACCATCTCTACAGTGAAGACGGTGGTGAAGATCATGTTCAGGATGTCCATGACATGACTGAATTCCTCTGACTGGCCGTAGTGCTGGAGAGAGAACAGACAGATTCCCAAGACTGATGGCAAACCACAGGAAACAATGAAGATCTGCAGCTAAAACATCCCTGAGCAACTCTGACCTTCATCACTATCCAGTTACCAAAATGCAGTTAAGACTGTCTGGAAGTACTAGAATTCCAGTGAACTGGGCTAACTAACTCTGACTAACTCTTGCGCTGACTGGCTGATGCAAAGGCGCAAGACTTATGTATCAAGAGAGCTGCGAAGGAAAGCAGATCTCACCTGCACAGCCAGGGACACTGTGTTGAGTAGGATGAGTACAAACATGGCATACTCAAAGAATTCGGAGTTGACCGCATACCAGAACTTGTACTGGTAGGGATTTTTAGGAATAAAAAAGGGTAGGGGACTAGCCTTTAGGGCAAATTCCACACATTGACGCTGTGGTAGGATAAAAAAAAATCATTAACCACCTCACACAAGGTATGTACACAACTGTAAAAGCTTCCAAGATGCTTATATGACTCACAAGACAAACACATTAGCTCCAATATAGCCATCTAACATTTCCCACAGTATGTATTAATTACTTTCCTCTTTATTGTGACTGTTAGCATTAATCAAAATGAATATTAATACTGGCTACTACTGGCTTTTCATTCGATATTAGTGACATCAGCCATATTCACATGCAGAAACTATGACATGCCGCTAACTTGTCAAGAAATGGTTACGCAAACCTGGGCACATAATCAGAGTCTGACCTGGTTTTTGTCCAGCTCACAGTTTTCATATTCTTTTTCACCCTGTTCCTGGAAGGTGACAATGACGAAACCCACAAAGATGTTCATCATGAAGAAGGCAATGATGATGATGTAGATGATGAAGAAGATGGAGATTTCCACACGGTAATTGAATTTTGGGCCCCTATTCTCCTGGTAGGAATCGATGGCCTTGTAGAGCAAACTGAAAGGAGGCAGGTGCACAATAACACACTTGACCAGCAGAGAGCAGCAGAGACCTAAGGTCTGTAGAGTGACAGCTCCCTGGTCATCCACACAATTTGTGTATTTATAGACACACCACTACGGCGTGTGCCAATCTAAGGATCACTGTAAATATAGTATGTGCATGCGTCACATATGTACATGCATGTCGGACCTGTGCGTTTATGTAAGTATGTTTCAACCCAATCCTTACTCTGGCCAACCCTCGAAGGTGGACACAGTGAAGAGTGCCATCATGGCCATCAAGACGTTGTCAAAGTTGAAGTCGCCGTTGACCCACTGCCTCTGGCGAACTAATGGCTTGTTCAACTCCCCATCCTTGTACATAATGAAGGTTCCCCTGTGAAGAGGCAGTCTTATAGCTGAGCCCACTGCAAGCCACACTTAGCAACCACTGACATCTGTAATGCTATTGGATGCTAACGACTATCAAGGCCCATGTCATGAGGCTGTCAGACTTACTTGCACTCCTCCGGAGTTGTCTTTGTCTCATCTGTGCAACTGAAGAATTTCCCCTGTAGGGTACAGTAAATGGGCTGATGCCAAACTTGTGGCTTTGTCCCCAAACAAAGCCTCAGGGATGACTATCAGGGCAAAACTGCAAGCTTTATATACTGACAGTGACCTTGCACTGACCTTGAAGAGCTGCACTCCAATGCAGGCAAACATGAATTGCAGCAGCGTGGTAACTATCATGATGTTGCCAATAGTCTTGATGGCCACGAACACACATTGAACCACATTCTGCAAATTGAGACAGGCAAGAGAGTTGGTTAGGGGTGTGCTGGAAAAGAGATCTGTGGCTCTGCGGGTTAGCTGTAAGATCTGAAGGTGACTGGTTCAAATCCTGTGGGTTGCAGAATTGTCACATCACCAATGTGTCATTGATCAATATGCCTAAACCTGAAAAATGCTCTAGGTGTTCTGGATGAATGCCTGATCTTGTACTCTGACCCCAAGCTTACTTCTCATCTGTATTTGTGCTTATGTTTCAATGGAAAGCAAGACAAGATAAGCAAACTATCGAATTCCTTTGTACCTGTACTCATACAATGACAAAGTATTATTTGATCAAGGCACTGGCTTTGAAATGAGACTTGTAGGTCTCCTGTGAATTCCTTGCCATAATATGGTGGACCATAAAGGCACTTGGATCACTGTATGCTCTGTGTGCCTAAGGATGGGGAGCTCATGCCTTGAGGCCCTTGGCTCTGTTGATGGCTCTCAGCGGCCGGAGCACTCGCATGATACGCAGAATCTTCAACCCCGACACCGCAGAAGACCTGCCAACCATACACTGTATCAAATGCAAGAAAGGGAAATGGCCATTCACAGTCCACAGCAGTGTCAGTCAAAGGTCCATCAGATCATTTAGAGTGATCTGATTTACAATCGTCAAAGCTTCTCCTGTTTCTGAAGTATGGCAGCTCTTTGCACCTTCATATTACTGGATCTGTGCAAATTTATGGAGAGGTCATGGTACAAGAGATACTTACTGGAACATGAAAGATATCAGTGACACTCCTACGACAAGAATGTCTAAAAGATTGAAAGGGCTTCTGCAGAAAGCACCTTCATGAAGAAAAGCCCCAAAGGTCGTCATCTGTGGAATAAGAACACAAATATAAGGGTCCAGAGTGTGTCTCAGTTAAAGCATGGTCCAACAAAAGTCCCCATGACATAAGCCATTTCACAGCCTCTTCTAGACAATGGCATAGTTCATCCAGTGTAAAATTTTTAAATCTCAGCTTGGAACTACACTGCAAAGGAGACCCACTGTTCCCTCTGAGCTGCTGAACCTGGGCTTCAATTAATATGAATGTGTTACTGAGTTATTCATTTTGCCATGTGCTATTCCAAGCAAAGGTCATGGCTTTGGGGCATGCAATTTGTCGCTAAGCTAACGTGATGACACTGAAACAATACCAATTCATGAACTAATTACTGTCTTGGCATTTTAAGTGCGTTTTAAGCACACTCTAGTTTTGGGGCAGTTAAAAAAAGCTAACGATTTCACGTCACACCTCAAACACAGCAGGCAGAGAACAGAGAGTGAAATAAACAACATAAAGAGTCACCAAGTGGATATACGTAACGTGAGCAGCAGAATCTCTTCAGTAACTCAAGGGGTCATCCTCAATGATACACACATCTCTACTAAGGAGGTTTTGCTGCCCAGTGCTGTTAGTGGTATAGTCCATTTAAATCCAATTACCAGTGAGGAAAAAGTTAGAAAGCCCATGCTGTAACCATAAAGGTAGACAGAGGTGAGCCCCCTCTTTTACAGCTACATGGATAAGTGTCAAAAAACTCTACAGTCTGGTCCTAGAACATTCTACCAAAGCAATAACATTCAGGCCAGAGTGCAGCCAAAGAGATTTTTTTAATTGTGGTCTGTTACTTCCTTCTAAGAAGATTATTTATATAGATATTATTTCCCCTGCAATATTGCATCTATGTTTTCAAAAAGTATGGCATCAGGTCCAACATAAATCCCTGACAATGGCCTGGCAGACCACACAACTTTTGTTCCAAGCACTGTGCCAGGAGGGGGCGCTGGTGTACTGAATTAAAAGAGGTGCCACGGCAAGTGAGAAAACAAGCCAGGTTCCACTGAGAGGTAGGTGACATGAAGGGCTATGCAGCACGGCCCTCATTGTAAAAAACGGTTACCTTCAGCATGATTTCAAACGTAAACACACTAGTGAAGACATAATCAGCATAGCCTATGATCTGGAAGGCAATCAGACAGTTAAATGGTTACTACACAAGCACTGGGATCACAAGACAGAAACAGGGAAAGAGCATTTACCTTCAACAGGATCTCAACAGTAAAGATTGCCGTGAAGGCATAATCAAGGTAACCAAGTATCTGAAAAAGCAACACACACATTTCACAAAAGTCCAGAGAAGACGTTACAGGAAAATGTCCCTCTGATGGAAACAGAGAGTCTGTAAGAATATTTTAACATGAAAGTGAATGCACTACAGTACTGGAACATTAAGTAAAAATGCCAATTCCATCCTCTCTCTGCATTGGCTTCACCCAGCTAGGGGCCACCATCCTTAACTCAAATAACACATAGATGGGGTTTAGATAACTGTCAATCCAATAAAGAGTAATCTTGATTTGTTAATACATGATAAACAAGAGAAAAACAAGATAGCAGGTATAGAACATCAGTTGTACACATTATAATATCTATAAACAAAAAAGGTATTCCATAACAAAAAAAGATTTCTAACATGCAGGGATATATTTTTCTGTAGTATACTGGTATTCTTCAGAGAAATCATTTACATTAGAGAAGCTGTTTGTGATTTTTGGGCATTAGTGGTATTTTAATAAGAAACATTCACACATGAAAGCAGTTACTCGGTACTGTATCATTACAGTGAAAATGTGAGGATTCTAACACTGGAATGGAGAATATCAGAGTACTCACAATGTTCCTCCCAGAGTGGCTGCGGATAGGATCTTCAGCTGCCAGAGAGGCCGAGCTCAGCATGATGAAGACGAGGATGATGTTGGTGAAGACTGGGTGATTGATGAGCGTGTGGCACGCCACCCGAATCCTGACCATCAGACAAGTGTCATTAGAGGATAAATTTCAATAAATGGATCAGAGGAACATTAATGCAATCAACTTAGTATCATGATATTTAAAAATAGCATAGTAACTCAAATGTTATTGGGTTGATCTGCTGTATCGTCCTTTAACTTTTGATTGCTCCAGCAAAATATCCAGATTTTAAGTGTAAAAATTTGCTTTCATTTGTAAAAATTGAGAATGGTCATCCAGGCATTAAAAAAAAAAAAGTAAGAAATACCGGTAAACGACCAATCATATCACATTAATTGGGTATTAATAAAATGCTTGCCCCGAACAACAAAGACTATTGTGATCGTCTTTATTGGTGACTAAGTACTAAATTTAATGAATATGAATTACATACAACTAGTAAAAATAGAAAACTCAAATTACATCACAAGTAAGGTGCTGAGCGTCAAAACAAACACTGCATAATCCCATATTTACTGAAAACTAAACAAACCCCCATATAAAACAGTGATATACAACAGTTCAGCACTCTGTAAGAAACTGATATATGGTGGCATAGCTCTACCAAGTTAGCAGCACCAGTGAATTAATTGGTTTTATGGCTATGCGGTCGTAGTCAGTTCTTGTTTGCAATATAACTCATCTACAGTTTCTATTACCAGCCAAAGGTGGTCTTGTATGAAAAGCAAGTCACTGTACAGTACAATCCCATTATAACGGACTTTAAGGGACCTGGCAAAACAGTCCATTATATCCAAAGTCCGTTATATCCAGAGTTGCTGTATGCCCAGAACACAACTGCAGGACACCATTTACTCATCCCAGCAGACACACTTGTGGTATAGATTATTATATTGTACATGTAGTAACTCAACTTTACCCGACTGTTGGAAGTATATATGGCCAATAAGTGGTTATACATGTACGGTACAGCAGTAACCTTGACCTCACTGCTTACTGCATCCCTCCAGCTGTGAGCGTCGTCTGCCAACGCACAGCATGCCTGGTGATGGACAGCCACACAGACCAATCAGTGTTGCCTGCTGTTATGCCATGCCTATTTATAGAGCATGACTATTAATAATCCAGACTACGTATCTGCACTGGATATCACTGGTATGCCACGCGCCTTGTAGGCGGAGCCTGCATATCCATTATTGCTGAACAAAACTACAGCTAGAAGCGGCTATGGGGACAAAATTGTTTGTCCGTTATAAGCGAAATTCCGTTATATGCGAGTACACTATATCCGATGCTTTTTCTGCATGTTCGTAAAAGTGCATGGCCGGGACCAGCGGACCTCATCCGGATATTTTGTTATAAGCATGTCCACGATAATGGGATTATACTGTATTTAAATTTCCAAAGAGGGTAAAGACTAGTTTGTAATGTTGCCTTACAAATAGTGAAATATCACCAAACTGGGTAAATATAAAGAGAAGGCCCTGAAGGAACACTAGGTGGTACTGTAGGCTCACATCTTCAGGGATGAGGGTTTGAATCCCACCCCTGTTTGTTTGTGTGTGTGGAGTTTGCATGTATTTCCTATGTTGTGCAGGTTTCCACTTGGTTCTAAAGTTTCCTCCCACAGTTGAAAAACCTATGGCATTATGTTAGTTAGTATTTGTACGCTGCAATTGACTGACAACACATGTGGTGAGGACAGACTGAACACATACGAGCTGCACACCCTATGTGCCTGAGGCAGAACAAAATCCACGTGTCGTCAACCTTGAGCCACAGCCTAATCACAGTCAGCAGGCAGCTTTTAGAAGCACATCTGTTCATAATGTTGGTGCATCATCCTTGAATCCTGTAGGCTCTAGGTACCTTGGGTATCCAGGAGGGCTTTTTTCAATCTGTGTGTCCCCTGATCAGCACTCCTTTCTATGTAGTTGTCCTTTCTTTGTATGTGTGTGCCACCTTAGCTGCCACCCTCAGCTACTTAAGTTTCCAATTCTACCAGTAATGACCCCAAACTGTTTTTGCCCAGACACGTACCTATATAGGGTAATCAACGGCATTGGAAGGGCATGAATACCCTAAAAGATTCAGCGGTCCCACAGATTTGTAGGGGCCCAAAAATCTAACATTTGGGGACTGATCACCGAAGTCTAACAAGAGGGCCCGAGGTGATATTTTGCCAGGGGGCGCAGAATTTCTAATTATGTCCCTGATGGTAATTTATTACCATCTCTGGAACTTTTCAGAACTGTCACCATAAATATAGAGGGGGAAAATGTTTGCTGTACATTTTATTCATGAAATATGCTATTTTAAAATGTTATTCCACCATTGCACTTACTACTATACACCAAATAAAGAGATAATCACAAGCAGATTGTTGAATACTTCACCATAACTAACTGTTTGGTAAAGATTTCAGATACATATTCACAGTTTGCCCTAGGCATGGTCCTTAACTCCCAGTTAGTGTCTGCTTTCCCAAAAAAAAATTATGTCACTTTGGATGAAAGCACCTGTTAAATAAATAAAAATCTAAACATAAAATCCACTTTTGATCTGTTTTTGGATAGCTTTATTTCAAAGACACCTGAGGTATGACTTGTGCATGTAAGGTTCCTTTGACTAGAACTGAAATTTGGGTGTTCCAGCCAAGTATTGTCCCATGAGAATCTGCATTGGTCCACCATGCAAGACATCCAGCCAGCTCTGGGAAGCACTGGAGCCAGCTTTGGCCTGCATTCCTGTGGGGTCTGTGCTCTGATGAATTGAGACTGTTCTATGGGCCAAAGGGTGTGTGGAATGAGGAAGGTGCATTTAATGTATTGTACTCTGAACATATTTTTAAATAACATATAGACTTTGGAGCACTTGGGGTTAAAGGCCAAATAGTGACACTATTTAGCCAGCCATGAAACTTGGACAAGCCACCACTGACACAGAGCCCTAACCCACAGAGCTACACACCACTGGCATGTCTCCTGAACCAATTCATGTTAAGTTCTCCATTTAAACATACAACAGTAGGACCCTCCAAAGTCATACTGTTATGCATTGCAGGACATAGGACATAGCAGCAAGAGTCGAGGGGACACAAAAGTTTTATTATAACAAGAAACAGACTAGGAAGTAATGGGATCATGAGGGAGCACAAGCAGGGAATAGCACTTGGGCTACCAGGGGCAGCAACATTAATGTCAGAACTGGGAAACACAGGACTAGGAAGCACCTTTATACAAAGACTAACAAGGGAGCAAAATGAGAGGCAGCTGGAGTGCATCACACAAGGGCAGGAACAAGAGGTAAGACAAATGCAAAGAAATGGGAGGGCAGATAGGCAAGGCATAACACATACAAATAAATGTCCTAGATCAACACACCTTCTATGTGTACCAGAGTATGTAGTAAGGTTGTGATTTCTTCTGTACTCACGGGTTGGTGTTGCTAAATATGAAGAATGCAGTTGGCTCAGGAATAGGGGTAATCTTTTCCGCCCTGACCAGGTCTGCAATGCTAGGCTTTGGCCCAGGTGGAAGACCTGTCTCATATTTGTCGCCGTCTTCTTCCTGCAACCACAAAGTAAAAACATGTTACATGATTAACATTCACTTCAACTATATGGACTCAGGAATAAGCGCAAACACAAAGAGTCCCATAAACATACCTCTCCTTCATCCTCCTCACTGTGGAGAAAAGAAACCAGTTGTGAGACTGACTATAACGTAACAGTAGCCAATCAGTATGAGAGAAACACATTCCAATTGCTGCCACAAGGGCCCTACTATGGAATTCTCTTCTCTTCCTTCTTTACACCCCTTGCATCTGCCAGGTTGTCCACGGCAATGGCCAAGAATACATTCAGTAGGATATCTGTTGAAAACCATATTTAAGGAAAAACTAATTTGATGTCTTTGCATTGTACCTCAGACCCCTGACCCAATTTCAAACTCTGTCTCCAGGTCCAACAACCCAAGGATACAGTTTCCACAGATGAAGAGGATGACAAAGTAAAGGCAGACGATCATCCCTGACCCTGGACCGCCAAATGCCATAATTCCATCATACATGACTGAGTTCCAATCTTCACCTGTCAAAATCTGCCCACACAACAGCACAGGTTAGTCTACAACCTGCACAACAGATCAATATAAAGACAGAAATCAGGCTGCCAATGCTGTCAATGTAGACAAATTTCTTCTCTAGAAGAATACAGCTGGAGCAAATGCAAGGACTCCTCCCATCTCTAAGCTCAGTGGAAACCCAGAAGTGCAAACCCAGGATCACCTGGAACACCGTGAGCAGAGCCTGTGGGAAGTTATCAAAGGAGCTCCTCTTCTTCTCGGACTCGTCAAAGTTAAACTTGCCTCCAAACACTTGCATGCCCAACAGGGCAAAGATTAGGATGAAAAGGAAGAGCAGCAGCAGCAGGGAGGCGATGGATTTCAGGGAGTTGAGCAAGGAGGCTACCAATATGCTGAGTGCCTCCCAGTGGCTGGTGGACACAGGATAGAGGAGGGATAAAAGGCAAGCAACTCTTAGACCAGTCTTGTAAGTATGACATTCATGCACTTTTGAGCAAGTACGGGGCCATCTACCATCCTGTTGGCCACAGACAGCAACTAAGCTCTTATTTCTTAAAAAATATGATATACATGCCACCTGCATCAAAATAAAATCACTAGCTATGATTGTCACCCAGTCCCCAAGAGGTTTCATATTACCTTTTGTTTTATTCCACCACTAGAAAACCAAATAGAAAAGCAAATATCCAACATTAACTTAGTCCATTTTGTGTTTTTGAGGTGAGACCCCCAATGACCTAAATTCAGGTGGTCTTCAGTTAAGCCCTTCATTAATTGAATCAAGTTTGCCAGTGGTGGAACAGAGTTCCAAGACCTGGGTCTCTGAGCACCAAGCTGTCACAGGCCAACAGATCCCAAAAGCAGTTGAGTGGAGCCGTCCCCGAGCTGTGGTGGGCGTACCGTGTGACCTTGAAGATGCGCATCAGGCGCACACAGCGAAACACAGAGATGCCAAGCGGACTCATGACTCCCTTGTCCACCAGGACCATTTCAGAAATGCCGCCAAAGACCACAAAGCAGTCGAAACGGTTGAACTGCGAAACGAAGTAGGCCTGAAAACCCAGGCTGTACATCTTCAGCAGCATCTCACATGTGAACATTGACAGAAGCACCTTGTTGGCTCCCTCTGAAAGGCAGGACATTCATTGTTAGCACTCCTATGCTTCATCTGGTACTTCCATCCACTACTGCAATGCACTGATTACATTACAAAGACTTTTACAGTATACATTCCATGTACAGTAGCATTTCCTCTGTCTGCAAATTTATCTCCCCACAACCCAGATCAGGATAAGCAGTTGGACAGAATGACATCTTCATATATTTACTCTCTGAATCAGGAATGACTGGTCATCATTTTTTTCCTAATGTATCCATTTCACTTGAAATCCTCACCCTGTATTTGCGATAGCCACTCTGGCTGGTTGTAATGCTCTGTGCAGATTGTGAGCGTGTTGAGAAAGACCAGAAGGATCACCAGCCAATAGCAGGCGACTGATTTGACAGCAAACCTGCACCTTTTGCGGATGAATCGGTTCCAGTGACACACTTTCCGACTAGGAAAAAAAATGAAAAGTGAAATTGGTGTGGGTCATTACAAAAACACAAACAAACAAAAGGTATGTTGGTCAGACTGACAGAATACTTAAATATGACTGCACTAGCGTGGCACAGAGACACCTACAACACTCCTTGTGCATATAGTTGCCTGCATTGCTTCTTTATCTTTAGCGTCATAGGGCCCTATTTTACACCTGGGGCAAAGTGGCGCCAGGCACAAGTGTCTGCTAGCATGAGCCAAACGCAGTTGTCATTTTCCTGTCCAGCACCCTTGTCTTTTAAAAAGCAAATGCGCTTCTGTCAAAAAAAAACTGTACAGTGGTCTGCTTTAATTTGAATCAATCTCCAACTTTTCTTCTCAAACTGCCCCCGGTGAACTTTGCTTTTAATCCTCCACATGAACTAAACCAGTGGTTCCCAAACTGGGGGGAGCAGAGGTATTGCGGGGGGAGCGCACCAATGGAATAGCCTCAGGAGCAAAATAATCTCTTCAGACTGGACGATTAAACAAATAAAGCAGCCCAACATTACAGCCCAGCATTTATGTAAGTTATGTAAACTTTATTTTACCAGCTAAATTAACTGAAAACCAGTTCTCACTGCTTTACGTGATATTCGGGAGAAATAGCAGATAACGCATCGGAACTTCCGGTGATACAAACGTCATACAATCATCACGTTCTCAGCCAGTAAGGGCAAAGTTGTGTCGTCATGGAGGCTGTTCCAGTTTGTTCTGCCAGCTGAGAGGTGCTGTACGATCTGTCTTAAGTCGCCTTGCTCTTGCGAGGTTTTTGTACCATGTCACATGGTGACGTGTGACAACGTTTTGCAGCACCAGACAAAAAAATCTAACCATATCATAAAAAACGAGGTTTAAAATTTTCTACATGAAGTGCAGGGAGACTATCAATTAATGGGTATGATTTAGTGTTGTTATGTGCTATAGTATAGGCTGAAACCTGCGGTTATCATTAAAAACAAAATGCGTAAATCGTAAAACAAACTTTAATTTGTGTACGCTAATGAATATTAATAGGAACGTTACATCTGCATTTGCATAATTTCAAACTTATGCTGGACTTTTATTTTTAATTGATTGCTCTTTTTTCTCCCACAGTGGTGAAATTGCACCATTTGTATTTTGTAATTGCATTTGTTTTGCTCAATTAGAAAAGGGAGTTGTACTTCAAATAAAGTCTGGAAACCTATGTAGTTTGAATGGGGGTGGGGGCTCAATAATGTTCCTATCTAGAAAAGGGGGGCCCTGCAGAGAAAGTCTGGGAACCACTGAACTAAACTAAGTGTGCAAGTGTGTAAAAGTGAAGCATTACCACATGTTGAGTATAAACCTGCTCTGAAACTTCAACTTTCTGTCTGTCTTAAAATGAGGGGGAGTCAGAAGCATTGTTGGCACATTGCACATTGATTTTGTGAAAGATCATTAATGTATACAAGTCTGTTATAATGGGTAGTCTCAGGATCTTCAGCCAGTGGAGCTGTATGACATTTACGGTTCATTAATAGTATGGCTTTTTTGCAGGTGTTTAACGTTAAATAATTAAATACTTTGCAATCTAGTTTGTCCCGCTCCCGCCCACATCTCATCAGTCTCGTCCCATTCCCACCCACATAGGAAAAATATGTTTAGTTTGACTATGCTTATTTTCAGATAAAGAATAAAGACAAACTGGAAGCCTCAATAAACAGGCTACATTCAACATTTAACAGTTAAAACAGGGTACATTTTAGACATAATAGTAGTTTGTTGCAGTTGTCACAACAAAAGGCAAGTTGTTCTCGTTGTGGTCACTTACAGTGACAAGGACTGCCAAATATCTGATTTGCTCTTGCTTAGTCGGACTTAGTCCATGCATTAAGTCACATTTTCTTTCACTCATGAACACATAAATAATAATTTCATAAATAAAAAAATGAGCAATAATTATTTGTTTTAATTCTTTTCCTGCTCCCACAAACACACCAGTGACACCTGCTCCCACATTCAAAAATGAAAATTTGTCTGCACTCTTTAGCTGCAGGTCACATGGCAATGCAGACTCCTGTAGATGGTCTACTTGCTCGCATACACTTTGCCAAGAACAGGTCTGTTTCCTGTGCAGAGAAGCATTCTTTTCTACTACTGAGCAAAGCTACCATTATAATAGCAATCCGCTAAGGTGCAAGCACAACTGGTTCTTAAAGGGAATGGGAGAATGCACTCTGATTGGTTTATAGCATGTTACACCCCAAACATAACTATTACTAATTGGAAGTTTTAGTGCAACCATTTTTAGACCGTGTGCTTGGTGCTATAACTATATTTCTGCCATTAAACTAGCAAAAGTGTGTTAACCCTAAAAGAACTTGCACAGTGCACTTCAGACCATGTGCTTTAGATTGTAAAAATAGGACTCTTAGTGTTAGTCATTAGACATGCACTTAGCAAGGGTCAAAATATCACAAATACAAACAAAGCAGTGCACCATTGCATACACACACACAGAAACACACACACATACTCACAAAACTACTTTAAGTGTGTGGGATTTTGAACCAGTATCAGACATATATGCAATACCAACAGTTATGACCTTATTTCAGAAATTGCAAAACCAAGCACATGGTAAACCTCCTGTACTGACCCGATGTTTGACTTTGAAAACTTCTTACTGCAAAAATGAAGGAGATGACATTGTTAGAGTCAATGAGACAGCTGAAAAATGCATAATAAAGTAGTGGTGCATGCTGTGTTCCTGTGTTGCAGAATGCAAGCATATTTACCCTTGAGATTAATAAAGCATGTCATCAATCCACTTATCCATCCACCCACCCATCTTTAGGTGCAGTGTTCAATGTGTATTGGAATACAGGAGAAAATGTCATGAAGGATGAGTGTGGAACCTGATAGCTGTGTGCAAAAGTGGCTGAGGTAAGGTCTTAACTCACCACAGGGACCCACAGCAAGTTGTCTTCTTATCATGCTCCGATTCCCCATCTGTTGGTGAAGAAAGAAAGTCTCTAGTCATCCTGGGGGCAGGGGGGGGTCCCCTTTACTCAGATCACACTTGAGTCATTGACACCGTCCAGGTCCCTCATTGAGACACAGAAACTGCGGTAACTGAAGTCGTAAACAACAACAACGGCACCTGATGCTGTTGATGCAACTGTACTAATGCTTCTGGAGCTTAGTGCAGCCTTTGACAGTTGTCACTTTAGCTAACTACTTTAATGAAGTAAAGACCTGGATGAGTGAAAACTGTTTATCACTAAATGCATAGAACACTGAGGCTCTGTTTGGAGGCAACTCTGCAGCTATGAATGCTATAATTTCTGCACTCCACTCTGGAGGGCTGAACATTTCCCTAGTAGATTACAGTATCATAATGCTCTGTTATCTAGGAGCATACACTCCACATCAAACACCTCCCAGTATATGTAAAATGCAGCAGCACGAATTGTCATCAGGAGCAGGAAGTTTGAACACATAACCCCTGCCCTTAGATCCCTTCGCTGGCTTCCTGTTAGGTTCAGGACTGACTTCAAAGTTCTCCTACATAAATATAAGGCACTTAAAGGTCTGGAAACAGCCAACCTAACAGAATTACTTCGTGTACAAGCCACATTGTCCACTAGGGTGGGGTGAAAAAATCTAAATTTCCAATAGCAATTTCCAATAGTGCGGAAAAGTTGTCACTGGATCTCGTTATTAAACGTGCAAAATATCTTAGAAATAGGTTAATATTTTCAGGTTCTGCAATGCGATCGAAGTTTTCACCTGTCACATCAATGGGCAATATACACTATCCATTATCTATACTCATCGGTGTTGTGTTTG
>JAODJW010000127.1:13723488-13737901 GCA_026777045.1 Hyperopisus bebe | reverse complement strand
TCAGCCAATCAACTGCTTGTCAGCATAACCTGAATGATACAATAAGTTCATCAAGAAATAAAGGATTAGAATTTATAGTACTTAGTTAAAATTAGAATTTAGTGATTAATTGTCATGGTTGACACACCACAGCACACAACAACAAAATGCATTATCTGCATTTAACCCATATGTGACAACGTGACATAGAGGGCAGCTAATTCAGTGTCTAGGGAGCAGTACCTTGCTGGGTGGGGATTTGAACCTGTAATCTTTCAATTACAAGCATGCATCCCTAACCATCAAGCCACTCTTGCCCATCAAAGGAAGCTGTCCGATTCTGATTGCAGGCACACAGGCTTAGCCCACTGAGCCACACACACTGCCCCTTTCAATAATAATTGATCCCCATGGGGAAAGTGTCTTTACACCTCCCTTAACTTGCTCTTTTCTTGTAGAGTAAGTTGACTGTGAAGGGCAGCCGCCCATAGAAGCACCCAGGGAGCTGGGAGTTAAGGGTCTTATGCAAGCACCCGCAAACATGTTGAAGCTGGGTTTGAACCGGCAACCTTCTGATAATAGGCACACAGACTTAACCCACTAAGCCACACACTGCCCATTAAAAAACAAAACTCCTGGACGGGTCTTGGCGATGAACTATAGAATTCCTCTGCGTGCTCCCTCATTTGCCCTTCGCACAGTCCACGCGGGTGTCTAGCACCAATCAAAAAGAAGTGTAAACTATTCTTTTGTGGTATTTACAGGTTTGCATGCAAATTGTGGTGACATCAATGCAAGGTTTCAGGATCTATCCCAGGAGCTCTGGGTGCAAGGCATAAAATAACCCAGAATGAGGCATCAATCCATCACAGGGCACACACACACACCATTCATGCCATTGTGTAGTTTGCCAACCCCAATTCACCGTACAGCCTGGAAGAAATCCTAATTATGACTGCTAGATTATGACTGTTCAAATTAGGGATAAAATAGTTATTAATTTCATGGGAAACCATCCAGACAGTTAGTATTACCATTTCAAATTTTAGTTATCATTAAAACCATGGCTGGGGGGCGCTATTGAGCGAGCTATGGCGTAGACGGTTTGTTGCTGAGCACAGCAGAGTATCTTTTTCAAAGTACTACTTTCGGCACATTTAAGCACGTAAAACTCGGTGGAGATTAGGTCTGGAGGTGTACTGTACAAAGTATATTTGACCTCGACCTCCACTGAAAGGGTCCCCGCGGGAGACGCAGACCAGGCTGCAGGCGTGTCTGTGTTTTATGATGTGTCTTTTAAAAGTGAACTTCTGACCTCCCTGCGCAAAGACATAGTAGAAGCTTTAAAAGTCGAACTTCGAGCTGTTTTGGAGAGTAAAATGGCAATCATCAGGTTCGATGTAACATAGCCAGGTCTGAGCTGAAAGACTACAAGGAGTCAGCTACTTCGGAGCTGTCCGCGATTAATGTCAAGGTATCTGGCATGGAGGAAAGCCTATCTACATGCATGGACGACATCCCGTATCTGCAATAAGAAGTAAGACACCTGACTGCAATAGCTGACACGCTGCAAATTAAATATGACGATTTAGAGGCAAGGCTGCGGAGAAACAACGTCAGAATAGTTGGAGTACTATACTACTAACTAACTTGCTCCACGTCCTCTGTCTTGGCACTGCTCAAGCAAGCCTTTGAATTGAAAGAACCGCCAATGTTGAACATGGCGCACCGGTCATTTCGGTACCCAAGCAGGGGAATCCACCACACATTGTTGTAGCCCAGTTCCACTACTACCAGGATTGTGCGAACATTCTGTGTCTTGCTCGTGAAAAACAATGGATCAAGATGAACGATATGTCTATTTCAGTTTTCCTGGATCATACCGCTAGAGTAGCCAAAGCCCGCGCTGCATTCAACGACATCAGACGACAGCTTCATGGAATGGAGGGGGTGAGGTTGGCATCCTTTACCCAGCCCGACTCAGAATCACTTATCGGAATACGGAAAAAAACTTTCTCCACCCCGGAGGAAGCCCAGATCTACATTTCTCAGAACATCGCGGGACGCTAAACAGGTGGCGAACGACTTTTCTGATCAAGTAATAGTTGGGGATGGGTGGCACTGAGCTTATGAAACAGGTCCTCTGCCACTTCGAGCTGTGTAAGTCATCTTTTCCTTATTTGAGAATGTTTTTCTCCACCCTGCTTGCTACCTGTTAAGTGGGTTTGCACTGACTGTAAAAGATAGGGTGCAGTCCTTGATTGTTCAAACTCTAGGTAAACTATCAAAATTCTACTTTGTAATTCTCACCCATCTTTGCGAGGTGGGTGGTATTGCTTAGTTTTAGAGATGTATGGGAGACAGGCAGCCTGTCATCTGGGCCTTTAACACCAGTTCAGAGGTACCTTTGTTATTGTCATTGTTGCCGGTACCATTATTAGCATTATTGTTACTGTTATTATTATTATTATTACGATCAAGACTACTACTATTATTATTGCTGCTAACATCATATATGTGTATATTTGCTCTGCTGTGCTTAGTAGGTAGTGCAGTTAACAACCCTGTGCTGATTTTGACTTGTGGTAGAAGCATTGGTGCGATCTCTCCTTGTTGTGAGGGGTCAGCACAGATTTGGGGATTTGGGATCTTTTTATTTGTAATTTATTTAAACCTTGGGGTGTGAAATAATATTTCTACAGGAGACACATCGCCGAACCAGTGAGCATTCAAAACTAAGAAGAGGGTGGATAGACCAAATATACCACTCTAATTATGGTGATAGATCCAGAGGCACTGCCATATTGATAAGAAAAGGTGTCCCATTTGTGTCAATAAGTACAATATCAGACACCAGAGGCAGATATGTCATAGTTGTGGGGAGATTATTTGGAACCGATGTCGTTTTAGCCAATATCTATGGTCCAAATTGGGTTGACCCACAGTTGTTCTCTCCATGCTGCAGTTGGAAAAATTGAGATATAGTAGAGCCGACTGTCAAGAAAATTTTAAAGTGACCTGGTCACCCTTCATTAAATATGTTAAAAACCTGACCCCATCATAAATATCATAGCCATCACAATCACGTTTTTTTTTTTTTTTTTTGTATATGATGTATATAATGTTCCATTTACTAACTGACACAGAGCGAAGGAGAGAGGTCCCCCCCCCCTCCCGGACGCACGTGAACAGGTTTTGTGTCAGTGAAAACATAGTGGAAGGCACTGATAACACTCAATATAATATAAATACAATACAAAACTGGAAATTATTTCGGTTTATGTTTTAGTACTTTATAAGCATTTTCAGCCAATTTTAACAATACTGTGATAATACTGACAACCATGATAATTTGAATTTTGGTCCCTATAATTAAATATCCATACCATTTCATACCATCCCTATGCTGCCTGAGATCTGACCACGAAAGATTACATCATATAATTGTCTCAGCTATAATTTTACTATACATTTTTAGCTAAATACATATTGTATAACTTGCATGCAAAAGCTAATATTTTAAAAATATTTTCTGACACCTGCCATAACTAAGGTCTGTTCAATTAACCTCTGCTGCCCGGTGATGTCATTTAGACTAATTCTAACTCAGACTCCATTTACCCAACTAATAATAACCAACCAAATCAAAAGCAAAATTCAACACACTGAATTTAGAGGCACCCTGACATATATTTCCTACAGAAGGAAAACTATTTTGGGCTGAGGAAAATAAGAGAGGAAAATGGTCTGAGGGTAGAATATTTATTTATACAGCTGAAAATGAGCCCAGAATAATACAATTGACCCATTCTTATGAAGTTGTGATGAGGGGCATCAGATTATGCGACAGTCTGAGCTTACAGGTGGCAGATAGTGTTACAGACAGGTATAAAGTCTGCACAGTCCATAGCATGGAATGAATGTAGGGGAAAAGGAGCATTTCAGTGAAGGGATTCAGCCATTTCTCTGGTGTAGCTATTTTTAGGACTGGTAAATAATCGTGCTTAAGGACCGCTCAGTGGCAGGCAGGGGCAAGCACATACGTAGCGTGCCTGAAAAGGGAAACCGGACACATGGCTGGTATGCCCAGGGGTGGTCCGAGACATCACCAAGTACAACGTGCTGCCAAATCCATCAGCGCCATGCAGCCAGGACAGACCACACACTGAAGGTCAGTGAGGTCGTGACTCATGGAAACCAACACTGCGAAAGCAAGCTGCCTCTTAAGAGCTGCCAAATATCAAAGGTAAATTCTTTTTGATTAATGATAACGCTTCTAAAAATATGGTAGATAAATGACTGATTAGTTTTACAGTGCAGATTTTACAGTGAAAGCAATGCTGTAATTTTTCCTTGAAACATTACAAAAAATAATTTAGTTACAGACATAAAAAGGACATAAAATGGCTTGAAAAATTATCCAAATATATGACAATTTTCCTTTTTAAATTTCAGATATGGCAGATAGTGAAAGGATATATTTTATGAACACTGCCTACTCTTAATGAGGAATACAAAAACAAAAAGAATATTTATACATAATGTATAAAAAGAAATGCATATCTCTGTGACCCTGACCAGAATAAGCAGTTAGAAGATTTTATATATAATTCACACACAGAAGACAATCTGAACAGACAAGATTAAGAAATAGAGAATTGTACTTAAAATACCTTTCATTCACCATCAGATACCCATTACCACACTACATATCTAAACAATATTAAATTACAATGCAAAAAAACATCACCAAAAGATTATTTTTCAGACTCTAGATGCATGTGTCTTCCATCAGTGTACCTATGATACCTGTCATACTTATCTCTGCTGTCATCATTTAGTCGATCTATTGATTTTTAAAAATTCAATTCCTCACTATCTCTGGTTTCCAAGAACCTTTGATAACATTAGGCAATAAAGGAAAGTTCAAAGTATTTTAAAAAGTATTCTTTACATTCACATTTATTTTTTACCTTGCATTATTTAGTGTCCAAAGCAGCAAAAAGTGAAGAAGATTAGAAGCATACAGCTATCAAGTAGCCAACTAGCTCAGCTAAGCTGATCTTCTAATGGGAGACAAGTTCAAGTCAGCGTTAGAGCATTACATTCATAAAAGTTAATCATGAGAAGTCTATGGTTCCTCTCTACAGCAAAAACTCAGAAGACTACATAAGGGCATTTCTCTCTGAGTAGGGTGCCCATCCTCCCATATCACCTCATTTCTCCAGACTGTGATGCCCAGATGGGGGCTCTATCTCCCTCCATTACAAAGCAGCTGTAGAACCTTCCAGAGAACCTTCCAGGAAATGGCTAGCTACAGAAAAGCATGCGCCTACTGTACACTATACCAACTCATACTGTGCAGCCTAAATGCCTCTGGCTAGCTAATCACTGCAAGTGATTAACATGGACAAATGATCGAAGGCTGCACTTATTCATGCAGACACACTCTAGCTGTAGGTAAGCCGCACATCCAAATGCTTAAAAGTAACTGCATAACATTCATCCAAGAGCTACATTAACAATCCACTTTTTTATTTCACTTATAATTTTAGGATATTAAATAGTTAATATAAGTGTTCCTCCATAAACTATTGCTGGGATTATGAAAACCATAAACCAATAAACCAATACTACATTTAATTGTTCATAATTATTATAATAAACATGTATAACCATAAGCATAATTGAAAAGAAAATCATTTTAAACATCACGCTCAGTTCCTAATCCAGATTCAAACCAATACACTATAAACTCTAAACTAATAAATGTGAACATTGTTAAGCCCACCACCATCCACCCTAACTGGTGGATACTGAACAGACAGAATATAAACAAACATACAAACAAAAAATTACAAATAAAAACTGTTCTCTCCCAAGTAGCGTGTGCCAAGAGCCAAACCTTAATTAATCCCTGACTGAGATTAGAACTGCAAAATAGAACCTAAAAAAATTAAATAAAAATTAAGGACTTTTCCCCCTTTGCATAAAAATGTAAGTATATGTTTTTACGTGTATTTTGATCAGACTCCGCTACTTCTTTTTAGTCTGTGCTTTCTCTGCCATCCACTCACTTATTGTCTTCTTGTCACGTCAGCACAAGCAGGTGGAGCACAAATACCCACCACACTCAGAATTATGAGGAACATCTGCTATTTGGCATGTTTTTTACTACCCAAAAAGAAATTACTTTTTTCAAACACTTGTACAAAATGACTATTCTTAAACACCCACTATTTGTTCTTTGTCAAGTAGCGTATTCAGATGCGGCTCCACCCCTAGTATATTTTGCTGTTTTCAAGTCCTACTCAGAGGATCCAACTAGGGAGTTGGGAAATCGTAATTACAACATGACGCATGCTCATTCATTAAGTTGGAGCAAAATGGAGGCGATAAGAAAGCTACTTTTTGTTTTGCTGTATTTTTTGTTCCATAATGCATTCGTAGCATTAATTGAACTTTCTGCAATCCCTTGCTCAAACAGCAGATAGCTCACCAGCTACATATCAAATATTGAGACAAAGAAACTATGTTTTTTTCACCATTCACCTCATAAACATTCAAAACAACTCAGAATTTTGCAATGACACACTACATAAAACATACTACTTCCAAAATTATTTGCTTTTCATGGTGGAGCTATCCATGACTTCCGCCATAATTGTTGCAATGACATGCCTCCAACTCGGGAACTCGGGGCTTAAAGAAAATCCTGTGTTTCCCACTGGTAAACATGACTTTGCAGTGGCATTCATGTGCTTGCATCTCATATTTCCCATGTTTCTGACATGACTTGAAGGCAGAGTTAGTTCATTACAACTTAGCTTTTATTAAATTAACATTTCCAGACCTCTTCTGTATAAAAATTATGTTAAAGCTTTACATTAACTGCACTTTCATAAGGCCTTTATAATGCATTTATAGGACATTCAGAAGCAGCATCCAAGTACACCATAACATCCTAACATACTTTAACCTGGTCAATAGAGGGCATTAGGGCACTGCCTTCCTTGGTTTAGAAGGGATTTTTGATTTTTCTAAAAAATACTCAACGACAAAAAAAGTTAAGCACCCAGATGGAGTGGTGGGAATGAAATTAATCTGCACGTGGTGAAAGGTCATGTGACTTTATCTCAATGATTATATTATCAGATCAAGTGGACAAGAGAGTTGGCAGTATGTGCACACTGCTGGTCCCATGTAAGTAAGGTGTGGCAACCCCCTCCACACCCTGGGCTTGGCTACGTGCAGCGATACGGTGTGGAAGGGAGTCGTACAGCTGTTGTATCCTCTCCTGCAGCAAGTCGGCCCACAGCTGTTGTAACTGGCCCTCAACATCCTGCACATTGGCACTGGGTCTGAGTTGACATCCAAGCTGATCCCACACATGTTCGACGGGGGAAAGATCGGGGGACCTGGCTGGCCATGGGAGGACCTCAACATGATGCAGGCAGTCCATAGATTCACACGTATGTGGACAGGCATTGTCTTGTTGAAAGGCCAGGAGTAAGGCCAGTGTGTCTCTCCAAAACATTGGCAGGATTGGTACTCTCCCCTCGGCTCCACCATACACACACAGGATGGTTATCCATGGCAATGCAAGACTAAGATTCATCGCTGAACCACTCGTCACTCAGCCATCTCTGCGCTGGTTTTAACGGCAGCCTACACATGGGACGGTGATTCTATAGTATGGCTGATGACAACCGTTGAGACACAATGCAGGATGATATGGGGTGTTGTAGAGAGTCCAATACCTGTGTCCAGATGGCAGGCACAGATGTCATGGGGTTCTGTAGTGCTTGGCACACAATATCATGATCCTCCCTTGGTGTGGTCTGTCTTGGGTGACCGGAACCTTCACAACGTGTATGGGTGCCCTCACGTGCCTATTGGTCCCAACATTGGGCTACTGTGACATCTGCATGCCCCACATGCTGGGCAATTGCACGATGCAACCACCCGGCATGCAAACACACAATGTGACCCCTATCAAACTCCGGCCAGCACTGGTAATGATGTCTAATGTGTCTAAGAGACATCCTCTGTGTCTGGTGACTAGACGTGCCAGCTCCTTGCAAATCGAATCATTTACATATCCATTGCTGGTTTGCACGTGTATCAAGTTACATCCAAATTGGACCATTACATCAGGCTACTGTGACATGTGTTACTTGAGGCTTAACTATTTTTGTCACTGAGTGAATATATTTTAAAATAAACAACAATTAGTATGCATTTTCAACACATAAGTAACATGTAATATACATAAAAAAAATCTTATGTTTTGGGTAAAATCAGCTTCATGCTCACCCCCACTCACTCAATCTTAATCAAATATCTCTTTTTGGGAGCTAGAGAAAGTGCCCATTCCATGCAGCAGCTTAGCCAGTTATTGATAAAAGAAATGCACATAGCAACATAAAATTAGCCAATCAGCCTCCTAAAATTGAATGTGTGAAGGGCTTATCATTTATCACCCAAAGCAGAGTCCTGTGCTGACATGTTGCCCAGACAAACCTGGCACTTGCCCGGGGTGCCTGACCACTAAGGGTGCGCTAGGAGGGTTGCAATAGTTTTGCGCAGTTGCCCTGGCCCGCCATCTTGGTGCATACAGTGACACAAAATAACTTTATATAAAAAAAAAATAAACATGATATAAAGATACACTAGCAGACCAACAGTATTAGTCAGATGTAGCAGCCATTTTGTTAATATCACTGCAATCTTTACCAGAGCTCTGATATAAATGTCACAGTGTCCATTTAATTGTTATTGTCAGTATTTTTGGTGAGTTTTGGAAAGATGTGCTTAACGTAGTTAAGCCTGGGAGGGAAAAATACACACTGGACTGACTTAATTTATTCTGAGCAACTGTATATGAGCAACTGTATATGTATGTACTGTATAGTTGAGCTCATAAATTTACATACCCTAGCAGAACATTTTTCAGAAAATATGATTGAAAATTGAAAATTTTCTCTTTCGTTCACAGTTAGTGGTTGTGCGAAGTAATTTATTATCACACAATTGTGTTTGTTTTTTTTAATCATAATGACAAGTGGAAGCATCCAAATGGCTTTGATCAAAAGTTTACATACCCTTGAAGTTTTGACTAGGTACTTGTCGGATTTAAGGTAGTCTGGGCAAAATGTAAGTGAACAAATATGAAGTCCATTTTAACTGTGGTACCTTAAATCCATCAAGTTACCCTGATAAGCCAGTAACCCCGATTCGTAATACAGGCCACTGATGATATACATACAAATTGACACACACGGGTTAATTGGATATTAAGGGTAATTGTCCACACCTGTGACTTGTTTGCTTGTTATTAGTGTCTGTGTATAAAAAGTCAGTGAGTTTCTAGGCTCTTGACAGTCACCCGCACATTTCAGCCATGGGGAAAGCAAAAGAACTGACAAAAGACCTGAGAGAGAAGGTTGTTCAACTTTATAAAAACAGGAAAAGGATATAAAAATATATCCAAAGAGTTGAGAATGCCAATCAGCAGTGTTCAAACTCTCATAAAGAAGTGAAAATTGAGAGGTTATGTTGACACCAAGCCACAGTCAGGTAGACCAACAAAAATTTCAACCGGAACTGCCAGGAAAATTGTTCAGGATGAAAAGAAAAAGCCACAAATAACTTCAGCTGACATCCAGGCTTCTCTACAGAAAAGTTGTATGGATATTTCAAGACGCACAACAAGGAGACACTTGAAGAAAACTGTACTGCATGGTCGAGTTGCCAGGAGAAAGCCATTCCTGTGCCAATGTCACAAAATAGCCTGCATAAAATATGCAAAACAGCACCTATACAAGCATCAAAACTTCTGGAAAAAAAAGTCATTTGCAGTGATGAGACCAAAATTGAACTTTATGGTCACAACCATATACACAATGTTTGGAGAGTAGTCAACAAGGCCTATGATGAACAGTACACCATCCCTACTGAGAAGCATGGAGGTAGATGGATGTTTTGGGGGTGTGTGAGCTACAGTGGCACAGAGAATTTGGATGAATGCAGCATGTTATCAGAGAATACTGGAAGACAATTTGCACTCATCAGCCTGGAAGCTGCGCACGGGACACACTTGAACTTTCCAACATGACAATGATCCCAAACACAAGGCCAAATCGACCCATCATTGGCTACAGCAGAAAAAATAAAGGTTCTGGAGTGGCCATCAGAGTCTCCTGACCTTAATATCAGTGAGCCACTTTGGGGAGGGAGACCTCAAACGTGCAGTTCATGCAAGACAGCCCAGGAATTTACAGGAACTGGAGGCCTTTTGCCAAGAACAATGGGCAGCTTTACCACCTGAGAAAATTAAGTCCCTCATCCACAACTATCACAAAAGACTACAAGCTATTTCCCTATTTGCTAAAGCAGGGACTACACAATATTAAGAGCTAAACTTTTGAACAGGGACAAGCTCAGTATTTTCTTAATGTTATATTTTCTTTAATGATTGTGTTATTTTGAGATATCTCATAGTTTGAATCCCATTACAATATGTGTTTTGCTTGATTACGTGTGTTTTCCTTAAAGAATGGTACACATTTTACATAATATGCCAGGGTATGTAAACTTATGAGCACAACTGTATGCTGATAGTTGTTTTACATTTTGTTTTCTGAAAACTGCTGAAAATATATATAAAAATATCTATTTAAAAAAACGATATAAAGAGAGAATGGAAATTACCGGATTTGGCCCACACACGTTGAAATCAAAATGGTAGTGAGCCATCTGCTGTCTGTTTCTATATATATTCTTAAATAAACAACAATAAATTCTTTTTAAGTAACCCTAATCACCCTTTCTAAAGAAGATGGTGCCTCTTAAATGCTGACTATTATGATGCATTATAAAGATCGTCAAATATATGGTTTTTAAGGAAGTTGGTGTCTCTTACATGAAACATGAATTTAGCTCTTGGGATTTTGTACAATACACAGCTTAAACTCAGGTAGGCCAGCCCCTGTTAGTGTTACCAGCTGCTCCACAACTTCTTGAAATCATCAGTCTGGTTGAATGACATGAGGACTTTCTATCTTTTAAATATTTTGGCTTTAAAGGCTTCATGTTTTTTTTAAAAAAATCTATGACTACAATCTCCAGCACCAAATCACCAGTGTGGTCAAAAAAATCAGTTTGCAAGGAAGCAATAGTGAGGGACACAGAGGGGCAGGTAGGGGGCGCCACGGCTGCAAAGGATCTCCAGAGGCCCAGTGAAGTGTGCCCACACTTAATGCAGGCTGACTTTGCACCAAGGCCAGGGAGAAAATGCATAAAGTTTTCTCTGCTACACTGGAAGACAGAGGCTTCCTGATCATCCGCTATGAACTGGTCTTTTGCTATGCTTACTGATTACCCCCGTTCCATAATGATATACCATTGAGGTGTTACCCCACTTCCGGTAAAAACACCCACGTTACCACAGAAAGGATAACAGTTCATCAGTACCCAAACTGAATGCTGGGGTTCTGGTAAAAAAAAATATATCTGCAAATGCAAAGAAGAGGCACAGAGACCTGACTGAACAGCCAATGATGAGAGCGAAAGCTTCCATAAATCCTGTTAGTGGCAACTTTTCAAAAAAACTGTGACTTTTTACAAGTCAGTAAACAATTCATTCAAACAGTCAAAGTGACATTTTGAATGCCTGTGGGACTGGTGTTAATATTGCACTGGTGTTAATCTTGCACAATAGTTCATTTGAATTGCTGGGCTGGTGAAATGGATCCCAGGATAACTAGTTACCGCACAATTAGTCAGGCAAGCAGACGACCCAGCCCTCCTGTGTCCAGAGCCACTCCTGCTGAGAGCCATGATAGCCTGGCACAATGTGTAGCTCATTTACACACTTGGCAGCATGCACCTGCCCTCCGCACTGCTTAGCAGAGTGTGTAGGTGTTCAAGATGCAACCGTCTGGGGAAAATGCAAAGACAAACCCTTAGGAAGATGGACAGTGGGTAACACAGCAGCACCCTTTGCCTAGGACTGGGAATGCACATTTGTCTATCCTTCGGGCTTGGAGAAAATCGAACCAAATTACCATGACTACTGCAGAGAAGCTCAGCTTACCTCCTCACTCAGTCAAAGCTCAGCCTCCTGTAAAACAGCCTGTACCCTGCTTTTGTATACATACACTGATGAGGAGGTGCTGTTTGCAGGTGTAAGGGTCTATATGTGTGCAAACATGTAAGCAAAGTAATAAACACATTATGTACTGTTTTATCAAAGCAGAACGACTTGTAGATGGCTACATGTTCAGACTATCTATGGTTGAAGGCATATGCCTTTGCTGTCGGGCTGCTTTGGGGCACGTGACAGCTTGTATATAATTAAACCCAACATTGTAACACAGTATGAATGCCCAACACACTGCTCCTTGTACAATTCCAGTCCTGGCTGCCTTCTGGCTTCCTCTGCTGGGCAGCAAGTGTAATTCAGACCAAGGAATCTGCATTTTGCACTGTGAATCCAGGCCTCAACAGGCCACTTCAGGGCCAATTCCGCCATCAAGGTGAGGCTGGGGGGCCACGGCCACTCTGTTAAAGTCGCTGCCCTGATACATTAGCAATAATGTATATTTTTCACAACAGTTCATGTGAAAAATAATATCAATTGGCAACACTAACTGTGAAATAAGAACCCAAGGATTTCAGTATGTGATTCCTTAACTCCCATATTTACATGGATTTCAACTAGTCTATATAGTGCAAAAGCATAGATGTTGGCCCACATGTCAATTCTGTTTGATAAGATGCCAGGCGACTTATGTGGAACACCCTCATGAATTCCTGAAATTCACTCATGGCTTTTGGTTTTGGTGCTTTTTTTCTGGCCCCTTATAGTGCCCCTATGAAACATTTCTGGAGGTGCCACTGTCCAGGGCTTTCCATATCCGCTTGTCCCTGAGGAGTGTGCTTATTTACAGTAGGCTGCGGGGGGCCACATGTATAAGAGGCTGCCATGGGTACCCCCGCACTTGACTGTGTGCTTCTGTGTGGATATTTACCATGAGCTGCTGGTGAGAGTCTCTAATCTATCGCTTGCTGTGACATCACTTCACTGTGGCATACTAGGCTGAGCGAGTCACGTGACACATACAGGGCCTTAAGTCACCACAGAGGACATTACTCACTCCCATAGAAGGCCAATACCACCTGAAAACTGGCCATACTGTTTTATAGGTTTATTGTCTTCCTCCTGGCAAAAGGCCTCAAAAAAGGCTGTCTTCTATGCATAGGCTTACTCGGAAGTAACAGTAACGCTGTCCTGGTTTCACCAGTGCAGTTTAGAGTGCATCTTCTTGATAACTAATGCCGGTCCTAGAGAAGCTACTCCGCTTGGTGCCTACAGAAAGACATCCAATGTCATTACAGCTGGGTAGCAAAGTGATACCTTTGTCTATACGCCTCCATGAACAGATTCGTAACACATTATAATGCATTCATAAAACGTTATACATATGGCTATAAATGTTTATAAAGGCATAACACATTTTAGCCGTGTTTATGAATGCTGTATGAAGCTCTCATCTATTATGCACTATAGATGTCTTCACAATGTAGTACAAAGCATTCTTAAGTCTTATACCCACTATTATACTGTATTATAAAAATATTTAGTAAGGGATAAACCATAACAAGGTGTATGGTTATACAAAAATTGTCAGGTGGCAAGGTTGGAGTTGATTATTTTTATATACTATTACATCTCAAAGTGGTTTATCCCACTTACACTAAGGCTAACATAAAATAATAACAGAATAAATTAGTCATGGTTAATTTCTCAAAAGAAGATTATTTCTATTCACATTTTATAATATTCCAGTTTGCTCTTAAGGATATAGTCTCTGTGGGGATATGACGTCTGGTAAGGGTTCTCACAGGTTTTTGCATACATATCTCGGGTCGCTGCTTCTAGAGTATGCCAGGTAGCCTACTTTTCATCCACAACACTTTACTAATAAATTTATGGCAAAATGGCTTAAATATATTATTCTATGGTCTATTATTTGCCAAAAGTACCAGTTTGGTGTCTGTATTTTTATGTGTGCTTTTAAAGTGCTGCATTTGCAAACTGAAACAAAGCATGCTTTTTAAAATTAATTCATTTCCTTAAGTTAGAGTTTCTGTCTCACTATTACTTAATACTACTGAAATAAAGTAAAAACATTAGAAGTTTGGTGGTATTGAACTCCTTTTACCCTTATTACCCCCACTCCCACTCCTCACCCCTAAACTGTGAGCTATGAATGGCCCATTATCTAGTAGTACTTTTTGCAATCTTTGCCCAATTTATCTTAATTTATGGATTACGAACGATAACAGATTTTGACAGTGGTGGAGGAAGTACTGAAGCTTAGTACTTAAGTAAAAGTACAAATATCCTGCAAAATATGTACTCAAGTAA
>JAODJW010000127.1:13707694-13719542 GCA_026777045.1 Hyperopisus bebe | reverse complement strand
ATATAAAACTCTTACTAGGCTGCCACAAAACTACCCCCGTGGGCACACAATAATAATCCACACCCATGTGACATCTCTGGACCAAAAAAAAAAGTGTTTACCAAAGTCATGGTATAGTAGTACATAAGAAAAGAGAGCTTCATTGGAGCTTGTGAAGTATTACAATCAACACTATCATGCCATCATGCCTTATGACTGTCAATAGAATATACTGTAAAGCTTTTTTATTTCATATACTGAACATTATAATGCATTATGAAGTTATCTAAAATGCATTGATCGCAGTTTTAAGTAAGTGTTAATATACTGAAAATACAAGCTTTTAGCTCATCAGTAAGACCTATCACCCAGGGATAGACCAGCTTGTGTTTTTGGTAGGATTTCAGACTGGAGACAGATCCACCAAGCTAGAAAAATGGTTCTTTCCAACAGGCTTCTGTGGTGTGTGACCTCCCTCTGCCCTAACCTCTAATTGTACTCTTTTGGCCATAATGAAATGTTTCTCTGCTGAGGCACTTTGACCTTTGTGAACTTAGATTACGTGTTAAAATAAGTATGGCATAAAACCAGTGCACTCTACATGAATCTGGCAACCAAGTGAGAACATCAAAAATGAACACCGTCCAAGAGTAGCTCTACTTTGCATCACCACCTCAAGGCATACAGCCCTAACCCAAAAGCAGAGAATGCCAACTAACAATAACCAGGGTGAAGACACAAGGACACAGAAAAAAGCATAAGGCAAGGGGAACAAAGAGCAAGAAAAGGCATAGAAAAATGTTCAGGGTGTAGAGTACATGAACAAGACACATCTGTTCCTACAAGGCTCCCCTTATTGTAGTTTACACGAAGGAAACCAAACAGCAGCTAGGGAATGCTGATTCACACGACAGCAAATGCCTTATCCCCATACGGGGGTGGCTTTATGGAGCAATTCTGGATTTAGACAAGACGACATGGTATTCCATGATGCTTTATGGCTTGCTAGCCCTAAAATTCATACTAGAGGGTGAACAGTGAGTATAGTTCAGTGCAGGGATGAGCAACCTGCTTCCATTGAATTCTGTGGATTATTGGGTTACTTTCTGTTACCAACTGATTTATGCTTTGTGAACCTGGATCCCATTATAATGATATGCTAATAATAGCTTTTCCTAAGCAGAAATCGGCACGCCCCTCAGGCTTCAGTAACCAGGGTAGCGAAAAGCCGGTTTACCAGATAAAATCAATTAAATAATGGGAACTAGAATCTCCAGAAATAGAAATGGGGTAATACTGTAAATAGTGAAGGAGGAGGGAGCTGCTTCATTACCTTATAGGAATAGGATACAAGATGGGTCTAGAAATAGTGTATAAGCTTGGAGAAAGGGGATAGTCCACAGGGGCAATGGGGGAGGGGGTGCCAAGGCATTCTATTAAAACTGTGACTGATCTATGGAAAATGCAGAAACAGAACATGACGCCCCTTCATTTTAATAGAGCTGTTAAAAACAGCTTTTTTACAAATATTAAGGGTTTTCCAGGTTTTTATTCATATACTTAATTTTTTGAAAGACAGTCATTTATATAAATTTCCATTTTGGCAACAGGAAAGTAGCAGGAAACCAAAGGACTGGCACATCATAAGCACTTCACTGCACTAACGAATCTTGAGAGATGGGCTGACCTGGGTCATCTTCTTAAAAAAGGAGCCATTTTCCCCGCATTAATCACAGCTCTAAGAAAGTAACAGCCAGTATAACTCACCAATCAATGCAGAGAGAAAGGACAACCTCTGTTTCATTCACCAATCAAATTCAACGGAAGAAAAAAGCATTAAACCACAGATGTCTTTAACTGTGACGTGACAGGTGACCATACTCACCAGCTGGTGGTTGATATTGTTGGAGTCGTCCTCAGGAAAGGGAGTGGCTATAGCCAAGGCCATGCAATTGGCAAATATTGCAAGCAATATAAATGTATCAAACGGCCTAAAATTGAGATAGTTAAGGAAAATCAAAATGAAAAGAATCATTCAACACCAGGTTAAGCTGTCCTGACTAAAATCTGTCTTATGTAGATTTATAGTCATCCAGCACCATCATAAAATACTGGGAAATCTATTACATAAAACCAGACAAAGTCAGCAGAAGTCTTGGGTGAATGACGCTAAGCAAAATGTTTACTACACTGGAAATCCTGGTCCAATCCCAGTTGTGTGCTTTTAGCCACATGTTGCTGGGAGACCCAAAAAACACAAAGCTCTATCCTTCTCATCACCATACAGCGCTATCTGCTGTACATCAAACAGTCCCCTCCCTAATACATTTATCATCTCTGGTTAAAGCCTGAGGTCTTTAGACACAAAGGTGAAGAGATGACATCCCATACATCAGAGGAGCTGTGTGCTGATAATTATTTCCCCCAAGTTGATGATCCATTTATTGGAGAACTGCCAACAGTTTCTTTCACACTTGTTTATACTGAAAATGTGTGTGTGTGTGTGTGTGTATAAACTTGCCAACAGAGTTTTTTAGAGTGATAGTATTCTTAGGTTCTATTGAACCAGTATCAGAATGTATTCACTGATGAGACTTCTTAAGTCGCTCTGGCTAAGGGCATTTGCCAAATGCCGTAATTGTAAATGTAACTGTAGCCAACATACATTCCTATTGGTAAGTTAATTGTCCGGCTGACACCCTCACCATCACTGCTGCTGAATAAATAGCTATGTGTAAAAAAACAGGCCTTTAGAAAGCTATTACTTTTAAATTGACCCTCTCATGATACAAGATCATGCTAAACTGTGGGCTAGTCCTATTAAATTTAAGATTTAAAATACCAAGAATTTATAGTATTGTGCAAAAGTCATATGCTATCAATGAATTTCTTCTGTTCTCCAGAAAGTTACTACTGTCCTGTTGGATGGCAAGAGTACTGCTTTGGCTGCCCAACCTCTCCTCAGGGGCACCCCAGCTATTCCGTGAGTTTCTTAAATATCCCAACTTACTTCATTTATTTAATAGTTAAATAACTTGTCAAGGTCAATTTATGATAGCCAGATATGGTATGTCAGTGATGGATTCGACAAAGTCATGTAAATACTAGATGCTTACTGAAAAATAATGTGGTGACTTTAGGAGAGCTTTTGAAATGACTCGTCTCACACACTTTGGCAGACAAAACATCACAGTTTTACACCAAAAGAAGATTATTTAAGCATAATTTTCTTTGGAAACCTAAGAGTTGTGCACATTACTGTGGTTCCAATGCAACGGATGTGAAAACAAAGGCATGTACACACTCACACAATCACATAATTGTTCTACAAAGCGACACTGGAGACTCAGCTGCTTAAGGATACTTCCACTCAACAACGCTGATGCAGGCCTTCCGGAAGGGGTTATTGAGGTTGAGGCAGAAGAGGGCACGGGCAGGCCTGGTTTCTGGTGGTGGGAGCTGCTTCTTTAGCTTAGCATGCTGCAGCTTCCTCTTCTCCGACATAATGGCGGCAGCCTCAGCCGCCTGCTCCGGTGTCATATCGGAGATGGGGATCTGGGGGGCGTCCTGACTCATGGTCGGGCCGGAGTGGGCGAGTCACAGAGAATGCACCGGGGCCTACCGGTGAGGAGCACTCAGGCCGGGGGCTGGGGCGCAGTCTGAGCCAGGTGCTGGCACGTCACCAGGAGGTGCCACGCCGATGCTGCTAGCATACTTTGCCCCTGAGAGGACAACAGTGAGGGCATATAGTAAGGAATACTGTCCCTGACATATAACAACATCAGTAATCAGTAAAAAACTACCAGCTTGCAGGAGAACCATTACTTTTATATTGGTATGAATAAGAATTGACATGCTTTATACATAATTTTTGAAAAATCAAGCAAATAAAGGGCTTTGTTCAAAGGAGGAAGTAAAGTGCACCCTGATTAAGTTTCAGCCTGCAAGACTGCTGCCAAAGGTTCATCCCTTTGACCATTTAAACAGCTGTTACTATATATGCACATACTATTCATTAAGTATTCATTAAGTCCTGGTTGATTAAACAGATAGACGAAATAATAAATTAAATACAATGCATTTAAAAGAAAAGGAAAGAAAAGAAAGAAAGAAATTCAGAATCACTGAGAATGCAGTGTGTTTAGTCAGCAATTACAGAGGATTTAAATTCACACTGAGCACAGACACCAGGCTGCAGCTCCCTGACTCTGGTCTAACAGCTAGACTATTCAAGCACATGGAAGTTACTCAGTCACTCAAGCAATAAATTATTAACTTTAACGAACCTTTGACGGGGAATCAAATGCCAGTTCAGAAAACTCTAGAAAGTTCTAGACACAATCTGGGAGGTGTCAGTAAGCTACAGGCCACTTTCCGTTAATACCATCTAAACAAGCTATTTTATATGGCTAAAAGGCCTCAGCCAAGTCAGAACCTATGTGTTCAGTATTATATTTATTGTTAGAGCACTTTCAAAGATATAACGATAATTTAACAACAGAATACTAGCTGTCTGAATACAATAACTATACCTTGTGTAACAGTGTTTACTCAAAGTGTACAAGCTGAGGGATACTTTGTACATGTTTGTTGCTGAACCTCCACAGTGGTACCGTCAATGAATGGTCCAGAGCTCTAAACACTACTGTATACTACAGCACACAACCTCATTTCAGCAAAATTAAGAAATGCTCTACAGACAATGAATACACTAAGTCCTCATTCATCTTCCCCTCAGCAAAACTTTATAACACACTGTCATTGCAATGTATGTGAGCCTCTGTGTTTTCTTTTTATAACAGCAAAAAGTCTAACAGTCCATGACTATCCGTCTTAAGAAGGGGTCTGGTCTATTGTCCTGAATGTCTCATAAATCTAAATACACAACAGGTCAAATATACAACATAAACTTGACAATAAATGCTCATTGTCCACGGCTAATGTGCAAACTGCTGTTTTGAAGATGTTTCCAAAATTCCAACTCATTGCTATATGAGTTAGAGCCCTTTATTTAAGAGATGAATACCAAACAAGAAAACACACATGTCTTAAGTCATGTTCCATTGACAGGTATTGTTTATAAGCAAGTGATTTAGCATATTTTATGTGTATACTTTGAAAGTATACTTAGGACTAAATGACTTAGTATTAAACACCTGGAACTTGTCGATTGTTTTATTATAAAATGATATTAGGTTAAAACTTCAAGGGAAAAACAAGCAAGTAGCTGCTGATCCTGAAAGTAGCTTTACCCGTCAAAATATCTGCAGCATTGGACCCAGTTACCTAGACGCCATAGCACCAAGACGGCCCTCATTTGCAAACATTTTGAAGTAGGCCTCTTTCTGAAAAAGACTAAATGTCACACGCATTAAACTATTAGGACACTTCAGGGGCTGGACCATGCCAAACCTCCTTTATAATTTGCATGAATTCATAGCTGTCACTCTGATGTATCACTTTGCAAATTCAGTTGTGTAAGTCCTTGACCTCTGAAGCCCAATGAAAAAGCAAAAGAAAGGTTATATCCCTTGGAAATGGCCAGCAGACTTCAGCTTTGTCTGGAAAATACGTGATCTGATAAAAAAAGAACTAAGTAAACTACAATCATTTTGCACCACCGTGCAATTACTGGATGCTACTACGAGTGTAAAAATAATGATCACCTTAATCTCTCCTTTTTTCATTGAATAACACATTCATTCATCGACCAGAGCGCAATATGAAACCGAAAACTGACACCCAGTTCACAATTCGTTCCACTTTAACGTCACCTTCCACTAAACGTACCATAACATATATACAGAAACGGCTTTGTTCAAATCATTTTGAAGCGTTTTGAATTGATGCTGTCATCCATAATGATCATGGGTACACACTGCGGGCTCACCAGAATTTCTTCCAAAAACGACAATCGTTATCCAGGTTACTTACCCTGCAACTGTGTGCGATGCCTTGGGGTACACAAGATGATTCTCTTTAGGCTCTTTTTGGGTCCATGATGCTCCGTTTCATGTGCCAGCAAAACATATCCCTGATAAAAATAATTATAATAGAAATAAAAATATGATGATCCGTTTTTCTTAGAACCCGGTGCGCTTCTCAGATCTTGAAAATGAAGGACGGAATGAGAGCCAGGTTTGCGAAAAGCACGGTTGGGGCACAGCGTCCAACCTCAGTTCGGCTGATATTTCTGTCACCTCCGACAGATCAGATGCAGCGGACACTGCCAGGCGCACGGACGATTCAGGCAATGCGTCGCCAGCATGCCCGTCCTTGTGCCGAAAGCATACCTTTCCAGAAGGACCCGATCGCTGGCGGACGACTACTGAATTCCAGCAACGCACGCAAGAAATCCCAACTGCTTTCGGGAAACCAGCAGAACGCAGAATCAAACAACAAATTAAAATTCATTAGCTGGAGGGCAAAGAGGGACGCATACGCGTTAATTAAACCCTTTCATGCCGACCGCAGAGAGGGAGAGATAGAGAGAGAGAGAGAGAGAGAAAGAGAGAGAGAGGGGGAGAGAGGAGCGCAGGAGCATCCCAGTCCAAACCCCATCCAGCTTAACGTCACAAGACAAGTGAACAGTGAAATCAGCCCATCACAGCGCTTCACCCTCCGGCTAATGCAGTCCAGGCTTCTCATTAAAATCGCATATCGTGCAAACCAACATATTTCCAAAACCCGAAAAAATTAAAACAATTCTTCAGTTTCAAACAACTGTGATACTGCATAGTCACACGTATAGTAATCCCCGAGAGTTTAAGAAATTATTTCGACATCCGGATGCTTGTGGGATTGCAGGATCTTGGTTCAAGAAATAGAATGTTAGTGTATTTTACACCGTTGTTGGTTATCTATTTTCACCACAAGCGGAAATAACATCTACAAGGTGATTACGTTTTTAGTTAAGATACAAATTATTTAATGTGCATTTAAGGAAGAGCAGAACGCTGTCCAGTCTAAACTATGGCTCCTACGCCTAAGCGGCCGTAGGAACCGAAAGTGTTGAACAGCTGTTTGGGATTATTGTTTGTTTGCCAGTTGTCCCTGGTTGTCGTCAGTCGATGAAAGATGGAATATATGGAATGCAACGACCTGAAGCTTGGGACATCAAGGGGAGAATTTGTCAGTGACTGCATTATATGTGTAAAACTGAAGGTCATTTGGTTACCAATAAGTGATGGTATTGTATGGGTCCCTGAGCATTACATTAATTATTAAAATAAAACATACTATCTGTTCCCAAGTATTTGCTATTTAAATGTATGATGCAGAAATGTATTATTTACAGGTATCATTTCCAGAAATTGGACTGCTGTCTATTGAGGTGAGGCAATTGTGTTTAATTGTAGCTACAGGAACTATTATTGCTTAGAAGTGGGATAAAATTTGCCATAGCAACAAGCAGAGTACGCACAGGGGAAACACATTTGTTTCTTTTCAAGGTTTAGGCAAGGTTGTAATCAATTACTTCATGTGCCCTTGTTATAATGAGCATTTCTTTGGAAGTGTGGTATTTTACTCATTTAGAAGTCATTGTGGGAAGGTTGACAAGCATACCGAAAATTTCCTGGAGCCTTGCAGAGCTGAGCAACCTCTGTGAATATATGGAGTATAGTATAAGTTATTTGCATGCACTAACTAATCCTAAATTGAAATACTACAGCTTAGCTGTGCAAAAAAGTATGTTACCTAGTATTGAGGTAGAGATATGATTTTTTGTGCTCAATTTGCTAGTCCATCTGTATGCTTGGGATATGGACACGTAACAGAACACTTGTGCTATATCCTCTTTCACTCCCAGGACCTCTCTCGCATTACAGCTGCTCAGTGGAATATTCCAGCTCTCCTGCCATGTATTCACCTGGGCTTGTCTTTTGCTATACTGAAAAATGCTTAACCTTCTCATTTACTGTTATTACTACTTACACTAATGCTATTTTAGTATTTTTTTTAGCTATATTAAAAAATAAACCTTTCCACACTAGCTAATGTTAGGTAGGAAACATTATTTTAACAGCTACTTTGAAAAGTATCATTTTGCTTTTAAAATACCTAGGATCAGGAAAATTAAAAGTACAAGAAATCTTTATCTTCTAATGGGAGCAAGAATATGCAACAACAACAACAACAATAATAATGGATAATAATAATAATAACAACAATAATAATAATAATAATAATTATTATTATTATTATGCAAGCTTAAAAATAGAATATATCAAGCTGCAGGGACCTGGACAGTAAAGGCAGCATCGGGTCTGTGTGAGAGGTCATCCTCAGGGGTGTAAGCAGTGTCCAGGTTTTTTTTCTAAACCATTAAAGGTCAGAAAATCACCTGAGCAAGACTAAGTGGTTGTGCTATGCTGTACCTTGACTACCCAAATTTTAAACTGTAGAGGGAATAGCCTCCATAGTTTTCCATTACAAGAGAACAGAATGCTCCCCAAGAAAGGTATCTTCTTAAAAACAACATTGTTTTGGTTTAAACTACTATGTAGTCTCTCCTGACTAATCCTGAGCAGCACAGATTTCTGAGACACTGCACACTCCTCTCCTTGTTCCTGAGTTTTGTTTATCAAAAGTTTCACATTTCCTGATCAGTCTAGTGGGATTGTATGGGATGCTGAAATAAACGTTAACAGCAAAAAGAGACTATTTTTCTGCACTCCTTTACAAAATTATTTAGTCAGAAGATGAACTAATTTAAAAAATATCTGAAAATACCTAGATTGCACGTGTGATCTAACTTTCCCCTAAAAATACTACTCCCTGCTAGGAGTTTTAATCATAACAATTTGTAGCCGTTTTTGATTTTGGTTGGGTGTATTATGTAGTGAGTGAGAAGGACCAGAGCCAACTTCTGGGTTATTCATCTGGGTCATTTTTCTTCTCATCATCCCTCTGTTAACTGAGCATCTAACGATCCCTGGATGGGACTGAACGAATACCGTTTTGAAGCATAGAAAAAAAGGATTTTTATTACTGCCAGGGGAGTGGGTGGGGCTAATTTTGTCATAATCATGTCATTGGCTAGTGTGCTGTATTAAAAGGGTATAATTATAGAGACGCTCCAACGGTAAACGTTACATTTATTAAAGAATCCGTAAATGTATTTTTAAAAAGTCTTTCACACTGAAGTTCGTTGTACCCACCATTATAATTCACTACAGTTTATAATTATTTTTTTCCATTTGTTTCCCTGTAAAATTAAGGCCAGTACTAAATTTAGAATTTAGAATTTAGAATTAATCTTTGTTCCGGCAGTTAGACCCGCCTACTAAAATTACAGCGGCGATTACGGCACACCCGAAAAAAGCAGAACACCTAGCTTGGCAGACGCCGATAGCAAATACCTATATTGTGTATCTCAGTTACAGCCCATTGCGTTTCACGTTTAACATATTCGCTTGTTAAATATACTTAACCTTTATGTTAGTAAAATTTTAAGCGTTCACATTTATTAAATTAATGTAATGGGATGGACGTAATTGAACGTATGTGTTTCTTACCGGCATCAAAGCAAAAGAAGGGCAATTCGCTTGATTTAAATATTAACATTTTTGTTGGGTCTTTTTAAGATACCGTAATATATACTTAAACAAAGGAACCTTTACAAATAAAATTAGCATTTTATCCTATGCGGATCGTATATATAAGGAATTAATAAAGCTTTTAATACAAATGAATTGACTTCTGCCCGATACAGGAAACATTTGATTGAAGTTGAAATATGTGCGCTTCTCTTTATTATTAGTAGCCTATACGGTTTGGTATGATGGAAGGCTGCTTTATTCGGAGCAGATTAGTTTTGTTTAGGCTAGTTGCGAGTTAAAAGAATGACCTTGGATCGGTTTAGCCTTCCTCAGATAACTGGGATGGAAAAAAGAGAAAAGGGCTGGTTAAGTGCTTTCGTCATTTACCTAGCAACAGGCATAGCAACGACTTTTTCCTTTATGAAAAGAGGGAACTTTCTCGCTACTGCTCACGCAATAGCAACTGCAGGACAGCTTAAGTCTTAAGAGGAAACTATAACATGTGCATTATGCACTTACATTATGATATGCTTGCTTATTCTCATATATAAATGCCCAAGGAATGAAAATGCATTAGTCCTTCAATAAATACCAATGTCTAAATTTGTAAAAATAAAATTTATATTTAAGAATGTTTAATAGTTGTTAGATTTATTCTGATTACCATGCCAATATTTTAATAGACTCTGTGATTCTGTGTCAGATACCTAATTGGAAGATGGCTGCATGGATAGTTTTAACATCACAAAACCCCACACAATAACAAAATTTGAAACTGTAAATACTTTTCGACTCAACAATAGTTATTGTTTGTGGCTTTTCATCCATTCTTTTGACACATTACACCTTATCATTCGTCCTAGTTACTGCAGAAGCAATTATTGGATGTCATAATATACCTCACGGGAGTGAAGTAAAGAACCACATTTTTGATAATTGTTTTTACTATAGTAATTATGAATACAACAGAAAATGATTTCCCTCAAACATCATTCAAATGTGTACCTAGTATTAAAGACAAGGTTACTTATGGTTCATCTCTGAAGATTTAAGATTCATGTAGAACAATGACTTACTGGAATGATATTGTCCTGGAATCAAAAGATCACAATTCAATCCAACTGAAAGGAGTATGACAGAGTCTGCTTGAAGGAGTGAGCATATCCATGTGGTGTTATTGTGAGGATCTGATATCTGTATGGAAAAAACAGGAAACCCTAAAATTACAGTGCAAAGTCATTATTAGGACAAATATATGAAAATGTAGGGGCCACCCAAAAGAATAAAACACCATTTATTGTTAATACAAAAAAATATTCAAAGGTATGAGTAACAAAACCCATACACTTAAAGAACACCCATATAATTAATCAAACCCTCAAAAACTCATATTACTGCATTTTTTTCAGCATTGGGCTGTTCATTTGAAATAATAATATACAAAATAAACTCTGTAAATATTTTCCATATTTTTACTTTGTAATGTTTGTTGCATCATTAATATCTTGTACATATTCCAGATGTGATCAGCTGAATCTTATTCTATAGTTTCATGCACAAATCCCAGATTGTATTCTTAGAAGTAGAAAGTATAAATATTAATCTGTATAAAATACTAGGGTGAAGAGACATATCTTCATTGGCCCTTCCTACTCCATCTTGAAGCACATTTAGACCACTTAAACCCCCCCCCCCCCATGATTGCCCTGCCCTGGATAATCAAACACCTGCAGAACCCAGCGAGAGGCCATACTCACCCCCACTTCTGTGACCCACAGCTGACAAGGAGCTTTACAAGAATATTAGGTTACCTGTCTGCACCTGGTAATTGTTACACATTGAAAATGCCTGAATTATTAACGTTTTATGACAACATGGGATATCGCACTTGCCCCATTTCAGCATATTTCTGCAAAGTAAGACTAGCTTCATCCAATTAAAACAAAGCACCGTCTGGTTTGACCCAGTTACCAGCTAAGTGCTAAGTACTGTTAATTACTTATTTTTATTTTGCATTACGGTTTTGCTTTCTTCAATGAGACTCAAATTTAGTGCCTCATCACATCACTCATCTGGCTGCAGTTGTTTTATATTTTACCATTCATCTAAAAACTACAGAAAACACAAAGCACTTCCCTGTTTTACAATTAATTACATTATAATATATTATTTTTTATTGAATTGTCATTTAATTAAATCCATATTAGCGAAGCAGCTGAATTAGAGTAATTGGCAGTCTTGCCAATTACACCTGTCCATGAGTGTGCCATTACGGGCTCTGACCATCCATGCCATTTGCCTTCCCACATGTCCGGAGGGTGCCCGGG
>JAODJW010000127.1:13696607-13707594 GCA_026777045.1 Hyperopisus bebe | reverse complement strand
CTGGGACAACTCTGTTGTGAAGTGCGCTATATAAAAATAAACTGAATTGAATTGAATTGAATTGAATTGAATTGAATACTACTACTACTACTACTACTACTACTAATAATAATAATAATAATAATAATAATAATTGATACTTTTTATTGATCCCCATGGGGAAATTCTCTTTATTCTCTTTAGAGACTGGGCTCGAATTGACGACCTTTGATCATGGGTACAGAGGCTTAGCCCACTGACTGATAAATATTTTCCATGGAAAGAAATAGTACTAAATATAAGACTTGATGATTCTGGAATGCAGTGTACAGTACAGTATGAGAAACGCCTCACAGCAAAACTGCAGTTTAGACTGACTCCACAACATATCATGCCCAGGATAAATGCAGCCTATACAGTATAACAGTACTTTTCCAGCAAGTGTGTCATGCATAAATTAATGCATTATTACCAAGTCTATCCCTGATCCAACCAATCCAATGAGCATCTGAATATGAAGTGCATCTGACACATTCTTAATTGACAAGGGATTTCTACGTGTTTAGCAGTCACACCATATTAGGCACCTCTAAAGTTGGATGTACTTCCTCTTGTCTCTCTAAGGAATGTCAATTTTTAATTTTCTGTTCTGCTTCTTTTTTCTCCTGGGTAGCTTGTCTGCTAGTTGTTACTGATTTTGTTTTCTCAGGCTGCATTTTTCACTGTTTTAATAGTTTGCCCCCTTAGTCATAATTTGGTTAATTAGTAGAGTTCTAGTTTCTTTGGTATCTCCTGACATTATTTCCAGATGTCCTGGGTGTGATTGCAGTGTATTTTCTTGTAGTTCCTGTCCCTATGTATATTTTGGGATGTTTGCCTTGCCTGGCCTCCTTTAAACACGCTTAGTGGTGGATACAGTAAGGACCAATTAGTGTTTATGCAGGTATTTTTGAGTACTTTTTTGAAATTGCTAATCAGTGTTAAGATTCAGAATCTTTCTTCTTGGGAAAAAAAAAACTTACTGTAAGTGGTAGACCTGAGGCACCAGGACTGTGACATTTACTTAGTTTGAATGAAGCTGGTCATGTGACCCACATTAAAGTTCTCAGTCTTGGTATTTGTACCATAAATATCATTCTGAAAGACTAATTTTTCCCCACACAAACACATCTTCATTACAGCCTGCCAAGTCAGATTCCTGGGCAGATCATTTCTAATTGTGTGCTTTATATACCTCAAAACTCCATAATGGAATTTAAAGTTATTTAATGTAGTATTTCACTAGTTTTAGATGTTGCTTCTACATACATGGTTGAAGGCAGGAAATTTTAATTCACGTGTATAATTTTTGTGTGCAGCAAGCTTCACATTTACATCCATACATATCTACATTTATCCAGGCGCATACTCACAGTGAGTTACAAGCACAAAGTAAAATTAAGAAGAACTAGTACTGATGGTTTCAGAAACCTAGTAAGTTTACATTTACTCTCATATTCATATAAACACACCTTGACATGCATACATGTACACAGACTAAGACGGTTATGTGTGTAGGTTAGAGAAGTTTTGAGTTTTGTGTCAAATGCATTAATGCAGTTTGTTCTCAGAGTGTATTTTCTTGTTGTAAATAACTGTTACTTTCTGACTAAAGCAGACCCATTTAATCCATTCATCCATGTTTCTGTCACTTATCTAATACAGGGTTTATGGTGGTGAGCATGCTTAATTTTTTAATGCTCTTTTTAACTGCACTGTAACAAAATCATGCTAAATGTTGCCTTTGGGCAGCATGCATTTTGCCTACATAGATTGAGCTGAGGTACATTCTTCCACGGCTGCAATTGAGCCTTGAAGTAACACAGGGGTGACGTGAGCAGAGAGCCCTGCAGTCTGTACCACACCCAGTGGACCAAGTCACTGTGACATGGTTGGTTATTTCATATGATCCGTCTGCATGCATTAAGGAAGTCGTGTAGAGGAGGCTGACGATGACATGGTGCATCTTTTTTAAGGGACATGTTCTCATTTCATAGTTTGTATTTTACTAAGACAGTCTTGATGTTTTAACAAAGGTCGGAACATGTCTTTGAGAAACCCTGATGTGTGTTAGTGAATTAGGCAATTCAAATTGTGCTTTTCAAAAAGTGCATGTATGTGTTACAAAATAAGTTCATTTATTTACTTAAAAGATACCTGTGTCCAAAGTGACATACTATGGAAAAACCAGGGTCGGCCAGTACTTGGAGCATTTGGGGATTGAGGGTTTTAGATTAGATGTGAACCCATAACCTTCCAATCACAGGCACAGAGTCTTAACCTGCAGAGTGATGCACTGCTTCTAATAGAGTGCTGTGGAGCAGCTGTGGAGCATCTTTTAAATAAGACATGGTGTATGTTTTGGTATTACGCTGTGTTTGGTATTGTGCTATGTTTGGAATTATGCTATGTTTTTTTGTACCCTATTGTATTCTTGTGTCTCATGCTTACTGTACAGTGTCTGAGGCTGGACTATGATCAGTGTCTGTGGGAGGAGCTGCAGCTAACTGAGATTTTGACCATCTGGATCAGGCTGTAGAGATGTAACTTAAGGCAGATGGCAACCCTGTTTGGCACATTACCTGGGATTACCATAACAACAGCGCCCTTCAGTCCCAGGTGGTATATGAGGCAGCTAAGGATTGTTCACCATCAATTAAAAAGAGAATATTTAAATGGGGAACTTAAGCTCATATTTAAATAATTTATGTTCATTTCTTCTAAGCAACGTTGTAGTAAATTTTATGACTGTTTCTGAGTCAGTTCATGGGTGTCATCTACAATATTTTGATTCATTTAGATATGTGCAGTGTAAAACAAAGCTTTATTGTACTTTTTACAAGTAAATTGGGATGTGTTTCTTCACATATTTTAAGTGCTTGAATCGAAGACAACTGGACTTCATATTTCAATTTCTTGAAAATGTTTCACCTCTCATCTGAAAGGCTAACTGGTAACACTTAGACAGTTAGAGATTAGGGCGGAGGGAGGTCACACACCACAAAAGGCTGTGAGGAAGGACCATTTTTCTAGCTTGGTGGATCTGTCTCCAGTCTAAAATCCTACCAAAAACACAAGGTGGTCTATGCCTGAGTGGGTCTTCCCAAAGAGCTAAAATCTTGTACAGTATGAGGTATGTACCCACTGGTCTTTGCCATAACTCAGCTTGTGTGCGTCCCAGAGGCTGAGCTGGTCTTTGCCGTAACTCAGCTTGTGCGCGCCTCAGAAGCTGTGCCAGTATTCACTTTAACTGAGCTAAGTCGCATCAGGTTCCGGAAAAAGGGGTCGAGTCAGAGGCCGCAAGAGATTGTTAGATGTAATGAAGCTAATATACCTGAGCCATATGGCAGTTTTGACTCCGACTGGGGAAATAAACCCAGTCTACGGGAAACATGCAAAAGTTAGCAAAGTCAGACAGCCAAGAAGTAATCAAAACAAAGTTTATTCACAGTTAATAAAAGACATATCAGTTTAACCAAATACAGTGATCTCCCACCTGTCATGGAAGATGCGTTCCAGACCCATCAGCGGTAGGTGAAAATCCGCAATATAGAAAGACCATATAAATAAACATTTTTTTTAATAGTTTAAGCCTTAAAATACCCCTCCCACATGCTTTAAACACATGTAAACTTATTAAAACAACATATATCCGTGGATGTTGGGCTAAGAATATGAGTAACATAATAATATGTGTGTATATATTATATTTTATTTATATATATATATATATATATATACACACACACACACATCTCTCTCTCTGTACTGTATACGTAATGGAATATATAAAAATAAAAACATATGGCTCTTATATATTCTTTTCATCCTCTTTGATGTAGCGTACCATCGATTCATTCAAGCCATAATGGCAAGCGATGTCCACGTAACACTTTCCTTCCTGAAGCATATCCAGGAGTTTTACATCCTCCTGAATGGTCAAGGTCTTCCTCTGGCACTTAGGCTACTACTACCAGAAGGCTTAGAAGATGCAGGACACTTGGGAGCCATCGTAGGGCTTAAAACAAAATGAAAACAATCTGATCACAATCAAGGTACGCAGTACACAGAGAACTGTGATGCATCAGGGAAAAATCCGCGATATAGCAGGGGCGCGATAGCTGAACCGCGATATAGCAGGGGATCCCTTTATAACATTAATGTAATTCTAACATGTGGCCCCAAACTCTGTCAAGTCAAAACAATTACATCAGCTGAGTGGGCACAGAGAGGGACTGTTTTGATCTTTTGTGTTTGTCCTGGAGAACTGCTGATATTTCTCTTATGTGAGAACATAGTGCGTTAAGGTTGACAGTATTGTGCCCATCATACTGTGACCATTCAATCGAGACCAAACATGGGTGTATGTGTCCCTGATGTTTGTCTGGGGTAATACCTCCTGTGTTAGTGTGAGTTAGCGAGTGTAGAGTGCATCTGCGTCTTGAGGCAGCCAGGCTGTGTCACTGGAATTTGGCTGCAGGGTTCTGGCCGCCCAGTAGGGGTAAGGTGTTCCTTTTTATCTGGTGATCTGGTGATTTGGGTCCAGTCTTGTCGGAGCCGGTGGACCTTTGCCTTAAGACACTGGGTGGAACATTGCAGGCTTGTCAGAGCTCAGACCAGCGGGGCCTGCAAGGCCTTTGGCCTTACAGACCTTTGTCCCAGAGAGGGTCACTGCCTGGGCCCTGATTAATCTTCTAGGGATCCAACTTCTATAATGTTTGCACCTGCATGAGACTGAGGATGAAGGCACTTTTGGTTGATGCCTTGAGGGTTCGGATGTGATGTCGGCAGTAACAGAATTGGAGCAAGGTGATGATGAAAATGAGGCCACTTGTGATGACGCATGGTCGAAACACCCAGTCTTACCATGTGTACACATACTGGGCTGAGCGAGTGGAGGTGCTGGTCAGAATTTCTGCAGTCTTTTTTGCTAAGTGCCCTCTTCATAAACAGTGTCGTCCCACCATTGGGAGACGTGAGTCTCTAGTGGTACTCTTCCTAGGATGTTGATGTGACCCATAGTGAAGTCCTCGGTTACCTCGAGGCGGATGGAATGATTGGCTAGACATGTAAGTCCTCCGTATGTGAATGAGGTCATCTCACTGATGATATACCATTGTGTGTGTGAGACCTGAACTGCATCAACATGACCATGTAGTGGGTGTATGTTGATGAGTTTGGTGTCATTATGTGAGAAGGACTGTAGCATGTTACAGGTGCAAATGATGTAATGAGAGGTCTTATGGCAACAGGTACGAGTGATAAATAGGGTCTCAGTCCCATCATGTATCATGTATCCCATAAGATGATCCCACTTAATCACCTGGTTCTTCACTACGACTCCAAGGGAGCCCATAGTCTAGAATTTGGATACACTTAGTCTGGATTACCAATACAACTAATACATTTATTTCCAGTGTACATCATTAGGGTGGTTAGCAATTCTGAACATTCCATTGTTCCCACCATTTCAGATTTTAGCCACTTCTGTAGTTCAAGTTTATCAATCATGTCATTTAGAACATGTCTAGGAGTTTTTCTAAGTATTTCTTGCCTTGCTGTAGTGAAGAAATCTTGTGCATATGCTTGGCAGGCTACATCACACTCGAGGAGTTGCCTCTGATTGAAGAGCGCTTTGCTAAGTGATAAGAGTGTTTGTGCTTCAGACTTTACTACTTTAATGAGGTTCTCATTGCTATTGGTGATATGTTGGAAGCTGGTGGCTATCTGATTAGCCTACCATGATGTATCCTGGGACTGTCCCGTTATTCTATAGCTATTTGCAATAGAATTTCCTGATCTAAAAAGTCCGGTTATGTCTGCTAATAAGTCGCATTTGGGCCACCTAGGTAACACTTGGATTGCAAGCCGGCTCTTATAATCAGAGATCAGATCCTCAAGGCATGTCTGTAAATGTGTAGTGTATATTTTATCCTCCATGTGTGGGGTACGGGGTCCATTGTTGTGGGCCATCGGGTCCCTGTAGAAACAGAATAAGAGCTTGGTTTGCATTCCCTCACTCGTGAAGACCCCAAGATACTTGGGACAGCAACTCATACCCCACCAGGAGAGGGGAATCCACCCTTTTGCAGTCGAGAACCATGGCCTCAGACTTGGAGGTACTGATCCACATCCCGGCTCACACTCAGCTGCAAACCGCCCCAGTGCATGCTGTGGGTCACCAGTTAACACAGCCAACAGGACCACGTCATCCACAAAAAGCAAAGACGCAATCCTGAGGCTCCCGGACTGGACCACCTCCATCCCATGGCTACGCCTAGAAATTAAAAAAAAAAAAAGTAACAGATTTGGTGACAAAGGGCAGCCCTGACAGAGTCCAACACCCACCAGGAAGAAGTCTAACTTACTGCTGGCAACAATGAAGTGGGACATTGACTGGCGGATTGGTACAGCATCAGCATTAACTTGGATGTTGTGCTTTTCTGTTGTCCCGAATAGAGAGCTGAACAGTTGAGGTGGTTCGGGCATCTATATAGGATGCCTCCTGAATGGCTCCCTGGGGAGGTGTTTCGGGCATGTCCAACCCAGAGGAGGCCTGGGGCAGACCCAGGACATACTGGAGAGGTTATATCACTCAGCTGGCCTGGAAATGCCTTGTATTCCCCCAGAAGAGCTGGAGGAGGTGGCTGAGGAGAGAGAGGTCTGGGCATCCCTGCTTAGGCTGATATCCCCCCGACCTGACCCCAGACAAGTGGCAGGGAATGGAATGGAAATTTATTGTTGTCCGCAGTGAAAATGTTATTCTGTGAGACAGTATTTTTATTTAGTAGCTTGCTAACTACAATGAAACTTAAGTAGCAGTGGTGCAACTGACAAAAAACGCAACACTAGTTTAAAACTATGATGTGCGATTTAAGGTACAGTTTACACCCAAACTTACAATCAAACTTACGCTTAGCTGCTGCAACGCACTGCAGTCTGGTTGGGATGCTATGAACTGAATCATTTTTCAAGAAAGAGGGTTCATACATTATGTGTAAAATCTTCAGTTTTAGAATTCATATTCGATGTTAATTACTGCTAGACCTGCTCAAAGCGTTGACGTTAGCGTATTTTAATAAACAATATTTCATATGCAAAACTAGGGTGGCAAGAGACTATTTTCGGGTGCCCGTGTTTATACAGCATTCATAACGCATAATACACATGGCCATAATGTCTTATACCTTTGTATACATATTTTTGGCCATTTTAGTAATGCTTTATGAATGCAGCATAATGTGTTATGAAAGTGTTCATTGATTCTAATGAACATGGCATTCATAGGATGGGACTTTAAGGACACTGAGTGTGCATTGTAATACTCCTATATGCTGTCCCCCAGAACTGAGCCATAGTTATGTTGTAAAGAATCCCAGCCTTTTCCTCTTTATACAGCTGGATGCTTTTACGGGTCAAGTTTTATTTCAACATCTTTTTTCAAAAGAACAACAGCAGGGTTCCTCGTGAGACATGAAATAATCTGGACACAGGTTCTGCAACATAAGGGTACTTAAGGGGGATGGCATTCCCTAATGTCATTGTGATATTATAATAATTATAACATCTACACTTTCCTTTTGGCAAATCTCATTCTGACTAATGGGTACCAGTGTCCTGTTTCTAAACTTACTACAGGCTTGTTCAATAGCAGGTAGTGTCTCATTCAAAGCAGAGAAGTTAAATTTTTAGGAACAGAGATTAGCTAGATACAGAGGGACAACAACAGTCCATCAGGGTCACAGTGTTCTAGAGCAGGGGAAGCTGGTCCATCACACAACTTTCCCTGACACAAAGTACTATTTGGAGTCACAAAATCACCTACAAACGTCTTTGGATTGTTTGGTGCAATGCAAACACAGGGGAGCAAGTAGAAGATTCTATTTAAGAGTGTACATAGTTGAGATCAGGCTACACATGCTTACTGAAAGTTCGACTTTTGTTGATGATAACTAATGTAGGAAGCAAAGTGTATCGAGGGAGCATATGATATCCATTACACCATGCCTCCCTTTGACACCTTAAATTGGGTCAACATGCAAGTCAGCTTAATACAGAATGAAAGTAACATGACAATAAAGTATATTGCAGAGGGAGGGAGAACTTAGAACCTGCTTTGAGTGATGTCGGATTGGTACAGCATAAGCATTAACTTGACGGAGAGGACGCAGGCGTTGTTTGTTCGCCGCTTCTCCACCTCTGATTTAGTATTTGTTTTAAAACTTGCGGGTCTATCACTAGTTTAGCGAAGCTATGATTGTGTTCAGTGTTGACTGGTTGGTTAACCTCTGGATGGTTTGGCGTCTGATTCAGTTGAAGACTATGTCACCTTGTCTGCGGACCAGGCTGGGACGGCGAACATCAGCTGAATAGTCACTGCAGGAGCTGGGTAAATTTCAATGGCATCCGGGACTATTTTTAAATACTCCATTTCTCAGCTGCTGAGCTTCAACCAGTCGCTACCTCCACCTTGTATTCCAGCCATAAAACAGCTCGGACTTCTCCGTCGATCCCGGTATATCCATAGAAGTTCCCGCAAAAAGTTTGTCTATCACCAGCATGATGCCGCTTGAATACCTTCCATCTGGTCTTCGACCGTACGTTTCCCATCTGGAGGACGTCATCAGAGCACTGCTACACCTGGACTATGTAGCAGCTGCCCGCCCCTTTTTCTTCCGAGAGTCTTCAGCGCTGGGCGAAATGGAAATCGCGGAGTGGATCACAGTGTATTGCGGAGTTTATAGAGACTCGCATTAAAAGACCTCTGTCTTCCGCCAAAATGGAATTATTTAATACACAATCTCTTACTAATAAATCCCTTCTTATCTGTGATCATATTTTTGATAAAAAGCTGGATTTTATGTGCCTGGTTGAAACTTGGCACAAACCAGGAGACTATTCAGCGCTTAATGCCCCCAGGGGTATTGCTACCTGGAGAAAGCCTGCAGTTCTGGACGCGGGGGTGGGTTGGCTGTCATCCATTGGGCTGAATTGAATCTCCTCTGCCACTTCCTGACCTTATCTCCATGGAATGCTTAGCTTTTAAATGCAAACCTCCTCACTCAATGATAGTGCTGTCATATATCGTCCTCCCAAACCACACTCCTTATTTCTTCCGGAAATACACGACTTACTTGCATCACTCTGTTCATTGTCATCCAACATTGTTATTGTTGGTGATGTAAATATTCATGTGGACAATTCTTCGTGTCATCTCTCAACAGAGTTTTTGAGTATGCTTGATTGTCTTGGTCTCCAGCAGCATGTGAAGGCCCCAACACACACTAGAGGGCACACTTTAGATCTTGTTATTACTGACTCAGCTCCTCTAAAAAGCTTAGAAGTCTATGATCTGGGTGTGTCTGATCACAAGGTGGTCTCTATGGCTTTCGAATTTTTATTGCTTATCACAAGACCTAAGCGCCAAATGTCCTTCCGGAACTGGAAACACATTGATCTAACCTCCATGGCTGCAGACCTCCGACTTCAAATTCCCTGTCCAGCCATCACAATGGTAGATGAACTGGTAGACCATTATAATGCATCTTTGAGCAGCGTTTTTGACCTCCATGCCCCTATCAGGACACGGGAAGTTACTTTTGTACGCTCTGCTCCCTGGTATACACCAGAACTACGCCAAATGAAAATGGCAGCGCATGCTTTGGAGCGCCGGTATAGAAAATCTGGACTCACTGTCTATAAGCTTGCATTTCGTGACCACTAAAGGGTCTATTCTAAGTCCCTGAAAGAGGCGCAATGTCAGTTTTACTCAAATCAGATCAATAAACATAAAGGCAATTCAAAGCAGCTGTTTGCTACAATTAATCATCTTTTGGAGCCACAACAGCAATCTTTCACCGAAGTTACCAAGGAGCAATGCAACAGCTTTATTGACTTCTTTAGATCAAAAGTCAATAACATTCGCTCCTTAATACCTGGACCGCATTCTCTACTACCGCCTGCCTTTGATTCTTCATTTGGGAGTTTGCCATCTCTCCCATACTTCACTAAGGTCTCAAGCAGCCACATTGATGGAATTTTGCAAGGAATGAAATCATCATCCTGCACACTGGATCCTATTCCGACAGTTCTGCTTAAGTCATTCATCCCTATTGTCAGTCCAATCATTACGAAGTTAGTAAATCTTTCACTACAAACTGGCTACAGTATGTTCCACCCTCTCTCAAAGCAGCTGTCATTCGCCTGATGTTGAAGAAGCCCTCATTAGATCCAGAGGTGTTTGCGAACTATAGGCCCATCTCAAACCTGACTTTTTTGTCAAAGGTTTTAGAAAAGACAGTTGCTTTCCAACTTCAGAGCCATCTTACATGTAATAATCTGTTTGAGAAGTTCCAGTCAGGCTTTCGTTCAGCCCATAGCACGGAAACGGCACTGCTTAGGGTGACAAATGATTTACTGATGGCAGCTGATGCAGGTTCGCCATCCTTGCTTATTCTCCTGGATTTGTCAGCGGCCTTTGATACAGTGGACCATAACATTCTCCTGGATCGCCTCCATCATACAGTTGGACTCTCGGGAACTGCGTTGCAGTGGTTCCAGTCCTACCTGTCTGGCAGGACTTAATATGTCATGCTGGGAGGATGTACACCCAGGCTGTCCACTGTCACATGTGGTGTTCCGCAGGGGTCAGTTCTTGGTCCTATCCTTTTTACCATCTATATGCTACCTTTTAGGCGCGTCATCACCAGACATGCTCTGCCCTTCCATTGTTATGCTGATGACACGCAGCTCTACATTAAAACTGCCCCAAACCCTTCAGAAGCCATTCTGCAACTCACTGCATGTCTGGAGGAGATTAAGATTTGGATGAACATCAATTTTCTACAGCTGAATAGCAGTAAAACTGAGGGACTCCTTGCTGGCACCCCCCACCAGATCCGTTCTTTTCCTATACTCCAGTTCACCTTTGATGGCCAGGCCATTACTTTCTCCTCCTCAGTCACTAATC
>JAODJW010000127.1:13671493-13696507 GCA_026777045.1 Hyperopisus bebe | reverse complement strand
CTATTTTACATCTGTTGTCCATGGACCGATGGTAACAGGTCTAATGCATAAAAAACATAATATAAATACATAAAATACAAAGTTACCAGTTAATATTAACTAGTCGTTTTTTTGAAATTTCATCCAAACTTCATTCTCAGTGACTCCACTTTAATCTTCAATTTTGCAAATCCATGTAAATTCAGTTTTTCAACTGCATATTCAAAGTAAGACAGAGAGCACTTTGCATATTTTTGCTAGCATGTACTTAACGTACCTTTGCGCATGAACAGGACCCCATCCGGTCGTTTAACTTGAAACCTTTCATTTGCAAACATGTCAACAACCCCATCCTATGTAATTCACACCTAATATTGGTCATCCCCACTAACAATGCAATTATGAGGCTGTCATCTCCTTAGGTCTAAACTTTCGAATTTTTATCCTCAGTGTCAGAATCGCAATGTCTGTATTGTGTGTAAAGAAAGATGTTTAGACTTTATTATTTCTTTACAATGTCAGTCGTTTATGTTAAAATATTGTCAGCTGACAAACAAGTCAGCTATACTGCAACAATATAGTCATTCACAGAGAATGCTGATTTGTTGCAACTTTCAGCATTTTTTTCATTTAAATCTAATACAAATACATTATTACTTGGCATTATAATTTATTTTCAATTATACAACAGTTAGTTTCGACCAAGAAATCTAATGGGACAAGAGGCTTTCTATTTGTGCAGTTTACAGAGTATCATCGCTCGGACATTTCACATCAACTGTATCACTCTGCTTTACAGGTGTATCTAAAACTGTCACATATGCCTCATTTCCCCCAACACGGAGCCGGTGCTGGGCTGATTCTCGTTTGGTGCCTTTTGAGAACCTGCGCGTGTTTCCACCGGTTTCAAAAATAAGCTGAGGCGGAAGTCAGTGTAAAGTAAAGGTTCATATGTATTTCATTTTGTTGCATTTATTTTGATCTGTTTCGGATTTTAAGTTTTTATAAGCTGCCGAACCAGACAAAATGTTTTCAAAGCATGACTCATTGCGCTCTGTATCTACTGGCCGTATCCACTTTTGTCTCTTTTGTCTGTGAGTTTATTCTTTTTCGCTGTTTTACCGCTGTCCTTTCAAGGATCGCACAATAAAAGTCGGCTAATAATTGAATTTTGTTGTCAGCCTGATGATCTCTTTGCCACTGGACCAATACGATATGTTATTAAACCTGCAGCATGTTCATATTTTACCATGCGAAGTACTTCTGCTAATAAACTGGCTAGTTGTGTCATTGCTGGCACTTGCTATATTAGACAAATCTATCAGTTACGGACTGAATTTTCCAGGTAATAGCCCATGCCACTTTCACTTTGATTATCTTCCTATGATTGTGTCCCAGCCGTGATATTTTGTATTACAACCACACTCATTCTTGTATATTATTTGAACCTTTTTCTCATGTTGAAATATCCAGAAATACAGTGAACAAATTTACTGTACACAGATTATATTATTTGAAAACTCTCACCTCCACTGTTGAGTCTACATTGCAGTTTTTATAGGAAACCTTCAAGCCTCATTGCACCCTCTAGTGGGCATCATGCTTATGCCTTCCAATAATGGAAGCTCAGTGTTTAGGGAAGTAGTAGTATGTATTCCTAGTTAGCCATGGCATAGATTTGGTTTCAGGGACAAAATCAGGCTTGAACGCCCTTTCCACAGTCCTTAATGTAGTCTCACGATATTGATATAATATTACTTATGCCCTTGAGGCTTAGCCTGGTTCTTGACTTAACTTTGCTGACCCATTAATTGAATTCAGACCACAAGAAAACCAATGAATCCAACTGTTGATACTTTTTCTCATTCACTCGAAATAACTACTCACTGTGCCTAACACTGTAAGATCAGGGCTGCCCATTTCAGGATAAGCTGCCTCAGCAGTTGAATTGAATATGCTTCGTTATAAAGTGTCCAAAAGCCAAATTCTAGCACTTTAAATTGTGTTCTGTTAATGTGCAGGTATAACATCTTCCAAGACACAGTAATATGTGTAGGACATTTGTGCAGCAAAGCCAAAAGGTCCCTAACTGCATTTAGGAAGGTAGCTCATCAGTAGCATGTGGTTATTTAATAACAGCAAAGCTTAATGGGATGAGGAAGCTTAAGTCTTTTTATCCCTGAAGTGTACTTGTGGTTTTTGAAATGAGGACATGTGGAAACAGAAATATAGGACATGTTGCATTCAGGGAGGGAGCTGTGGCAACAGCAGATGCATTTGTGCCAACCAAAATCTACCAGTAGGGAGTGCTTTTTCCAATAAGCATCACTATAGCTATTAGAAAGAGAGCAAACAGTCAGTAAAATGGTAATTCCTCTTAGAGTTTGATTACAGCACCTAGAAATGAGGAGAGACCAACTACCGGATTAAAGCAGCAATTGACAGCAAGATCTTTGTGTGGACTTCCATTCAGGTATATGTAAGTGGTGCTATTGCACCCTGTGTTTGTAAAATACTGAATTTCCTGTTTGCTTAATTCAGCTCAATTCAACTTATTTATATGTATAGTGCCTTTCACAACAGAGTCACCCAAGGTGGTTTATATGGGTGTGCTATGATACGTACCATACAACATGATTAAGACAGATTAATACAAAAACAGGGAAATGGAAATACAAAGAAATGAAAAAATGAAAGAAAGAAAGAAAAAGATGATGATGATGGAGGAGAGGAACCAGAAACTCCCAAGTAGGAAGAAAAAAAACCTGAGGGTCCAAGGTCAACAGCACCCCCGGGTATGCTAACATTATAAGGAAAGAAAAGAGTCCAACAATGAGTCAATTTTCCATCCTGGCCTGTGCAGGGTGCAGATTGAAGTCTCCATCCATGATGTTACAGTTCGTAGGTCACATCCATGATGTCACCCTACCATGGAACTGAACTAGCACTCCAGCTCAAATGGTGCCCACCATCTGGACATATGAGTAGGAAAGCAGAGACTATGGGTGGTCAGAACATGCATAGACACATTAATGCACAAGCATAGTAGCTAAAAATGGCATGTACAGCAGCACTGTGTTATGTGTTAAGTTGCAGGTAAGCTAAACTGAAGTAAAATGTGCTTATACATTTTTGTTGACATTCTTCTTGCCCTCTAAGTTTTTGAAAATAGAAACGGTCAAATTTGTATCAACTAGGGCCCTGTTTACATTGTCGTTGTTATTATTATTATTATTATTATTATTATTATTATTATACTCTGTCTCTGGTCCCTTATCAAATCTCTATAGAGGGGATGTAACCTATTGCAGGCCAGTCTCCCTAAAGGACTGGTTAGAGACTTGGTGTGTATCTCAAAACATTGACTTTATTGATAATTGGGACCTTTTCTGGGAACAGCCTGGTTTTTATAAATGGGATGGTCTTCATCCTAACTGGAAAGGGTCATTTATGTTATTCCAAAACATGGCAAGTAAATTACCTCCCTGACAGAGCAGCACCCAGGCCTCAGCCTTGCCATCTTAAATTGAAGGCTGTTTATTCTCCCACCTTTAGATCATGTTCAGCCTTGAGCCAGGTGCTCCAACACACAGCATCTAAATGTAAATCTAGTGACTATTTATAAGCAGTTGAGTGAGCATAGAAAGAATATTGTAAGCATTATTAGACCAAGACTTAGATCTAAATGTGCTTCTGTGCAGATAACTTAATTTCAATCCCATTAAGATTGAATTAGTCACAACATAAACTTACCATAAAATGTGCACTATTGAACGTTCATTCTTTAGGAAGTAAATCTCTTCTTGTTAATGACATGGTGCTGGACACTGATGCAGACCTGTTTTTTTAACTAAAACCAGGTTCAGACCCACAGACACTATACCTCTTGTTGAAGTCTCACCTGAAGAGTTTACTTTTGTACAGAAACCATGTGGTTCTGGGTGTCAGGGTGGCCTGGCAACTATTTTTAACTCAATGATAACTAAATGTTAAAAATTTAACCCAAGATTAACAAAGATTTTACAACATTTGAAGCAATGTTAATTCACATGGTGTCCGACCCACCCATCTATATTTGTCACGATCAGGCAGGAAAGAGGACAGAGATCCAGAAGTGCAGGGACAATCAGGATTTAATGAATGGAGTCGATAACAGGCACTGACGGAGCGTAGCTCCGCTGAACGATGCCACACCCGCTTTTCAGCCGGGGTGGTTAGGGCGAGAGCGAGCGGAGTGAGTGAGATCGGCCACTCGGTGAGCCGGTAAGGAGGAACCGAGGCAGCGCGCTATAATCGGGGTCTTCATCCATAATCCGGGATCGATGCCTGGGGGGTCTGTCCGACGAAGAGACACAGATACGAGGAACACGAGGAAGGCATAACAGGATATGCTGGACTCACCGGGACATGTAGGTCAAGGACGGGAGCTGGTCTGAGGAGGGAAGGCAATAAGGTAAGGATCACACACGGGGCTAGCAGATAAGGCGGGGAGAAGCGGGTAGACAGAGGACAAGAATAACGCTTGGTATGGCTTGGAAACATCAGCTCAATACTTCGCGAGGAGTGTTGGGGTTCACTCTGCTTTTATAGGTGGCTAATCGTCTGTTGATGCATTGCACCTGTCTGGTCCCGCCCCTGTGGGCATGAAAATATTCTTATAGTTTACAGACCACTGGGATTATACGCTACATTTCTCACAGAATTCAAGGAACTTTGATTTGACTTAGTGATTAACTTAGAGAATATCATAACACTTGGAGGCTTCAATATACATGTGGACATAGAGACTGATGCCTTCAGCAAAGGTTTCCTGTTATTCCTGGACTCTGTTGAATGTCACCAACACGTAACAGGACCAACTCATGTTCACAATCATACACTAGACTTGGTTATTACTCATGGAGTTTATGCTCATCATGTATCTGTCTGACAATTGAATAAGTCCTTCTCTGACCATTTTCTAATCACCTTTATGATTGAGCCACCCTCTTTGACTATGGCAGAAAAGATTATTAGGACACATCACCTAAATGATGTGTCCTACGATTTGCTATGATTTGTTAATGCAGTAAGTAATGTGAACTTCATGTCTAGTACAGACGTCAATGAAGTCACCCATGACTTCAATACAGTGGTTAGTCAGATTTTAGATGAAATAACTCCTTTGAAAAATAAAGTGGTAAAAACCACCAGATATTCCCCAAGGTTTAGTGATCACACAAATTCTTGCAAACAGGCGTGCTGCAGATGGGAGCACAAATTTAAATCCATGGCCTTACAAGTCTTCAAGCTGGCATGGCCTGACAGCCTGCAACAATACAAAGTAGCCCTTTTTAAAACAAGAACTTATCTAACAAATAAGCCTGAACCTCTGCTATTGAGTAATTTCATCACACAACATTTTATGAACTTCTTTAATGATAAAATTACAATCATTAGACTTCAAATGTTCAAATGGCTCACAATTAATTTCAATGCAAAAAAAATCCCCATCAGCACCATAAAGGGGGGGGGGGCGTGGCCAGGTGTCAATGGCTCATGCATACACATAAAAGTTGCTACATATTCAATGAAAGGAGCCAGAAATAGTGACATGAGTTAGGTTTTTCTTATTTATTTATCCAAATGAATGTTGCAACTACACCATTTAGTCATCTTCATGTAGCCAAGACTTTGGTGATCAGATATCTGAGATCAAAACAAACTGCCACCATTGCTTACTATGTACTTTTATTATGTTTCTGCAAGTGTTCCACACTGCATTTTGCAATGTCTATACTTTGATGTCAAATTACAAACTTCACATGAATCTGACATATTTACAAAGTACACTAAGATTGAGTTTTATGCCAAAACAAATATATAAGAAATAATTTATTTGCCATAAATTAAGTTTATAATATTGAATGAAATGTGTGACCATGCCCCAGTCAGTGAAAGTGTGTTCCCTACCCCTAGACTCCAGAGGGATAATTTTTTACCTTCCTTCTTCCCATTCTGTATTTCTTTCTAACGATGTTTTATGCATCACAACACATCCATGTAAAGCTATTTGCGACCACTTTACAGCTGAATACAGAAAATCCTCAAATTTCATATAATTACATCATACAAATACCTGGTATTTCATGGGCCTTATGGATGTGACAGACAGTCCACTTTCCATTGAATTGCCCAGATATTGTTTTATCTGGTATACGGTTATGCTGGTATATGTTGTTGTATCTGTATCTGTTTTGTTAATAAAACTGGATTAATAATATCTTACAATTTTGTCAACAAAGACAAGTGTGAAAGACCCCCGGACTGAACGCGCAATTGGCATGTGCAAGAAAATTATAAGCGCATTTTCTTATACTTGGAAAAGGAAGAGAGCATTGGCTAAAACCCAGGCTGAGCTACACCTGCCTCCTCACCACCTCATCACAGAGACGCCGACAAGATGGGGGTCACAACAACAAATGACTGAGCGGGTGCTTGAACAGGAGAATGCCATATCGCTGGTCCTGAAAGCAGATAAGAAAACCAGGCACCTGGTACCTACTTGGCAGGACCTTGATGTCTTAGAATGAGTGAACAAGACACTCAGTCTCCTGACTGAGTTCACAGATGCACTGTCTGGGGAAGAGTGTCAGTGTGTCATACCTAAAGCCTTTGCTCTATCTGTTAAATAGCACAATTCTTCTTCCAGCTGAGCATGACACAGAACTGACCAAGGATATGAAGAGGACCATCCTCCAGTATTTAAATGAAAAATATTTAGACCCTGCCACTGATGATCTGCTGGATATGGCCTCCCTTGTCGATCCATGATTCAAAGCGTCATATATAACTGATGACCGAAGGGAATACATAAAGTTCAAAGCAGCGGCAGAAATTCAGGCCCTGCTGGAGAGTGAGACACAAGCCGTATCCACCACAGAATCACTACCGCATACAAGCACAGGAGCCTCTACAGCAACTGTACAGCCCAAGAAAGTGAAACGCAGTGCGGGCAGCTTTTTCAAAAAGTCAGCCTTTCTTGGCCCAGATGCTCTCTCCGACAGAGGAGCCATCGAAGTGGAGTTAAAAAGTTACCTGCAAGCACTGTGTCACGCCCGCGATCCCTTGCCTTACCTGACATCCTCCCGTGTGATCCTTACCTTCTTCCCTTCATCCCTCAGTCCAGCTCCCGTTCCTGACCCACCAGCCCTGTCCGTCTTCCCCTCCTCGTGTGCCACCGTCTCGTGCTTACCCGTTGGACGGATCTCTCTGGTATCGACCCCTGCCACGTCTCGACGACTACGATTACGGATCACCCCTCTTGTACCTTTGTTTCGGCTCTATCACCTCGGAGCTTCTGTAGTGCGCTGCCTTAGCTCCCGGGCTAAGGAGCCACCGCTCCAACTCATTAGGTGTGCCTACGCTAACCTAATAAACCTGAGTATTCCCTGCATCTCTGGATCTCTGTCTCCGTCCTTGCCGGCCTGTGACAGACTGGATGTGGATAGAGAAGCTGACCCACTGGAGTGGGGGAAGTTGCACCAGGCAAATTTTCCAAGAGTAGCAAGCCTGGCCAAAAAATTCCTTTGCTTTCCTGCAACAAGTGCCCCATCAGAAAGGGCATTTAGCACTGGTGACAACATTGTAATATGCCAGTGGTCTGCGCTTAAGCCAGAGACTGTGGACAGGCTTGTGTTCCTGGCAAAAAAATCTGCCATAAACTGACATAAAACTTGTTCTTTTTTGCACTTTGTTTATTTTTTTATCTGTTGGTCTTTGTTTACAGAAAATTATTGCATTATTGAATTTTAAGTCCTTTTTTATTTTGATCTGTTTTGAATTTTAAGTTTTTAGAAGCTGCTTAACCAGAGTCCTGCACCGGGTTGGGTACCCGCAGATAGTTGCTGAAATGAGCGGAATTTAATGTTCTGGAATTTTACAGGTGGGTATGCGGGCGGGTAATTCATTACACGCGGGCGGGTAGCAGGTCAATCAAAACAGTATTGTAGCCTGCAAAAATAACATATAAGCGAAAATATCTATGTATTAGACTATCATGTACAAACTGTCATCATCACAGTGCGTTCAGTATGTCAGTCTGTGCTGAACCAAAAAAAAGAAGTTTTCAGAGTATGACTCATTGCGCTCTGTCTTTACTGTCTGTATCCACTTTTGTCTTCTTAAAGGTTCCTCAACTGTGTGTGTGAGTGTATTCTTTACTCTTGCTCGATGTTTTACCACTGTACTTCTGAGGATCACACAATAAAAGAGTCTGCTAATAACTGAACTTTGCAGTCATCGTCATGATCTCTTCGCCATTCGAGTGCCACAATATTTATTAGACCTGTGGCATGGTTTTAATTTACAATACAAAGTTATTCCACTAATAAGCTGGCTAGTTGTTTCACTGCTGTCACCAGCAATATTAGCCAATACTATATCGGTTACGGACTGAATCAATAAACAAAATATGCGGTATCTTATTACTGTAACCTTGTAAATGCTACTCGATGAACTGTTGTATAAATGCAATAACATACTCAAAATCATGTAGTTGTACTCCAATATATCACGGCTGTGATTTGGTCGCAGACACAAGGCCACAGTGTTCTAAATGTGACACAACCACACTCCTTCTTGTATGTTATTGCTTAAATGAGCACTGTACATCAGCTAGTGTTCAGTCACACATGGCTTATTTTCACCTAAACAAATTCAAATGGCAGAAGGACCAATGGCCAAGGACCAATGCTAGCAGCAGAGTTTGCTTAGAGGCAGAGTGCTTTATGTTTCGAAGTAGAATATCTCTAGTCTCTCTGTGTTTTTGGACTGTTTTTAAGGAGGTTTGTCTCTAGAGCCTGAGTGTAATGACTTCTTGAAGAGATCTATATTTAGAGGTACTGTATATTTAGAGTGTGTGGTGTGTAATTATATACTGTTTCAGATGTGTGTGTGCCTCAAAGCAATATTTATTTATGCTTTTCAAAGTGAGCACGCATTAGGAACGAGATTACTTGCTTAAGGGAGTGATTCATTAAGGGTGCTGTGAGCTTAGGTGTTTTATTGTGGTGTTAGAGACAGTCTAATGTGTCTTTATTTTGCAGTGTGTGTTTGGAAACCATGCTTATGAACATCAATCTGTGCACATGGCATTGCGTGCCGTGCTCTGCTGAAGGGTGACCCCGCAATAACGCTCACATTTCTTTTTGCATCTTTCTGCTGGAGCTTGATTGATGCAAAGTGAAGATTCCAAAAATAGAACTGAGGTCAACAAGAGCAGTGAAATCTTTCCCACTGGGCCAGCAGCAACCTGGCATGTCTCCTCACTCTACCAAACATAAGTTTGCTCAACTAGAGAGTCTGGGAGTTTCTTAAGCAGCAGTGGCTAGAGAATTTGCTGTATGCTTTTTTATCTCAGGGGGTTGGGAGGGTTGGCTTGTGTTTTACTAATCTTTAAGACTTGTAGGCCCTAACTTGGCACAGTTATTCCTTTATTCTTTGGAAATTTGATCATAATCAGGTATGTGAGAACCTGGGAGCACACTGATGATGCTTGCCTCTGCTCTCTGGATAAGTAAGTAGTTTTCTGGGACATGAACTGCTGTGGCCAGAGTCCCACAGAGAAGGGTGGCAGAGAGCATGGCATTTCAGTACTTCTTTATGTTTAATATAAAGTCTGTACATATGTGTAATGTAATGATAATAATAAGGTATTTGCAAGTCAATGATTGTATGATGTTATTCTAATTGTGAGACACTAAACACCAGTTTCTATTCTGCTGTATGTTTGAGTGTGTATTTGTGGGGAATTTTAAATTGGGTAATCTGGTAATATGCATAGCCAATTTTGTAATGCTAATAATTATTTTGTTAATACTTGTTGTTTTAATTGTTGAGTGTATAAGTTTGCAATCATCTGAATTACCCGTACAGATATTCCATCATCCATCTTCTATAATCACTTACCACAGTTACATTTATTTTATTTAGCAAGCACTTTTTCCCAAAGCACAAGCAAGGCATATAGCACATTACAAACATGAGTTGACCAGGCACAACTGCAGCTAGGCTGATGTCATGTGACCATTTTGCAATCAGACCAACAACTGTACAAAGTAATGAGAGTTGTAAGATTCATATGGAAGTAAATTAATGACAAAAGTGACTGATCCAAAAAAACACATTGAATCACACTTATCCAATAAAAACATTTTGCATTAATGATGCTTTGAATTTTTGGGGACTGTAATTTGACCTGATCTGACCTGACCCGACCTGTAATTTATTGTGTCTATACATTTAAACATTGCATATTATAACTGAAAACATTTTCATTGTAATTTCATTGCTAAAATATTCAATACAAAAACATTCGGCTTCCAGAATTCAGTTCTGAAACATACAGTTTTTAAAGTGCATCTTTATAATTCACCCACATGAATTCAGTTAATTTATTTACTCATGACTACTAGTCTCAATATACAGATAGGTTATGTTTGTATGTGTCCTCTTAGTGTTTTGTGTGCCACCCTTATAACCATGTTCACGGAGTATCACCTATTTTACCCCTTACACTTGAACACTTATATAAATTTGAATAAATAAATAGGTATAGCTACCACTGTTTATATGTTCGCATGGTTATACCAGACGAATCGTGAAAATTGTCTAACCAGGTGTCTTAGTGTGTCCTAACTTTCAAAGATTTTTCTTTCTTTCTTTAACAACCCCCCCCCCCCCCCTTTTTCTTCCACATTCCACCCTTTATTTGATCTTGGTGGTCCGTATGGGCTTTTGTGTTCTACCATGCTATATTAAAATAACTGAATCAAGGTGTACATTATCCATTCTGGAAAAGATCAATTGGGATAAGTCACACCAAAAAAATATGTTGTGCAACTTATATTGGTATTACCACAAACTAACGGTCACGCCTATCTAAGGATAGGATGTGCTGTTTTTAATGTGAATATGTGATGTAATGCCTGCACAAAGTGTAACATCTGTTGAGGTGCAACCCAAAACACCTGTATCACATACTGATGTGAGTTAGTCACATACATAATTGTTAATCAATTAATACAGATGGTATGAGGTGTTATCCTGTGAAGCTGGTATGTCATGTTTGGTGTCAAACTGATGGACAATCACTCCTGATTCCAAATCTGGTCAGTGGTTACCATGAAAGTGGATGTATCAAAAGCTTAATGAAAATATTTAGTAAAGGGTGAATCAGTCTGCTCATAAATCCCAAAAGGACTGATACAGACCCCTTTCCGAAAGCCCGCCAAATGGATGGTCAGCCATTAGTCTAGGAGTCGCATTCCTGGTCATCCCTATTCATGAACTTTAGACTATAAAACCTGGCACCTCAGAACAAAGAGCAGAGAAAAGCCCATCAGCCCGAGAGGAGCAGAAAGACCATCAGCCCGAAGAGAGGCAGGGAACATCAGCCCAGGAGAAGAGAAGCCCACAAGAAGCCCTCCAGTGAAGGCCCAGCTAGACAGAGAACTGCAACAAAGACAAAGCTTCACAAGGAGAGAGAATCCAAGGGGCTCCATTCCAATAACTGCTCCAAACACCGCACCTTCCTGAGTGCCATCATCCCATCAGCTCATCAGCTCTGCAACCAACTGCCAAGACCCTCCCCCCCGCTCTGCAACCAAGTAAACCAACTTCCTTTTAGTCTAACAACCTAAGCTGTTCTGTTAACCTGCTATAAGAATTTAGGGTCGTGTTTCCACAAGCTGCTTGCTTTGCACAGTATTTCCTTTTTAAGGTTACTCCTTTAACTGTGGTCATTGCATTTCCATAATTACTGTACATTGTTTGTGCAATTCCATTATTTCGTGTTTGTTGTTTGTGTTAGGTGTAATGTCTGTCTTATGTTAATTGTAGTGTTAGCTAGGAATAAATGCATGTCTTTTACACAACTTCAGCCTCTGTTCATTGAGTGCTCACAACTGTTCCTGTCTCTGTGTGATCTTGCTACAGTAAACAAAATGCTGAAAAACAACACAAACCCATTATAAGCAAAGTAAGGTGGTAAGGTGGAGGCTCCGTAAAACAAAAAAATAAAGCACACAACATTAAAGGCAGAAAGAGTTTAAAATAAAAATAATAATTAATATAATGAAATTGAAATTGCAAATGAAATTTGATTTGAGGAATGCAATAAAACTTTCAGATTTAGTTTTAAATGTTAAGATTTCATTTGCTTAATTCAATTTAATTCAATTCAATTTTATTTGTATGGTGCATTTTCACAACGGTTCTCCTTCAAGAGGACTATAACGGTTTGGACCATCCTGTGTGTTACTTTTCAAAAAAATTTGTGAAACACCAGCTAGCATATAGCACAATTGAAAAGGAGGCCCTAGTTCTTCTCTTGGCCTTACAACATTTTGAGGTTTATGTGGGAGATTGTGCTAATCCAGTGGTCGTATACACCGACCATAATCCTTTGGTTTTCCTGTCCCGTATGTGTAACACGAACCAGCGCCTCATGCGTTGGGCACTGATTGTACAAGCTTTCAATTTAGAAATCAGACATAAGAAAGGTGCCAGCAATCTAGTAACCGATGCCCTCTTGAGATCCTAACTCCTTTGGTCATTTGACGTGGTCTGATTGTTTTCTTTGGTTTTGGTTCTCTATGGTTTCTTGTGTGGGGGGGGTTTTATGTGCTTTAAGTGTTTTGGATGTGTACAGGACACCTCAGTCTTCTGCCCCAAGCGCTCCACTCGCCAGTTGCTACTTCAGCCTGCCTCCCGGTTTTTGGCCACGCCCCTTTCACCCTCTGACCTCTGACCCTGTGTTCCGGTCGATGAGGATAAAGCCTGCTAGTCACATCTAGCTCGAGCTCTTGCTCAAGCTTTGTCTTTTGCTTTCGCTGTGTTGGTTTGCTGTTTTCTGATTGACTTTGGTGTATGACTGTTTTGGTTTTCTTGGTTTCTGACTTGCTGTTTTGCCCTATTTGTACCTTTGCCTTCGGATTGTTTATCTTCTGGTTTGAACTCTTGCTTAGCTCCTGACTACTCTCTTTGCTCGCCCCTTTGGATACTGTGCTTTTGGATTATGTGTTTTCTGTACATGTCTGTTAGGTGCGTAAGGAGTGACTGCCTTTTTGTTCTTGCGAACGTGGTGTTTACTGTTGTTTTGGTTAGGGAGTTACACTTGGTCTGTGTCATTTTGTTTCCTCTTGTTTTTGTTACCCTTAGTTAGCTTAGTTTGGGACGTGTGCGTTAGCTGTTTTGGTTGTTATATTGGCGTGGGTCACTCCCGAAGTTTGTTGCACCTCGTGTTTGTTAAGGTGTCTGTGAAAAAATATAAAAAACTACAAAAAAAGATCCCTTTATTTCCCGTGCTCCTTTTTCCCGTTCCCTGGTTGTCTCATCTTCCCCTCTCCCTTTCCCTTACCTTTCTGCCGATCCTCAACCCTAGACTGGGGATCATAACATTACATTGTCTCAAAGTGCTTTATATTATCCCTGCCCAAACCCCCCAGTGAGCAAGCCAGAGGTGATAGTGGCAAGGAAAAACTCCCTAGAAGGAAATATCCTTGGGAGGAACCAGACACAAAGGTGGGCGGGGGCATCCTCCAGAGGCCGGCAGAGGACGTCAAATGAACAAGATGACAAAGTTCTCATGCACTCTGTCCAAATTTTAACATTTAACATCCAGGCTGGCATTGTAAATAAGAATTTGTTCTTAATGCTTTGCCTGGTAAAAATAAAACTTTAAATAAAAAAAATCAAAAAAAAAACATTTGAGTTTCAAAGCAGGGGGCAGGTAGGTGATGGCAGGCAGGTGCTAGTGCTGCTTCTGATGACAAGAAAGTGTTACCCTGCTACTTGCTCATAATATCATGTTTTTTAAAGAGTTGCTAATTATGTAATTATGCATGGGCATACTCCTAGAATTAATGTTTGGAACAAATAAATTCATATCCATGAAATTTGCGATCTGTTCTGGTGATATAATCATATCATCCTTGCCCTTGCTGAATAGTCACAATGCACATTTCCCTATCTGTCAGGTTTTGTTGGATTAGTCAAAGAAATTCAGATGCACCATTCAAATACAGTCTGAAATTTAACCTTATATCCGGGACTAGCTGGATCAGTGATAGATTCCCAATAGAGTTCTCTTCTGGAACTTTGGTCAAATTGGAGCAAGCAGTGAGTACAAGCACTGATTGACTTGGCAGTAGATTTTCTTTGTGCCATTTATGTTTCTTGTCGTTTACTGGTCAGGATATTTCTTGTATTGAATATTGTAGCAATGAAATTACAATTCAAATGTTTTCAGCTGAAATATGCAATGTTTAAATTACAATCCACAAAAATTCAAAGCATCATTAATGCAATGAGTTTTTATTCAATAAGTGTAATTCAGGGTGTTCATTTGCATCAGAGGCTTTCGTCACTAATTTATTTACATAGATTCACCCAAACTTTATAAAGGATAAGTTCAGCATCATGAAACCATTAGCAGAAGTAAATAAGAACCTAACATGGAAGTGCCATTCAAAAACACAAAGGCTACTTCCAACTGCTGCAGGCAGGGTTTGTAAAGAGACCCATATGCTCTATGAAGATTAATGAATAGTCTGGCTAATTCCAACAAATGGACGCAATTCTATTGATTGCTTGTCATGTAGCAGGGAAAAACTGTTGTTATGCCAACCCCTGGCAAAAAAAAATATAAACCAGTAAGTAATCACTTCTTTAAAATGATAATCATTAATCTTAAACTAATGTTAATGCGAATACATTTTCATGCACCCCGGTCGCTCAGAGGAGGATGGGGTCCCCTTCCGAGTCAAGGCTGCTCTCATGGTTTCTTCCTGCTAGAGGGAGTTTTTCCTTGCCACTATCGCCTCAGGCTTGCTTGGTGGGGGTTCGGGTCGGTTATATATAAAGTGCTTTGTGACAATGACTTGTTAAAAGTGCTATATAAATAAAATTCAACTGAATTGAAAATGAATAGATATGTGACTGTCCTTGAGACATTATGTTTTACCTGGTTCAGATCCCTAGAACTGAGTCTGTAGCCTGTTCTTATGAAGTGTCTCATTAATTGTGCAATGGAGAGTTTTAATGAACTCAAAAACCTCAGAAATAAATTAAAAGGTAGTTAGAACTGACTTCACAGTCAATGTGACAAGGGGTTCTCTGCTTGTAGCCAGTATGGTGCAGTTTTCTTTGATTAGCTGTAAGTGTTTCCCAGAAAGCCCTATGGATTGGAGATGCCCAGATTGTAGGATTTGCAAGCCACAGATAAGGACTTGGGGAGCCTCACACCCAGGGACTGTTGCATTGAGCAAAAACATCTGATCTGTACCTTCCTGTCATATGGGTGATTTACTGATTGCATGGCTGACCATGACTGCAATGCTACATTTAAACACACAAACACACATATACAGTATATGTACAAATACAAACACATTGGCTATTTTACCCATTCAACACTGCTCGTTGAAGCAAATATCTAATTTGCCAATCAAATATCAGCAGCTACAGGTCAGGAGCTTCAGTTATTGTTCACATCAAGGACCAGTGTTACGATCTGTGTCTGCTTTCTTTCCATTTGGCCAACAGAGGTCACTGCTGGTGATCTCGTCTCCTCCTTCTTGGGTCTCGTTCACACCTGCCTCTCATTTGGTCTTCGACAATCCCTGTATATTAGTACCCGCTTGTGTTCAGTCCCCTAGTTTGGTCATTGTCAGTTTCTGCATCAATCTTTGTAGAGGTTAATTTTGGTACTTGCATTAATGGAACTCTATCACTCATCCTACTAGTCCCGGATGTACAGTAGAATGGTGTTGCTGCAATATTTCAGTCCAATCTCAGAAGGTCTGCAAAAAATGTTTATAGATGTTTGAAAAAATAAATAAATAATAATAAAAAATAATAATTTTATATATATATATATATATATATATATATATATATGTCACTACTGGAGAATGACAGTGATCCTTTAACTACAACATCTGCTGCTATTCTTGACTCTGATAGTGTGCGTCAGAATGTAGTCGGGCTTACTCATGCCTGTAACCACTCCCTGGATTTGATTCTTAGCCATGGTGTCCTGGTGGAACATGTATCTATTACCCCACAGAATCCTCTACATTCAGATCATTACTTGTTAATGTCTGAAATACAATACAGGCTCCTTTGGCCCCAGCTCCGAAATACAGTACAGTCGTTTCATAGTTTCATTATCCACCACAGGTACACAGATGTAGCAGTCACTAGTGCTTGTCTATACTCAGAGAGGCTCTCTTTTCAGGCAGATCTGAAAACTTCTAGTTTAGTTGAGTGCCATTTGCACTCTAGCTTGGGTGAAGTCTAAGTTCACATGTATGACCAGAGTACCAGGGGGCAGGTTTCTTATCCCTATGCTTTATCTTCTTAAGTTGAGGTATAAGATCAAGAGTGCTGTGAAATTATTTATCAGTGTTCACAGTTACCTGTTCAAGTGCATTTTCAGTGTAAAGTTGAGAAAATTGGTCAAGAAACCAGACTAATAGAAGAATACAAAAAAACAATCCTAAATTCCTGTTTGAATCTGTGTCTAAGTTAACAAAAAGTTCTTCAATGTTAAACTCACAAGTCCCAGAAGCTCTTAGGAGTGATGACTATATTTTCAATGGTAAAATAATTAAGATTAGACATACCATCTGGAGCATGTGTGTAGCGACATACAGCTATCAGTCTTGTAGTCATATTAGGACTGATAATGATACCTTTGAATCTTTCTTTCCTGTAAAACAATCAGAATTTTTCAACTTTATTTCCTCCTGTAAATCTGCTAGCCTTGTAGACCCAATTCATACTAAACTTCTTAATGAGATTGCACCACTAATTAGCACTACCTTGATAAACTTGTTAAATTCATCTTAAAACGAATTACGCTTAAAGAGCTCTGCAGTGGATCCAAGTAGATGTGCGATATTCAGACTCTTGTGATGTCTCTCCTGCCTGCCCTCCTGCTATACCACTGTTCATCCTGTCATCAGAATCAGCACCAGGACCTGCATGCTCAAAATCAAATCAAACCACTTTTATTGTCATGTCCAACTTTCGTGAGCCCGTGCCCACTGTTGTGAAAATGTGCTATACAAAAAAAAAATAATTGAAATTGAATTGATTTGCCAATGCATGCTTCCCAATTTGACCTGACTGACCTGAAATTAACAGCTAGAAATAATGAATCAATTCTTAATCACTGAGAGCTTTCACTGCCATTATTAAAAAGAAATGCATTGTCTTTGGGATACAAACCCATAGCAATGTAAGCGAGAAATTATCATGGTGGTATCACGCATGGTGTCACGTGCACCCATCTATTACACTGAGCCACTAATACACTGTGTTTATAGTGTGATTAAAATAAAATGAAACTAAATAAAATAAACATAATTACTGATAGAACCTGTTTCACTAAATGCATTGTAATAGCTGATTGTTCTTCTATGCTTTCCTCTACAAGAAGCAGAGAGGACCGCTCCACCTGCTCTCCAGACTACCGGCCCAGAGAGGTCTGCTGTACCTATGCTCCAAGCTCCTGGTCCAAAGTGTACCTCTCAATTTCATTCAGTTCAATTTATTTTTATGTAGCACCTTTCACAACAGACTCACCCCAAGACGCTTTACATGGGTGTGTTGTGATAAGTGCAACATCTTAAAGAGTCCCCAGGCTCCTGGCTCAAGAGGGGCCACACTTCCCACACCGGGTCCCACAGGAGCAGTGCCACCCAAACCTGACCTGAGAGATGTCGTTCTGACCCAGATGAAACCATGCCTCTGACTAAGACACAGACTTTTTGGGTTGCTGTGTCTCATCTGCTGCCCCACAGAAAACCCAAGTAGTCTCATTGGTGGCACCAAGTGTCCCAGTTGTGCCCTGCTCACCTCCAGGTGCCCTATCTGCATCCAGCTCGCTTCCAGGTACCCTGCCTGTGTCCTGCTCACCTGGAAGTTTGTTGGAGCATTCTGCACCTTTGGTTTGGTCAACTCCTGCCTCATCTCCTGCCATCCTGTCAGCCCCCTCCATGCCTGTTGGTACCTCAATGGCACCCTCCTTATCAGCTCTGGCCTTATTGGGACCCTCTGTGCCTGTTGGTGCCTCAACAGCACCATCATTGGCACTGTTCACACCTGTTAAGCCTGCCAGTGGTCATCAGCTCCCAACTCCCCAGCTGCTGCCTGGCCAGCTCCTGACTCCCCGGGTACTGCTTGACCAACTCCTGCCATGCCTGTGAACCCAGTTTGGATGGACCCAGAGAATGTCCCACCTGAATACTTGGAGTGGGGCTCCAGGTCGCAGGGCTCCCGCCTGTGTTGGCAGGGACACAGGAGATGGGTCAGCCAAATCATTGTCTTCCAAAGAGGGACACAAGGCCAGAGATGGCCACCTAGGCTCCCAGCCACCCAAAACTGCCCTCTTGGGTTGCCCTCCTGCGTGGCCCAAAAGGACAGGATCCTCCATTCCTGCTTTCCCATCAGGGCGCTCTACTTATGCTATCCCACTGTGCCGGCATCTGCCACCTCTCACCCTTTGTCCAGCTGTCCTTGGCTCCCAGGATGTGCCCCGCATCCTCCAGTCCCACCTAATGTTCCAACCCTCTTTTGTGCCTTTGTTTTGCTCCAGTTTTTGCCCTCTTTCCTCCCTCCATCTCCTCCCTCCATTTTCCTAAATGAAGTTCCTGTGTCCTGTCCACCTCCTCTGTCTGGTTCTACTGGATGTCTGGATCTGCCCAGATGCCACCGGTGCAGGCGGATCTGGCCTAGAATCACTTGCTATGGGGGGCCATTAAAAAAAAAAAAAAAAAAAAAAACATTACAAATAAAAACTTCTCCCTCAAGTAGAGTATGTCAAGAGCCAAACCTTAATCAATCCTTAACTGGGAGATCTGGCACTACAGTCCAATAGGATGTTAGGCAAATCGGACGCTATGCGAGCATTATAACACAGTATATCTATATTGTATACTGCAATTATTCCATACCTACACTACACCTGTTCACCTAAAAAGTCAAGATACTTCAAATAAGAGAGAAAATACATGTTGAAATATAATCATAAAAGTGCTATCAAGTGTTATTGGTATTATAAGTTAGGTAGTTAAGGTATTGTACTATCATACGGCTGGCAGCGCAGTCATTTTGCTTACACTAGCTACATGTGGTGAATTATGCGTGTTATAAGTTAAACAGACTATGTACTGTAGCATTGGTTTACACCAGCTACATGCCATGCACTACAACTGCTTACCCCTGTTGGGTCCTGTTCAGATAACAATATTTGGCATGTTTTTACTACCCAAAAAGAAAAGATTTTTTAAACACTTGTACAAAATGAATATTCTGAAATATCCACTATTTCTGCTTTTAGAGTCTAACACAAATGCATTTTTAATATGACTGACAGTGTGAGTTTTGGATATAGGCTTTCAGTGTCACAACGGCAGTTTTTAACCCCTTCTGCCTCACGCACATATCAGTCACTGGCAGCCGAACTGTGGACTGTGAAAACAATTAACAAATCAGACTGGTCAGTATGAGCTGCCATGGTTGGACCTGTTTATATGGTGAAGTTTTTTTTTTATTATTCGCGTTTGAAAATAAAAAGACAAAGTATATTTGATAAAGTATATTTCTTTATTTAAAGTATATTTCTTTATTCTCGTTCTGTATTTCTTTCTAATGATATTTTATGTATCACGACACATCTATTTAAACGACTCTGTTATGAAAGGCGCTATATAAAAATAAAATAAATTCAATAATATCGGCAGATTACTGGGTGGGATGACATCATCCGAATTCACAAACGGTGTTCGCCAAGTTTTCTTAAAATGTGAACATTTTCATTGTTATTTAGGGAAACAAAGTAATCAACGTCTTAACCTTTGATTGCTTGTATTACGTAAAAGTTTAACAATAAATGAATAAGCATGATTGTCTCATATTCACATTTCGTTTTATTGTATTGTAGTTTAAACAATATAACCATAGTTGAAATCTTCTTCATTCGAAAAATCACATCCATGTCCTGATGCTTTGTAATAAATACGAGAACTACAGATTCCAGTATAAGTCACTTCATAGCAGCATAAGCAAGTTTCAACTAACTGCATGATGCTATTTATTTATTTATACCAAAGAAGCGGACGTTTCTGCCGGCCTCCCGTATGTGCACAAATCCGCAAAGCACTTCGGGATTTGAAGTTAATTTTCTCATGCTTCGAGACTGTTTTTACAGTTGCAGTACTTCCTTTCCCAGCATGCACTGCACGCAAATTGGGAGCCACCCTAAATAAAACCATTTCTGCAAAAAAAAAAAAACATCTAGCCCGATAGCCATTAATGGGCGGATGGTTACTCAAGGAGAAGATTAAAATAGAAAAGTATGATAGTCGCAGGCGAAGTTAAGCAGAATTTAATACGTCACTTAAAGCGGTGCCTGGAAGCGTGTCATAAAAACACAGCCATGGAATTTCGCGGTCACTGAAATAAAAACTTCTAAAAGATAGCTTCCCATCTCTGAGATCTCGATCTGTTATCACTTGTCCTAACCCCTTCATCCGTACCGGCACAATATGTCCGAATCAGAGTGGTCTGACGCGACGCTGACGGACGCCGATCCGCGGCGGCTCCGGGTAGAGATCGAGCGCCTGTATCGGGAACTGAGCGAAACCACCCATGAAAAGATGCAGGCTGCAGAGTACGGGCTAGTCGTACTGGAGGAGAAGCAAGAGCTGCAACGGCGCCACGACGACCTGGAGTTGGAGTACGAAAGCATGAAACAGGAGCTCAGTCAGCTGAAACAGGTACCCGCCTGCCCGTGTTCACGATCAGGTACGAGGACATGCATCGGCATGAAAAGGTACCTCTGTTAATAAACTGATTTATTACAGCCGTGTTGTCCTGAGCTGGCAAGCACTGTGAATAAATTTTCGTCTTATATGCTTTAAACAGTTATTTTAAAATGTCAGTTTAGGTATTCTGTATGCATTGATTTATTTTGTTTCTGAATTACACTCTATGCTTGACTAGCATCTTTTCAGTGTTACATATTTTAAGGCAGTTAGTGTACTTTTCCGTCGTTAGGTAAGACATGTTGCCAAAGAAAAGCCAGAGTATGATTCAAGTATTTTAATCTACAACAAAGAATTGCACCCAGAGGAAGGGTGAAGGAATGTGCTTTGAAGTTACAATTATGAGGCATGTAAGAATAGGGATTTTTACCCTGTGGTTACTGTTGCCCACCAGCATGGCAGCTTCTTGCTTCATAACCAGGTGACAGGGGGCTACCTTGGGGGGGATGGGGGTGTGTGTGTTACTCCTCTATTGCCGTGAGACTCCCAGCCGGCTGGACATGCTCCACTTTAGGAACAGTGGTTTAGAATGACGAAAAAATGCTGAGAAAGACAGGAGTGTCAGTCTAGAAGTTATTTAATGAAAGGACCAGTCTTCAGATCCCAGATAACCAGAATGCCTAGTTTATAAATGGAGTAGGAGGTGGAGCAGGCCATGGAGAGAGTGCATTGGACAGGAAGTGACATCACTTCTACATTCCCTGTCTTCTATGTCTGAATGGGTGGGGTCATTAGACGACTGCTCATCCAACAAACTCATTTTTTCCACTGAAACACAGTGGACTTGAAAGGAAACATCTGTTTATTTCCATGACAATGAAGCTGTCTTGGTTTTATAGACAAGAGAAAAATTACAGTGTACCTCATACATGAGTTACATTTAGTACTATTGCTTATATTCACTCATACTTACATCTATTCATGTAGTAGATGATTTTTTCCAAAGTGACAACCAAGTGAGAGCAGGGTCAACCAGTCCCAGGAGTAATTGGTGTTAAAGCCAATGCAGACATGAGGGAGGAAGACCGACAATATGGTATCCCCTTCATTTTTTTAATTTTCAATTTATGAAAAATGTCATAATCATATTGAAAACATTCGATTTAGTGTGATATGTGAGGGGTATCCCGGGATGGCCTCTGAGCCCCCCATTACCCCAGTGGCGATTGAGTGGTCACGATAATGGATGGATGGATGTAAGGGGTATACCATGACGAGGTGTGCAGTTTTATGAAAATCAACATCCTGCCCTGATGCATTACACAAAGAGTTGGTTATTTTCATACAAACCCACGCCTTGAAGTGGTTTATCCTGCTTAAACCTCAGTTAACAAACAGTTATTTCAGTTTGCATTTGACAATGTCTCAATGTGCTCTTAAAAATATAGGCCTAGTCCTTGTAAGGATAGAATGTCTGGCCAAACTAGTCACTGCGAGTAGGAAGTCCCTTAAGTTACCATAAGGCCCATCAACAGACAGGTACTTGTATTCTGAAAACAAAGGAAAATTCTCCTGATAAGAATGACCACGTATTTGTCAGTAAAAAGTAAAACATTAAAACACATTCATATAAAACTGTTATTAGGCTACTGTAATTACCTGTGGGGTTACACAAAAATAGTCAACACCCATGTGACATCTCTGAACCAATAAGAAAATAGTATTTACCAAAACCGTGGTATAATCACTACTACCAAATATTTTAGATCAACTATGTGCTTATTATATGAACAATAATACTATGCAGTCATAATGATTTTATGTTCTGCTTTTATTACAATAAACCCTATTGTTGTCACAAGTTCTCATCCCACACTTGTGGCAAACCTCAAGCCTCACAACACGGTGCGCATGACTGAGATCCTCAAGTAAAATCTGGTTTTACTGTGATTTGAGCAATATTTCTTAATAACTACATAATCATAATTACTGTTGAGGTCAGAATCAAATTTGAGGAGTTCTGTAGGAAAACCTGTTCCTGCTAAACAAATAACCGTGATACCTGTCCCTGCTAACTTAACATGCTGTTTTGTCCCAGCTAAGATGAAGGTTGTGCCATCAATGGTCTTGTCAGGCTAACTGTTGCTATGCCATGTTATGATGTCATAGGATAGCTTTGGTGTAATTGTTTGCACAGGCTTTCGGACACGCTCATTCCAACCACAGGAAGGTGACGGCGGATGGAGAAAGCCGCGAGGAATTGCTGCTGCAAGAGACCGCCTCAAGACAGGCATTATTTGATCAACGCCAGCTGGACCTCCAGGTGGAGCTGAGGCAGCTACGGAGTGTACTCATCAGTACCCAGGCTGAGAATGAACGTATGGCAGCAGTCATCCAGGATTTGAGGGAGGTTGGTCAGAAACCCTGAGGCCCATGTATGTGTCTGTCATGATTTAGCTTGATACTTTAACACAGTGTGTGTACATTTCCTGGTCTTGCAGCTGGCTTTCTGTGATGATAGGTGTGGTGTGTCATGTTCATGGATCATCTAGTGAGCAAAATTCAGTACAGGCTTTAGTTATGACTGTTGGGATATTACCCTCTTAACTCTAGTGGTGTATTCTCTATTGGCGCTGCTGAAATTCATCCATCCTTATTTTTACTCAGCCAGTGATGAATTCGTTTCTACTCCAGGGTTGACAGAGCAGAATAAGAGAACCCTCCAGAATTCCCTAATCCAGGCAAATGACCTGCTGTTTCAACCAGTTCATGGTGTTTCATTCTAGATGATGTATGTGTGTTTCGTAGCATGTCAGATGTTATACTAAAGTACCTTATATAGTTCAAAAACACACATAACAGTTTAAAAACACAACAGTTCTCACAAGTTTTACAACACAGGATTAGGTCTTCTGGAATGGAAGTGTAAGTTGCATTGGGTGGTGTTAATAGTTGGCAGGGCTTTGCACATCTGAAATATCCATGAGCTGCCAACCCTGAATCTAGCCTTCAGTCTGCATTGCCAGGTGCCTCCTCAGGGGCTTCTATAGGCAGCGACCACTGGTCAAGCAGTGTTAGATTACAGATTTTTGATTTTCACCATTGTGGCTCTGCTTAAGGTCAACACACTTGTAAGTCATTGATCCATGAATTGACGCAAGTATCACACAGATTGTAGCTACACGATGCAAAATTAGAGTCTGGGGGAAAAATAATAATATTCTGTGGTCTTTTGTTATAAACTGTAGTTTGTCAGTACTTAGTCTACACAAGTTTTCTAATATTCAAGCAAGTACAGGTGTTTGTTGACTTGTGCCTGCATTTGGAGCCTGGGTCACTGCACATAAGTCAATATGAGTGCATCTGGATAGTTATAGGTGATGGGCAAGACATTAAATACTGTAATATATGCTCAGTATTATACAGCAAATTACGATGTAATTATATAATCACGACACATAATAAAAAGAGGCACAAAATTCCTAGTGCTTTATAAGTTACTGAAAATGAGTAATTACATTTACTAGTTAATTTTAAAATAATTCAATTACTTTATTAATTACTGCATATAATTAAGCAATAACATACGAGGAGTGCAGTTGTACTCCAATAAATCATGGCTGTGCTTTAGTTGGTACGAAACTGCAGGCCGAGTGCCAAGGATAATGACCGTGATATATTGGAGTACAACCACACTCTTTCTCGTATGTTGTTGCTTTTATACAGCAGTTCATCAAGTAGCATTTATAAGCTAACAGTAATAAGATACAGCATATTTTGTCCATTTATTAAAAGATTTCCTTACCTCCACAAAATAAATAAATAAATAGTTCTCAACGTCAGCGAAAGTGGCACGGGTTATCGTGTCCAAACCTTCTGCATACCTGGAAAATTCAGTCTATAACTGATAGTTTTGTCTAATATTGTTGGTGCCAGAAGTGAAATAACTAGCCAGTTTATTAGCAAAATAACTTTCCATTGTACCTTAAAACCATGTCACAGGTCTAATAAATGTTATCTTTTATTGTGTGATCCTTAAAAGCACAATGAGAAAGAATAAACTTACTTTCACACACAGATGGGGAGCCTTTACGGAGGCAGTAGAGAGAGAACACAACAAATCATCCATCCATCCATTTTCCAAACCGCTTTATCCTATTGGGTCGCGGGGGGTCCGGAGCCTATCCCGGAAGCAACGGGCATGAGGCAGGGAACAACCCTG
>JAODJW010000127.1:13644812-13658461 GCA_026777045.1 Hyperopisus bebe | reverse complement strand
GTTTCCCTGCTGAGACTGCTGCCCCCGCGACCCGACCTCGGATAAGCGGGAGAAAATGGATGGATGGATGGATGGATAAAATAAGATCAAATAGGATTTAAACCACACCAACACAATTCCATGCAATCCAACATCAAATCCCAGTCTATGTAATGGTAAGGGTAAAATAATCAACCGTGTCAAAGGTCACACTATAGTCCAGAAGCATGAGCACAGTCACATTGTAAGCCTCAGTTGCCATTGTTATGTCATCCAAGTGGTTAGTTTTGTTTTAGTTATTAGTGCTTTTAACTCCTGTTAATAAACTAGTTCAAATACATTATGGGTGTGTGCATGTTGTGTTTGCACCAGTGTTCTTTGTTAGCCATTTTAACATGTTTGAAGTCTAAGGTTCAATATTTTTATTGTTAAAGAAGTCCACAGAATATTCATTACCAATATTACTTGGTAGCAGCGGTTCAGCCTTTTATGTTAGATAAGCTGTGGTCTTAAAAAGGTAGCGAGGGTTATTTCTATTGTGATTAATAGAGTATTACACTGAACAAGGCTTATATAGGGCTTGGTTGTCTTGTTGCAGGCTATCAGATCATGCCAACTTGAACACCTCTAACCCCTTAGATTTTCATTTGTGGTCTAATTTGTAGCACTTTTGTGTCATCTTTGAACAACAGGGGATGTCTGGTGGCTTTCACCAAAACCTGACTAATCACTGTATTGTACTGAGTTTTGCTAAAGCAGTTCTACTCTGTCAGTCAGTTCTCATCGCAGGAGGTGAAGAACTAGGAAGTCGACTGAGTCCCCCTCCATGGATTGTTACCTTCACTGCCGTGATCTCCGTGTCCAGCCTTGAAAAGGCCGCTGCTCCACTGGCGTCTGGGTCCGAAGAGGCCACTGCTCTGCTGGTGTCTGGCCCAGAAAAGGCCTCTGCTTCGCAAGTGCCCAGTCCAGGTGAGGTCCCTGCTGTGCCTTGCTCGCTGCTTGGGGTCCCTGCTGTGACCTGCTCACTGCTTGGGGTCCTGCTATGACCTGCCCACTGACAGAGGCTCTTGCCACACAGTCGCCTGGATGCCTCCTGTCTGCCTGCAGCCATCATCCAGACAGCTCCTGCCCAGCCTGTGCCCATCACCCAGACAGCTCCTTCCCAGCCTGCAGCTGTCGCTCAGTTGGTTCTTGCCAAATCTGCCCAGTCCTTCCTGCGGCCATTGCCCAGATGGCTCCTGTCCAGCCTACCCGGTCCTGCCTACGGCCATTGCCCAGATGGCTCCTGCCTGCTTGCTTGCCTGCTCATCTGCCTACTCACCTGCAGCTGCTGTTCTGCCTGTCTCCGTCTGCTCGCTGTCAATCACCCAGCCTGAGGCCGATGCCACTTTGGCTGTAGCCAAATCACTGCCTCCTCTCCATACCTCTGGTAACTGCTTCCAGAGTCCTCCAGGTGGAGGCTGTGAGAAAGGTGGTATGCAGGGTCGGGAGAGGAGGAGCCTGCTCCATCACTAGGCTCCCCATTGGGGTCCATCTCAGCATAGGCCGTCAAGACCCTTACTTTGCAGTTGCTGCCTGGTGGATATTGCTGGCCCTATGCCTGATGTCCTGGTGGCTGCTAATCCTGCTCCCGATCTCTTGGGAGCCCAGAAGAGGACCTTCCCCTGGAGGATGTAGAGTAGGACCCTCTGGGCATTACCCTGAATCCAGCCTTGTGGAGTCCAAACCCAAGCCCCAGCCACATTGATCCCGGGCTTCAAAGAGGCCACCAGCCTCAATGGACATCCAAGAGAGGAGCAGGCTGTGTCTCACCATCTATAACTGCCGCACCATCTCTGGACCCTCCTACCTTGTAGGCCCCTCTGGGTCCTCTGGTTCCAGTTCCTGCCCCAGCCCCCACTTTTCCCCTACAGGTCCCTTCGCATCCACCAGCTCCTGCCCTGGTTGCATTCCTGTTTCCTGTCCGGGCCCCTGTCCAGTGAGCCCCTCAGCGCCATCTGACCCTAGCCCTGCGGTTCCCTTGATGCTTCCAGGCCCCACTGGACTGCCAAAACCTAAGGAGATCTGCTCTGTGGGACCAACTTCCAGCACCCTGGTGTCCTCCAGAAAGCACAGTCCTACCTTTTCGGCCCTTACACCTCAGTGTTTGCCCTTCTACACTGCCTTGTCTTGGTCCCCCCTGGTTTGCACCCTACCCAGTTGTCTTACCCTAATTCACTTCCTTTGTGGTCTGTACTTGTGTTTTTGACCCTGTCCTTGTGGTCTTTCCACATGTTAGCCCTGTCTCTGACCTCTTGTCTGTCCAGCATGTTGTCCCTGTATAAATTCATAAAACCTTGCCCCTTAGGATTATTTGTCTGGTATCTGGTCCTGGTGGGTGTGTAGTGTGTCACCCCTGGTTGTCTGTGGTCCTGACCTGGTTTGTCCAGTTCCCCCATCATCCCTTTTGTGCAGTGTTTTCCTGTTCGGTCTGCTTAGTCTTGTTCCTGGTTTTGTTTTGTCTTCCCAGTTTTCAGTCCTGAGAGTCTGTGTGTCTGGTGTTTGACCCTGTTCACCTGATGATGAGCTTTATTTTACGATTTTTTTGGGAAATCTGGCTATGAGCACACATACAAGATTTCATCTTTTTATGTCCAATGGTTTCCCAGTTATAAGCAATTTTGAGTTAAAGCGACCGCATTTTGGCAATAGCTATGAAATTTGGAGCATTACTTCAGAATATCGTACCAACTAGACATAGCAAGATTGATGAGGATCGGATGTTCCCTTGAAGGTAAGTAGCTTATCCCTTAAACAGTCCACACCCATGAAATAAACTGGTTGTAGCATCAAAATGACTACCTTAATTAAAATCCTACAGACAACTTTTTTGTCTACATGTAGATTTGCAGTTGAAATCAATTTGCAGTTCATATTTTGTGTGAATTGGATGAATGGTCTAGGACAAGTTTGAAAAAGTAGATTTTACATGTTTTGCAAAATAGCTAAAGATCTAAGTGCTGGAGTTTGATGACTGTCTGAAACAGAGGAGTATGGAGAAAACATAAAACACTGCACTATAGCATCACTACTAGACTGAGTTTCTTTGCAGTGCTGAACAGTGGAGGGAATGTTGTGTCATGACACCAACTTTCATGATTCCCGGTCATAATCAAGGGTAATTGTAGCCTGCTTAAATTTGATTGGCTGTTTTTTTTTGATGAGAAGATGAAGTTTTAATAAATGATTAGTTGGAATATCTGTCCCTGAACATGTACACAAAATTTCCAATGGTTTCTGACTTATAAGTTTTATCACCCCCTACTAGGTGATTTTTTAATATGAAATTTGGAGAATGGTGTCAGAGTGTCATACCAACTATACCTAACATGATTGATGAGAATCACGTGTTCCATTGATGAGAAATCAATCATTAAGTGCAAAATGGCCACAACCAAGAAATTCATCAAAGTCAGTACCATCAAAACAATTTGTTTGAACAAACTCCTACAGATAACTTTTTGTCCACATGGTTCAAGATGCTGAAGTTCAAATTTTGTGTGAATCAGATGAGCCGTCCAGGACCTGTTTGATTTGAAACAATATGCAAATTAGCCAAAAATTCTCAGTAGGCGGAGCTTCATAGTCTCATTTTTAATATTTTTGGCATGAGGCAGGGAATGCTTGGAAAAAAGTCTTGAATTTTTTTTTCTGTGATTCACGTTTCTGGAGATATAGGCCAAAACGTAAAACGCTGCACTGTAGTGCCACCATCAGGCCAATGAGTATGATTTTGCTTCCCAGAGTATATCTGCACCACTAAACCGAATTTGGTATTTCTAAACCTTATCATCTCTGCTCCCCGTATTGTTTAATTGTAGAAGAAGAAAAAGAAATACAGTAGAGTTCCAGCACTGCGTGGACCCCTAACAATAAATAGCTGACGACTATTAAATAATAATAATAATAATAAAGTTGAAGCAGATTTGAGAAATAGATGCCCAAGTTTAATCTCTCGGTGTTAACTCTTCCGCACATGCACAGAAGCCTCTCTCTTTTCATTTTAGTTGCAAAAGAGCGTTTAGGTGCAAAGCTCTACCATTGGCTGTTGCTGTAACAATGGGGGCGGGGCGTTGGGCAAGCGGGGGTGGAGAAAAGGTATTTCTTTTTTGTTTTTCCATTCTTAGCTTCTTCTTCGTCCTGCTCTGCAACCGTAGCTGTGCGCACGAAGCGGACAGTAGAGCTCTCACGATTTTACTGGAAAATACTTGATTAATGTCTCCAATATAAATGATGTACGGCTTGGGAATTATTGCATTGAGTGAAAAGTAGCAGAGGCCAGGAGGCCCCCGGCTCGGAGCTCGAGGACTGCTTGTCTCCTGTTTTCTTTATAAATCCTTGTGAGTACGGATCCAAATTGTGACCGTCTAATGCTTGTGTGTCTAAATCAGACCTGTTGCTGTTGTCCATGCAGCGTGGATAAAAGTAGTTTAAGAGGGTTGATAGTTTTACATATTAGTGTTACTTTGAACGGAGGAAGTGCTTCTTTACCAGCATATGAATGTGCGTTTCGCGCCGTAGATCAGTTGCACAATTGCATATTTTGATCAGAATAAAGCTGCGGTGGCCGCTGATTGATTCTAATCTCAAAGCATGGAGCTTTTCTTTACTTTAAGTGTTATTGCAATTTAATGTTTTTTTTTTTTTTAACATAGTAATGCCACTTTATCAAAGAGCATCGTGGTAGCATGTTTAACTATTGAGTCTTCATTCGCTAAATGATTTTGAACTGTCGTGTGGGTTAGTTCAGTAAATTCAGCCCCTGATGCTCAGTGTCAGGGGAAATTGCAATGTTTACATAACTGCAGCGATCTTTATTAAAAGATTAAAGTGCGGCACCGTAACATTAACGTTTTATTAACATAAGTGACGTAAATCAGTCGTTTGATTTGTGAAGCGACTAGTTTATCCAGTGAATTTATTCAATGTTAAATAGGCTAATTAATGTCCAGGTTTATTGAAAATGAATTAACATTTAGGACGGTAAGAGCTCATGTTGCAGGGTATGATATTTAAAATATAAAAATTGTTTCTCACAGGAAGACATCGGTATTTAATTTCCACATTTTAAACAGTGTCTTACTACAAACGTTATAAAAAAACAACAGTTTTTGGAAGGAAATTGTTTTAAAATGTTTTTGTTGTATGTATTACAAAAATAATAAAAAAAAAATGCTGTTTATTAAGAGCTTCTTAAATCTATATTATGCTTAAAATTCTACAAATGTTAAAATAAATATAGGCAAGGTGGGAAAATTGAAATTTTGATATTTTATAGAGTTATAAAATACATTAACGAAGGTAACAAATGGTTATGGTGTCCCTCAATTTTGTTTTTAATAACTGCAGTTAATGGAGTGGCATTTTCATTGTCATTGAATTTAAATTATACGTTATAATTAAACATGATTCTACATGAGAAGATCATAGAAGATCGTAATTTGGTCTATTCTTCCCCCAAAACAAATAGTTATTTCTGCAGATAAGTTAGTCGTTTTCTCTTTTGTGAGACCTTGGATAAAATGCCTAAGCACGGTCCCCTCCCATCACTCTCTGTTCCTATGTGTCTGTAGTTGCTGTGTAATGTTATTGTTAAAGGTTAATCTCCTATCCACAAAGTAACAATGTATATTTCGAATATCCACTCTATTGCTGGTGCCATTTTCCATTTGTTTGTCTATGTACAATGTTTGTTGCTAAATTCGAATACAGCACAGAAGCCACATATAACATTATTGGTAACTATAAAATTTGTACACCTTATAGATCAGTAATATTTAGTATGCATAATTTTAGCATTACAAACAATACATTATAGACAATACAAACTTACCATATTGATTACGATCAGAGCTATAATGGATGGGTAACTGAATGAAACTATTAATAACACAAACAAGAAAAAGTTATATAATTTGAGACATTAAAATCCTGGAAATCTGTCTGACAAGGCGTTTACTTGTAGTACAGGGTAGCACTGTGACTCAGTGGCTCATTGGATAGTGCTGTAGCTCCACAAATTTTACACCGAGTGCCATTTTGGGTACTGGTCTGTGTGAGTCTGTGTTCTTGTGATTTTGTGGATTACCTCCAGATAATCTATGCTGGGGATAAGGTGTCTAGGTTAATTGGTGTTGCTAAATTGCCTGGCATTCCACCCTGCCTCACTTGGCCAAAAGCTTTTATAAGGTTTCAGTGATAACAGGCAGTTGTTACCCTAAATCAAACTCTTTAATTTTCTTTTTGTGAATGAACATTTAAATTTTGTTTTTCTTAAAGTGGCCCACTGAGTAGCAGTATTGTTTCACACATTCAAGTTTATGCATTTGAATCTCACCACTCTGTGTGAGTTTTACCATTTTACTCCTGGCTCTTCGAATTGCCTGTCTGGGATGGGCTGCATTAAATAAGTGGTTGATGGATGGATGGATGGTTTTTCTTACTGGAATGCTGAAGAGGTAATAGCCTAGTCTCACCATGCATTGCTGAAGATTTTTGGCTATTGTGGCGGTTGTAACATGATTAGATACTTCAAAGAAATTCAGTTCCTGGGAAACCAAGGGTAGTCCATCTCATGCAGCTTGCCCCAAGACCTAGAATAGCTAATAAATAATGTTTATAATGTGTGGTTGCATTCTAAGTTATAAGCCTTGCTACCCTGACACGGAGAATCCGTTAGAAGATGGATGTTGGGACTTGGTCACTGATATGGATTCCAAACTTTGATGCACAGCAGTTTGGGAGTTGTATTCTTATGATCTTAACTTCACTCACATCACAAAGTGACAGAGCATCCACTGCCCCTTTGGATTAAGGAACTTGCTCAGTGATAATATGGATGCTCTATAGCCATGAGACTTGAACCAACATCCTTCTAAATATGGGCACACTTCCCTAACTAATTGAGCTACAAACCCCACCACTTGAACTAGAATGTTCTGTGTTCTTTTGAATTACTTGTTGCATAATGGTTAAAATGCATATACACTGAAGAGTCAAAACAGTACAGGTGAAACTTGAAAAATTAGAATATCGTGCAAAAGTTAATTTATTTCAGTAATTCAACTTAAAATGTGAAACTAATATATGATATAGACCAGGGATGTCAAACTGCAGTCCTGGAGGGCCAGAGCCCTGTGTAGCTTAGGTCTTTCGTTGTTCCACCACAAATGATTCAGCTCAAGAGCTGTGTGGTAATTAGTACAAGGAGTTCAATCAGGTGTGTTAAATGAGGGGAAACCCAAAAAGGTGCAGGGCTCTGGCCCTCCAGGACTGCAGTTTGACACCTGTGATATAGACTCATTACATCCAAAGTGAGATATTATAAGCCTTTATTTGTTATTTTGATGATTATGGCCTACAGATTATAAAAACCCCAAATTCAAAAGCTCAGGAAATTACAATATTGTAGGTTCAAAATGTCACACTTTAATCAGCTAATTAATCCAGAACACCTGCAAAGGGTTCCTGAGCCTTTTAAATGGTGTCAGTCTCGTTCAGTAGAATTCACAATCATGGTGAAGACTGCACACCTGACAGTTGTGCAGAAAACCATCACTGACACCCTCCACGAGGAGGGAAAGCCTCAAAAGGTAATTGCAAAGGAAGCTGGATGTTCTCAAAGTGCTGTATCAAAGCACATTAATAGAAAGTTAAGTTGAAGGGAAAAGTGCACCTTTTTCTTCCACACAAGTAGCAGGGACGACCGCAGCCTGGAGAGGATTGTCAGGAAAAGGCCATTCAAAAGTGTGGGGGACCTGGAGATGGGCTTCAAATGTTGTATTCCTCTTGTCAAGCTGCTCCTGAACAACAATGTCAGAAGCGTCTTACCTGGGCTAAAGAAAAAAAGAACTGGTCTGTTGCTCAGTGGTTCAAAGTCTTCTTTTCTGATGTGAGCAATCTCATTTGGAAACCAAGGTCCCAGAGTCTGGAAGAAGAATGGAGAGACACACAATCCAAGATGCTTGAAGTCCAGTGTGACGTTTCCGCAGTCTGTGTTGATTTGTCATCTGCCGGTGTTGGTCCATTGTGTTTTATTAAGTCCAGAGTCAAAGCAGCCATCTACCAGGACATTTAGAGCACTTCATGCTTCCTTCCGCAGACAAGCTTTATGGAGATGCCGCCTTCATTTTCCAGCAGGACTTGGCACCTGCCCACACTGCCAAAGGTACCACAACCTGGTTCAATGACCATGGGATTACTGTGCTTGATTGGCCAGCAAACTTGCCTGACCTGAACCCCATAAAGAATATATGGGGCATTGCCAAGAGAAAGATGAGACATGAGACCGAACAATGCAGAATAGCTGAAGGCCGCTATTGAACCATCCTGATCTTCCATAACACCTCAGCAGTGCCACAGGCTGATAGCATCCATGCCACGCCGCATTGAGGCAGTAATTCATGCAAAAGGGGCCCAAACCAAGTGTTGAGTACATATGCATGATTATACTTTTCAGAGGTCTGACATTTCTCTATTTAAAATCCTTTTTTTATTGATTTCATATAATATTCTAATTTTCTGAGCATTTGAATTTGGGGTTTTCATAATTTGTAAGCCATAATCATCAAAGTTATAACAAAGGCTTGAAATATCTTGCTTTGCACGTGATGAGTATTTTATATATGTGTGTGTGTGTGTGTATACCTTTTAAGTTGAATTACTGAAATAGATTAACTTTTGCACGATATTCTAATTTTTTGAGTTTCACCTGTATGACCACCCATAGACGATGTGAATATTGATGATTTTGTGCCAAACACCTTGAGGTCTTGTTGAATCAACGTATCAGCAGGTCACTGCAGGTTTTGTGGCATAATATGATTATTATTATTATTATTATTATTATTATTAAATTGTTTTTATATAGCACTTCATACATTTCTTTGTAGCTCAAAGTGCTTTACAGAGAGCAGACGAACAATAAGAGAACAGTAAAAACTAGCAATAAGGACAAAATAATACAAATTTTAAAAAAATGATAGCAATTTAAAAATCAATAGTAATAAGAAATAATAAAAAAGAAGGTCTAGCAATGACAAATCAGCCAACCACTAGATGCACCATGCCAGCCAGGAGGTACCCCGCAAACCCCTCCGATGCAAAATCAGCACCACCCAAAACACAACCAGCCCACCGAGGGGAGAGGGGTGTCAACCCCATCCAGCCCCGCCCCATCAAGTCTTACAAGCCCATAGCCCACGAAACCAAGCCACCGAGCAGGCCCGAACCACATAAGGAGAACCAACACCAGGCAGGTGGTCAAAATGTTTTGGCTCTTCATAGGTATATGTATGCAGTGTATATATCCTTCCATTTTCCAAACCGCTTATCCTTTTTGGGTCGTGGGGGCTCTGGAGCCTATCCCAGAAGCTACGGGCACAAGGTGGGGAACAAGCCAGGATGGGGGGGCAGTCCATCACAGGGCACACTAACACACCATTCACTCACATATGCACACCTATGGGAAATGGTTGAGTTATTCCAATTAGCCTCAGCATGTCTTTGGACTGTGCGGGGGAAACCAGAGTACCCGGAGGAAAGTAGTGTATATAATACAAATTAAACAATCCAATAAATTCCTTGGACAATTGCAATAAAACATTATTCACCAGAGTATGTTGTGCAGTATCTTCTCCTGAATTTCTTCCATTATTAGCTGCAAATGTCAGGCACTCTACCACATTGATAATATTCTTAAATTTGCAGTTTGCAACTAATCTGCAATGGAAATGGGATATACAGATCTGAAAAAGACCGGCCTAAATAAATAAATAAAAAAAAACCTGCATTTTAAAATCCTGGTTTAATTCTGCTTGTGCTGGCAGAGGGCTACACTAAGCAGCAGGTTGCTTCCAGGTTCAAAATTTCTAAGACTGCAGTACACAAGAACAAGGTGAAGCAGAAGATGCTGGGAACGACCAGAAACCAGCCATATAAAGGTCGGAAGAGATGGCTTTATCTGACAGTTTCTCGTGAATTGGAGGATGTCATCAAGTGAACTTCAAAAGTAGTTGGGAAACATTAATTTTAGGTGTGAAGTTCACTGCTTGGGCCGTTCGTATTGCGTTCCTAGAAGCAGGACTGAAGTCCCATAAAGCAAGGAAGAAGCTCTTCATTAATGAGAAACGGAGGAGAACCAGGCTCCAGCTTGCAAAAATAACGTATATTATTCACAGATGTACACTCAACGAGTGAAATAAAGAAAAGTGCTGTGGTGTCTGAAATTTTTTCCAGAGCTGTATATGAAGAAATGCATCAGCATATTCTCTAAATCAGCAATCCTCAACTTTTTAAACCACCAGGCCCAGCTATTAGCTGTTTTGGGGGGGGGGGGGTCTGTCCCTGTGGCAGCCCATAACGAACATCCTGGACCCACTACTTGCCATTCTTGGCCCACCTGTGAGGTCCAATAATTGATACAGCCTGCGCTAAAGCCTTCCCACTTCCCATCAATGGCCTATAGGGATTTCTCAAGATGGCTGTTCAGGTCACAGAAATAAATACTGCTTCCAAAGGGCCTGTTGTATTCGTCTATTTTTCAACATGTTGATGGGCAAAACAAAATGTGTTTTGGCAACAGCAAGGGACTTGGAAGTGTGCGTTTTATGGGTTGGACACATTACTTCAATACAGGGGACATGACAGCATCCTGAATGAAGGGGAATGCACAACCGTTTTTTTGTCTGAAAATGGCAGATAGCTCATAGGGATTATTTTTCGTAAAGTTAAACACCTTTGCTGAGCTCTGGAACATATATGTAATGTGCTAAATGTAATGAAAATCAAATGGCAAGTGGCAATTTTTTTTAATACAAACATTTTTCTTATTAATGACCCTCTGTAATTAACTTGTAATTGCGTTTGGGTTTCGAAGTTTACAAATTTAAGTGAAAGATTTGTTAGTAGGCAGTTCTGAAAATATTATCTGTGATTGATCATTAAATATCTTATTAATGCATACATTGGGGGGAAGGGTTTAATAATTTTCAAAAAGGGGAATCATGGGTCCCAAGTTTTTTTTTTTCTCTGCAAACGTTTGATTTAATCCAAATTGCAGAAAACAATGCTGACTGGTAAAGAATTTTACTATTGACATATATTTGCGCTTGATGATAATGACTACAATCATACATCTGTTGTCTTTTGTAATAACTCACACAGTACAGGGCTACAGTAAACCTTGATCCAATCCCAGGAAATACAGGGTAAAATGCAGGAGGTCACCCTGAACAGAAAACAAGCCCTTTGTGGACCACACACTCACATTTTCATGATAATATAAAGACGCCAGTTTGCCTATCCACAGGATGTGTCAGAATAATAGAGAGATGGAGACAGGTAGTATTGGATCCTAGATTTATTGAATAGAATTATCTCTGGGGGTTTACTCTGCATATTGGCTCAGGGGTTGAATGCACCTCTGCACCTTTGCTCTGCTTTTTACCATAAAGTACATTAAACATATTATACTTTTATGTATAATATACTTATACTTGGATTCTGAAATATTTCATTTTACTTTGAAACTTTTATGTAGTTCCATCAGACCTAATTTATTCAGTGCATATAGCAATGGATAAAATTATTTTGAGGTCCAATATACTGTAATCTAGGTTCTCCCAAAATAAAATAAAAAACCATGTTATGTTCAAAACCATTCTTGTGTATGTGTTGAATGGTAAAAATTAATTCACCATGTGACCCTTACCAAGATCAATGGATAGAAGATCGATAACTTGGATGGATTAGTGCACAAGGGAAAAAAGTACTCTTTATATTCCATTCATCCATCTGTCTATCTGGTTCAGCTTAACGGTGTAGGATTACTGTGTGTTAGTGATTTTATGTGAACTAAGTTCCTTCCATATCATAAATACAAACCCCATTGATATCAAATACATTGTACAGCCTGTTCCTTTTGATAATGATTCCTACAAACATACATTCCTTGTAATAAGTAACATATTATGTGTTCAAACACTGAGTATGCAGTCCTTCTTTGGCAAGACCATGGTGATAAACTGGACCAAATTTAATTATCTTAAATTTGCTTTCACAAGGATGTTCGCAATGGCACAAAAAAAGAAAAAATCCTGAAAACATTTCTTTTTCCGTAGAGTGTTAGCTAGATGATGTCCATGTGCCAGTCTCATTCTGCTGTACAGCTCTTTGAATCTATTTTTAGTTGCATACCCAGCCTTATGCAGATTGTAATTTTGACATGTTAGCAATCTATCCTGAATTCCCTTCTGTTCCTCTTGGTGCTATATCACTTATAAAGCCTGAAAATACAGATAACAGTGCTTGAAGTGGACTGGTATGCAGTACTTGCATCTCAGTGTTTTTCTTTTCAGAGTACCAGCACCTCTCAATATTTGCTGGTACTAAATAAGGGGTTTTCACACCTGTTTCTTTCCCCAGTTCAATCACTGACAAATAGCAATAGTTTTTTTTTTCCACTTAAATTTTTATTGCATTCTTAGTACGTCCCAACTGTTTACAATCAAATGCAATTTTCCAAATAGCAGAAAAGGCTAATTTGAGTCAGATATGACATGCCATTTCAATAACAAGCAAATAACCAAAAAAAAATATATATTTTTTTCTTTTAAACAAATAAAAAACAGAGCCTGTGGTGAGAATACTGTAGAAAAAATAAAAACATGGTGCATACAAAAAGGAAAGACAATTGGGTATAAAAGAATAGGCACAGTTGACATATATGCCTAAAACTTTGGCCAGTACAGACTGAGAGCCAGTGCCCTTATGATTTGTCAAAGTGAAGATTCCATTTTTGCCATCTTTTGGCATACAAGTCCACCTTCAAACGTATCACACCAGTCATATGTTCCAACGTCCTTATTTCCTGAATTACGTCAAGCCATTGTTGCTGTTTAGGTGGATCAGGCTTATACCAGCTTCTGGTTATGGTTTTCCTTGCTGCTGTAAGGAGTGTTTTTACCAGGTATCGGTCCTCTTGAAGCGTAACCAGTGAAATATGACCCAAGTACAAGACAATGCATGAAAATGGGATCTCATATCCAAGTACCTTTGTTAGGGTTAAATGTACATTTTTCCAAAATGGTTTCAGTTTTTCGCATCTCCAAAAAATGTGTGTATGGTGTGCTTCTAAGCAGCCACATTGCCTCCAACATTGTCGGGGTGCAGAAGAAGCTTTACTGCTGATTTTAGGTGTAATAAAGAATTGTACTAAATTCTTATTATTGAATACCCTCAGTTGTTGCGAGCTTGTGGAGGAATGTTGAATTTCACACATATCAAACCATTCATCTGGTAGAATTTCTACATTTAATTCTTTTTTCCACCTTGATTTAAGGTATAATGTTGAGTTGGCCTTACTTTCCAGAATACTTACGTAGAACATGAAGATTATTTTTACACATTTACTATTTGATTTGTATGCATTCATCATAATCTTCACAACTGGATTAATTTCGTGTGAAGTTTCCATTTTTATTTCTCTGTTAAAGTAATCTCTGAATTGTATATACCTAAATAAGTCCCGATTAGTAAGAGAAAATTTTTCTTTGAGTTTGGAAAGTCAGTAAATCCTCATTTTCCACTACTGTACATATTGCTCTAATGCCTTTTGTTACCCATTGCTTAAA
>JAODJW010000127.1:13587891-13597937 GCA_026777045.1 Hyperopisus bebe | reverse complement strand
TAGGTCAAACTGGTTTGTTTGACTTTCAAGAAATTCGAGTTCTAGTGAGTTTGAGAACAGAGGTACCACTGTATATATTTGAGTCCAGGGAATACAATTACTATAATTCTGAACAAAAAAGAGTGCAGATGGTTCTCCCCTCCTTCAGTGCATGAATCCCATCATTCCTGCAATGGCTTTTATTGTGACTGAATGTCCAGACATTGTGCTGTTACTCTTTATCACTCGCAGTTCCTTTGGAGATCACTCCACCATAAAGTATAAATTGAAATAACTGCACCTATCTTTCAGTGAGAGTAAAAGAGTTTCTTTTTGGTGAAACGTTGACAGCCAAACCAAAAGTTCTTGTGTTTGTTAGTGACTCATTAGTGGTTAAGTATATCCACATGGATTTAGAATAACGTCAACACCATCTTATCTATTAAACAACCACCCAGCAGAATGAAAGCCATGAAACTGATTTCAGTTTCAGATACAAAATTAACTTTGCATCATAACAGCAATCCAACTCTTCTATATTTCTTATGCATATTTCCCTATGCTTCTTTATCACTACCAATTACTGTACTTGTCCAGTTATAAGGCCATTTTGTATATTTTTTTTTCTAGTTGTTGCAGATTTCATACCTTCAATATAACATTTAACATATGCATATCATTTTTCATACCGATGTTGTCATTAAACCTGTGTAATGACTCTTGGTTATTACAAAATGTGACCACTGCATTGACATTATTCGCAGCAATGTTAACACTGGAACGTTCATGCTTCTGATTTTAGGGGGGTTGGGTGCATTCTGTTTGAGATGGCAACAGGTCGGCCCATGTTCCCAGGATCGACAGTGAAAGAGGAGCTTCACTTTATCTTTCGACTCATGGGTAATACCATAAACAGCATGACCATGAAATAGTGTTGATAGTCAAGAGAAAACAACATGCCACATCACAGTAAACTAGGATGGGTGGTACGGTGGCTCAGAGGCACTGTCCCCTCAACTCTGCTTTGGGGTTTGTATGCCACCAGTCCCATCTATATGTGTACAATTTGTGTGTTCTACCCTGTATCACGCATGTTTCCTCCCACAGTCCAAAAACATGTACTTATGCTAAATGGTGTCTCCACACTGTACAGTGTATGGGTATGGGCCTCACAATGGACTGGGATTCCATCCAGCCCTGTGCTGCCCTAGTAGGCTGGAGCTTCCTCACCAAATCCTGACAAGGATAAAAAGTGGCTCCATCTATTCTAAAGTTTAATGACATTTTCATAAAACATTCTACACATTTTAATTTCATCTCTATAGCAATCTCACGACATTATATAATATAATAATAATTGTGTATTTTTACAATTAAGTGTTTCTAAATGCTTTTCATTAAATATAATAACTTTCACGTATTTGTGCTAAGTGGGGACCAAATCTGGACCTTTCTCTGGATGGTAACTTTGGTAAAGCAGATTTCAGTGGACCTTGAATTTTGTTACATCCTATACCTGTACATTTACTGTTCTCCATTGATATGTAAATACCCAAAGGTAATCTCCTGATTGTGACAAACAAAAATTTTACTTTAATATTGTCCCAAATCTTTCAGACTCCAGTGACCTCCATGAAGGTCATACTTTAGCTTTGAGACTTTATCTATTTTACATAAATAAAACTACTTCCTCTTACCTTACCAGTATTCAACTGCTTGTTGTTCATTGACCATTGTACATGTCTAGCCAATTTAAGTTGGACCGCAGAAGAAGGAGTCATTCATCAAGGACATAGTCCATAGAACCAAAGTTCCAGCTACTCTCCTAAACATTAGCAGATGTCTACATTCTCACTTTATTTTACATGCACAGGCACTCCCAATGAGGTAAACTGGCCTGGGATAACAGCCAATGAGGAGTTCAGGTCTTACCTCTTCCCCCAGTACAGAGCTCAGCCACTCATCAACCATGTACCTAGGTAAATGCTAAAACCCATATGGGTTCACAAGTAATCTATAATCTTTATCTCAGGGTAAGTATACCTGCTGCATGCAGCAAATAAATGTCATATACGGGAAACATGATTATCCTGCATATTTTCCTGTCCGTATTCTTAATTAGCAAATAAGCAAATGTCCTGTTTGTTGACATAATAGTGTGAAAATGATATGAGAAATAATGACTTTAAGATTGTACTTACAATGTGTTGATGCTTTTGAAAAGTAAGTAATGCTAATTTCAGATTAGACACAGAGGGAATTGACCTTCTTTCAAGTCTACTTTTGGTAAGAAATATAAATCAACTGTACTGTTTCATTCAGTGTAATAATTAAACAAATTGCAATGCACATTAAATATTTGTCAATATTACCAATAACTAAAACCTTATCATTTAAATACATTAAAAAGCTGTTGAGAAGAATCTTCAAAGGAATATCTTCAGTCTTTAAAATTACTGTAAAAAATCTACCACTTAAATAAGCAGCATTTTACATTTCCACATATATACCGTATAAACACGGCATTAAAACTGTTTGAAAAGTATAGTAACTGCTTCTTAATGCCTTAAATCCTGCAGTATGAAATGAAAAAGAGGTTTTCAGCTGAGGCCTCACTAAAGCACCCATATTTCAAAAGCCTAGGAGGGCAGATCCACAGCATACCTGATAGTAAGATGACATTTCTTTCTCATTCTCTTTGGGAATCATACTCTGACCTGAATCTGTCCCTGATTTGCATTAACAAGATTAACAATATAAATGATAACAAGAGAGTCGTTCATAAATTTATACCAGTGAATTAAAAAAAAAAAAATGGTGTAATCTTAGATCAAATTTGTCTGCACTCTACCAAGCTGAATATGTTAATTGACAAGTATTGTCTGACTTCTCACTTCTGAAATTCTATATCAGCTGATAGCAATAGATAAAAGGTGTACTAGTGTAGTAGTGGTGTGTGCATGGTTTAATTAGTGCAGGTTTTCCTCACATCTCCCTCACCTTTCTCTCTCCAGCATCCTCTGTGTTTTCCCTCAGAGAAGTACAGTTGCAGAAAGACCCTGGACACAGGGCCTCAGCATTTCAACAAGGAGGTAGGCCTCTGTCCGCCACAGACATTCCTGTGACTTCCCATTGCATTGTAAATATATGTATGTCCCTCAGAAACAGCATAAGAATAACTTCTCATATATACACTTGTACTGGTGACTTTTTTCTCCTCCCCTTAGCTCGAGGCAGAAACCGGAGACAGAGCATATTCTAATCCTTTTGAAGAAAGCTGTCCTAAAGAATAAGCAGGCTCCATTTCAACAGAACCATGCATGGAAAGAAATTAGCTCTTCAGCCAAGACTCCAGTCCATAGTTTTGGATCATGCAGCATGGAAGTCTTCTGTAACCCTTCAAATATGAGCAGGCAGTGAGAACTGCCTCTGCATTACTCCAGTGAGATGTCCAGAAGAATGCAACAAATATGAGAGAACCAATAATCAGTTTTTCATAGCACCTTATGAGCCAAAAAGTGATGCAGAAAAACAAGTAGCCAATCAGCAACAATCAGTTACAGCAATCTAGCTTCCAACTTGTGAGAAAACTTGACTTGCTATAGGAAACTTTGGTGTAGGTCAAGTTAAATTTTCAAGCGAAATCAAACATTTGTTAAGTTTTTGAGGGTGTGTTTTTTGTGAAGACAAGTTCTGGAATATGTATTTTATTTAATGTTGTGCTTTTCATTTCCCTTCAGATTTTGGTATTTTATATGACATTCATATATGGGGCCATAAAATGAAGAAAAAAAGTTTTATTGTAGGCCAGGATGCTGGTGCAGTGGTTAGCATTATTGCCTCACATCTCTGGGACCAGCGTTCCAGTCTCTGCCAGAGTTCCATGTTTGTGGAGTTTGCATGTTCTCCCTGTGTCATCATGTGTTTTCTTCTGGGTTTCCCCATACAGTGCAAAAACATACTGAGATTGATTGGAGTTATCAAATTTCCTGTAGGTGTGAATGGTTTATGAGTGTGCCCTGTGATGGGTTGGCATCCCATCTTTGGTTGTTCCCTGCTTTGTGCCTGTAGCCTCTGTGATAGGGTCCAGATCCCCTGCATAGGACAAGCTGGATAAATGGATGAAGTTTTATCACAAAAGTAATTAAAATGGGACTGTAAAATACACATATCCCAACTAAGCAAATTCTAATCTGTGAAGACACAAGGACAACTTGTGATATATTGTTTTAGATATTTTCATATGTAGATTAGTAAACAAAAAGGGTGTTCTACAAATTAATGTATAGTGACTGTATTTTCTCATATACAAGGCTGATGACACCAGAACAGTATTATTATTGATAAAATGATGACTTCCAGCCCTATGTGTTTTGCACTTGATAAATGTAATAGTTCTGGGGAAAAATATGTGTTTGTGTGTGTGTGTGTTTTCTTGGATAACAGCATTAAAATTTAATATAACCAAGGACAGAATACACATTAGTATACCTCTTTATATTGTCACTGACAATATAAAATATATCTGTAATTTGTTATAGTTAAATGCAATATACCATGTAATGTTGTATAATGCATTATCTTGCACAACCAGTAAGCATCTCTTCGACACTTTTCATACATATTCATTGCAGATTAGTATAACTGTAAATACAAGCGAACCTTTACTAAAGAGCGGGATACAACTCACCATTTAAATTCTATCACTTAAAATATATTTCAGGAACAGTAGTTTTGTTGTAAAAAAATGATTGTCTTAAAAGATTACTATAACTATTTTAACACAAAAATGTTACCACTACTTGTTAGTCATATGACAAACACTACAAGTAACTGCTGATTTAAACGATTACGGGTGTTTGTTTTATAAAATTTCGTTTATTTAGATTTTTTTTGGCATAAAATGTGGTTGTGTGGTTAACCGTATTACAGTGTGATGAAACAGAATGTAACGTGAGTACTGCAAAAGCTGATAAAAAGTTAAGAAGATAATAAATTTATATATCATATTAAACTTGTTTTCTTCCTTTTTATGCTTAGGCCTACACAAACATTCGCATATACTGGTGAAAAGACTTAACCGAAACCGCGGTAACATATTTACAAAAATGTTTTTCTGTGAAAAATATATTACTACTATATCCTATAGGTACAACGCTATGATGTACGACGAAATACAACGGTGAACTATTAACCGTTGTATGCATTAACCTCGAGGAAGCACTGTTTTACTATACCAAAACAAAAAGGGGAGGGTAAACTTAAATGCACCTGCTTTAAAGCCCTTACCCCTACCATTCACCTGACACTCACCAGGGAGAGAAGAGGAAAGAGAAGAAGCAAATAGGGGAGGAAAAAAGTTGTTTGACAAGTATCAGGAACACTGACTGGAGGAGAAGGCACCGACTCCAATATCTACGTACGGCGTCCCCTGCTACCCGACTTCGGGGATGAGAAGGGATCGCTCATCTGTTCATTCCTGACAGAGCTAAAATGATTGTAGACGAGCGGATTCTCAGTCTCTTTAAAAGGAACTGGCAGCATACCCTGACATACTGGAGCGTTTTCTTCAGTTTCGGACTCTGTATCGCCTTCCTAGGTCCCACGATCCTGGACCTTCGGTGTCAAACGCAGTCCACGCTGCAGGAGATCACCTGGGTGTTCTTCTCCCAGCAGTTCTGCCTGCTTGTCGGTAGCTCGATCGGTGGGGTCTTCAAGAAAACGTGAGTGTTTATTTAAGTACTAGAAACGCTTAATGTTCCATCCGATGTTAATTGAGGGAGGATAGTTTCATGATAAACTTTCTTGCCTGTTGAAATTACTTGTTTTACAAAAATCTTTCAGCCGCATATACCGGTCAGGGTTTGTGGGGTGTTTCACTATGTGCCTAGCGAAATCCTTAAATGACTAGTGACTAGTTACATTAGTATAACTTGGTTGTTTACTTCAACAGCAACAGAAGAGGTATTTATCGAATATATTTTAGCGCATCTGGTGTGGTCTGTTAACTCTAGTTTCTTGGTTGTTTTATAATGTTATTAGAAATATAGATAAGTGTGTCTGTACTGGAATTTAAGGAAGTTTAAATAAAACATGGATGAGATCGTCGGGTTTGTGCCATGGTATTTTAGCCCCGATGCCTATCTTTTTAATAAAAAGCGGACAAGCAAGCCCCAGGCAACCTTGACTTAGTCCCCGATCTTTTCAAGTTATAACCCCCCGGTTTGTGCAATGTTTCATAAGCCATTTAAATGGCAGCTGTTTGACCTGGAAGTGTTGGTGGCGTTTGGTTATATTGTTTAAATTCTTAAATCGGATGTCATTTTCTGCCCAACGGCAAGTATATTCACAAATTAACTTAATTGACTTAATCTCTTCTGTGTGACTGTTTAGCTGGCACTATGCCAGTTTAGGGATGGACTGTTTGACGCAAAGCAAATCATGTATTTAACAAACATTCCTTTTTTGTGGTATGGCGGCAATGCGCTGTATGTCCCCATTGAAACGCATTATTACTTCGGGGCAAAGAACAAAACAACTTCCATTTTCGCTGTTAGTGCGTTTGAGAAAACTTGGATACCTTCCGTGATGGAAAAATGTTGCCATTAATAAAAAGGTCCCATTAATAAAGTCGTTTTTTTCCGAGGCGGCATGTTTGTTCTATACTCTCTTTATTAGCTGTATTATGTAATCAGTATTGGTGTAATGTATAGTATATGCTTAAAGAAGAACGAGCTGTTTTTTATTATATAATTATTGTTCCAGTCTGCTATGGTCTCTCTCGCTCTCTTTCTCTGTTTGTGTGTGTGTGTGAGTGTTGCATTCGCCAGAGAAAGTAGAGGTAAAAATAACTTATAACCACTATCCATGAACCTAAGAACCCCAAAAAAGAAACCGATTTTGGTTATTATGAATACTGTGTGGTTAAAGGTTTTACATGTTTCGACTTTGAACACATTTTTACTTTTAACATTAACATTTCAAATTAAGTTACCTCGAGGATACTATAATTGTGTGTCTGTTATGTTGTATCAGTCATATAAGTTGTTCCCAGGCTGACGATTTGTCAGCAAAGCAGTTGTCCTTCCAGGTTTCCCTTCAGTATCTGTGCTTTTGTTTATTAAATTACATTGTTTATTGTACTTTTTCAGATTAATCTTTATCGTGTTAGAAACATAATCCTGTATCATTATAACTTTGGTTTTGAGTAGTGAATAAACTGATGGAACTTTCTCAGAGGCTAACAGGAACGGCACTTTGTAGGTGTACATTTTGCTGTACTTTTATATCATGGTGTCTAACTGTGGTGAACTAGCTAGCAAATATAGATTTCTTAGTGGTGTTTAATCTTCAGGCCATTATTAGTCCAGGACTAGATAACTCAGTAGACCAAGTTTTATCAGAAAGTGAGTCAAGGTGACCCAGAGGTTTTAATTCTAAAAAATAAACTGCTGAGAAAAAGTCTGACTGTTAAGGAAAACTTTGCTTTTACCTGTAAGATATAGAGCTTTGCAGAGAGCTCATTGTTGCACCCTATTCTTTTCCTAGTTACTAACAACCAATATACTCTAATGCTATATATAGTATATGTATATGTATACATATATATATGTATGTGTGTGTGTGTGTGTGTGTGTATCTGTGTATATACGTGTATATATATAATATGTATAACAGACTATAATAATAATAATAATATAGCTTGTTTTCCATGTTGTTTTTCCCCTCTGCTCCTTAGGCTTTTATGTGCATTGTCTGCCCTCCTGCTGTCTTCGCTGTCAATCTCCCTGGTTTTTGCCATCATTCCCCTTTGTCACAATGTGCTGCTGCTTGCAGTCGCTATGGCCATCGCTGGTCTGGCCATGGGGGTCATTGACACCATCGCCAACATCCAGCTGGTCAAGATTTACCAGAAAGATTCTGCCATCTTCTTGCAGGTGAGGGAGTGCTCAGTGATCCTAACGTCCATAGCTCCTCATGTTTATGCCAAATCTTAGCTTTATGCTCAGATAATTATACCCTGGAATGTATGCCAAATTTACCATAAGATCCTTTTGAAATCAGTAATATGGTGGAATGCATGCATGTACACAATTTCTCATAATACTAATTGTAGTATTAGTAGTACAGTGCAAAGAATGAGAGAGAGGGAGATATGCAATTCTTCAAAATATTTTCCTATCAGAGGAAGACATTTTAGGTCCAGAAAGAAAAAATCCAAACCAGGACTTTGTTTCAACCAACCAGTTGAGTATAAAACGTCACAATCAGAGAGCACTCAACTGGTTGAATCAGATTTTTACTTTCTGGACCTGAAATGTCTGCCTCTGTTTCCTATGAGAATATTTATGATACTGCAGAGTTGGTGTGGTAACATGATATTCATGTAGGTTCAAAAAACATTTTAAAAAATTTAATCTTAAATCATCCTGTCATTATGTGACTGCTTGTTTTAGAATGTGGAAAATAAAAGTTGTCATCACTTTTGCTTGGGAAACTTTCTTTTAAAATGGCCCATTAAGTGGAGTGAGAAAGAAGCAGTGTATAAAAATTAAGTTGAATACCTGACACAACATGCAAAGGAATGCATAATAATATAGGAAAGGAATCAACTTTGTTTCACCTTTTCAAATCATCTGTAGTCTAATAAATGTTACCCCTTTTTCTACACCCCTCCCCGCAAAATATACACAGGCTCTTCACTTTTTCATTGGCTTTGGTGCTCTGGTGAGTCCACTGATTGCTGACCCCTTCCTGTCTGAGACAAACTGTGTGGTGAGCAATGGCACTGGGAACACTACTGCTATGATGGAGCACCTGAGGAACACGCTAGCAGGAGGCCCCATGCCCAACATATCCCAGTACCAACTGCCTGTTGAGGGCAAGGTGATCACGCAGGTTTCCTTTGCCTTCTGGATCATGGCCCTCATAAACGTAAGTAGCACTACCACAATTTTTCCTCCTTTTGTGTTCATTAATACTTAATGAACACAAGTCGTCTTCCTGTACTCAACCATTGAAATATTTTTCATTGCAGTGTACAATATTTTACTTGCATAGCTGTGTTCATTTTTGTTACCCTTTAGTATACCAGTAGCCACATCTATCTGCAACAAAGCTATTGAATGGTACAGTAGCAAGCTTGATGCATGCAAAATGATTCATAGGACACGGCTGACTTATTTACATGTACCTATGTTGAATTTTTGTAATAACAAACATGTTTGTTTAATTAGGTAGTTATCATTCCCTGGTTGACATTTGATGCAAGAAATACTGGCAGGACTTTTGTATAGGAATGGAAAGGAATATTTTGCGTCATTGTCACTAAATCTTAATCTCTAATGAACTTTTACTAATAGTTAAATAGATAACATGCATTCTGATATTGCAATTTCTCAGATTTCCTATTAAAAATGTCATACAGAGTAATGATTTGCTTTTCATGAGCAGATTATTTTTCCTGTTACACAGTAGTCTCCTAGCATGCCATTTGGGTGACAGTGGGTGTCATCTGGTTTTCTTTCTTTAATTTCTTTCCCTTCCTTTTTTCCGTTCTATATTACTCTCTCAAATTATGTTAATTTAATGTATCACAACACATCCATGTAAAGCACTTTGGGATGACTCTGTTGTGAAAGCCACTATTTAAAAATAAATTGAACCAAACTGAACAATACATTATAGGTGAAAAATGCAGCCCCTCTACCAGTCTACCAAATCCTTGTAAGTGTGAAGTTAAACAGACATTTGTAATATACAGTAAAACCTCGGATTGCGAGCATAATTCGTTCCGGAAACGTGCTTGTAATCCAAAGCACTTGTATATCAAAGTGAATTTTCCCATTAAAAATAATGGAAACTGTTGGAGTTCACCGTCTCCACCGGGTCCGTTGATGAGAAGAGAATTCTCCCCGTCTCTGCTGTGAATAAGTTGCAGGTCCAAGTTTATTCTCCGACAGATTATAATCCGGGAGCGACCATCTGACGTACATTCAGCATGTACAGGAGGGAGCTCAGCCATATGCATCAGCCCTATCCCTCTTATAGCCCTTTTGGGCATCTCC
>JAODJW010000127.1:13547544-13563428 GCA_026777045.1 Hyperopisus bebe | reverse complement strand
TATCGTTTTGGAAGCCATTAAGAAAAAATGCTCTTCTTGTTTTATCCTGTTCATTTTGTGTTTAAATGCTAAAAAAAACATATTTAGGCCGGGAACCAATTATTTGGTTTTCTATTATTTCGTATGGGGAAAATGCGACCAGAACTTGAACTTCTTCGGATTCAATCCGGAGTCCGGAATGGATTAAGTTCGAGAACCGAGGTACCACTGTGTGTGTGTGTGTGTGTGTGTGTGTGTGTGTGTGTGTGTGTGTGTAAATAGAGTGTATTTGTGTATGTATGTATATTATGTACAAAGTAGATATATATACACACACACACACTGAAGATGTTATATTTATATATATAAACATCTTCAGTGTTGCACATATATTTATATATCCACTTTGTACATAATATACATACATACACTCTATACATACATACATACATATATTTATCTAAGTTTACATATACACATATATACATTTATATTCTTCAATACACTCATCCATATTTATGTTACCAGATTAGTTTGTATACTTTTTATATTGTACTGTTGGTACAGTTTTTATTCTATTGTTTTATTTTTTTATTTTGCTGCTCTTATCTTGTCCTGTTGACTTTCTGCTGTGACAATGCAAATTTCCCACATGTGGGACTAATAAAGGTTTATCTAATCTAATCTAGCCCCTACTACAATGACCATAGCACCCCTACACCCCGAAAAACCTTGTTGCTTCTTCACTGTAAAATCTGTAAATTACCAAAGCTAAGAAAGACAATGAAGTATTTTGTCTAATGATATGCTATATAAATTTGGTGCCCACAATGCGGAAAATGCAAACCCACACACACGCCTATGCCATGGGCCACTGAAACATAACACATAACTCTGAAACCCTAAACACACAAGTACACCAACACACTGTCTTTTTACTAGATCCTGAACACCTTTCCAAAACATTTTCTTGAAATCACTTGTGGTTTGCCTTTTAAATATTACTGTGCTTTTTACTAACCAAGTTATGTTTTAATTGAATCTGGTTGAAGGGTTGAGACTTGTTTTCATACTGACTAGCTTTGTAACTGAGCAGCTACAGTCTATTAATACTGTATTATTAAATACACAGTCGTCACAGGAAAAAGTAAACCTGTGAATGTGGAATATATCCTTTAGTATGTCTCTTATAATTACTTAAAGAACAGAACTATACTTTAGTAAGGAAATTATCAGTTCAATTATTTCAATACCCCAGCCTTGTGCTCTACGCTGCCTGTGGTAGGCTCCAACCCCCTATGACCTTGTACTGGATTAGCAGTTAGAACATAAAAGGGTTGACTGAATATTCATTTCATAATTAACTCAGGTATGTTGTCCACATAAGGGTGTGACAAAAAATCCATTATCATTTCTCTGAATGGTTATTATTGGATAACTTTGCAAAACCTGCTACACATCGCATTTAACTGCTTAAAGTGTACTTTCACATTTTGAATTGAATCACTAGTTTTTTGATTGCAGACAGAGATTTTAATAAAATGGGCTGAAACAGTGATTAATCATTATGCTGAATCATTATGGGGGCTGAAACAGTGCCCCCACAAAATCAAAATAACAGGTTTTTATCACTTCCTCACAAAGTAATATAACTCTCCCCCATTCCATCTGAGTCCAAACATTGAATATAAAATTAACTATACATGTTAGAATACAGACAAGGTGTAACTTACCACAGTCTTCGGGCCTTATTTCCATCTTGTATTTCATTACCAAACTTCTCCATTTTGTTTTTCATAGATTCTACCAAGTTGTTGCTTAACCTGACTAGTGTCGTAGTGTCACATCTCCGGAAGTATGAGAAACTTGAAACTTGTCTCTCCACTAATGAAAGAAAGAACAATGTTGGACAAATCATGTGTTCAGCTTGTGAATAAGGTATCATATACAGGTAATAATAATTACAGTAGAATTCTTTGAGATGGGTACCATGCATTCTCTCCACAAAATCTGTCCTACTGATCAGTCATTCTTAAAAGTATACAGAAAACATTTAATTTCTTTACAAAATTATGACATTGTTTTAAAAGTGTTTTTTTTTTTAAAGTTTTTACAGGAAAATTGTTTATTTACATTCTGAGATAGTTGTTATATGTGGAACATAGAGTATTTATTGGTAACCAGTACATCTTCCTAATAAATAATTATGTTATGAAAGCCATCATTGCTGTCATATGTCAATGCTGTCAATAAATGTTTATTTCCATCCAGTTATCCATTACAGGGTTGTGGTGAAATGGATGATATATAATGTTAACATTTAGAAACATATTTAAGACTGAAATGTACAGATAGAGATAATATATGATATAATGCATTGGAGAAATTTACTATTCTGCAGCTATAATTAAATAGTCTTACCTTATTTTTTTTAAACTTGGAATTTTTCTGGAAAAAAATCCATTGATTTGAAGCGTGATGTCTAAGTTCTACATACACATCGGATAGACCTTCTATGCACTTACTAAATGTATAAAATAAAAACTTCCTCTAAATGATACTGTGGTTGTAATAAATAAGCAAACTTTTTGTGCTGAGACCAGTGAATCATTCATTCTAATTCTGACTAGTTGGACTTGCTAAAAATTGATGCTTCTAATGAATTTTGGGAGGCGGAGTTAAGAGAGCCCACAAAAGAACAGATATGTACAGATCAGCCAGAACCAATAGAGTACTAGTGCTAAAGGCTTGGCTGTGGTGTGAAACTTGTTTTTCAGCATTCCTAACTCACCTTCTTGGAAAACATATCATCAATAATCATAAGATGACAGTACACCCACATATGGGAAGTATCAAAGCTGCGTATGCTATTTTTATGTTTTATATTGTATTATTTTTATCCAAGTATGCCTGGTTGAAACCATAATTAACTAGGCTTAAACTGTTTAACCAATTCTATTAACAGCAATCAAAATTTGAAGCATTTGAATCCAACTGTTATGTATCTTAGACTGTGAATTTTATGTATATGCTTACCTTTTTTGAGCACGGAGGAGGCAATGTCATAGTCTTGGGTGGCTTTGGAGGTGATGTACAACATTCCATTAGGATTATAGCTAATTGAACATTCCTTCATTCTACAGCAACAGTGACGCAAAGAAACCTCCAAGTCATGTCAGAAACATCTGGTATAAAAGAAAAGTGAAGGAGACCTCAGACAAATGATGTGGCCTGCTTCTTCTCCAGATATGAACACCATAGCACTTGCATAGGACAGAAGCATTTTTCCATTTTTATTTAAGAAACACTTTTATCCAAAGTGACATACCTTTTTTGGGGAAGTATGGTCAGACAATGCTAGGAGCATTTGGGGGTAAATTCTACCTGGGATTCAAACTGGTGACCTAACCCACTGAGCCATACATTATACCCATTAACAGACTACAACAGACAAAATAGCTACGAAGACATATTTGGGTAAATTTATGCTGAAACTTTTTAACCAAGGCAAATTGTGGCTCTTTTGACAAATCCAAGATTAACAAGTAATTTTATGCAAACCTTGTTTTGTTTTGTATATTATCTAGACATTTTGTTGTTATGGCTAGACTCGGGTTGCCAAAGAAAATTTATATTAAAAATAACTATTGGATTAGTCACTCATTTGCAATAGTAACAACAGTATAAACTAGACGACTGTAACTCTTTACTGACAGGGCTGCAAGCATATTTTGTGAAACTACTGCAGATGTAGCCACATATCAGTATTCTGGAATAAGGGCTTGAGGTAACAAACCTGTTTTTTTTTTTAATAATGAAATACATATGAATGTGTACTGCTTGTATACGACCTGTTAGTTGTTAACTTTTGAGAGATTTGAGCGTCCCAAAAGTGTAGAAATGTTTTAAAATGCCACTTTTGAGCCTCAAAAAAAAGCTGTGGGGGAAGAGGTAAAAAGTCCGAACTTAACTGGGACAAAAGTCCAGTTTAACATATTGCAATGAAAAAATCAAAATATTATGATTATTATTAAATTGCTGAGGTGTGTCCTGGAATGAACCACCATTCCATCCAGGGTGTCCCCTACCTTATGTACTTCCAGTAATAGGCTAGAGGCTATGTACTGGATAAGCAGACAAATGGCTCTAATATTTGGATGTGAAAATTTTTAATACAGGGGTTGTTACAAACAGTGACATCTTGTGGCTGTACATATGCAGAATAGCTACACTTGGTATTATGCCACTGAAAACATTCGTTCCATAAATGTCACCCAGATTACTTTACTAACAGGAACTTATAGGAAACGGCAGGCTGCATCACTGTAAAGCAATAGTTGTTTATGCAGTATAAGTAGGTTGCTTTATTAGAAGCAGATAAATCAATTATAAACACTTTTGCCATGGATATGGATAACCTCAGTATTATAATCCCTCACACAAGCAGAATATTTAACCATTTCTCTGATGACACAATGTTATTCTGCTCCTGACACAACTCACAATTTGCTTACATTTACAACACAGAGAAACATTTGCTGTTTAGAATTTTTCCTTTCTTTAAAACGGATGACTGTGGTTTGAGGAAAACTCATTTGGTTTAAAAAAGCAGAACATTCATGTCATTTAAAAGCCGTATAAAAAGTTTTTGATCCAAACCAAATCAGATTTCTAATGACCCTTATCAATTTCAAAATCATCAGAGAATACGTCATTCATCAAAACATATCCTGATATATAAAAGATCCACAAAAGTATTCCCTTCCCCATGTAAAGGGAAACAAGACTGTCCAGTCCCTTGATCAGTTAAAGCATACATAGTAACAAAGTAAACGTAGTATGGTTTACATTGCAACAGAATGTGACTGCAAATTCAATTTTAAAGGACCTTTCGGGTATTTCTCTTCACTTTCAACAAACATTCATTGGCCACTTTATTACTTAAACCTGTTCAACTGTTCTTTGAAGCAAATATCTAGTAAGCCAATTGTATGTCAGCAGAATACTGTATAAAATCATGCAGATACAAAAGTGCCTTTTTGATGGCTAAGGTCAAAGAAAAATAGCCAGACTGGTTCAAGCTGATAGAAAGACAACAGTAACTCAAATAACCACTCGTTACAACAAATATGAAGAACATCTCTGCAAACCTACAGTGGACTCACCAGATCTGGACAATGGAAGATTGGAAAAATGCTGCTTGGTCAGATGTGTCTAAATTTCTGCTGTGACATTCAGATTGTAGGGTCAGTATTTGGCTTAAACACAAAACCATTAATTTGGGCTGTGCAATATGACCAAAATCTCATATCCCAATAATAATATATTTCACGCCTGCACCTCGTATTTATGAATTTTTTCTACAGATCCGCAAATAAAAAGGAGAGCTCACAAATGTAAAGCGATGCATAAATAGACAAGAAGCCATCCACAAATATGCAAAATCCTTTTCACATGTACAAAGTGCTCCGGTTTTTCATGAAGTTGTTCGTTAATGTACAGTCCTTAAAATGATTGTGCAGAAAGCAACAATACACAAGCAAACATGAAAGCAAATGCAGGAAAGTTACACACCAGATGGGAAGTTGGGAACACAAGTAACCACACTAACAAATACGTAGAAGGGCTCTATATAAGGCTCGTGAGCATGCCGGGATACTCAATCCCCGCTGACGCTACACTATTCCCCCTCAAATGTCAGCCGTCCTGGCGACCACCACCCCCAGTCCCCACCTCAGCACTGAGACAAGTCCCAGGGGTCCACTGGCAACCTTCAAATCAACTCCTGAGGCTCGCAAGCTCTGGCGCGGCTTTGCTGCTGGCATGACAGATCCCCCCCGGGCCACGAACCCTTTGTCCTGCGCATTTTAGGTGGATCTGGTACCCCATCCGGAGGCTCCTCTTGGCCAGGGAACACCACTCCCAATGACTCCCACAGCCAGGCCCCAATCTCCAGGGAGAGCCAGCGCATGGAGCTTGCAGGGTCAGGTGGCCCTGCACAACCACTCCTGCTCCACACCTCAGGTGGCCTCTTGTAGGGGTGCCAAATGGGCTCCCTCCACCTTCGCTCATAGAGACTCTCCACCAGCTGGGCCTCCAGAGTGCAGCATGGCTCCACGTGTCTACATAGCATGTCTTCCGCCTCCTGCAGCTTGTGGTGCATTTGAGCCAGTTGAGCTTCCAAGCAAGCGACACGCCTCCTCCTGGACAAGCAGCAATGTCTTGCGGCCCCATAATTCCACCTCCTCTGCCTCAGCCAGACTCCTCTGGCTGCTACCTTATCACTTGCACCTGGCCAGCTTGCAACGCAGCTGCTCCATCTCCCGCCTCTCCTGCTCTGCAGACTCCCGCAGCCGCTCCCAGTCCTGTTTATCTCACTCCCACTGCTTGTCCAGCTTGCGGCCTACCAGCTGTGGCACAGCTTCTCATGACTGAGGGAGGAGAGCAGCCTCATGTTGCTGCCTCCATTGGTCATGCTTGCTGCTGGGGTCACGGCATGACTCATCATGGTTGGCGAATGGAGAATACTTGATGACCAGTGAGCCGCTAGAGTCTGCAGAGGTGCCTGCCTTTCCTATTTGCCCACATCATCTCCGGAAAAGGTTCGGCAGGCTTGCAGGAGTGGCTTGAGGTCATGCCGCCTATATCCGGGGCACTGCAGGAAAACAGGGCAGCACCTTCGTCGCTATGTGGATCTATACTGAGATATTCCAGAAGGTGGAGCCGAATTTAAATCTCAACTCCAACACTATGGAAAAATTAGCTTTATATGCAGTTTTCCAGCTGTAATATCTTTCAGTGTTTGTGATATATTTTAGTGTTTATATGTTTGCACTTCATGTTCATGCCCAGCTATCTTGCTTACAGTCACTGGTGGTGAATGGATACAGCACAATTATAAATATGTATAAAAAAACGTTACATTTTGTACATGGGGGACAAACTCGTTTCATGTGTACAAATCGCTCTTTTTGTGGATATAATTCTATAAAACACGAATAAAAAAAATACATATTTGTGGATAGTTAAATATTTTTAGACCAAAGTACCTATTTGTGGATTTTTTTGTGGGTAATAATAAAAGCTAATAAAAACTTCCATAGAAGTGCCACATCCCATGTGGTGGGGTGTAACCGTGCAAAACTGTTGCCGTAAACAGTGCATTTTGTGACACCACAAAATAAATGTCAGAGCAGGGGTCACCAACATGGTGCCCATGGGCACCGGGATGCCCCCAAGGACCACGAGTCACCCGCAGACCTCTTCTAAAAATAGCACAACTCACCAGTGAGAAGAGTCTAAAATAGTCGTTGTTGATAAAATTATGTGTTCAGTGTCTTCACATAGATGAGTATCATTAATCCTCATTAATAATATATAACTAAAGGTAAACTGAGCAGATGTTTTTTAAGAAGAGTGTATCAAACTGGTAGTCCTTCATTTGGCTCAGTACCCGTGAAGTAGCTCTCAGTTTCAAAAAGGTTGGTGACCCCTGTGTTAGAGTATAACATGAAACCCTAGATATTTTTATTTCATCATCTGATATACACATCATATCACACAGCCCTACCGTTGATCCATCCTGCCTTGAATCAATTATTCAGGTTTGTGGTGGTGGTATAATGGTTGGGGATATTTTCTTGGCACACTTTGGGCCCCTTAGTAGTAATTGAGCATCAAATGCCACAGCCTACTTAATTATTGCTGCTGGTCATGTCCATCCCGTTATGAGCATTGTGAACCCAGCTTTTAAAGACTACTTTCAGCAGGATAACATACCATGTTACAAAGCTCATATCATCTTAGACTGGCTTGAGTTCACTGTACTCAAATGGCCTCAGTCACCAGATCTCTATTCAGTACTTAAGGGATGTGGTGGAATGGGAGATTTGCATAATGAAGGTACAACCAACAAATCTGCAGCCACTGAGTGATGCTATTAACATGGACCAAAGTCTCTGAGTAGTGTTTCAAGCACCTTGTTGAATCAATGCCATGATTAAGGATTAAGGCAGTTCTGAAGGCAAAATGGGTTTCAATCCAGTAGGAGCAAGGTGTACCTAATAAAGCGGCCAGTGAATATACATTGATCAGTATTAGTAACAGCACAGTAGTTGTGACTTGGCCTACATGCACCTGTGCTGTGAAATTCTCTGATTTGATTGCATATTCATGACAGCACCTCATAATTTGGACCAATAAAAAAAATTAACACAAAATATTAAAGCCGTTTATCCATTCAAAAAATGTACAAGAAAACACACCAGTAATGGTGGCAAAATTATCAGCTCGCTTAGACAGAATATTAAATTCAAGGGTTACATTGCTAGATGTTGATTACAAAATTACACACTATTGATATACAGGGCTTGACAACTAACAGCATCAAGATTCCAGACTTTTTTTTTACACAAGGGAAACAATGTAAAGGCTGCCTGCTAAAGACCCTCCAAATTATCCTCATGCCAGGGGTGGAGTGGGTAATTACACTGAATGCTTGCTGCTTGCTATATTACCAAAAAGGAGGAAAAACATCTGCATGCCAGTAGATCTTAAAAAATTAAAATAGCTATTTTTATACCCAAGCGTCATTTCGCAATGCCAATTAATATTCATTCATAGAATGAAGAAATCAGACTGCAAATGCTGAACTTTAAAGATACTTACTTCCCTTTGGACCCTCGATGATGTAATTACCTTTGTAATATTTAAATTCAGAAAAAAACGCGCCAAATCACAGAATTTGAAGACCAATTGTAAATGGAGTAGAAAACTACAAAGGTCCTCAGCACTCACACAAAACACTCTCAATGCTGACTTCATACAATCACAGGTTTACATCTATAGCACATGAGAAGATTACACAATCCTAGCTCTTACCTTACCATGATGAAGTATGAAAGAGAATTTCAATCCCCAACACTTAGCCCGTCCACATCTGAAGTTTAGTGTCTGCTCCATCACATTGTAGCTAAGATATAGTACTGCATTTTCCACTCAGTCAAATTAGAGGATAATGACACAAAGATACATGGACAAAAGCTTTTCTATCCTTTCATTTTTAAGCCGTAACTTATTTACACTACAGCTAAGAGACATTTATTCATGTGATATTGCCAAAGTACACTGTCTTGAACTGTGGGGTATGTGAAACAAAATGTAATTCTTGAACTCACAACACAGCTATAGGAATGGAATTGGTATAAAAGAAATTCTAAAAAGTGGGTATGGCATAAGGGTCTAGACAGGAGCCTGTTTGCTCTCACAAGTAAAGAGATAGATGTGATTTCACTTTTAAATCATGATAGATTTTATTTTATTTTAAAAAATAAACTAATATTACTGAAAAACTCAAGAAAGAGAAAGCACAAAATGATAAACTGCCTGGTACAAAGGAATGAACTGTGAGGTACATCTCCCACGCAAGCCATGAGCAGGTGTACCTGAGCTTAGTAGTGCTCTTTGCCCCCAGAGATCCAAAGAACAATCACCCAAGTTGAGAATCAGGTCAACAGATTGAATGGATCGTAGAATGTACAGCTTAAGTATGAAAAGGCATGTAAATTCACTTATATTTAACCATTCAGCAACGACGCTACAGAACTTGTCCTAGTGCATGAGATACCATTTTTTTGATGTTCACAATCTAAGAATCATAGCTTCATAATACTTTCATGTAGACTGTGTTACGATTCTAAGAAAGGTTGCATTATTTGTTAGCAAAGATAGGAGTTCTTGTAGGATCGAGGCTAAAACAATTCCCAAACTGATACAGTTGCGAACAGTCCAACTACATACTCCCATGCACACATGTAACATATCTAACAATTATGTTCATTTGATTTTAGGATGACTAGCTTTGAAAGATGAAGTAAACATTATACAATTTCTGAGAACCTGTGGGGAAAGAAAGACAATCCTATCTTATCATTACTCTACATAAGATTACATTCATGGAAGCCCACAATGTTCTGATACCCTTAATGTTAGAAGGGTAATATATCAACACAATGAACTAATGAACACCTGATTCCCCATAATCCCCCCCCCCCCCCCCCCCCCCACACACACACACACACACACACACACACACACACACACACCATTCTAAATAAACTGCAATTAAATTTTAACATTAGTTAAGGAAATATGGACCCATTAATTGCTCAGTAAGCTTTAGTGAATGATAGCTTAATGATAAAAGTGGCATGTGACTAATAACTAAGACAACACACGCATATTCTTGTGTGCACCAAAAAGTACTCCGGAACAAACTGGTCCAAACCATTGAGCCAGGCCAACAGTATACTCTAAAGTTCTAAAGGTAAAAAGAATCAATAAGTGAACGGCCAAATAGACTGCCACATATATCTAATTAGTCTTCCCCAGATGGAGCTTCTTCTTCTGATACATCATTCTCATCTTCTGGTACCTCCTCTGTCTTCTTGGAGGGAGGGAAATCTTTCTTCTCAAGCTCATCATCTTCATCTTCTTCATTGGGGCTCTCTGGGTTAACTTCCTCTTTAGGAGATGACTTTTCAGTAACCTTCAGACCACTTGGACGTCCCTTGCCTTTAGTTTTTATAGGACTAGGGGAGACTGGAAAGAGAGACCGTGGTGAATATAGGCCCATCATTAGACACTTTCCCACCAAAGTTAATAAACATAGTTACTGGTTCCAAGTTACTGGGCCATCTCGACCTGGATCTTTTGTAGTTTTACGTTTCGCTTTCCTACTGCCCAACAGGAACTGTCATCTTTGTGCTAAATAAGCACGGGAGACTCAAAAGGGCCAAAAGTTAAGGTTCACACAATTTCAAACCAAACTACACTGCCACTCCAAAACAACAGTGGATAATCATGTTGTTCTGTTAGTTACTGGGAGGATTTTTAAATATGGGCACCTGCAGCTGTATACCAGTATGCACTGTGTGTACCCTTGACATTTAGACTATTTCACTTGCGTAATATGTGTTTTTAAAAACACAACAGAAATGTCAAATGAGGTATAGAAATGAATTTTTTTCACTCATATTTTCTTATAATTTTCAAACAATTACATTTGTGTGTAAGTAACCTTGAGGTAAAATTCTGCAGGCACCCCTAAATTTGGTCAACAGATTGATCTTTTGTTTATCACAGAATACAAAAACGAAGTACCATTATTGCACCAATAACTGCTGGCATGTTTCACCACCGACTTTGGCAAAGACAGAAGTATGTTGGTTATCAATTGAATTTTCCAGTACAGAAATATGAAGGCACAAGCTTAAAAAGGTAATCTTTAATGTATTTTATGTAAATGAGATACAAAAAACAATTCCATCTCCTCAGTTCCCCTCTGTTCATATTCAGCATAGCTTCCAAGATTGCACTGGTGCTTGTAGCCAACTAATGAGCAAATGATCACTATAAGCCCTACCTAATAGTTCTTGATCAAGTGGAAAGCACCTATTCTAGAGTAGGGACTAAAGAAATGTTCCAGAACTGCCCCTGAGGAATTTGAGGGTTGAGTTCCTGCAGTGGGAATGTGACAGAAGTTCCTGATTTCTGAAAAAGCATCTGGTTTCTGAAAAAGGCTCCTGTGGTGGGAAAATGCCTACTTTTCTCCAGGTAAATGAATGTAATTAAAATTATAATTAGGGATGCACCAATCTAGTACCTTTATCAGATATCGGTCCGATAATGGCTTAAATAGGTGGATGAGATATCGGTAGCATTGGGCCGATCTATGGGATTTAATTATAAAGGTTTTCTGTATTCGTACACGTATGGAAGCAACGTCATGCTCACACAAACTCTCTTATGTATCTGCCGTGCACAGTTAAATCAGCACCTTTTTGTAAGAAAAGTACAAGAACAGCTAACAGTATGGAGGGAGTTAACAACAAAATGTGTGGAGGTATTTCACGCTTGCTATGCCAACAAGTTCCATGGCTGTGTGCAATATCTGCAAAGCAAATGTTTTGCAGGGAGGCAGCAGCACTGCAAAGTATAACACTACAAACTTAATAAAGCACCTCCAAAAGCAAAAGAGTGTGAGGAGTTCAGCAGGGGATTGTTAGAAGTAGGGCTGCAACTAACGATTATTTTGATAATTGATTAATCTGTTTATCTGTATATCTGTTATTTTTCCGATTAATCAATTATTATTTATTTGATTTCCATCATGTTTTAATAACCCAGACTTTGTCTTCGTACAAAGGTTGTTTCCAGCAACTCACATAAAAAAATAAATGTATGCTACATTGAGTACAAAAAAATAATTTTGTAGCAGCTGAATCAATGCCATGAAAAACACAATCTTTTTAATAAAATATTATTAAATAATTATCTAATGTTATTTAATGTTGATACACAACACATATGTGACAGGGGGAGAGCGCACGCGAGCGAGTGTGTCTGCATTTATTACGGACAAACAAGGTAAACATTTATTGCGGAGAAAAAGCATTTTCTGCATTTTACGCTAAAAATGTGCCGCCTTGCACTCTTGTGAAACTCCATAGACTTTAGTGACTTAACAGCGCAAATAAGATGATTAGTGAGGAAAAACCTGGGAACGGCAGGCAGCAAATTTCGTTTTAAAACGTGTCCAGTTGTGTGCGCATACTACAGATATGATAAGATAAATAACACAAGGCTATTTAGTTTGTTTAATAAAAGGACAAGATATAGGCCTGTTCTATAGGAAAGGTAGCCTTAAATGACTTCTGTTCTGATCTGGCGCTATATAGAAAATAAAATTAAATAAAATTAACTCAGGGCGCCCCCCTAATAGAATGGTAGGATAAACACTTTGTGTTATATGTAGCCACATTTGATTATAGCTGATTGTGTTGATATGTTTCCCAGACAACCACGACTTCACCTGTGTTCATGTGCACATATGTGCGTGTGAAGGGGCGGGGCGGGTAACGCGGTCGGTAGTAACGTCATTGGTTGCACTTGAAGTGAGAAGTTATGCAATCCGACAGTAAACGGCTCATTAACAGGAATATTCTCAGAGTTGTGGTCTTGGCTGGTCTCGAAATAAAATCCTGAGTCCATGACAAGAACGAGTATAAATACGGCTGATTCAAAGACAAGATCGAGACCTTCAAAAACTGGTCCTGAGTACTACAACATTTTATATTACTATAAACTTCTATCATGAAGAAATTAAGCAGAAGGTGAGTAAACGCTGTTTTGTAAATTTAAAAGGTGCATAAACGGCGTTTATGTGCATTTACCCTCCACTACACCACTGAATGAAGGATTTGCGTTAATCTGAATAATTGCATAAAATAATCCAAAAACTCCACAATGTCACATAATACATCAGTGTCTCTCCAACGTAATGTCAGCTAATTACCATCAAATACTACCGTTTCTGGCAGAATTAAAACAAGACTCTGCTGTGTCCATCCGGCCATTTTTCAAACGTTTTTTTCCAATTCTTCCAGAATTCATCACGTAAGCTACTCAAGGTACAGCATTGGTTCCCATCTCCTTTTTCTTTTATGGCCATACTGCCACCGCAGCTTTGGTTAGCTTACTGATCCCAAATTAGGGGGTAGCCACTGTACTTATGTGTATAATAACGTAGACCCAACTAATCGATTATTAAATTAGTTGGCAACTACTTTAATAGTTGATTTTAATCGATTTAATCAGTTAACTCTACGGGCAGCATTGCAAAGACGTAAGAAACTCCCCAGCAATAGTGTAAAAATGACAAAAATAACAGAAATGGTACTCAAATTCATTGTTCTGGATGAGCAACCCTTGCAATTATAGAAAATGAGGGATTCCGCCACAGGATTGAACACTTTAAATCATGGTAGTTTGCCATGATGGAAATATTTTTCTGAGGCCACTCTACCCAAGCTGTACAAAAAAGTATGCGAACACGTATCAAAAATGATAAAAGATGTATCATCGATTAGCTTCACTACTGATATCTGGAGCTCTGACATGTGCCCATTATTGCTTTTGAGTTTAATTGCACACTGGTTGGATGCGAGATGCGAGGCTCAAAGTGCGGTGCAACAAGTTAAAAATTTCCATGGATCACATACTGACGAATCAATTTCAATGGTTATAGAAGTAACGCTTGATTAATAGCACATTCCATTGAGTAAAGTGCACGTAATTTTGCGAGACAGTGCTAGTAATATGAAAAAAGCCTTGGACAGCACAGGATTGAATAGCTTAGCCTGCATAGCACATAAGCAGCAGCTCGTGGTCAACGAAGGGCTACTGTCACAGCGGAGTGTGAGTGATGCTATAGCAAGTTGTAGACAGATACTTATAACATTACTTACATTTAAATTGGAATTTGTTACTTTACTGTTACCAGGTTGATAGTATTATGTTAATAGTAAATAATTTAATTCATACATATTTGTGTGTGCGTATTTTTTACATTGTCGTCCAAAATTGAAGTATTTAAGCCTGATGTCTTCTTAAATGTAATTTCCATCTCCTCTTCTTATTAATTAATCACTGGTATCAGATCGGTACTCGGGATCGGCTGATACCCAAAGCCCAGGTATTGGTATTGGAACTGAATACATTGTATCAGTGCATCCCTAACTATAATAAACTATTGAACAGGTTGTGCATTACAATATCATCCCAGAACAAAAAAAATACCTAACAAGTGAAAATGCTATTAAAATTTGAATCAGTAATAACCTGTGGCCTTCAGTCTTGGTTTGGGGGATTTCTTCCTGTCTGGTCTGTTTTTCCTGATGACCTTTTTATTTCTCTTTTTTGACTGGCCATAGTCACTGTCATCATCATCGTCCACCATGAAGTCTTCATCACTTCCAGATTCCTCTGAAACATTGAGACAAATTAAAAACTCACTTCTATACATTGAATACCAATTCCAACATAAAATCATCACTTATACCATAAGTATTTCCAGTTCATGTGATGATGCAAAAGATCACCCTATAGGGTACTGTAATCTGAGCACCACAGCCCTTGAGGGGAAATGTTCAACTGGAGGGATGTTTAGAGGGAAAATTACACTAGATATAGTCACCATTATTCATTTTACAGAAGTCCAGTACCCCTGGATTTAAGTGCCACATGTCTCACATGCCAGAGGAAGAAGAAATACTTACTTTATGACCTTATTATGTTTGTCTACTCTGGGAATGTTTTATGATTATTATGTGCTTCTGTAAGGTGTCCTTGAGTGTCATGAAAGGTGCCACTAAATAAAATGTATTATTTAATATTAGATGATTCAAAACAATATTCTATTTAATTCGACAGTCATAGTAGTTTACTAGTTTAAAATCATCGCAATTTAACCCACAAATCAAGGTCCTTACGGTCCATGTAGGCCTGTTCATCATCATCATGGTCTTCATCCTCACTGCCACCATCACCCAACAGCATCTCCCTCTGTTTGGACACTGCTTTGGAAGCAGCTTGTCGTACTTGCCGCACTTTCTTGTTTACCTCCATGTCTTCATCACTGTCATCTGCAGGTACAAGAAAAACAAAAATTCAACAAAAATCAGCAGTTAAGTATCCAATAAATCGATTTGTACAACACTTCTCTCTAACAGGAATCATTCCAGATGGTGACACTAACAGTGCAGCTCCATTACCCATGGAAGAGGCTGGGCTGTCAGAAATTAGTAAGATACTTTTGTGGTTGTGTTGTAGGATCACATATGCACATATCACAGAGCTTAAATTCCAGGTGGCCTGAGACAAGGCCTAGCCTAGTACGAGAGGTACACATTGGCCTAGGCACCAAAGGGGGGTTAGTGACCCCACACACACACACACACACACACACACGCACGCACGCACATGCACACAGAGATAACAAGGGAGGCCAGCACTCCAACTTTTATTGCCCAAAGATTTAGGGACCTACAGACAGCAGAGTGGACCTC